>CM073763.1:55286602-56486602 GCA_037127475.1 Arma custos | reverse complement strand
GATATAACTCATTTGTGAACTGACAAAAAAATTCCTGACATGTAATGAATGATTAACATTCTGTACTAAGAGGAAACATCCCAGCCATTTGCACCGAGTCGTTATCTCTAGAGCCCTTGTAATAGAGCAATTAGCAGCAATCGCTATCTTGAGCAGCTTAGCAGTTCACTGATAAGGACTATTTGTTCAGTAATTTGTAAAGAAGAGATAATAACCATCTTATTGTTCGTCTTAATAACTTACCTATTTAACATTTAGATCCGGTCTGCAGTTTTTCTCACAAGCTGTAGGCTGGTTAAATTATATCTATTTTGTTTAAAATATATTCTGTATTGTCTTATAATAAATTTGAGGTAATTTAAATAATTTTGTAACCACATCACCACGTAAGTCTCTTACATAATTTTTATCAGTTTGTTCAGAAAAAAAAAATATATATACATGTATATGTCTGTCCTTCTTTGTCTGTTAAACACTTATTATCATTGATATATGAATATTATATGTTTTTTATTTTTATAATCCTGTGTATTTAAATTACAAAACTAAATTTCACTGATATTAACGTATTAATGCGTTTCATTAATAATCTAATACCCCGTGTGTTTAGTTATATTCATCGACATGTTTTTAAAAATGAACCGATAGAAATATGCTAAACTTTGTAATTAATGATCAATGTTAATTAATTTTAATATATATTTTTTCTTTCAAACTAACTCTTCGAAAAGGCCATTTATTTAATGGCGCATTTCATACTACAGTATAATATGTGCATTCATAATTACTTTTTTCAATATGAATTAACAAATTAAATTAATTAAAAAACATTATTAATTATACCCTGTCACAAATATTAAAATAACGAAAATTATAAAATGATTATCTAGTTTTACAATGTATATCCTTAAATTGATAGCAACCATTCAAAATCAGTACTAATAATGAATTTAATGAATTCGGGCCTAAATATATTATATAGCTCGTGTTCAGACACTGGCCAATAATTCCCTCTTAATATTATTGAAGTAATCAATTATGACCTTTACCTTTCATACATTTGGCAGTCATATATTATGTGTTTAAATGTCTGTCCTTCATTGTCTGTTAAACAAGTGTTGTAATTGATGATGTGAAATATTATAGATCACTTTAAACAAATGTGAAAATATTTTTCAAGTTTTCTTTTATTAGATTTTTAAATTTATAATAAATTAATATGATGATTAATAAGAAGAATTATGCAGCATATATTTTGAATATGTGATAATGAACTAAAAAATTTTAGTTGATGATTTTATCATAACCTAGTTGTAAATAGGCTTTTTATTTACAATTATGTACAAACTCAATACGTAAAAATTACCTCATCTTTTGGACCCTGCTAGCTGCTTGCTAGCCCCTTAGATACTGTTACGGTCTTGGTATGATTTACTGCCCTTCACAACTCTTTGTAGGTCAGTGTGGGCAAAAAAAATACTGCACAATAGCCCTTGGCATAATATTGCTGCCTGTCTTCCGGGTAAAAATGGTACGAGTTACGTTTTCTTGAGAAAACAACTGCTGAATATCAGTCATACCGAACCGAACCACTTTGTTTATTTGTTTCCTGGGTTTCAGAGGGTCTTTTAATTTGTTGGGATTAGGAATTAAATTTATCGTGTGAATATAGTCACTAAATAATTTTTAGATATGTAACTTTGTCCAACTTAAATTATAGGCTATGTTTTATTTCGATTAATGACCGCGACATTTTTATTGCAAAATATATATTTTTTTTTACCTAATGTAGTCGTTTGGCTACATCTGTTATGTACTCCTGTGCTCAGTGTAGCCAGTATTCTACATGGATAGTTCCAGAATATGTCACAGATTGCAGCACAGGCAAACTAGTCTTTCAAACCTCAGTTTGGACTGAGTTGAGGGGGAGCAAAATAATGGACGAAATTTTTTTTTAATGTTTATTTAGTCTATTTTTAACAGAAAAAGTTATAGGAGATATTCCGATATTGGAGATATACTGCAATGAACTCATTCTTCATTGATAATCTGAAAGAGATCTCAATTTAATCAATTTTTTTTCATTCATTTTTGGAGTACTCCAGATCAACCATTAATGCTTATTTCGGGGCTCTCTCCGTCCAGAATCACTTCATACTCTCTGATCTCCTACTCGTTTCCTCATCGGAGGGTATGATCGCATCCTACTCGCTTCATATCTCATCCTCTGGTCTTGGTTTATGTCCTTGGCAATTCCAGCTTATCTTTCGTAACCCCGAGTTCTCTCATGTATCCCTCTCCCTCCTTAAAGCAGTTCGAATTTATTCATTTATTTTATTTCAACAAAAATGGAAGTTAAATGCAAGTCTATTATTATTATGTCTGTCATGTCTATTATTTTTCAACCTTGGTATCTCAAGGTAAAAACATTCCCGAAAATTTTATATCTATGAACGAACAGGGGAATTAACATTTTGGAAACCGATGGATGCAATATTCTATTTAGCTGAGCGAAATAAAGATCCCCATACTCAGACCCTAAAAGGTTGTGAGGGCGGTACGGCAGAACATAAGGGCACCGAGACTGTAACTTATAGGAAAATATAAGGGCGAATTTATGTTCACCCCCTGGGATTAATAAACGGGGGGAACACGTGGGATAATACAACCACCCTTTCCAGAACTTTTCTTTCAGGAAATTCCTACTTATATCTTTTCAATAGAAATAAATGCTGAGGTAGGTTTAGTATTTGTTTATACCAGCTTAATTATTAAACCAAAAGTCTCATTCACCAAGTCATTTTATCGTATTATATAGCCAATACTTTATAACATAGTTAAAGACATTGTATAAAAATGACGTTTTATTGTTCGGTGAAACTTTCCATTAATTAAATCCCATAAGTATATTGCAAAGTTTATGACACTCCACATTCCAAGAACGTGGATAACCGTAACAATAAATCATATAATTTCAATTAAAGTTGATATGTAGAGACTTTATTTTCATATTTACACTTACTAAAGTTTTAATGAATTGTATCATAATATTCCAAGAATATTTGGCTGATCATATATGTGATTATTATAAACGCTTTTGGAGGACATTTTTAGATGTGACAGTAATAAGAAAAAAATATTATAAATTAAATCAAAATTATTTTTACATTTCAAACGGTATCCAATGATTCACCATGTTTTGCTTCTTATTTTTGAAAAAAACACAACCAATAATCCTTTGATAAAATACAAGCAAGTTCCTTAAAAGAAACGCCTACCACGCGTTTTGAGAAAGAAAGAAAAATATACTGTGTAACAATTACTACAATAGGAGTTCGAAAGATTTTAAACATTATACAATTAGAACATGGGAGTCACCTGTGGTTTAGTAGTTGGCAAAGCATTCTATGTCTAAATTTTCGGGTTCGCAGCCCGGCGTTTGGCCTTAGGATTTTTTAAAGGGGTTAAAAAAATCCTTCCCTATGGCCTCTTTCAGCAGAGACATATAAAGGGGATTCCGAGACTGTACGATTTCAGGTACTTGTTAAAGACCCCTATGATAATTATATTTGCATAGGCAAAATTTAGTACTCCCGCTGTAGTAACGTCCGATTACAATATACAGAATGAAATGGCGTTTAATGAATAAAGAAACAAACAAATAATTATAATACTCCTAGTAAATATAAAATAATAATCAAATGCAATTTAAATTCTTTCATCTTTTGCAATTTACAAGTTTTCTGTAGAAGAACGGGTTTTGAGAAAGAAAGACAAATAAACAAGAGTTCCAGTGATTGTAACAATGGTGGTTTGTACACTGCTAGGCGAAAAGGTGGTGTCTTCCCAGTAAACATAAAAAATATATTATAGTAATAAAATCAGATGTTATCTTTTCATAATATCTCATTATCTGAAGAGGTATGAAAAAACTATCCCATTATGAAAAACTAGTTAAAAATTAAAAAATTCCCATGGGATATTTATTGTTAGGTCCCACCCCTTTCGGAAATAATTAAAAATACCACCGTTATGTGGGAGTTAAGGAAAAAAAAATGAACACTTAAAAATGCCAGAGAGGATAAATAAATAAATAGGGGAGGAGTTGAAAGAAGGACCCCCACAGTTTTCACGTCATAAACTGTTGTGGTTTATTCATGGCGGGCACAAGAGGCTGGCCTAACAGGATCCCATACAGAGTTGGCTTTATTCTCCACCAAGATCCTTTCTCAATCCTGTCTTAGCCGATGTCTTCGGCGTTTCACTTTATCGGGTGTAGACTTTCCTCTATCTCGGCGAATATCCTAGATATAGGGAGGACCAGAAATCGATGGGATGCTTGATAAGGAGTAATATGATCTAGTTGGGTAGGAGATAATGCAATAAATCTGAATATTGATGATAGTCATAAGCATCAATCGACTAAAAATTGATGCTTGTTTTGGGACTTATTGAATTCATAATAATAATAAGACTTAGTGATCCCGAAAGCTCGACGCCGGTAACACCACTCTGCTAACGAACTACCCAAAACCATTACCGCCAGATCACTCTTAACACAATCCTCCCACGTACGCCTTGGTCTATTCCTCAGTCGCTTACCAGTCGGTAAAGCGCTTATTAACTTTTTAGGATTTCGTAAGTTACTAAGCCTACCTTAATCATTGTGAAGCTATTACTTTAATAATATTAACCGGATGCTTCGCAATTTCGCGTTGTGTAATCTTCTGTACTCTCGAGTGGTCTCATCCGTTTTTGGACCGAATATTCTTAATTATGAATACATTTAAAAAAAATATATATTTATTAAAATTTGCAACTGTTTACAGAATACATCCAGTAAATATAATGAAAGATAAATCATGTCCCGAGATAATGGCAATTAGAGACACTACCCAATGGTAGTACTCAAATAAAAAGTTCAACTTAAAAGGTCACGAGGCCATCTTCTTTTCAGACGCCTCAGAGGATTATCAGGAATTGAAGAGGTTGCGAGGCTTGAAATTAGTGGGTTTGAGTGGAAATGAAGTTTGTCTTGAAAAGATTGACATCGGATTCGGGCCAAATCAGCAACAAACGGGACATTAAGGTCATTATGGATTACTTTGTTAATAACAAAGTAAGGATCATTGAGGATATTACGAAGGATTTTGGATTGTAAGGATTGGATACGAGAGGAATTCGATGGCTTAGTGGAGCCCAAAGCTCTATTCCGTATGTTCGGATGGGTCTAATTATTGTCATGAAAATGAGTCTTTTGGAGTTAATCGGGAGCTTAGAGCGTTTGTCTAGTAAATGTTGAAGTAAACGATGAGCTATTTCTTGTCATTTCAGTCTTGTATGAGGATTCCAAGTTAAGCTTTTGTTCAACATCAAGGAAGTATGCTGGACAATACAATCCACGTTCCAAAGCTGAGGAAACTACATCCACCACTCGATGACATTGCTGGATAGTGGAGTGGGATGTTCTGAATCCAAACTGGTGATCTGGGATAATGTGATTTTCATCCAGGATGGGGTACAATCATTTCAGGATGAGCTTTTACAGGATTTTACCCATACCTGGTAAAAGTGAAATTTGAATACATAAATCTAATTTTCGAATAATACAAGGAATGTTGTAGAGTTATAAATTATTATTAATAATAGTACTTAGTACGATCAGAAACCCTTTGTAGTTGAATTGTAACAAAACCATAACCGAAATTAACGAAATTTTTACTTTTAATATTAAACCTTCATTATACCCTTAAAAATTCTAGAGCATTTCTTTATGTCGGTTGTTTATTTATTTTACTATTAACTAATTATCAATTTTTATTAATGCATATTACACTCGTACATTTAACATTTAGGTACATGTTATATCATTATATTTAGCTTTCTTTATTTTTTATATTATTATTTATTTTATTTTTTAATTAATTATATGGCGTGGATGCATTCTTGCATTTATAATACTTATTTCCATTGATTAAGGTATAGGTTATTACAAAATTAATATAATATAAAAGTATTTCAAAGGGGATTTACCTTGCTATCTCTCCTTCTCTCTTCTCAGATCGCCTTTCTCTTATCTCTTTTATTTTTCCAGGTGTATAGCCCAACTCACGCCTTCACCTTGTTTTAAAATTTCCAATTCCCGGGTTCTTCTATTTGTCCCGGAGCCGTCGGAAGGGATAGAATTAATTGGACGAAGGACCAGTCTTGTCCTTCTAATAAAGAGCAGGATCTCATTCCTGTCCTTGGACACTTCACTAACCTCAACAAACCTTGGAATGGTCCGTCATAAATAGATTTCAGTATATATAAGATTGTTTGTTTGTTCATTTAATATCACTTTATTCTGCTAAGCTAATCAGGCAATGCTATTGCTGGAGTCCTAAAATTTGCCTAAACAGCCATAATTGAGATAGGGATCTTTAACGAATTCCTGATACCGCACAGGCTAAGGTAACCTATTTTACGTTCCTTCCAAAGGACAATGTAACCAAGAATTGTTTACGCTCTTTAAAAAGGATCAAGGATTCTTTACTCTCTTCTGGTTTACCTCAACATATAAGTTACAAGAGATATAAGTTTGATTCCATTATATTTAAAGACTTAACTTCGTTTTCTTCCTAAAATAACATATGTATTTTTTTATATATTTTACGGTTTCATACATGAAACTTTAACACACGTTTCTTAATAAATTATGGAGGAAGCGGCATAAAATTACGGTTAGTTTACATGTAATTTATCGGTTCAAAGAGTTTTTCCTCTGAAGATCTGGATCTAAGACTAGATTTAATCTTAGAGTTAATGAACGACGCCTAGTTAAAAAAAGAAAAAAATATTTATTCCCCAAAAAAGTTATCTCTGCCCATGATCAATTTTTTTTTCTCAATCGCCCTCCATTCATCTGGGACTTAGCTCGGGGAAATTATAATGATGTTTGAAGTGAAAAATTTGGTTTAGAGCAACGGCAACTACGGAAAAGCATTTTTTAATTATTCTAAACAGTTTTTAATTATTTTAAGATAGTTTTTTGGACACGAATTTTCCATAAATGAACCAGGATTAAAAAAATATACAAGAAATATGTATAAATAAGTAATATCTTACAATCACAATTACCTTAATTTACAAATATTCATTGATACACAAAATTAATGAAGAGTAATTTCGTTTTGTATGAAAATAAATATATAAGATTTTCATAGGAAAAGTTCCTGAGAATCAGTCAATAAATAAATGGTTGGGGAAAAATAAATCCATTATTTTTGCGTGAAATTCAAAACTTGCTTGCTTGATTGTCCGATTTGGGTCAAATATGCACCGTTTTGTTGTATAATTTGTTGCCATTTTACAGGTAGCTTCATAATTCCTCTCTCATATAAGTCTTGGTCCTTATTGACGAAAAACTCTAGTAATCGATGTTCACAATCTTCTCTTGATTCTCATTTCTTTTTTTAGGTTTTTCAATGGGAGGAAACTTCCCAACCAAGCTCCCGGAGTTTCTGGCGAGTCACTGCAGACGTGTGTGTCCTTGCGTTGTCCTGGTGGAACACAAAATCTCTTCTGTTGGCTAATTCTGGCCGTTTCTGGTTCAATCGCTAAGTTCAAACGGTCAAGTTGATGACAGTAGAGATCTGAATTTCGTGGTTGGCCATACGGAAGCAACTCATAATAAATGATTCCTTTCAAGTCTCACCAAATACACAGTAGAACCTTCCTGGCTGTTAGTCCTGTTTTGGCCACCACTTGCAATTGTTTTTGGTCGATACTTTACGAAATATCGATCACTACAACCATATACCGAGAAAATAATGGATATCTTTTTTCCCACTCTATATTTTAAAAAAAATAATGATAGATTTTAACCTTCCAATCAGTCTTCAGTTGTATTTGAAAGAAACATGTGGTGAATGTTGTTAAGTATGATGTTAGTGTTGTATTCGAAAATAAATAAAAAAAAAATTTTAAGTTCGGGATATAATATACCTATAAACTATACAAAGAAGAAAAAGTATTTTTTTAGTATTTTTCAACCCTTTATCTACTTTAAGTAATTTAAGTTTTTTTTTGTTAATCAAACTAAAACCCGGTTCATCTCGTGGCTTCTCCAACCATTAATCATATTAATCACAACAAAAAAATTAATTTTATTAAATCTATATCGATTTTTCAAATGAACTACGGCAATACTCAAAATTTTTCTTTTTTGAGTTAGAAGCCTTAAGTTGCAATTGAATTGGTTGAAGGTTTTTAATTTAGGTATAACATATATGATATTCCATTTCTAACATGTTTTTTTTTGTTTTTTTTAATAGAGTCAAATGTTTGAGCTTGAGGTTTTATGGGAATATTGACATAAGTTGAAATCAAAGAATTTTCTAATGATTAATAAAAGAATTTCAATACTATCATTACAATTGGAATGCTTTGTTTTAGGTACCAATACCCAAATTTAATTTTTTCAACTCACATGGGACATTCAAATACCTTTATTGAAAAATTGGGGGTTTTGAGCTATGACGTGTTTCTTTTGAAGGAGCGGTTTGTATACAATTAAATATTTAAATTAAAATGTATGTACAAATTTTCAATATTCCTTGACTTCTAGAAGTTAGAATGTTTAACAACAGTGGAGTATTTCCCAACTCCGTTTCTGAAGCTATCAGCTGCATTTAAACGGCCCCATCGGTACTACCAATAAATAATAAAAGGGAAAAGTTTAATAAGTAGCAAGAGATAAACTAATTCAAGAAGGGCCGGGTTTACTGCCTCGCCCAGAATTATCTCCAAAGGACAAACAACTAATTCTAACTCGAGATTAGCCCAACTCTCTATCTCTGGGAAGACCCCGTTCGGAAGTCTTCTTTAGGATTTTATTGCGGCCGTAAAACTGTTGGCCCGTGTCGATCCGGGGTGGGTGTGGCGCAAGGCCGCGCAAGCTTGGGGTGCGCAAAGGGTGAACGTACCAAGGGGAAAAGGCTAAGGCCTTATTCGGAACCTTTACCGGATCCTGAAGGTTACCTCCTGTGATGCGTATAAAAGGCTCTGTTATCTACGAAATATTGTCGACTTGTTCTTCTCGACATTCCCCGCTCCATAAAGTTTGTCCAGATGGAGTGGAAATGTCGTCCTTTTCACTTGAACATAAACCTATATTTGACGTTCTTTAACTCACATTATTATTCTGATATAATTATAGAAATTCGAAAAGTCCCGTAGATTTTAAGTAAAATACTAATAATAAATATGAGATATAGAATATAATATAATAAAAAAAGTATCTGGAATAATAATAGTTGGCCATATTAATATGAGGAAGAAAAAAATTGCTCTTAAGTAGGAAGAACTGTCTTTTGGCCAACGTTTCGCCCCACGTTGCTCCTTCAACGTTTTATCGCTGATGAAAATTCAGGTCAGAACTGAGCTAAAAACATGATAAATAAGACAGCAAAGTGTCGTGTTGCTTGACTAAACCAGAAAACAATGTAAATACTCAATTTTTGAAATTTCGGAGTCATCCACTTTTGATCCTGGAGGCCTCATATAAACTCTAAATTTTACAGAGGAACAAAAAAAAGGGATCTTGTCCTGAAATAGTTCTCTGTGTGCAGTAAACTAAGCATAAAAGGCGTTGTCAAGACAGTGCTATCTTGTGGACAAGTGTCCTTATTGTAGTAAACGATGACTCTGTGTTTGGTAAAAATTAAAAGTTTTAGGAACAAAATAATTGGACTATATAATATATTAAAATATATCTTATTATAGCAAGAATTGACAGTCATAAAAATAATGGTAGAAGAGATTGTTTTTATAAAAAAATTGCTTTGACTCTACTTATATCTAATGAACGGTGAAGTATCCTTTTAGCGAGGACTTCCAAGTCAATGTGCAACATCCTTTTTTTTCACGATAAAGGTCGACCTCGTTACGATCCTTCCACGTAAGGGCCAGGTTCCATTACCTAAAAGCAAAACAATGCATGAAAAAAAACGCCATAAAAGTGTCCGAAGGGTTGTATTGTATGACGCAAGGGCTAAGCCCAACCCTTGCAGGACAATTGCGTACAAGGTCACGCAGTTTTTTCTTCAGGACTCCTCAGGACAATGGTCCTCCGACGTAAGGCCTAACCTTATTTTTTTACAGTTTAGTTCGAGTTGAGTCAGTGTCGATTGTGTTCGCGTAGGCGGAGGAGTCAAACCTCTGTGAGTAATTAAAAATGTAATTCAAAATTATTCGATATAGGTTATAATTTTTACGTGTAGTACACTTTAACAGCGTACTCAGCATTGGAGAAAAAAACAAGTACGAAATGTATACATATTTATAGTGTTATGAATTTCGGTTGCTATTACTTTATATATTGATGTTTTTATTTTTTTTTTTCTTACAATTTTTGTGATTTTTTTCTACAATCAACGAGCCAAAATTCGTATATGAGCCTGAACACCAACTATTTCTTTATAAATGGTTATTGTTGATCAAACAGATTTAAATAAAAATTATATCTATTAACCCAAGAGAAATATCTGTGGCACCTGTGTATAGTGGGCTAAGTCGAATTTTGTGAATTTCAAGCTATTTACTTAGAATCGTAATTTTTCTGAACGTATTTTAAGATTGGAGTGTCAGCCCACGATTCATAAAGGAATATCCTTCATTGAAATGGACGGAACACTTAGCGTGTTAGACACAAGGAAAGAGAAAAAAATTACGATTCTAAGTAGATAGCTTGAAATTCACAAAATTTGACTTAGCCCACTATACACAGGTGCCACAGATATATAGAAGCATAGAGGAATAAAACGGAATTTATTATTGTAACATATATGCTATTATTTTAAAGTGGTATAAGTTCATTTAGACCTAAAAAAGTCGTTTTTTCCTTGAAATTGAAGTGGTTGATTATTATTTCATAATAAAATTTAAAATGTTTATAGGGTTTAAAGCACCATCTTTGCCAAATGCTAAGTAATAAAAACATTTACACGTTTACCCATATTTTTAAAGTAATTCAAATGGAAACCTTTAAATATCGTGAGCATGAAAAAATTGACTTATACCACTTTGCAATATAATAGCTCATGTAATTGTAGGTAAAACATACGTTAATAGTGTTCTTTACCTATAACACACACACCGTTTTTTTTTTAATGCCTTGTAATTGTAATTGTATATTTATTATTTATTTAGTTCTTCTGCACACAAGGGTTACCGAAGGTATAAATCTTGACTAATTTATATCTATTATTAAAATAATAATATTTCTAATAATCTAAAATAATATAAAAATATAAAACTTTGTTTATTATTGATCACAATATAAAATATAACCCCTGATTAAACAGTCAATAACAGTATTATTTATTTAGTGGTTAATATTTATTTAGTCGTGAACAATTAATTTTTAAAGATAAAAAAAATTATTTTTTTCTTTAGTAGTTCGTATCACTAGTGAAATTAACGGGGAAATCACCAAATCTATTCAAGATCCTAGATATGTGATTATTGATAACGTACCTAATTTCTTTTTTTTTTTTACATACAGATATACTAGTCAAGTATATATTATTATTTCCTATTTATTGCTAATATATTCATAATTAAATATGGTAATGAAGAGATATACTATTCCGAACAGGGAGAAAGAGAACCTATGCATTTTAAAAAGCAGTGCCCATTTTAATACGCCATAAGATAGGCTGGAAGACATTTTGTAGGATGTGCCGGAGGCTGTGGAACCAGGTGAGGCCTGTTTTTTTTTAAAGGGTTTTTCTTTTCATCCCAGCTGCACAAGAGAAATGGATCGATTTTTTACTATCGATTTACTGCCTGTCTTGTCGGCTATGACGGTGTAGATGTGAGGGCGGAAAACTATCCCGTGGATCAGAAAAAAAATCCATCTAAATATTTTTTATCCAAAACCTATTTAAGTGGCCGTCAATTATATTTTTGCTTAAGTTTATAATAAATAAAACTATATCATAAAAACATATAAGAAGAAATAGGATTTCCGTGGGTTTATTTAATAACAAAAACACAACAATTAAGTACAAAGTATATAATAGTTATGGAAAAATTGTTTTTTTTGTACAAAATAAAAGAAGAAACAAAAATCAGTCTGATATCGATAGTTACCATACGTAACGTTGATATAAATTATGTTAGTAAGCTTTATCGTTCAACGTGAAAAATAATAAAATCAACCATTTTTTAATTGTAAACAATGCTAATTAAGTTACATTACAGTTTAGACACAAACAATACAGCAAAAATGATTATAAAATATAAGTATACGTAGAACTAAGTTTTTATTTTTTAGTTGTGTATTGAAATATTTTTCGTGGATAATAACTTTTTAGTGGTTCATTTAAATTCATTAGTCATTCATGAAAATATAATTTTTAAAAAATACAAAGAAGTATTTTACTTTATTATTACCTGAAGGAAGTAGTATCATTTAAAAAGTGATATATACACACAAAACCAAAGTAAACATATTAATTCATGTAATGACTACATGTCTATTTATTTTTGTAATTATTGAAAACTATTACGAATGTGTTTTAAAAGTTATCTGCTATCTAATAGTAATAACAATTTAATAAATAAAACAATTTAAGCAGTAATAGTAATAATTAATATAAATAAATTCATATTTCTTTGTATATTAAAAAAACCGTAAATTGAACTAGATATTTATGTATATACTAAATATTCAGTTATAGTTCTATGTCATACGTATAATATATATACGCTGCATAGATATAATTATACCTATAAATAAATAACTTATTAAGAATCATTTGTATGATTTTATGTAATTTATTACATCTTTAACATTTGCATGATTTGCATGATTGTACACGTTAAAAATATGAATGTGTTTCTTCTAACCGCTTTAAGTAGGTACATTTTTTTTTAATTAGGTACATATTGATCCTTACAGATAATTGAACAATTAAATTTAAAAATAAACAACTTATGTTTTTTAATATTTATAAAGTTCTAACTAAGAACAAAAGTACAATGAACTATCTACTTTTGAAAACTATTTTTAACTTGTTTTACTATTTTCGAATACGTTTCAATTCAATATATGAACTATTTGTGTCAAATAATCTAAGGGAAAAAATGATTAATGCCGACATTAAAAACCTTATCTTGGTTAATGTAGGTCGTCTCAAAAGTAAGAGATTTACCTCATGTGTCAATGACATTTATATCTTCCCATCTCTGCTCTACATCGGCGAAATGTTTTTAGGAACAATAAAATGGAGTAATAAAAACGGAAGCTTCTAGTTCGAATTAGTCATTTTAAAAAAGGTTGTGATATACGAGTTTTATTACCTACTGGAATACTATAATTAAATATAGCAGTTGCCGGTTCCTCTGTTGAAGTAATATTATTGCTTTCTTCTGTTATAAAATCTAAGTAAATATGTATTAAAAAAAACCTGTACCACTACAACCCATGAAGGATCTGGGGTTCAGCACATGGTAGAGACTCTACTGTTTCATGGACAACGGTTCTGCAAGGAGGTGATTTGTCCTAGGTCACGCTCAACTGCCAGATTTTCCCCCTTATTTTGGGTTCCCTATTTTTTAAATATTTTATAGAGGCTGGGTGACTCCCAGAAGGGTCCTAGATCCTATATGATCCATCTAACAGACTAAATAAATGTATTTCCCGCTGCGGGATTTGAACCAGAATTTCCGACATGGCTCAGTGCTCTACCACTGAGCCTCTCCGCTCTCTACATATGTATATAAATATATTTTATATATATATATATATATATATATATATATATATATATCTACTTTCCATTTTGTAAGGAAAGAAAGCAATTATATTATTTCTTTAGAGGAACTAAAAACTACTATATTTCATATTACTTATATTTAAATATATATTGCATGTATATATATTATATTATTAGTGTGTGTACTTTGTATTTTGTAAGGAAAGAAAGCAATAATGTTGTTTCTGCTGAGGAACCGAAAAATACTATTGTTTATAATATTTACATTTACCTTTATATCACAAGTATATATATATATATATATATATATATATATATGTACAATTATATTTTATAAACAATTTTTTTAGGAGCCGAGTTATATTTCATTTTACTTATGTGATATATAATGATATAACATTATATTAATGGGATAAAAACTTATTTTTTTTGCTTCTACTGTATTGGATAAAATATTAATTATTAAACTACAGAGATATTAATAATAATAAAAAATATTAAAAGTACAAACAATAAAATTATAAATTAATTTTATTTTTATATTATAGATTACTTATAAGCTTAATTATCATGTATATAACTTACTAATTATCAATTGTAGTACTGTAATTTCAGCAATGAATAGTACAATTTAATGTACACTTGAATCATTTTTAAAATGGGAGTATTCTTTTGATCAGTAAATGTTTAATATACTTAAAGATAGATTATTTTCATTAGTAGAAATATTACGGGTTAAGTTAACTAATATCTAGATTTCCTTACGATTCCATAAAATATATTCTTGAAAGTACAATTCTTATTATTTCAGGAAATATAAATAAAGTTAAAAAATACAGAACTGTAAGAACAATAATACATTTTAATATTGTTTATTTTATTAGATTATAGTAAATATAAAAGATTACTTTTGAAAAAGGCATTGCTTTAAAAATAAATTTTACTTAAAATATAAAAATAAAATAAACTGAGTACTTATTTGTAAAATAATTCTTTCTTTTCCATTTGCATCCCGTAATGGACCGTGAAAATATACATTTTAAAACAACCGGAAAGCGTTTATCATACTTTCGGTACAGCAGCATGTTCCTTCACGGTCAATTAGATAAATATATATATTTTTTTTTTTTCAATAATAGCTTTTTCTCTAATGGTTATATAGTGCTCAGGTAATTAGGGTCTGCTAAATTCACCGTGACTTAGATAGGAGTATACAAGTTTTATTGTGACACTTGACAGTGAGTAGGAGCACCTTTGGCAATGTTACATTTACATGTCATACATGTTTATGGAGTCACAGTCCATGCAAATGATGTAACTTCTTTTCACAGCGAGGCGAATCACGGTTTAAACTTTTTCGTTTTAAAAAGTAAGTCAGACGTAAAGCAATATTAATAATATTCTGACTTACTCAAATATTATTAGAAATTATATATTCAGATAATAATTCCAGACAATATATTATATTCTAAGTTAATACATTTACTTCTATACTTACATCTTATTACTTTATAAAGCTGTAGTTAGCTACAAGTAAATACATTTATAACATGCATATACATTTACATATACATATGCATTTATATATAAATAAATACTTAATTTATTTTTTAATTGAGCAATTATAGCTTCCGATGAATTAATCTATTCTGAATAAGTTAGCATCCATAATCCACCATTACAGTTTAAAATGATAAAGAACAGTAACATAAAAACAAACGGCCACTTTAAAAGTAGATAGAATTTTATCACCAATAAAGCATTTTATCTGTTTCTTTGATAGGGTCGAGAAACCTCTGAGCTATTCCCTATGTTTTTTTATACACAGCAGGAATAATAATTATATGAATTTATTACCAGTAATGTTTACCATGCAATTTTTCAATTAGTTTAATATAAGAGCTTATTAATGGCTAAAAAATAATAACAAAACTAAAATAAAGCTATTTCTGTAAAATATTAACATAACAAACAAGCAATAACATTATGCTATCTTGCATGTTGATATGGTTCAATAGAAATTCACACAAACTAATTTTCTTTTTAACATAAAGTTATATAGGTGTTAGAAATATACTATATTTTGGATAATAAAAATAATAATTATTATTATGTTCTTGTTTTTGTTCTTTATTATAATCTTTAAGAATCGGTACATTACATTTGTTTTACTCAATTCGGTTTAAGCATTAGGAATGGGCTGATGACAGATTATAGAAATCATGTTGAGTTATTTTATTATTTTTTAGTTATTATATATATATATATATATATATATATATATATATATATATATATATTTAATTTTTCTAATTAACCAATTAGAATAATTAAATAATAATTCTAACCAGCACAATAATAGTAACTATATTTTTAGAAGTATTTCGTGGAAAGACATATTTTCGGTAACGTGTAAGAAAATTAGAAAATTGTATAATTTCTGTTAATTGGTCTATCTATAGGAAGGGTTAAAAGTTAGAAATACATCAGTAATTATGTGTTAACTATTGATGTTTGTATTCCACGACCTATACAATGGAATAAATTAACAAGTTGGAGTTATTTTAATTAATATTTTTTATACTGAAGATATTAATAATAAAGTCTTTATTTTTATAAAAAATGTAAATAGTAAAATATTATTTAACAAAAAAGTGGGGTTCAGTAGTTCTTATACCCAACAATCAAAATAACAAATACAATAAAAAATAATTGTATTTCTTTCCGAATTGTATAGTATAATAATGTAATAATAGCTGTCTTCATAAGATTTTTTATTGATAAGGAAAAGTTTTATGTGTTCCCAAATTAACTAAGGAGAAAAAAATGGTCCGAATTGAGGCCAAGAAATAATTCCTTAAATAGAGATGAACTATTTACTGCTTATTTTTTTAAATTTAGTTTATAATGATATTATTAAATTATTTCGTTGACCTTCACCCACATCATTTTCCTCTCAATATTCTCTACATTCATTTAGTATTATTCAAGATCATTTAAATTAATATCTTATTGAAAAATAAATTATTTTATTTATTTTTAAATAGAATATTTTTACTAATTATATTTAAAAATAATAAATGATAAAACTTTGTATATATAAAACACATATATGCATAAATAGTTGTATATATTGTTTGGCGGCCATTACTTGAACCGGGCCGCCATATCGGCTCTATGGCCGGGCGAGAAACCATCGCTGTCCGGCAAAAATCCTCCTCTGGTCGCCTGCTCAATGGCGCTTCCTACCAATGAGAATCTTGCAACCTTTCTAAAATGATCTATTATTTATATAAATAACTAACTTATTATTCTAAATTTATAATTACTTTATTATATTTTTTTAGTTATATTTTTAATATTCGTTAATCAAGTTCAGAAAAATAAAAGGCTCTGAAATCATTTGAATGCAAGCATCTGATATCGTTCCTTTTATTTGAATTGTTTATAAGTATTCCTTATTCAAAAATATTGTTTTCTTTAACCTTATAAAATTATAAAAGCAATAAAATAAAATATTTTTGTCTTATTATTTTACGGTTTATTTTACAGTATTTCACTTCATTTTTGAACAGAAAATTTTGTAAAAAGCAAGCTAATACTATAATATTTTTAGTTATTTTAATAAATATAAATGAAGTTCTTATTTTATTATTTTTGTGATTAAACTTTAGCTAATAACTAAAAGTCTTTACAATTATCTACTTACATTTATGGATCTCCTTTACATCCAATAAAGTAGTTTGAAATTTCAAACTATCTGCTTACCTAAAAAAAATCAAAATAATAATTTAGTCATTTCAAACATGTTTGAAATAAAATAAAAAAAGAAATGTTTTTCAATACTAAAATATACTTGAAAACTATTATTCATATTATTTTCAATTATAAAAGGGTTTATGTGCCTCTGAATGATAGTTACATTTACACATTAAATTTACAATATTCCCCATTAATTTTTATAAATAAAATTTAGTAGGTTATATCTTCAAATGAAGAACTTTAAATCCATAAAATAAGAAAAACATTTTTTTATATTACTATAATAATTTGTTGATAAATTGCTTTAGAAATATTTTTGAAGGATAATTTTTAACTCGTTGAATCCCATATAGCATTGAAATTTATGTTTTGTAAATAATTATTGAATACAGAATAAAATCGGTGTTGATTTAGAATTATAAACAGTTTACTCCGTTAATAATAATGGATTTATAATAGTAATAGTCTGATTGGAATGAGAAATAACTCATTAGCATTTTAAGTGAGAGAAACTTTTATAATAACTATGTTTTAGGCCGTCGAAGGCTAACAAAAGTACACTACCGTAAACATGGCAAACGTGTTATTATTGCCTTAACATATTTAATTAAAAACATTTAAAAACTTATTGAGTGATCTATGGAATACCACATTTAAGATAAATATTATTTGTACAATTATGTAAATTCGGGTGAATATACATGGTATAATTTCCATTTTTAAATATGCAATTAAATACCACTTAAGATATTTTTAAAATGCGCCAAATAAATCACAGCCAAATTAAAAAATAAAAATACTTAAAATTATATATAATCAATATTCAGTTAATGTATGAGATGTAAAAAAATAAAGAATACTGTTGCCATTGGTATACCATAATAAAAATATTTGCTTTATTAAAACCACTGCAAATGCTTTAAATCTCATGACTGCTAAAATTGTATTACAAGAATATTATAGTAATTATGTATCAGAGAAATAATGTGTAAAACATAATTCAAGGCAAGCAACATTGTTAAATATAATAATATAACTTTTTTTTTTAATATTTCGAAAACTAAACATTTCTAAATGTTTAGTCTATATTTTTGTTTTTTTTTATATTTAGTCTATGATAGGAAAAGTTTGAAAATAGAAAATTATATTTTACGTCAAAGTATTCTGAATAGATGATAAACTTATAAAATTTATTATTTTTTAAATAAAACCACTATAACGATTGAGTTTTTGTTGGTTTATTTTATTTATTGTGAAATAAACTATTAACAACAGACTATTAACCTTCATAAGTTTTTATTCGTGTTTTAGTTATTTATTTATTATATAAATGGTACCGTTTAGAATCATATCATGTGAATATGTCTTTTATTCTGATGTGGAGAGAAATGTTGGCAAATAAAATGTGAGAAGTATTTAAAAAAATGCTAAGTTATGAATCTTTTATTTATTTTTTAATAAAAATAATTCCTTATTATATAAAAAGTTTATTTATTGAGTGTTATATTATAATTTATATCATCTTATTATCTTGAGTTACTGAAGAATATAACATTAGCGGTTCCAACGGAAGTGATAAAGTCTACCTTATCCTAAATTGTTGGTTGTTTAGAATTGCAGATGGAGCGATCCGAGGACTCGTATATCGGAGTCGAAAGCAAACACCTTATGCCGACTCGAACAATTTAATGGCGAGGTTTAGGTCCCCAGAATGAAAACTTAAAACCGGGCATAAACAGCTTTCGGTTTTAACTCGCGTAGGAAGCAGTTACGCCGGCTAGTTTATCCCCGTACTCTACGATAGTTCTGTTCGAGGAATATTTATACCCTTGCCTTCTCCTGGGGTAAATAAAGTTGTTGTTCTTAAAGAGCCGTCTGTAGCAACGGAACGGGAGTTGTGTTTGGAACGGTCTGGACACTGTTAGGCTTCTGATGTTCAACGGGGACGCGAGGATTGGGGATTTTGAACGCACGATTTTAGGGAACCCAAACAAGATTTTATAGTCGGAGTAAATATTTGTTCACCGGAGTTAAAAAGGAATCGAGAGAATTCTGTTATGATGTAAAAATTTAATGAATTATTATTTTATTGCTTCTGCTTTTATTGAGTGGCTAAGTGATAATAAACTAAGGTTATAAATAAACGAACACTAATACGAGAACTAATAATCCACGTAAAGAAATAATTGTAAATAATCTTAAATTTAATTTAATAGCTTAAATTTAATTTTTAGAATCCTGACCATAGGACATAACACAGGAAAATATTGAAAATAAAACTCATGAAGCTTGGTAATTATGTTTTATATTTTAAAATTTATTTTAAATTGTTAAAAAAACAGTTTATTTTTTACTAAAATGCTAAATATCCGCTAAAGGTTTTATTTTTATTAACTGTGCGTTAAATAAATGGATTTAAACACACCTTATAATTACAACAGGAACGCCTCGTCCGATAGATATCTTATAATAAAGAGCCTGTTATGTCATGTAATAAATTGTCATATTTATTTAACCTCCATATTACAGAGCAGGTTTTTATTTTTAAATGTTGCATTTTCACTGCTACCATGCATACATAAACTTAAATAAATAGGTACCTAACATATTAGAAATTTAATGTAGTATTATTAAACTTTATTTATTTGATTGCAATGCAATAAAAATTTCATTTTTAAAAAAATTTCGAAGTACCTAATCATATCATTAATTATTAGTATTAATAATATGAATACTGGCATAATTAAATAATCTATTATCGGTTATAAAGCTGTTATTGGATTAACCTTATTTGCTTCTCTTTACGAAGTGAATTAATAATTGTACGTACAGTAAGTAACAATTCTATTTTTATTTATAATTATATTAATTGTATGCTGATGTAATAAACCATGTAGATATTTTCGATAATGGTATATATACACATATAGGTCAAAACATCAAAAGAATTATTAATTGTTAATTCCACAGATTTGTAATTAATGTTTTAAAATCATCACTATTTTTTTGTTATGCCTAATAATTCTTTAAGCTCGAATAATTTTTCCCGCATTAATTTGAATATAAATTTGAAATATTAACACATCTCATTGGCTTCTACCATCTCAGTATCACTTTTATTATTAAACAAAATTAGGATAAACACTGCCCTGCCGTATTTATCATAAATGGCAATCCTTTTTCATCAAAAATATCTGTATTTTTTTTTTATTAAAAAAAGTCATACATTAAGTGATAACATTTTTAATTATTTTACGAAGTAACTGATTATAAATGAGAATAATAAAATAATAATAGTGCCTATACGTAAATACTTTAAAGTATATTAATATAAATGAAACGCATACTCTTCAAAATATTTTTTAAATTATATTATTTAAAGAACGAAAATTAATTAACATGAAATTTAAATTCATTCATTCTGAAGAAGAAAAAAACATTAGATAACTTCACTGTTTATCGCTTATTTAAGTGTTCATGCGATTGATTACGGTCGTATGTTATCGCATTATTATTCAATTTAACATGTTAAATGTGCATGATTAAAAAAAAAAAATAGATAAAGATAAAGAATTAATCTCACTATGAGATAAAGTTCTGCATAATGTGTACATTGATAATTCATATTAACGTTACAAAATATTGAAAATATAATACCTACTAGTTTTCTAGAGTGAGAATTTGTCTACTATAACAATAACTTTCTTTAATTCTCACCTTGATAATGGAAATCAGACATTTCTCACCTGTCTTCAGATCTCTTGACATGATTAATATGTAAGCCGTGGTGAAGAGATTCCTGTTTCTCAGACTCTGATAATGAAGGATATTGTATGATCAAGCAGATATATATTATTTATTCACCTGGTGAACTTCCTGATATAAAGAAAGCCTATTGATACAAGAATTTTATAAAAAAAAATAAAATAAATAACAGAAAATGATTAAAAAGACGTAAAATAAAATTTAAATCATTGACAACTTTTATAGAGTTAATCCATGTTTATCTTCAAAAATCTCTTCATCTTCAAATACAAAGTAAAAATGAAAGAATACAACCTAGATATTGGTAGTTAGAAAAAAGTACCGTATGTTTACAAGATATATAAATTTAAGATATTTTATTTAGAAAATATAAACTTTTTTTTTAGATTCACGTTATTTTATTAATAAAAATTGTCAAAGTATTTTAAAACATAATATAAAAAATGATTATATATTATTATATAATCGATAATTAATTATGGTATAAAGTTTACTTCTCATGCATGAAAAGACAGTAAAATTATTCGTTCTTCGTTTTTACTAATCCCAAATGTGGTAGATTTTCAGTTAGAAAAAACGAGTACATGCATTATTAGAATCGCATCGAATTAAGTTTTTTTCTGTCAGACGATTAGATTTAAATTATTGATAAATCAACTATTCTCAGAATGCATTTAGAAAAAGATAGTCATGTTCAAGGGCGGATTCAAGAATTTTTTCTGGGGGGCACAACGGGCAGACGGGCATAAATATCAACGATAACCTAGAAATTAACTTGTAGTATTTATAGAAAGGTTTCAAAGGTTTATTAAAATATCAAAACAATAGTTTCACTCATGTTATTTCTGTTATTTTATTCATTTACTTTAACAACTATTATCATGTGATTTACCTAGAAGTATGTACTGTAATGGATTCTCCATAGTACACAAAAAACCGTCCTGTTTAATATAAACTGTGGCACAAATTAAAATGATTTTTATATAACTATTTAATACCTAGTTTTCAAATTATTATAACTTGTTCCTTTTTTCTCCGGTAACATAATAAGTATTAACCGAAATAAAACTGAATTTTTAAACGTAGAACTACGATAAAAAATATAAATACAATGAAGCATAAAATCAATCGCTAAGAAAAAGAAAAAAAAACTTTTTTTATTGTTGTGATAAGAGATAAGCAGTGATGATTATATGTAATATTAATTTTTTGTAGATTGTTGAATGTAAAAACAATATAAAAATCCTATTGTTATTAAATACAATTAATTTTTTTATTAAGGAAAATTTGAACGATTGTGAATCGTCTTGATTTTACTTTAGTACCTATTTTTCATTGGCTAGACATTTTAAACGGTATTTTTCTATGTTATTAACTTATCATAACATACGCTTTAAAATCTTTAAGGTAACTGTAATGATATTTTACAAAGACATGATGAGTAGTACATATATTATGCGATTAATAAATACTTTGAACTTTTTACTATGGGATTGGTGAGTCTATTTATCAATATGTTTGATTACTATATAGGTATACGAACCGTTGTCTATGAAGCGGTACAGTCTCTGCCATGTACTGAACCCCAGACTCGTTCACGGGTCGTAGTCGTTACAGGTTTTTATTGGTATACACATATATGATATAAATTTTATCGAGTGAATGTCTATCTTCATCGCATTAACAATTTATAAGTTACTTCTATTGTAGCTATATGATAGTAATGGTAATTTTAAAGTTCTGTTTTTTAAAATACAACACACCGAACAATAAAATGGTAACGAAAGTTTCGCCTCTAGTATCGTGAGAATAACAGATAAAATTATTTGTATCGCTAGAAACCAGCATTCAAATTAGCTCTGTTGGAACTTCACGACACCTATTACTATTTTTATTACCCTCTGCTATCTCGAAAAGTTTATGATTCCTCGGGAAAAAAGCCTATATTGGAAAATACTTTTGTTTTCAAGTATCTTTGTAAAGCTTGTTTATTTTTTGTTCTTCTCTCATTTTCCATTTTCTTTTTTCTTTATTCTTATTTTTGTTTTATTCATTTGTATTTCGCTCTCCCCGCCTAATAGTTATTTTATATGCAGGGATTTCTAGCTGCAGATGCTGGCCGGTAAATAAATTCTGCAAATGGCAGTATAATGCAAGGATTACCATAATGGCGTCGGTAATAAAATCCTGCGGAGGATTGAGTGGTGCACTTTTGCGATGCACTCTAGAGTGCACAATCTGAGTGCATATTTGAGGGGCTACCAGCTCAGGATGTACTGAGTGCAACCCAGGTGCTAAGCCTCACCGGCCCAATATGGCTGCTTGGAAGTACTCCTGTGGGACGGCATCTTTTGTAGTTCCGCTGAGAACATTCAATCATTCATTATAGTTTTCATAATTGAAATGCAGACACTTTGGGAATTTAAGTAAAACGGGAATAAAAAAAGTGATAAACCTGATTGCAAGAATAGTAATGTTAATAAAAGATGTAGATTTTTTTGGTAAATTAAGTTCAAATATATTTTTTGTTAATTAACATTTATTTTAATTTTTTTAACCTGTAATTTATGTACCATTTCATTTTTTTTATTATTGCGAATATCATTTCTATAATAATTATATACTAATTTCTCTATTTATTATATTTTATTTTTCTTATAATTTTTTATTTTAACTGATTAATTACGTTATTATTTTTTTTCTTATTATTATTTTCATATCCTTCTCCATTATCCATCTTATATGTGATTAGTTTTTCATCACATTTTATAATTATTTATTAATCATTACTATAACTATTGCTTTATAATTATATTTATTCTATATTTCAATTATTGTTATATTTTATTTTTCTTGTTCTATTCCATTTATTATTTTATTATTTACTATAATATAATTATAATATACTAATAGTATGTAATATTATTAATTTGTTATTCATTATTTTATTTTTCTTAATATTATATTCTTAGTATATAATTTATTATTATTTTTTTAAATTTACTTTTATTGTTATAACATTTTATTTTTCTGATTCTGTTTCATTTATTATTTTCATTTCTTTATTTATTATTTACTACTAATATTACTACATTATTTTTTAACTACTTTATAGCTCTATTTTATTTTTCTTATTATTATTTTATTTACTATTTACTTTTTATTAGTACTATTACTTTATTTTTTGCCATAGTCATTACAGTATTTTTTTCTTATTATTTTCTATCATTTTCAGTAAATTATTTCATAAGTCTTCATCATCAATGAATTTTAATATATCTAGACATGGTCATTCATGATTTCTGGATTATATTTAAGTTTAGACCGTAAAAATTTACTGAAGACAGTAAATTACCATGGTTAATTTAAAATAACATGGATAGCAATCTAAACCATACTGTTTTTTAAAATTTAAATAACATAATAAATAAGTGTTATAATAAATAATATAATTATGTTTTTATAAGCAAATGGAGTGGGCCACTTGATGTGACGCATGATGCATAGCTACTGATTCCAAAAGTGGTAGTTCTTTTTTGTTGATCAGTTGTAGAACGGTTTTTGTATGATGGGTTCTTGCTCCATCTACAATTAATTATTATGATTTATTACATATCTACTGAGGCTCTTTTTTGCTATATATTAGTTTTAAATAATATGTAGTTCTTTCTAATGAACTTTAAATGGAATGTAAACACTCACACATTATTATAATTCATTTTTCATATGTAAGGTTCATTAAAACATACACAAGCTATCGTCCCAAAAACAAGAAAGGCTTTTACAGAAAGACAAATACTGAAGTTATATTACGAGTATAATGTCTGAAATGAACTGGATATGTAAGCGATGGTACGATGGCTATATATAAATATCTTAAAATGCACCCGGGTCCGTACATCTGTGTTTTTTATTTATAATTTACAAGTCAGAGTGGTACGAGATTTATCTAACTCAACCCTGAGGGGTGCCCCAACTATTTCAACACTTCAACAACCCTCCTCAGAGAGATACAGGACAGGAATAAACAAAGATGGTAAGTCTCTTGTACGTCCCGACAATGGCTCCTTGTGCAAACACCCCATTTTCTCGGATCGTCGTTGAATACACAAGTCTAGAAGCAACCCCTCCTTTTGTGCTACGACATCGCCCCAGCTTCGAGTTACAAATCAAATTCAAGTCCTGTTCGGAGCAACGGTGCGAAAAATTTAAATGGCGCGTTCTATAATGTTTTTTTAAAAGGAGGCCATGATCAAAACAAATATTTACATAATCTTCCCTCACCCTAGCTCCGAGAGCCGTGACTTACCAAGACCAGTTCTATCGTCGACTTTGTAGTCACGTGGGAACTGTGTCCTGTGGAAGATCCGACATCATTAGAGTTATATCGAGGGGAAGAATGTTGGTTATTTCCATCTGGATGGCTCAACAAGCGAGGGTTCTTTGGGAAAACCAATATACCAAAAAAAATCGACAGAAATTCACTTATTTTTTAATATAATAATATCAATTAATAAAAGCAACAACAATAAAAAAAATTAATATACATCACTAGTGACCATTCCGGGCTACTTCAAGAGAAACTAAACAAACACTCTAAGCAATAAACTGCAAAAGACTCATATATATATGACTATTATAAGACATATTTGGGCTTACGGAGATTTTTGGTTTCACTAAGACAGCCAATTTAACATAGACAACCAGTATTCACTGTTTCAGGCTACTTTAACACTTCATAGACAAACGCTATAAGCTTCCGAATAAATACAAAAAATAAATCACATAAATGTCTATTATATGACCTATTTTTACTTACGCAGTAGAAATTACGATTCCCCTAAGACATCGAATTCTTCTGGTATTAAACCGATGCCCAACGCAGAGTATTTAGAAATTAAATTAAGTAGAAACTAAATTATTGTTTTTATTTTATTTATTTTTTTTCGAGCTTTGCGGCTCCCCTAAACTATCGAATTCCTCTCGTATACAAGCCTTACAACCCGAAATCCTTCGTAAAATCTTCAATGCTCCATAGATTGCTACGAATAAAGTTATCCATAATGTCCCATTTATTGCTAATTTGGCCCGAACCCGATATCGATCCTTTTATGACAAACTTTATTCCCACTCAAACCCACTAGTTTCAAACCTACAATTTTTGATAAATCTCCGATACGTGTCAGAAAAATGTGGATTCGTTACTTATAAGGTGAATTTCATATTTGAGTTCTACCAGGGTGTACTTTCTCTACTTGGCATTGAGCATATTAGTAAATTGTCAAACAAGGCACCTTTTCTCATGATTTTCTCTGGTTCTGAATCTAAAGTTTCGGAAGCATAAAATCCCTTGATTGAACTAGCGACAAAATATGATAAATCTAATTTATGAAATTTCGAAGTTATCTGACTTTTGATCTATAAACGTCTCATATACAAGCCTGCTCATCAAAAAGCTACGAAGGACTTGAAATTAATATTTAATAAAAATATGATACACTGGATCCCGTTCATAACTATTTATAAAATACTACTAAACAACGAACTTCTGTTTTGTAGATTGGAAAAAGATAAAAAAATGACATTAAAACTTAGAACCATCAATAATTATAGTAATAGTATTTAAAAATTCGTCAACAAGTATTCAAGATGTGTATAGACTGAATTTATGAGTGTGTACACACAACAATTCATTAAAATCGCCAATCAGTTATAATCGCCAATATCCTAAGAGGATAGACACTTTTAGGAGGGAAAAAACAAAAAACTAAATAGCTGCGACAAGTGGGAGAAAGAAGCTTTCAAGAATACAACATCCCTACTTCAAGTTCACATTTGGCTCTTGCGAAATTCAGAGAAGCTTAGGGAGATGGCGCCTTCCAACACTACCTACTACAGCCACTACATAGCACCATATGACTATTTCAAGGGCTTTCTTCTTTTTTTTTTGGATACTCCTAGAACTAGGAAGCTGTGAAATATTTCTTATTGAAACCACAGAATTATCATTAGATGTTGTTACAGGCTGATTGGTGGGATGAATGTGTTAATAAAAAGATATACTGAAATATACACGAGATCAAAATATGTAAAAGTATGTAAAATATAGGCAGCCATAATAAAATTAAATACATTTATTTATTTTTTAAATTTATTCGTTGTTGTTAAAAATAGATATGATATATTATTAACAAGCTATCCCTAACGTGAGCTTTGTAATTTTGTGTATAGTAGAGCGGACATCAATCCAATTATCCAATCTAGCGAGATTTAAATAAAAAATATTTATTAAGATAATGTAAAATGTAATTTAATTTTACACATTATTTTCGACTTGTATTTTCTTTATTAATATGTTTATTTTATTTTTTGCACTATTTCCATATTATAGCCTGTGAGTTGTGAAACAACCATTACTAACCAAGTTCATCTTCCATTTTAGCGTTGTTTAAGACTAATCGTTCTGAGTTATTTAATGTGTGATAAAATAATGAATATACTAATTAAAACATGCATTCAAAGTATAATTTTGAGTTAAATAAAAATAACTATTTTATGAGTTAACTAAAAATTAATTTCATTATTCACATCCAATCCCTAACGTAAATATTGTGATTTTGTGTGTAATAGAGCTAACGTGAAATCAATTATCCAATTCAATGAAAATGAGAGAAACACTATGAATTAAGATAATATAAATCATAATTTTGAACCATAAAATCCAATTTCGAATTAAAATCCAGTAATAATCATTACTGCGATGTTGTTTGATCTAATCATGTCGCATTAATATCAGTTTAAGGTCCCAATTAAGATATTCGCTGACTAGACAAAAAAAATGTCATTAATTGATAAATTACATTAATGAAGATCCCCAGTAGTATAAAAAAAATCAGTGATAGATTCATTAAAATAAATTAATACTACATGAAATCGATGATTATGTAAAATATTGTAACAACAATCATGTCAATTAAAGTGTGGCAACTTTTGTGACCCAATTACCGCTAATTTGAATATAACCTCTCCAAATTGAAAAGTTGTAGTTTCACAAATAAAATTGGCCATCATCCGTAACGGAGTAAGAAAATGTGATTTAAAAATGGGTTTGAATTTCTCAATAATGGTGAAGGAATACTCATTAGATAACTTCATGTGGATTGGTGCTACTAATATAAAATTCTATTTAATAATAAAATGACATTGTAATTTTTTATAGTCTACAAATATGAGAATAGTTCCGGGTCCATTAAATTCAGTTTAAAACCATTAGATATAATTTTATAAATTGGGAAATTCTGATTTTATTGAATGTTTTAAAACCATTTACGAGAAAAGAATAAAAAATAAATAATGAAGCGACATCAAAATTTGTATTTAAAACTTTTTTTAGAGTTTCCAAAAACAAACAATTATTAAATTTGTATAAATATAACCAATTTTCCAATTATAAGAAATACCAAGGTCTTCTAAGATATTTTTTTACTTTTATCCATTATTGAATATATCTCAATATTTATCTGTTTATTATAATTTTGTTTTGTGTTATAACTGAACAATATTGTTGGAAAAATATTGTTTGTTTTAAAATAAATAAACAAGATTTTGCAGATCTTAAAAACGTGTTCATTACGATGTAGCATACAGCGAATATAAATTTTTGCAGCAGTATTAAATTGTTGAGCTTTAATGCATCAGATATCTACAGTGCCCTCACACTGCCTCTAAGATAGGATCCAGTGTTGTGCGTTTATCTTTGCCTTGTTCTGACTGGAAGAGGATGGGATTAATTGGTAGATTCCGATTTTTTTCATGAAGAAAAGTAATCTATTTGATTGTTTATTTCACAGTTCCTACAACAGGAGTGAGCATGACAGCGATTCATTATTTGAAGCTCTCGTTAAAAAGGTAGAAGTGGTTGTAAAATGTTAGAGTTATTTGCTTACAGATTATCTTATTTTTTCTCATGGAACCTCTGAGTATTTAGATTCGTGAAAGAAGTTTGAACAAACCCTGCTTCTAGGAAGTATTGGAGAATGATTTTCATGATCTTTCTGGTACTGGTTTTTGTTGGGTTATCAATCAGTATACTCTACTTGTAAGAAATAATTAAACTTATTGTAAAGTGGAACACAGATATACAAAGAAATTCTCTGATATGAACCAACTAGATTGACTATTAACTATTGACTATAATTATAACTTATCAGCTAACATAGTGACTACTCTCTTAAATATACTCTAGCCATCTTCTCTATCTTAAAAGTATATATGTATCTTAAAGATGTCTTTGAATATATGTGTTTCCGGTAAAAGAGTTGCGAGTATTTAAAAAAAAAATGTATTTAGTGAAATTTACAAATGTATATTAGAAATACACCAAGTAAATACCATGAAAGATATATAATGACATCAGATAAAGGCAAGTAAGAAAAGGTGATAAAGAGATTTGAAATAAAAACCATTTTTCTTCTTGTTTAGAAGAAAAATAATCATTATTTTTCGAACAAGAAAGGTGCTCCGATTAGAACAAAACTTCTATTGACCGTTACACAATGTAATATATCTTTATATGAGATGTAATAAGGTATATAATAATAAAAATGCTATAATATGAATTATATAAGATATGTATACAAATAAAGTTAGAAATAGAATATTTATGATCGTGGTGTAGAGCCCACTACTATCGACTTATTCATCATTCTGGCCTGCTAGTGCTTCAATATATATTGTAATTACTAATCCGTTGCCATCTTAATAACCCGCTAATGTGTGAAATGAATAATAAAGTTTAAAAATATATTTATTATGGTTTTGAGGGGAAAATGTACCTTTTTTCCTAATAATGCCTACGCCATTTTTAAGTAGTGACGTAAACATTAAATTCCCTTACCTTGATATTCAGCCAATATTATCTCATTATCATTTTTTTCCATTGGGATTTAATGTATTTTTCTTTTCCCTCAAGCACAAACGAGGCTATTACTACAGAATTAATATCAAATACTCAACCCACCAGGAAACAATGTTCATCTGATTGCTTATTTGTTTTATTTTCCAACATTTTTTTTTAAATTTTAATCACTTAATATGTGTAACTCAGTAAATTATATGTTTATATTACATGTATGTCATATGTAGTTTATATTGATAATAGGTTATTATATACGTGTATATATATTTTTCTGCTTGGACAATAAAGAATAATGAAAGAATGAATGAACAATAAATTTACTTGACAACGGTTACTGTAGCGCATTCTGACGGCTAGAGGCTGAACTACTTGGTAGAATCGATTTCTGGATGAGTCCAAGTAGCTTGTAACTTTGTTTTAATATTCTTATCCTATAATTCTTCAAGAAAAATAATATTTCAATAATAAAAACATTCTTATACAAAAAATAAATAAAAAGCTATAGGTTAATTAAACATTTCACACCAAATAGTTAACGACATTACACCATGAATCCCCCAAAGCAGTCCCCACGATAGAAGCATTACAAACAATCTGAAATGTAAATTAAAAATATTCTATAATCAAAAAAATTGTAAATATTGCTGCTATTCACTTTGAATAAATTTGTGAAAAATTCGGAAGTATTTAAATATTTAATTTTTGAGATATTGAGTAATTTCTATACGATTTAAAGCATAGACATCAAATAGTACTATTTCGTCGTATAGATTGTTGCATTAATTAATTAATTTATATATTTTATTACAAGGACTATTTAAATTCTATAAATAACAGAGACAGACCAGTATGGACAGCTACAAGAAATATACTTAAGCAAAAGGTGGTTCAATACCCTCTTAGACGTACAGACAACACTTGGGCGATGACGAGCGAAGAAAAAGCTGACGAATTTGCAAAACATCTTGCTCATACATTCAAGGCAAACGAAATTCAGAATACTACTCCCATTGACAAAATAGTTGACGACTTGACAACAGCACTACCTTTATCACTCCCTCCTCCGGCATTTCATCCAAAAGAAATCTATCAAGTACTGAACAAAATGCCAAACAAAAAAGCTCCTGGCTATGATCTCATCACTCCCTTCATCCTCCGCCACTTACCTCGGAAAGCTGTTTTCTTTCTTACCATCATCTATAATTCAATCATGCGCACAACCTATCTTCCGCTCCTTTGGAAACTTTCCACAATTAAAATGATACCTAAGCCTTCTAAACCTGTTACTAATGCTTCATCTTATCGTGCAATTGCACTCCTCCCTATAATGTCTAAATTATTTGAAAAACTCTTCCTTAATCGCATAAAGCCTATCCTCGAAAATAGCGGAGTGATACCGAACCACCAATTTGGCTTTCGTTCTAATCACACAACAGTGTCATCGTATCGTGGATGCAACATCTATCGCTTTTGAGAAAAAAGAATATTGCTCTGCGATTTTTCTTGACATTGAAAAATCATTTGATAGTGTCTGGCACAAGGGTCTTCTCTGGAAAATAGTACCTCCTACTTACTTTTTAATTCTTCAATCTTATTTCCAAGACAGATTCTTCTGTACTTCCGTTGACTCTTCAATTTCCTCCTTCATCCCTCAATACAGGGGTGTACCGCAAGGCAGTGTTTTAAGCCCCATTCTCTATTCAGTATACACCTCTGATATTCCCGAGCACTCTTGCACCAACATCTATACCTTCCCAGACGATACAGCCATTATTTCTTCTCACAGAGACCCAAACATAGCATCTATAGCTCTTCAAAATCATTTATTTGATTTAGAAAAGTGGTTCTATAAATAGCAAATCAAAATAAACACCTCGAAATCGAGCCATGTAAGCTTCTCTCTAGGCAAAGCTTTGTGTCCAGCAGTCAAAATTGACAACGACGAAATATCTTCCAAAAATTATGTACGTTACCTCGGACTGTACTTGGAAAAAAAACTTGCATGGAACGTACATACAAAATTAAAAAGACAAGAACTGACTAGACATTACAAACAACTATCACATTTTCTGGACTACAGATCTTCACTTGACTTGAGGAACAAGGGACTTATCTATAACAGTATACTAAAACCTATTTGGACATATGGAGCAGAACTTTGGGGTTCAGCAAAAAACGTTCACATACACAAGATACAAACAACACAATCCAAAATTCTCAGAAAAATTATTAATGCACCATGGTATGTTTCGAATCACACTATACACAACGACATGCACATTCCCACTAAAAAATCATATATTCATAACAAATACATAACATTCCACTCATCGACACAATATCACCCAAACCCACTCGTTCTTCCGCTTTCCTACTCACTGTTACCTGGACTTGATAAAAAAAGATTCAAAAGACATTGGCCAAGAGACCTACTCAACAATTGATATATATATACTTTTTTTCCAAAATAACTGGATGATCATAGAGAAAAGCGAAGGAGAAAGACTCTTTAATCAAATTTGCTGGATGCGCAATTGCGCAGGTGCAAATGAAAAATTAAATAATAATAATAATAATAATAATAATAATAATAATGATTCTCTTAACATGTATTGATTCGATATATTTTTATATAAATATATTTTTCCTTCTTTAATTTTTTCCTTTTACATTTCTTGTTTTTAGTTACTTGTAAATTCATTCGGATTCGGTTTATGCCAGCCATAATTATAGCTAATTTATTTATTAATATTTTAATTTTAATTTTTTTTTAATTTATAAGTATTCCATCATTGTTGAGTTGTTAGGTATATAATTGTTGTTTTCCAATTAATTCCAAACTTCCTCTTACTAGACTAAAAATATAAGAAAATGAGCTTTGGGGCTCTACTAAACCATCCAATTCATCTCGTATCCAATCCTTACAATCCAAAATCCTTCGTAAAATCCTCAATGCTCCTTATTATGTTACAAACAAACTCATCCATCATGATCTTAATATTCCATATTTTGCTGATTTGGCCCAAACTAGATACCTATCCTCCCATGACAAGCTCCATACACACTTGAATACGCTAGTCTCTCAACTTGCTTCCCATACTATTATCCCTGATAACCCTCCGAGGCGTCTGAAAAGAAGTTGGTCTCGAGACCATCTACTAAAGAACTTTATTGGAGGGCTACCGATGGTTAGTTTCTCCACAAGTGTTTTTTTTTTTATGTCATTTGTTCATATCTGCAAATTTACTTGATATAATATTATTACAGTTGTAAATATCAATGAATTAATCTAAAAAAAAAAAAATCCGAACTACGTACTTGATATTGAAAGGTGGTGATTTGAAAAAAAAGTATCATAAAAAATATATGTTACCATTTTAGAGTACTGAACAGATTCAACAGGCAAATGGAATATTTGACAATGTACTGGATGACGTCCAACGGTAACAATACAACAATACATGAAATGAATGACATCTCTGATACTGATAAAATTAATATTTTCAATAATTTTGATGAGGCTATGACTGGATCTTGAGCAATGTTGAAGATGTTGAATGATGCAGTCAATAAATTTTACACAAATAAGTAATATTTTTATTTTAATGAGAAAAGATATGCACCCGGCCGAGATTCGAACATATTTTTTCTTTAAAATAAAAATATTTAAAAATTAAAAAAGTTGACCAATAATTATAAAAAAGTATTATTTTATTTTGTGGCCACGTTAATTAATTAACGGTTATTGATAGTTAATGGTAATTTGACAGCTTGAAGTTAGATCGAAATACCTCGTAATGTGCAGTTCCTTAACAGCTTTTTGCATTATTGTTTACGCTAACGATAACGAAACACAGGTTTATGCACGTTTTTAATTAACATTCCTAAAGAAAAGTTATGCACAATTTCCAGATAATCATCCCTACATCGTTTCCTGACCTTAAAGGGCTCGGAATCCAGCATTATAGCAAAAGGCCTATTAACGAGTATTGTCCGGGCTCTCAGAGAAACCACATCCTTGGATGCGCCATTTTTAGAAGGGATTTATTGGCCATAACTCGACGGCGAACCTCCGCCCTAACAGCCCTTACAATTACCCCGTATTACAATACAATTGCTCCTATTACTACATTTTACGACCCCTCCCGCCGGCGTTGCCTGAGGTTCAATACACAACTAATTTCCTCTCCATTCCCATGTCCACGTGGTACTCCGATAGCCAGGATACAAGCTGATTCCATCATTTATTCGAGTATTGTTGGGAAAGTTGGGCCTTTTGAAAGGGTTCTGGTGGTTAACAAGGGTCGATGATCGGGAACGAGAATAGGCTTATTGTATTATACAATACAACCCTTTGAAAACGTTATATTTCATTTTTTTAATTAAAAAAAGAATTTAATTTACAATTTTAAACGTTTAATGATTATTTTTTATCAGTGAGGGCTCATTCTGTAGATTAATAGTGCGAAGTCGTTAAATAATTGGTATGAAATAGGGAAGAAACTGGTCCGGGTCGAGGTAAAAAAATAACTCTTTATATAGGGAAATAATTTATTAGAAGTATATACTGCTTAAAAAAAATTCTCCTTTTTCTTTACGAAGAAATCATTAACTGAATTATCATTATAATCTATTTTATATTAGAGACTTAAGAATTGGTTGACTGTAACTTCTAGTGTAAGGAAGAAATAGTTGGGAGTGCAGTCAATAAAAACACCTTAATAAGTGTATACTTATTTATTGTGTGCCGACGTTTCGGCCTAGAATGTAGGCCATCTTCAGGGCAAATATACCAAGCGGCGGCGAGTTGATCGTTCTGGGCAGATGATCGTCCTCGCCGCCGCTTGGGATATTTGCCCTGAAGATGGCCTACATTGTAGGCCGAAACGTGGCACACAATAAATAGGTATACACTTATTAAGGTGTTTTTATTGACTGCACCCCAACTATTTCTTCCTTTTATAGTCTATTTTAGTTGCATACACCGTTATCATTTTTTACTGTTTTATATGATAATATTATTTATCTCTCTTTATTTTCCAAAATATAATTAACGCGCAACACATCTTTGTAATCGAAATACCTAGGTATTTTTCATCCATAATTGGAATAAAAAGAAATAAAATAAAATAATGCATAAAAAATAAACTATTGGAATAGTAATTATTATTTAAAACATGAATGACTTCGCTGCCGAGGGTTCCGGGTTCAAATCCCGCTGTAATAGATCAATTATTTATTCGGCTACCATCCACGGAATGGCCCTTTGGAATCTGGTGAACCTCCTAAGGCTCCCACGGACTCTTTAAAGTGCCTAATCTTAATAGGGAGAAAAACCTGGCGGTTGAGTGTGGTCTTGGTCAAATCACTACTCTGCACAACCGTTTTCTCGAAAACAGTACATTTACCATACGTACTACCATATACTGAATCTTAATTCAAATTCGACTAGGATCATGGATTATATTTTTAGAAAAATGAATACATTTATTCCACTTGGTCTTACATAGTTATTAAAGGAATTTATGTGAATATATATATATATATATATATATATATATATATATATATATATATATATATATATATATATACACATATGCATTATAAATTTCAAATGCATGCTTTTATGCTTTTTATTTTAGGATACTCTTATCTTTATAACGGATATATTTTTATTAAATACGGTTAAGAGTTAAAAGCACCCAATGGCATCTAAAGATATCTGCTGATTCAACCACTCACGCGACTTTTCTAGTCACTTTGTGGGCGAAAGTCCAATATAAAAAGTTTTCAATATATCCTCCTTACTATTAGTCCAATTAAGATGTTAAAAAAAATATATTTAACTAAGCAGGCTTTCCGTATATCATTAAAATGAGTATTTAGACTGAGAAACGTATAGTTTACGAGTTAAAAAAATTTCAGTTGGAACACGACCATAATAATTTATGAAACATGAGTGTAAATATATAATATTAGTCCGAAATATACGTGTTTTTTTTGTTTAAAAGGGCTTTTAAATATTTTTCTTATTTTATATGACATTCTTCGTCAAATATTGTATACTTCTTGATTTCCGGTCCAATATATTTTTTTTTAATTTAGTCATAACTCATTTCACGATTTTACTTGGTGATGGATTTTGCAATAAAAATAAAAGTGAAGTAATAAGACGATATTAGGACAGTTTTGTAAAAATTGTTACATCATTTTTGGTGGTATTGTCCTAAAGTAAAATATACTTTTTTAAAGATTATTCAGAGAGGATGTCTTAAAATAATAAAAAAATAACGAAACGATGAGAGACAGAAAAACAAATAGGGAGAAAAATGTCTGGAAATGTTTTTTTATTTAAGTAATTTGGAAAATTAACCATTGAAAACTGCAAGTAAACATTTTACCAGATCAGAATACAATACAATTTTTAAGGAAAATATAGAAAAAAGTGTCTAGTGTTCAGTATGTGGTATAGGCTGATGTACATATACGTGGTTTACTGTTTCTAAGACAACGGTTGTGGAGGGAAAGGGTAGCCACTTTTTAAAGGCTGGATGAGCCCCAGGAGGGGCTGTAGATCCCATAGAGTCGATCCGTGGATTTTAACAAACAATAAATCGTTATTGATGTGTACTTATACAACATTACTAGGCTATGTTTAAAAATCTTGGTTATTGCTTTTGTTATTATTCAATATCTAATATTTAATAAAAATATGACATATTTTCTTTATAAGACATCAATAATCAAAGAAAACTATAAGCTATGACGACCTGATGGTTTTATATCTTTATTAGAAACAAATAAACAAGGTTTATTTTTTAATTGTTTGAATAATACCACTGGGTAGTTTCTTTACATCTAAATCCTTGCCTTTAATCATGCCTTTATTTATCATTCGTTTTATTTAGTTGTTTACATGCTATTGTAAATATCAATAAATCAATTCTAACTTAAAATATACGTTTTAGTATGGTATTAATCATTTATTGTAATAATGTATATGTTTATGTTTATATTTCTATATACACTGTATACAAATCTTATATAAATGATAAATAAAAAATATAATGATTATAAACGTATGACTCAATCATATTAACCCACTGAAGAGTGACACCCAAGAAGTACTTGGTATGATAAGGAAGTAGATTTATTCCAGAGGCATGATGGACGCCCATTGGATGGGAATCGTTCTGATTAGCCTTCAGTCACTAGATGAGCAACGTCTTGAGTCTGTTGGGTAGGACCTAAGTGTCTCCGATATCTACTGAGTCATTTGTATTAAAATTAAAAATACATTAAAAAAATAATAAATAAAGTATAGCATATAATAAAGCTAAAATAGAATAAATAATGAAGTGCTAACGTAAAATGGTGATGGGGATTTAACTCCAGTTGAAAGTGAATCTTTTAAGAGCCACTATACAATTCTTTTTATCATCGCCTCCCTTAAAAAAAACTAAATAAAATGGTTACTATGTAAAACGTATTCACAATAAGTGGGAATGCTAAAAGAACATAAAACAACGCGTTGTTTTTATTGATATGCAAAACGACGCGACGTGCAGTTGTTGCCATCCGATTCTCTGTTTCCTTTCTCACGAACGAAGGGAAGTGTAAACGTTTTTATTGTGAAGTGATGATTGTTTTGTAGGTGCAAATCACTATATGTTAGGAATATTTTTGAGTGAAAAAGTACAGTAAAATAAGGTCTTAGCCAATATGAGTTTTATATTGTATAAGTTTCATATTTTAAAACACATATTAGGAATTCTCTAGTATCTACTAATTTATTAATTTTTTTAAAAATGTAACTATTATCTATTTGAAATCAGATGAAGCCTATTTTAAAGTATGACTGCGCAAATTTATTTTTAAAAAAAATCTGTATCAGCTGTTACGGGAAAAGAGTGTCAACTATTATTATTACATTACAATATGCAGTGCCTAGTATAATAATTAATTTGAGAATTCGAACAAAAAAGTGTATCACTGCATAACTATTACCGCTCTTGATTTCAGTACGTGGTAGAGACTGCGCTGTTTCTAGACCAACAGTTGTGCAGATACGTGATTTCGACTAGATCATACTCAACCATCAGATTTTTTGCTAAGGACCCTCACATGATCGATCCGTGTGAGTTAACAGGTTAAATACATTATATTTACTGCCATATTTGAATCTGGGATCTTCTGCATAACTCTGCGCTCTATACTTACACCTGGCTAATCCGTTTCCTTATTCGTTGTCAACACCGAAATTACCGAAATAAAATCACACTAAAAAATACCTCTACTCTTAATTGTGAACTAATGTGTGAACTGTGAGAAGTAAAGAAAATCTTTAGCAGAGTCTGGTTTTGGTTGTGTAAGCAGTTGTGAGGTGCCGGATCGTTAATAAATTATATCCGCGGATACGAATCCGAATACGGATATTTGGTGTCAAGATCCGCGGATACGGATACGGGTACACAGATCTTAATTTTTTTACGCAATCTATGTCGGTGCGCGTAGGAGCTTCTGGGGAGGTTCTTTCTTTTGTTTTGTTTATATTTTAGTGTGACACTGCAGTTGCACTCAATGGCATTGATAAAGTTTGTGCTTGATAGTGAGTTATAAAATTGTCAACAAAGAAGGTTTTTCTTTAAACCTTGCAAGGATTGCCTGAGTCAAATGTTAAATGGCAACAGTTTTTATCTAATAACCTTTATTCAGGGTTATTTTAAATTTACTGAACACCTCTTAAGTACGTTTTAGTAACAACATAAACAAATTTTGCTCTAGATAAACATCGAAATCGAAGAAAAAATTTCGTTTCTCCATACAAACTAAGATCACATGATCGGTCATTTGTGTGTGACCAAAAAAAGTGGTTGTTTATAGTGTTACTAACAAGTACCTAAGAGTTTTCCGTGAATATAGAATAACCCTATACAAAATTTCATCTATGTTTTGAAAATTAATAAAGTAAAAGATCCGCCAATGAAGTCACGGATACAGATATCTATGAATACGGATCTTTCTTCTCCCACAGATATCCGCGGATAAAGATATCTAACACATCACTAATAAGCAGCTATGGCAGGCTAAATTGTTCATCTACAGCACTCAGAGCTCCATATTTTGCAACAAAAAATGCCATAAATCATTCTTTACAATTTTAATTAACTGTTTGTATAGTATTTATTTACCAATAAATCTGTTCTCTATTGATAATTTCGGTTTGATATTAAACAATGTATTTATTAATCATATATCATTATCACTAACTTTTAAACTAAAATTTAACTTAGATAATAATAAAGTAAAAGCTTAATGTATAAATCTTAACAATTATTACTAACTATATTGATTTGATGGAAATTTAATTTTGGTAAAAGCTATAAACTATCATTGCGTGGGTCACCTAAGGTATAGTGGTTATCATAACAGCCTTCTGTGCTCACGATCGTGAGTTCGCAGTCCGGAAGCTGGTCCCAGGATTTTTAAAGAGAGTAAACAATCCTTGGTCATGTCGTCCTTCGGAAGGGACTTAATATAGGGATCTCGTACCTTAGCATTGTCAGGTACTCGTTAAAATCCTTTACCTGTATATGCAATTTTAGGATTCCATTGTAAAATCGTCCGATTAGCCATATGAGCATTACGTTAATTGAGTGAACAAAAGTTGCATTGCCTCGTTGAAGTATTTTGATTCCTTTTTTTTTTTGCATCATTATCAATATTCATTAACCACTTGCTTTCCAGAATCCCGCAAGATCAAGAAGTGACAAATCACAGCCCCTAACCACCCCCGGCGATGGAACTGCCCCCGAAAATGGCGGCAGTTAGTCATGATGAGCCGCCCCCATCTTGATGGCACTCACGCCTCCCGATTTATCGTCCTGTTCGGGATATCCCTTCGTTCTATCCTCCTCCCCTTAGGCCATATAGTTGCATTACCAGGACCTCCATTTATTGCAGCTTTACATCCCCTATGTTCATCTTCTTCCCTTGCATATTGAAATTTGATAAACTCGGGGAACCGGCCCTACCTCATGTGTGACTTCGGCTATATGGCCTGCTTTTTTATGTGTGTATAATATTGCTTGGGCGGTAATACCAAAGGTCAAGTTTATCTTTTTGAAACCGTATTCATTTCTCTCGTGACCATTCACGATGGTCTTTTCAACGGTTATTGTTATCTTCCGGTGTTTAACCATAGTCCCGGTGATTAAGTGGTTAAGTCGAAATTTGTCCAGTACCTTTAGTTATCAGCCGTAGTTGGACCCATCGAGATTTCACCCTGTAGAGCTCACCCAGGCTCTATTATTAGTAGAAAAACCTGGTGGATGATCTCAGACAAATCAACTCACTACCGAACCGTTGAATTAAATGGTAGATTCTTGGCAACAGTCTCTACCATTTAATGAACCCAAGATCTTTCATGGGCTGTAGTGGCATAGGGAGAAGACAATAGATAGTAGATATCAATATAAATCATATGTATTTAAATGCTAAACTAAATATTTTCTTTCTTAAAAATTCTGGTTTAATGTAATCTATGTCATATATGTCGAATTATGTTGGATCGATGAATTGTAAACAGATGGGGAATGGTAGGAATAACAGGGGAATGAAATTATTAATTCTATCAAATTAACAAGCATGTTCTGAACTGAGGAAGTATGTCGAGGTACTATTACTCGTATGTTGGTCCGCCACGAAATCGGCGCCGGAGCAGACTCGATGTTGGTAAGGTGACGCCTTAACACTCTAGGCCAGCAATGCTTCTATACTGACACCACCAAGATGCCTTTAGATGTAGGAACATCTCCACCCTACGAGGTCGCCACCAAAAAAACACAGCCCTTACAAAAAAAACAACCAAGAAGGTCAGCCCTAACGAAATCATCCCTCTTTTGTCTCGGCAAAAAGCTCGGACATTCGATTTTTATCCCTTCTTTTAACTCCTAATAAATAAAAATGAATGTCCATTATCTATATTATATTTATCGAAACATTTACACCAGTGGGTGACAGTAATTCATAACTCTGTTTCAAAATTCATTTATTATATAATAAACAAATTAGTGAAATCTAATGTATTAAAAACACATTATTTGTACGTGCATATCGTCGCTGTCAAAACAATACCGCCTATCTACACTTCGGGCCATTTTACAGGAGAGAGAAAAAACAAATGTGATTACAAAGAGCGTAAAGTATTTTTATAGTTTTTATTGTTTATTAACGCCACTTATGCTGCTATGGCTAATCTGACAAAGTCCGAAGTTTTGCCTATCCAGCTATCATTTGGATAGGGATATTTAACGACTACCTGATTCAGCAAAGGCTGGCGATTACCATTTTATGTCCCATGCGAAGGAGTGCATTACTAAAGATATTTTACTTCCCTTTAAATATCTAAAGGCCATCTGCCGGGCTGCGAATCCGTGTTCTAGGGCATAGGAGGTTTTGCCTATCACTGCATCAAAAATGACACCTACTATTTATTATACTAGCTATTTATTAATGTAAGAATAATAGTGAAATAGTTGGACCTTTGATGAGACAGTGAGAGCTCTGAAATGGATATGTGAAAAATAAAATTTCTGATTCAATTATTCTACATCGTATGTCATTTGAATGTAATCTCTTATTACACTAATAACATAAACAACTTCTGTAAATGAAATAAATAATAGAGTACTTTAAAATAAATTATTCTATAGATTATAAAAAAATTGATTACATTAAAAGTTATAACATATAACATAATAGAATAAAGTTATAACATATAAAATAATATAATAAAAGTTTAAACGTTTTTTTAATGATAAAATAATATTACTTATTCAAACACAACTTAAACAAAAATGACAAAAAAAAATTGTAACATAAATTTACGATAGTTAATCCAACCCTATTTAAATAATAAATTAAATAATTGTTTACCAATTGCAAAATAAACAAATATTTATCAATTACACAATAATAAATGTCTATCTGATTTGCTAGATGAAATATTATACAAAAAAACTTCCTTATCTGAGATCGAAATAGCTTCTCGTCGACGGGGCGAGCGATATTGAGACGCAGAGGTTGAGACAACAGACTAGGTCACCTCGAATTGGTCGAATTGATGAAGAGATTCAAACTAATTACACCTGCAGGTGGGCAGCGACATAGTACCTCTTCAATTCTATATTCAACTCTGCTATTATTTGTGATGTGCACGTCAAGAAGATCGTACAAACATTGTCTGTCAAACATCTGGCTATCTTAAGCCAGAGTGAAAAAAAATCCGATCGACTCCACTTTTGTCATTCCTCCACTTTTGTCTTTCATTACTTTTGTAACATGCGTTTTTTAAATTTATTTCTAAACGGACGATTATTTATCTATTGTCTAATAAATTGAATTATTCTAAGCAATTATAAAAATAAACGATTAAGTTTTATTCATTCCAAAAATGTGAAAAAGAAAAGTAAGAAGTTGTTCTTTCTTTTACACAAAAAAAAAGAATTACTTTTTATGATTAAAACAAATAATCATTTAGAAGGTCATCAAACTGTCCACCCTTAACAGTAAATATTCTAAAAAGGAAATTTATGATTTAATTGCCTCCCATTAAGTTATACTAATTTCCTATGTTCCTAAGATCATTTGGATTTATGCCCTTGATTATTTTTTAATGTTTGCAAAAAAAAAGCGCAACACATAAACTGGATTCATATAAGTTTATATATGGGAATTCTTGATTTCTGTGATAAGAATATATTTTCCAAGACAAATTGTAAAAGATGGATTGCAATGAAATGATAGTATTAAGATAATTTCAATTTCATATTTATATCGTTTTTTCCACTTTCCGGAAACTCTGGACGCAAATAAATTTATTTGATTAATTCATAATCAGGCGTATACATATTTATGAACTATGAGCAGCCTTTGAGTTCACTATTCGCAGCGTAGGTTGCAAACATTGTAATATTTATAAGTAATTTAAAAAATCATAGTAAATAAATTTATAACGAGCTTTTAATAGCAAAAGCTCGTTAAAAAGCATATTTAAGAGAAAAGATTGAATAAACATAATGATAGATATGTAAATATTTAAATAAATGTCCAGAGATACTTGTCAGCATTAATAAATAAATCGTGTATTTTAAAGATAATTTCCCTATTCGTAACTTATGTTAATCGGAAAAATATAAATAAATTTGCATTAAAAACATTATTTATTCAAATATTTATATTTAGCGTTTATAGTTGACAGTGTGTCATTTACTTTTATAACAATGATATAAAGTGTGGGATCTGTTACTTGAAATGTACCTGATGCCATGAAGATGAAAGATGAGAAGTCGCTAATAAATAAATAAATATTTAGAAAATGATTTCATGTATTTTTATTGCTATTTCTAAATTTCGTAAAGCTAACAATTTGTTTAACGTATGAAACTACAACCCATTGAAAGGGTTGTTGACTTCAGAATAAAACGAGATTTACTGTCGGATAACGGCTGTGCAGGAAGGTGATTCCTTCAATTGAGGATATCGACTGTGTTGAGACTGGGTGAGCCCATGTAGGGTATGTATACTCCACAGGTTCCATCCGTAGCTGGATAATCCGTAATAATTAAATACTTTTACCATCTTTGACAAGCCGATTTGATAATTTCAAGTGAACCACTTTATTTTTAAAAATATAGTCAAATATATAAGAATACATTATAATATATAACCGTTGATATCGAAGAGAAGGTTTATAAATAAAGTTCCTTCTAGTATTTTCTTGATTATTTTTTTCTCTTTTAACTCTTTTAATATTAAAATATCTCTGACTTAAACATCTCTTTATTATTCTGATTATTTATTATTTTGGTTGGTTTTGACCCATGGTTTAGAACACTATATATTTTGCATTAGAGTGTCATGTAAATAATGTTTAAAAAACATTGTTTTTGGCTTATGTGAAACTCATGGATAAACCCTGCACGTTTCTTTTTATTACAGTTTTGTAATTTCATATACAAAAAAAAAATTGTATCATTACAGCACGTCAAGGGTCTGCGGCTCAGTACTTGGCAGATAAGTATTTTTCTTGGACGTGGAGAAGTTTGTCCAGGAAGTGATTTTTCCTAAATCACGCTGAACCGTTTCTTGGACAACTCTGCTGGGAAGTAATTTTTTAGATCATGTTAAACCATCAGATTTTCCCTCTTATTTTAGGTACCCAGTTTATAGATCCTGGTTGAGGCCCAGGAGGGTCCCTAGATCCCATAGGACCCATTTACCGATCGCTAACAGATTAAATAACAATCAGCCAGCGAGCGGAATATGAACCCAAGACCTTCGGCATGGCAATTCAGCACTCTACCACTGAGCCACTCCGTTCCCCTATTTCATAAAGATATAATCATTTTTACTTTTTTCCGATTCGATACAAATTGAAAAGAAGCCGGAAGAAATGAATGGAAAAAATAAATATGAAGAAGGGTTTAACAAAAGCGACGAAGAAGGCCAGTAAAGGGGAAATTGAAGGCTGGAGAAGCCCTACGTGACTGGAGCCTTATCTTTACTGCCTGGAACGGGAGCTGTTCCTCCTATCTCCTTCTTGCTCCATACTCTCTTATCTCCAGAATATCTCATCTTCTCTCACTGTCTATGGCAATGAGGGTTTCTGGATCGTACCTTGTGAATTCCCTACGGTTCACGATTGGCATTCCAATCTACACCATTATAATTACTGTTATGGTTAAATAAATTATTATAACAGACTGAAGTACCTATCACCCTAAAGTACCATTGGCATTTATTTGAATGGAGTATATATTATTAGTAATCTCAGTGGAACAGCACTGGGTTGCCGTGCCATGGTCAAGGCTTCAGATCCGGCTGTAGCAAATGATTCATTTATTCTGTAAACAGAAGGGGAAGTTTCTATAGTATCTAAAAACTCCTGGGGCTCTCCAAGTTAAGTGGGTACCATTAAATGGAGGTAAACCTGCCGGTTCAGCGAGATCTACGACCTATCACCTCCCTACATGACCATTATCCACAAAGCAGTCTCTACCACGTATTGCACCCAAGACTCTCCATGGGTTGCGGTGTTACAGGTTTAATTTCCTTCAATAGTAATTATAGTCTGGAAATTTAGTAAACGGTCCGCGGAGGAATCGGAAACGGGGATAGATTGGTGTGGTGGGGAAATTTTCTTTAAAATCCAAAAATCTAAAGGAAATTTTCCAAAGAATCCCAAGAATATCTACTGTGAATAGAGTCGTTGAAGCTGGGTGAGGCTGGAGATGCCACAGGATTCATGGCTGTTTAATGAGATTTAATAATTTATCTGCCACATCTTTATTTGAACCCGAGACTTTCAGCATAGCATATCGGCACTCTACCCACTGAGCGATCCTGTTCCCCTCTTTCCTATAATATTCCTCAAAATATTCCGTGACAACTGAAAAGAAGTTGATTACTTTTAAATGGAAATTTTTAACACACAGAGTTTTTTCATATTTTTTAAAATGTATTTCTTGGGATATAACTGTTTATTATTATTAAGGGAATTTGACGGGTTTTAGGATTCATCAAAAGAGCTTTTTCGGTGTTCCATTCTATAGGAACCCGATTTTGTATTTTGACTGAAGCATTAGAGGAAAAAATACGATATTAATAATTTTTCTAATTATTAAAGTGTGAACAATAACAAAATTTCCGATCTGTAATAAGTTATATAACCTCAGCACTTTTTTGTAATTTTTGCTTCGGAAAGCCATTAAAAGGCCATACATCTACCAGCCTATACTTTCCTAACAATGGACATTTCCATTTAGTAGGACTAAGTGTTCAATAAAAAGTGCGCATAAGCAATGAGGAAACTTGGGGATAGGGCTACCGGCACCTCATCCACTCTGAGACAGTCCTAATTGGATCGTAAAGCGGGAACTAGGAGCGGTGGGTACTCGAAGACCAGGGCCGATTCTCGAATACTAAGCAGCGAGGGAATTTCAATTTATAGTAGCCAACTCTCAAACTGCCTCCGCCTGCCCGCTCGGCGAATAAACCCGAGGATCGTAAATATTTTGATGGTGACTGACAAATATAATATGACTTTACTCCGATATTAACAAAACATGTTTTAATTAGCTATTGATTGTTCCGTTTTAAGAGGATTAATTATCTTTTATGACGCCCGACTAAGATAATGAGATTAAGTACGATAATGAGGGTAAGCAATTTTTCGTAAATATTGACAAGGCTTGTGCGTTTATTATGATTAGTTAATATTGATAATATTAAAGTTTAATGAATATCATTAGTGATATTTATTTATTCAATTTTTGAATTTGGGACTCAAAAAATTACATTGTTCTGAAGTGAGTCACTAGACTTTACAGAGACTGGGTTTACCCTAGGATTTCGGCAGATCCCTCAGGTTTCACAACTGTTAACGGACTAAATAGTTTATCAGATATAGCAGCATTAGAACCCAGAATCATCAATTTAATGTCACTTTAAACTTTTTTTTTCTGTTTTTATGGCGTGCCAACCATAGGTCAGTAACGCCTTAAAACCTTTAAACTTTAATATTTAACTCATTTGCCAAAACAGGCTTTAAATTTAATTTATAATTGCATTTATATAAAGATATGCCGAAACAATTTGTATTTTAATATATTTTTTTCTGGTCTTGATTGTGATTTATCTTTATTTTATAAACCGGATGGAGATCAAAATAACTTCTCCAATATAGTCTATAACATTTATTTATTATCTACTATTTTTTATAATATTTATTAGAAACCAATTCAACTATTACAGTATTTATTTTCAACTCCACTCGAACGTTTTTCCTCCATATGATTTAATCATTCAACCAATAATGCCCTCCCAAAAAAAAATTGAAACTTTTATTTTAATATATATATACACTACCTTTTATAGTAGGTTAAACCGGGGAGTTGGCGACACCTTAAGGGTTTTTTATTTTTATATTTTGTATTTAAAGAGACATAAATACAAAATAAAACACATAACTACTTCAAAATGAGGCCTGCCGATTTCTTATATGCATATGCTTAAACAACTTCACATTTTTTTTGTAAATAATTGTTTGTAAACTATAACCACCTGTCGGAATTGCCCCATGAACCAGGGTAATTCCGACATACCTTAGGGGTATTACCAACATAGGTTGTAGAAGGCAAATTTAATGCTGTAATAATTTTAAAAATCTTTTTTATTGTACATGAAACGTTTACAGTGAAGTGGTGAGCAGTTGCAATATTGAGGAAATTATTATTAGGAATAAAAAAGTATTTACAACAAATCCAAACTTTGAGTAAACATATTTTGTAATAAAATGTATATCTAAGCTAGATTAAAACATAAATTATTTTTTAATGCAATGGTCGCAGGTATAGTTTTCCGCAGAATCAAATCCGCTACAATCAGCGTGTGCCCACAATCCACAAACGACACACCTAAACCAAAGTTCGTTATCTCCAAATTCTCCACACACTAAACACATTTCCGAGTCTTCTCCAAGTAAATTTACCTTGTCATCCATCTCGTCATCGTCACATAATTTCGACTCATCAATGTCATCTTCAGACGAAGACTCTGAGAAAGATATTTGTCTTCTGCATGTTTTCTTTACTTTTTTTATTTTCTTTGCAACATTTGACTTTTTTGATTTATTTTCACAGGCATTTACATTTTCATCTACTTTTTCCTTCTTGATTTTTTTAATTTTTTTTTGTGGGCACTTCAGGATTTTCGAAGAGTTTTTTAAGTGCTATCTTGGCCTTTACCTCTTTCTCCTTTTTCCAGTGACAATAGTTGAGTGCTGATTAGGTCTGCCTTTGGTTTTGAGTTGATTGTTAGGTTGTTGTAGGCTTACAGGAGATATTATTGAAAGATGTTGTTTAAAAACAAGCAGATCACGACGTAGACTTTTTTCTGCATTTGTCGGCATATCATGCACACTGTTTGAAGATGTTCCAGCTTCAGGGCTTTTATATATGCCAGTTATGTTCAAATTTGGATGATTCGTAGTTTTCTTTCTTAGAATGCACCACCTAAAAATAAATAAACAAAAACACGTTAGCCAATCCCATTCATAATGAACCGGGGCAATACCGACATGTCGGAATAGCCCCGGCCAGGGATGTTGGCATTACCCAGGCAAGACAAGACGGAATCTAAACAGGTTATGAGGGCAGGTTAGTGACCGAACCGAAACAAAAACTATACTAAGCTACTCGCTAAATATCGTGCTTTATAACTTATATAATCTTATTTAGGATTACAAACTTATAATTACATTTACCTTCTATGAAGTGCTAAGGAAATATTACAACGAAATCAGCAAAAACTTTTAATTTCAACTCACAGCACAACTTGTTTACCTAAACGACAGAGGCACACTGGGCGTTAGTTGCGGTGATGTCCGCAAGGCCGCAGCGAAAAGCACTTCACAAATATCTCTGCAGGGATGGCTAGAACTGCAGTGTCGGCATTACCCGGGGTGTCGCTGTTCCCCCGGTTTACCTACATACACTGCCATCTAAAAATAAAATGAATTTATTTACAAACAGATTGTTATTTTTAGTCTTTCGGAAAAAGCGGATACGAGAAGTCAATGAACCTGTAGAATTTGTAGATTCTACGGGGGCTCATCCAGTCTCTGTAAAGTCTAGTGGCTCCCTTATATCCAATCTACTTTTTTGAATCTCAAAATCAAAAACTAAATAAATTAAAATCACTAGTGATTTTCTTTAAACTTTAACATAACGATTATAATCAATGATGACAATAAACGCACAACCCTCGTCAATATTAGTACGTAAAGCCTACGATTAACGCCAATTTCTGTTCTCTGGCACATATATAAGAATAATTAAGAGGGGGAAATAAGTTCAATAAAAACATTTAGGAGTAATCTTTGCAGAAATGGTTACCAAAAAAACCGAATATACTCGAGATTGTGGGATCGCAACCAGACAGGTGCTCTAATTTCTTTAAGGGAGAAAATTCATTGGTTATGCCGTCCTTCGAATGGGATGTAATATGACAGTCCCAAGCCCATGCAGAGTCAAGCACTCTTTAAAGATCTCTATCCTAATCATATTATATTCCTGATAATCAAAATTTAGGACTCCCACAATACCACAGTCCGATTAGCCATAGCAGCATAAAGTGACGTTACATTAATAGATGACAACTTATCACCATTTTCCGCTAATGAATAACAAGTTATTTGTACCTACACAATAGCGTTGAATAACCAACTAAGTTATTTAGTAAATGAAAGAGAATGGATATTGTAATTAATCGAATTACTGGCACAGCGCACCTTAACATAATTAGAAGCCGCTCGTAAACCATCTTATCTCTCTCCCTTATCCTCTTCGGCTTTTCTCTTCACCGGTGATTCGCCCTCTCCTTCAGCTGTATCCTTCCATCCAATTAGACACTAGAATATTTACCGTGGTCGTGTTGAGCCGGCTGAATTAGAAGGAATTAACCGTCGGTATACTGCTGAGGAAGGAGACGATTAGAGATCAAAGGTGTCTAGAATTTATTGTGTAATAAAATCACCACCATTGGGAGGAAATAACTAATTACTCTAATGATGATGATAGTCTTTAGTGTTCCACTGTAATTGGAAATTAATTTACCAATTTTATTTTCTATTAAATAATATGTAGGTTTTATTAATGACATGCAAAGCAATAAAAATTAATTTCTTATTTTTTTACTCATACTATTGCTTTATGTAAGAAAATATTTTCATATTTTTTCTTTAAATATATTCATCCTGTTTTTTTTAAAGGAGCGGAGGGGCTCAGTGGTAGCGCGCTGTGTCACCATACCGAAAATCCCGGTTCTAATCCCCCTCTTGACATGACTATTATTTAGTCTGTTAGTGGCCGGAGATGAATCATATGGTGTAGGGTGTAGGACCTTCTTGGGGCTCACCCAGCCTCTATAAAGTGAGTAACCAAAATAATGGGGAAAATCTGGCGGTTGAGCGTGTCTAGAACAAATGTCCTAACTGCACAACCGTTATAACTGGAACAGTAAAGTCTCCTCCATGTACTAAACACCAGATCCGTTTACGGGTTGTAGTGGTACAGGATTTTTTTTGTTTATTCATTTAAGAGTCACCTGTGGTGTAGCGGTTAGCATAATATCCTTCGATGCCTAAGATCGGGGGTGTGCTGTCCGGCAGCAGTTTTGAAAATGAGTAAAAAACAACTTTGATTATGCAGTCCATCGGAGGGAGCGTAAAATGAGTGTTTCGAGTCTGTACGGTTTCAGGTTTTAAGTAAGGATTCCTATCCTAATTTAACCTCATAATAAGGGGAAAAACTTGCGGCTTAGCGTGACCTCAATAAACCACTTCTTCAAAAGACCGTGCAGTCTCTACCACATACTGAATCTAAGACCCATGGATTCAGAAACTGTTTTTTTTCTAATACATTTATGAAAAAATAATGCATTGCTTTTATATTTAAGAAAACATATACATTTTAAAGAAATACTTTTGATTCAAGTTGACTTAAAAACAATACACAGAGACAATACTGTTTCTTTTTCACAATCCTGAAGATGTCCTACACCTAAAGCCGAAACATTGGCAAAATAAAATAGGTTTTCTTATTTTGGTTAATCCTTTTCCGCACCCCCTGACCATTTTAATCTATTATTAAAACAACACAGTCTCTACCGTGTACTGAACCCAAGAATCAATGTATGTATCATAAATAAGTATACTATGCATAAAGTGGGCTTAGATGTTATTTTTAATGTTACAATCGCACCATTAGCTATTATTTAAAGAACTGTACGTACCATTCTTCAAATTTCTGAGCAATATAGCTGAGAAAAGTAAAACAAATAAGTTCAAATTTAGGACTGCCTTTAAGAAGGTCCGAGAGTTGGTGACAGAATGTCCGACCCACCATGTGTCCCTTACATCGCTCCATATTGGCTAGATTGGCTACTCCTAGCAGCTGCAGGCTGCGACCTCAGATGAGGAAATTCCTCTCACCAAATCCCTTTTACTGGAATCTTGGGGGAAACACCAAAGATTTACTGGAGCTCTGTAGTCTTTTAAATTTGTTTTACCACCGGGAAGGGACCGACTAATAAGACTGATTTAATTTCAGATAAGGTCTGAAAAAATAAGGAAATTTATCAAAAGTATCTAATTTCTTAAATAATGAAAAGGAGCCATCACCCGGTCATAAAAGTTTTACTACTTTATTGTCAGTTCACACTATAATGCTAGCTTTATTACTACACATGTATATAAATAAATAGATAGAATAAATAAATAAATATTTATCATAACTAAGAGGTTATGTTATTATTTCATTTATTCTTTTCGAATCATTATTAGATATTAGTTACTCGTATAACTTATATGGAGTAGAAAATAGTTCGGATGAAGGTAAAATTAAATTCTCAGATAGTTAAAGATAATAATTTTTTAGCATTTAGGAATTTATTGACTTCCACTTGGACCATTTTCTCCTACATATTTTTTTTTTCGTTTTGAAGTGTACAGATAACAAATAATATCTAGAGTTCTTTCATGAACAGTACTTAAATATTATCAACTGTATATATCCTAACATTAATTCCATTTCAATTATTTTAACTAATACGTTTAAAAATTTTCATTGCTGATTTCTTTGTTTTATAAACCATTTGAGGGTTACACTGATGAGCTCAGCTCTCAGGTTGAAATATTGGAATAATTTTTTTTTAATAATAATGTTAATCATTGCAAGTTATTTTAAATTTAATATCAAGTAAAGTTTCCGCTTTTAAGTTTGCTTAAGACTTTAAGTATTTATATAAAGCTATTATAAATACCTTTATAATATCATAAAGTAATTATCAATTTTCTTCTGTATGTTTCCAATTTTTTTTTCTTCAATTTTATTTTATTGTTTAAAAAACAATGTGCCATTATAACTCGTGAAAAGTCTTGGGTTCAGTACGTGGTAGAAACTGTACTTATTCTTGGACAACGGTCATGTAGTGTGTGATTTGTGACAACATGGGTGATTTGTCCGAGATCACGCTAAATCGCCAGATTTCACTCCTATTATGGGTACCCACTTTATAGAAGCTATGTTAGCGCTAGGAAAGTCTGTTGATATCAAAGCATTCATTCTTAGATGTTAAATTATTTAATCTTTTAACATGACAGATAACAGATAACAGTTATTAGGTCTGTTATCTGTCATATCCTGTTATGAACCCGGTAACTTCAGCATAGCAACTCAGCACTCTACACGGAGCCCTAGATCCAAAATGATGCATCCCCGGATGTCAACAAATTATTTTTATGTTTATATCGTAACCTTTCCAAGTGCTTTGTTATTGTTTGTGTCAAGTTGAAGGTGAATGTGTTTTCATATTATTTTGACAAAATCACTTGGAATTTGAAGAAGATTTTTCGCACGGTCACTGATGAAAAATCAGCTCTCATATTTCTTCAGGAGCAACTGACTTCCATAAAGTTTTGTGACGAACAGCTCAACCTGTCTCATTCTACAGTAATTGATTATTCCAATTACATGAGAGAAGTGTGTGCTTTTAAATTAGAGAGAAGTTCAACAACTGTTGGAGGTCCAGGGATGTATGTAGAAATTGACGATAGTCTATATACTAAAAGAAAATACAACACAGGACGAATTTTGCCTCAGCAGTGGATATTTAATATATAGAGAAACAAACCAGTGTTTCATTGTCAAAGTTCCGGAAGATATTGTTGTTTTTAATGAACATTACTTGTAATAAATGTTTCAATGTTTCTTGCCAGGGCAAATCTTTTCTCATTAAAAGAAAAATATATAAAAATTACAAAAAATATCATATTTTAGTTAGATATTGTTCTTTTTAATGAGCATTGCTTGTAATAAATGTTTCATTTTTTCTAGTCTTGTTTTGTCTTCACATGTTTCTCATTTATTTAGTATCCTATAAATCTGTTCTAAGATAATGAAAGGCAATACTATTTGAAATAAATTGAAGGCAGCATAACCTGACATGTTCCAAATAGTTGAGGTAAGTGACACCTGCGCGCGCTGATGTCAACGGACGTCCAAACAGACAAGTACCAATTTAAGACATTATAAAAAAAAATTGTATGGTCTACTTTTTATTTCAGGTATTATAATTATAGATAACGAAATAGTTCGTTACAAGAGGTAAAATGAGTAAAGCTTTTTCATCACCCTTCTGTACAAAATACAGCGGGGTAGCTCGCTGGTATAGCGCTGAGTTGCCGTGCCGAAGCTTCCTTGTTCATATTCGGTTTATTTAATCTGTTGACAGTAAGCAATAGACACTATAGGATGTGGATACCCCTGGGGCTCATCCAGCTCTATAAATTGGGTACCCTTAATTTAAAAAATCTGACAGTTAATTGGTTCACCTCTCTGCCCTACAGCTGTCTCTACCATCTACTGAACCCAAGACCAATTCAACAACAATTGCAGCAAAATGGAAATGCCTGATATACATTACACTTCCAATTATGCAGTCCGCGTCCGAACACTATCTTACAGTTTCACCCCTCGAAGCATTCACAGTTCCCAAGCACTCGCAGTTAACGTGGGATTAACCTCAGGGTCTGAATCACAACTTGCTTATAAATGTAAGCGATTGCAAACGGCTAATTTTTTTCTCGTTGACTAAATAGGCAGCCTACTGCGACTGAATGCCAAGAGGCATGTTGAACTCGAGAGTAAGTCGACGTAGGTAACCTTGGGCGGTTGTTACTAACGCGGGGGGAATTTAAATTTATTTTATTTTCGTTTTATCTCTTTGGAATATTAACAGCCTGATAGTTGGATCAAGGAACTAAGGCTTCTTAAGACGCTTTTGATTCCCTATGACTATCCCACGCAAGCCTTGAACAATGTTTTAATAAACGCCTACATGGATCAGATTGATTATTCAATAAGCCGCACGTATCTGGTCCAATGCATATTTTTAATAGACTAGATTTAGCTGCAGTTGATTTTCGTGAGATATTAAAATTTGAAAATTAGATAATCTTGCAATTCATGCTAAGAATTAATTACGTATAAAATAGTTAACTGATATGAATAATTATATATAAGAGTTTTAGGGTAAAATATTCAATTACATTACAGTTAAGTTAAAAATAACCTGTAGGGCTCCAACCCATGACCCATTGCTGACCGTATCTTGGATTCAGTAAGTGGTAGAGACTGCACTGCTTTCTCCCAATTAATTAATTGAGGCTGCGTCAACCACATGAGGATATGAGTATAGAAACTCAGCACTCCATCCCGCTCCCTATATAGTATACAATTGATATAAATAATAATGTCTAAGAGTTTTTGGGTGCATAAAACACATGATTATGTTACAGTGAGATCAAAATAAACAGAATATTAATATTTAATTAATTAAGTTAATAATTTCTTAATATTGAAAAGGGAAAGGTAAAAAGAGGCCTTACATAAAGGTAAAGACCGTGGAAAAATTCTAACGATTAGCCCTTAAGTCCCCAAACTAAAACAGAAATTGAAAATATTTGTCTATATTGAAAATGTCTGTATTTGGGACAGATATTTTCAATTTCTGTTTTAGTTTGGAGACTTAAGGGCTTTTCGTTGGAATTTTTCGAAGGTCTTAACATTAATAATTTCTTGTGTTGTTTGTATTCAATACATTGAATACTTACGTTTTTGTTGAATACATTCACTATTTAATTTATTATAATTAATTAATTATTAAGTAACATGATTTATTATGAGAGAAATATGTAAGCAATACACTTCTAGAATCTAGTAAAAACAATCTGAACTTGTTATGCGTGTTAATGTTATAAATTAATCAATAATTTTAAATTTCTTTTGTTATGATTTATGACAGAAGTTCCACAAAAAAAAATTGGTCATGTGGATTACAATTTTTTTTCACTCTGGCATTTTATGTATTACATATTAAGTTTATGTAGATATTTGGTATTATAGTTAAATTAAAATAGCTTTATTTTTATTCACATTTAAATTTTTAATGATGTTGTTATTCTATGGTCACTACTCCCATTATTTAAATTTTTATTTTTATCAAACCTTTTTTCCGTTCATTTCTTATTAATAACAATAGTAATTGTTTAAGGAAGAAATAGTTGGGGGTGCAGTCAATCAAAACACCTAAATAAGCGTTACTTATTATCGCCTCGCTGCAGCGTGTTTTATCTGCCCTGAAGATGGCCTACATTGTAGGCCGAAACGTCGGCACATAATAAATAAGTAACGCTTATTTAGGTGTTTTGATTGACTGCACCCCCAACTATTTGTTCCTTAAATTAGAAGATACAGTCGACCAATTCTTCTCTAACGATAGTAATTGTTATTTACTTAAGTTTCGCAATCGTACCGCCGATAATTTTACTTTTGCCTTATTTCTATTATATGATTTTATTTTTTTTATCTCAAGCATTTCATTCAAAACATTTAAGGAATTCGTGTTCTAATAAGGTGCAGTGTCTATGCATGTCTATGAATATATAAACGTATACCTAAATATGTACTCTTATTTTTAATTCACTTATTGTGTACACTTACAACATTTTAACTATCGTTCCGTAGGTGTTGACCAACCGGTTTTACGCCTCTAAATAAAAACAACCAACCATCGTTCCGTACCTACTATGATATAGTAAAATATAAAAATATAATACGAGAATACAATTATTATAGTAACCTCATCTAAAAGTTTGATGTCGTAATGGATTTCTCAACTTCATGAATTTTGTTAGATCTTAAAAATTTGTAAGCAGATTAACTAAGAAAAAAAAAAAATATATATATATATATATATATATTTACTGGAAAACGCAAAATTGATTACAAGCTCAACTTATACGAAGTAAAATTAATTTAGATATAGTTAAAACAAATAATTTAAACCATATAGTTCTTCGTTCATATCTATTCATATTTATCTATCCATTTATTTATAAAAATATATATGTATATGTAACTTGAATCCTGGTTCTTAAATTCTCTGACTTGAAGGATTAGAACTTAGGTCGCACTCTATCTCTTAGCACTGGAACTACTTAGACTTCGAATACATAAACTTCATCAAAATTTCCTCGGTTAAACACGTTGTAATAAATTATAATCATTATTATAGGCCAATAGAATCAGAAAAAACATTACATAGTTATAAAATATACTTGTGTATTATTTTTATAAATAATATTAAATTTTTCAAGTAAATAATTTTTCTTGTATAAAAGACAGAATATATACTGTGCAACATTTATTTTCTCATAGACTGAAAAGATAAGTTTATTCATCGAATCATTATTCATTAAATATATACCTATTAAACGTATAAATATTTTTTGTATAAATTAAAAATATATGGTTAACATGTATGATATATATGGACATCGTTTCGGCTATATAGTAAAGAAAAAAGCTCAATTTTTTTTCTCTAATTGAATAATTATTTATTTTAAAAATTAAAAACAAAACATAAAAAATAAAATACATTTTTTTAATTATAAGGAATATTGTTTATAACTTTCGTTCTTAGTTATTTAAAAAAAATTATGGTTAAACAGTTTCAAGGTATTAAAAATATAAAGGCGAGTTAGATATTTATAATCAAGCTTTAAAAAATTAAATCTAATAAACACAATTTTTTAAAATTTCAATGTGCTATGTTTAAATATTTCAAGATATTTTAAATGCCTTTTTAATATCCTAGTGTGATTATCAATTTTTATCTGTTCCCTGAAAGAAAGAATATAGTACTGTATATTTTTTTATATATTCAGTTTTATTTTTATTTTTATATTATATTAGTTTATTTCTAAATAAAACTAATAAAATATAATATAAAACTATGTATTTTTATATAATTTTTGTTATATAAATTATTCAACTAAATTATAATTTTATTAACGTTTATTAATCACTATAAACAATTTCAATAAACTCTGTTGTGAATGAACAATTACCTCAATATAAAAAAATTAGGTAACTGTGCAAACACATTTTTGTGTTCGGGATTGCATTTCTTTCAAGAATTCTGTTCCACATTATTGGTTATTATTTTTGATTTGATGTTCTACCTTTTATCTTTTAGGATCTAATCTCTATGTATTATGAATTAATATGTTTATACACTAATGAGTAAAGAGGTGAAATTAATACAAATTTATTAAATTAATTTATAGGTCAGAGGATATCCCCTTAATTACTATAATTTGAATTTAAAATAGTTTAATACTAATAATAATAAGTAAAATACTAAGTTTTTTATTTTGTTTTTTATGCTTTTTTCTTCCCTGTAATTGTAAAAATATTTGTATTCATTAACTTACAAAGTGGTTCAGTCCCACACAAAATGTAGTTGAAATAACATGAATTCCAGTAAATTTGTAAAATTCCATAATACATTACAACTAGTTTTACTAAAGTGTTAATGTTTTTTTTTTTTCAAAGGGTTTGAACTAACAGTATATTGTAGTTTTGAATAAGCTTAGGATTTTATTTTAGAACAATGGTGATAATATAGTCATAGCAACGACTATAATAGACTTGAGCTTCGATATTACTCCAGGAAGACATCAGTATTCCATATTGCTTTCTTCCGGCCATTGTAATGCTTAGGGTGATTGCATTATAGCGCTATTATATTGTCACTGTATTGTCCATTCAACAATACTTGTTGAAGAAGACGAAGGTGTGATTTTTGTATAAGTTATTTTTCTTGAGAGGAGGCCCTGACTCGATAACTGGGTTGATGCACCACTGATGGTGATATTTTTCTTGAAAGTATCTCTTTTAGTTTTGTTAATAAATTGTAAGCAATATTCATCTATTATATTTAAAAATTGTTTTTTCCGGTCTTACTACTATAACTTAAATAAATTCTTAAAATTATTTGAAAAGAAAATTAGTCCTATCCAACTATTAATTTTATCAAATTATATTTATTTTATATATCGAATTTCTTTGGATTGTCCTATGCTTTGTAATACAAATTAAATAACAAGAATACCTGGTAAAAATAACTCCTTTTTTAAAAATAATACACCTCAGTTGTTTTGAAGAGAAAATTCATTTATTTGTTTAGTGAGGAGCATTATTAGTGTTTAATCCTGGTAAGCAATTTTTGTTCCTTTTTTTTTTTTAGAAAAGTTTTTCATTTTCATAGTAAATTTTGGAATGTTTCCTTTAAATCGTACAGTTATACTAATATTTAATTTCTACTAAATATTACGGACGAAGCCAGAAATACCATAACATAAATGCAGTAATTACATACCAGTAAAATAAAGATTTTTGATGGAAATAAATTTTTAGGAAGGAATATATAAATATTGATGTAGAAATGGTTGACTAAATATACCTTATATGGATATAAAGTTAACTTATTTTATTTTTGCCAACGTTTCGGCCAAATTTTAAGGGTATCGTCAGGGCATAAGGGTCCAACTTGTGCAGTCCAATTTATTTAAGTAATTTATATAATGTTAAATATATGATATAAAATTTATGAAAATGTTTTCTTTAAATTTTACAAGTATACTAATATTCATTTTTTGTTATATTATTAAGGACATAAGCAGAAATACTAAAACTTTAAACGTTTTGGCTTATTATATTAACCAATAAAAATCTCATTTACAGTTTAGATGCCAGCAAAATAAAGATTTTTGATGGAATTAAATATTGAGGAAGGAATATTATATATATATACATGTATATATTGATGTAGAAATGGTTGTATATATCTTATATGGAGATAAATTTAACTTTTTAAATTTTATTTGGGCCAACATTTTAGGCTAATTTTTAGGTCCAACTGTCCAACGAGTCCAACTGTAACTTGAGTGATGCAACTTTTTTTGTTCAAAATTTATATATTTAATAAAACACGATTTTCAGGAATAGCGAAGAATAGAAATTTCAGGAACTGTAATATGTACAAATAAGTTTTAGTATAGTGTTATAAATTAGTCGTTTGTTTCCTAAGTCAAATGAAGATCGAAAGTCCAGAAGCATGTGATGTTTAATCGTAGCGTCTTCTGAGTTCTTGTATTTTTAAAATGTTGTATATTTCATGTTAGTCTTTTATCTAAGCATAATCCGATAAAATTTAAATGGTTTTTAGAAGATATATAATTGTCATAAAATTAAGATTAATATTTTTAATGTTTTTTTATATTATAATTGTATAATTGTAAGAAATAAATAAAACACCACATAAGCCTCTCTAGAATGAAAAAATCTCAAGTTACAATGTAGCATTTGACCTTATTATTTTTCGTATATATACAATGATTGTGTGAATAGAGATTGTTCCAGAAAGCCAAGCTTATCTCAAATGTATATAATATAAAATATATAAAAATGCGTAAAAAGAAATTTATTACTTCAAAAGATCATAAAATAATGCCTGGAACGAAAAATTGTATATTTAACCCAGGCACATGGTCAAAATTGACGCTAAAATATAAATATAAGCTCAGAAATTTGCATCTGCTTTTTTTTTATTTAACTTGCATCGAATAATTTTTTTTTTATTCGATTCCTGTTCAGTTCATTTGATTCGAATACTCTAACATTGTAACAACTCGTTTCATTTGTGTAATTTACACCAGACATTTGAAACACTTCTATTAGAGTTGGAATAACTACTCTATTTCACATCTAATAAATAATGTTATTAGTTTTTTATAATCTTCATGAATAATTCATTAATTGGATAAAAAGAGCAAAATAATGGCACGTAAGTTCTATATTTTATTAATACAATCACGCAATATCTTTGGAATATATAATGGTTTAAATGATTGCTATACGAAAAGACAATAATTGGTCCTATTTTTTTATGTTTTTTTTTATGAACAGAGATGATTATGTTTTTTTGCTTAGGCTATTATTTAATCACTAACAGCAGTAATTTAAAAAAAATATTTTTATTTATTTTATCCACAAATTTTCGACTATATTTGTAAGACATAAATGTATTAATAACCTAGGCTTGAACAAAGTGTTTTCATGTGTAACTTTGAGAAGACTTTATGATAAGTTGGTAAACGAAAATTACTAGTTTTTTATTTGTTTTTATTAGTCATCCTTTCCTTTTTTCATGTTATGCATATTGCAGCTAAAATAAATATATGAAAAGACACTTATCTCTAACCATTTTTGTATTTTATCGTATTTGATTTAGTTTATGTATCATTTTTCTTTTATGTCTCTTATATATTCTAATATACACATCAAAAAAAGAAGAGTTCCCATTAATAATAAATACTATAAAAATAATTTTTCTCTTTCTTTAATGAGGAGTATTATTACTGTGTGTTCATAGAAACCAATTTCTGTTGTTTCAGGTTGTTAGTGTAGTTTTTTGAATTTCATAATAAATTTTGCAATTTATTATTGATTTCTTTGAATCTTACAATTATAGTTATATTTATTTTCTCTTATATAAGCGAATATGTGTATATAATTTATGTACTTTTTTTTTAATATACTTTATTGAAAGATTATTACAATTTTATGTACTAGTGTAACTATTATGGACTTTTTCTTAGTTTAAAATATTCATTTAAACTAAATGCACAATATTGTTAACATTATTTCCTAAAAACAATTTGTTATCTTTACTTTCTTTTGTTATCTCTTGTTTCTTTTTTAATTTATACTGTAAGGCAATGTTATAAAATCTAGTCGGTAGTTTTGTTAATATGTTGACATTAACATTTATTTTAACTTTTTTACTGAAATTTACATCTCTATTACAACAATAAAACTAGTGATGTATAATGACATTGATAAAGGCAAGCAGAGAACTTCTCTTGTTAGTTTAATTTAAATCATTGAACTAACAATGATTAAGAATAAGCACTGTTGGTTATTATCTCGAACTCATTTCAGAATACGATTTTCTCAAAAGTATTTTCAAGAAAATCACGTTTTTCCAATTAAGTTCTATTTGCCATTTTTTTTCGTCTGGTGTTTATAATAGCTAAAGTAAAAGAAGCCTGTAAAAATAAATTATTCTCAGAAATACTTGATTAAGTCCCAAAAGGTTAAGTCTTCTAGTAAGTCTGTGAAGAACTTTAAAAGGTTACTTCGTTTAATCAACTATTGTAACCGATTACGCATTTCTGCGTACACATTTACACCAGATACATCGTAGTTTATGACGTTTTTAAGCTTTAAGTTCATTTATGTTTAAGGCAGACTTGTATTTAATCTGTTAGCAGCCAGAAACGATTTCTAGGGGATATAGGACCCTTCTGGGACTCACCCAGCCTCTATAAAGTGGATACTCAAAATATGGGGGAAAATCTGACAGTTGGGCGTGATCTAGGACAAATCAGTTCCTTGCAGTGCCGTACAGGTTTTTGTGTGTGTTTTTTTTGGTAATAAATTTGCAATTTTTTTTAAAATACTACAGAAAATTAAAATAATACAACTGTTCAAACATTAATTAATAATGTAGTAAAAATACACTTACCTTAAGTTTTGTATAAGCTTCTGATTTTTTGTAATTAATCATAATATTTTATTTATAAATTTCAGTTAAAATTAGGTAAAATAAAATTTTTTTGTTCGATGTATAAAATGTCTCGTATTAATGTATATTTTTAAATCAATATTAAGTGTTTTCTGTTAATAAAGCTTTGGTTATAGCATAGTTATATAAAATACATAGTTTTATTATTATCTTTTATGTCATACAATATATTTTTCTATATTAAAGTTTTTGTATATTTTAAAAAACAGTAATAAATTATTTGCTCTTAGCGTTGAATTTTCGTTTTCAGTATTAATAAATTTTGGATTTTTCCTATTATTTCGTTTATCTATTGTTCTTTTGTTACATCTGCATCCAGCAAATTCAATCTTAATACTTTTTTAGATTTTCAGGAATACTGAAGAATAGAAATTTCAGGAACTGTAATATGTCCAATTAGGTTTTAGTATAGTGTTATTCCTAAATTAGTTCGTTTGTTTAGTAAGTCAAGTGAAGATTGAAAGTCCAGAAGCATGTGATGTTTATTTGTAGCGTCTTCTGAGTTCTTGTATTTTTAAATTGTTGTATGTTTCATGTTAGTCTTTTATCTAAGTATAATCCGATAAAATGTAAATGGTTTTTAGAAGATTTATATATAGTTGTCATAAAATTAAGATTAATATTTTTAGTGTTTTTGTATACTATAATTGTATAATTGTAAGACCTACACAAAACACCACATAAACCTCTCTAGAATGAAAAACTCTCAAGTTACAACGTAGCATTTGACCTTATTATTTTTCGTATATCTACAATGATTATGTGAATAGATATTGTTCCGGAAAGCCAAGCTTATCTAAAATGTCCAGCTATCATCCAAGTGGCCAATAGAATAAATGAAGACTCGATGGCTGGATCATCCCTGGCATGTGTTAACCCAGCATCATCTCCAATAATTATAGAGGGGATCTGACCCTCCATCCTTCACCCTCTCCCTAGATCATAAATATGGAAATCCACCCCCCTCCCTCCGTATCCTGGTCTTCAGTTTATGTCCTCTTATAATTCTCTAGGTACTTCGGCCTTTGTTTGGATGATTAAAATTTTATCGAGGCATATTGAACTTTGGAGGGATAGGATGGCTGAATTGGGAAAATTCTGAAGACTAGAAACCATTTATTAGGAACATAAACTTGTAATATGTAAGATGAAATAAAATTCAAGTTACTGCTCCTATTATGGTCCGTATTTATGCGCTTACTTCAAGACCTTGTATAATATCTAAAGCTAGGAATACTATCCTCTATACCATTTCCTTGGTTTCTGATTAGAAAGATCCAATCAGATATTTACCCTCTGCATATTACCGGAGAAGACCAGTTTTGCTATAAATTCATTATTATTGCGCCTACACCTAGAGGTTTTGAGCGCAAATAGACTACAGTTGAACAGAATTACCCCAAAATAAATGATCCCATCCAATATATCAGCGGTTGATTTTGAAAGTGAGACTATTCCATTTTATGTCATTGCAATACATTTGTAATATTGTTGAACAAATAAGTTTCTTATAACAAATTTATACTGATATTGAAATAATCTTGATTGTCAATTGATTGAAAATAAAAAAATTATGTTAATTTGTGATAAGATTCAACATTAATTTTTTTTTTACATAATGGAGTTGTCTCAATTTCAAAATCAACGGCACAAACAGTGATAAATATTTAATTAGAAACCGTGAAATAAATATTTCCTTAAATAGAAGTTTATCACTATTTAAGGAATTATTTATTTGGCTTCCACCCGGAACATTTTCTTCTGTAAAAATAATTAAACTTTGGCAAAATGTCTGTGCTTTTTTTTTATCCTAAGCAGGAATATGGACTTATTCTATTGTCTAACTATTTTATATAATATTCAAAATAAACTATATGGAGCGGTTTTGACTCAGTGGTAGTGCGCTGAGTTTATGGGTTAAAAGACGACCCAGGTTCAAATGCAGTTGTGGAAGTTGTTATTTAATCTGTTAACAGCCAGGGATAGGTCTTTTGTGATCTGGGACCTATCTGGGGCTCACTCAGCCTCTAAAAAGTGGCTATTGGCTGGCGATTGAGCGAGATCCAGAAGAAATCTCATACAGTTACAGTGATACAAAATATACTATAATATCCAGGGAGAAATATTTATTGAAAAGCCAAAGTTGCAGGTCTTCTTCATGGCTAGTAGGATCGGGAGTTGACACTATAATATTCATATATTAGGTTATGGTCTATTGGTATTTAAATAATATTTTAATTTTATATTAAATTTTTTTTTTAGTACAAGATTCTGTATGTATAGGTACTTAATTGCCTAAGTGCTCTGGTAATTCGGTACCCATCGGTGTCTGTTTCATTGTTCCCTATTTAGTATACTTATACAGCTCATATATGCATACAAATAAATATGGACATAATGGCGTTACCATGGGAATGGGATAATAAGTAGTTCGGAGTCCGGTACAGCAGCGAAGTCTCCAGCGACTGGAACATAGTTTTATATTCCAGCCTTCCACCTTCCTCTGCGCAGTTGAGGACTATCATTTATACATTTTATTCAGCTAAAGAGGACTAAGATGGCCACCTAAATCCGGCATTAAGATGATGCTAGAAGATAGTCGGAGTACTGCCGTCGTTAATATGAGTACCTTATGGAGGATTGGCCGGCCTCTTCGCTCCTCTGACGTTCTTCTTCCAGAGATAAGTGGTTTGGAGGTCTTATCTGGAGGATCGCTGGACTCTGTTTCACATTCTGGATCTGGAAGCTTTTTATTCTTCTTCGACTAATACAGCAATAATTTTTATTTCATTATTAACAACGATGTTTTAAAGAATTTTCGAATCAACATAACGAAAAGAAGGTGCAAGCTGAAATAATGATGAAAAACAAATATTACATTAAAACTTCAAAGAAAATGCAAGGAATACTTACCTTCATTATCGCTTATTGTTGAATTATATATATATATATATATATATATATTATATATATATAATATATATATATGTATATACATTTATATACTTTTTTGTTGGTTGGATGGAACATTAATAAAAAACAAAATTTAATCAGAGTTTATTTGGAATGGTTTTATAAAACAATTATAATATAATAATATATAATTATCCTATGCAATATAAATGATAAAAAAGAAAAGAAATTTTAACAAAATTATTGTTTACTTCTAACAAATGTAAAAGAAACAAAGTGAACACCTTTAAAAAATGTACTCTTCTACTCTGTTTTAGAATAAATACTATTAAAAATAAAAAGTATTAAATTAATTAATTGTTAAAATCACCAGGATTATATTAGTAATATTTTATAATTTTTTCGACTGCTCCTAGAATTTCGTATGTTTTAGATTTTTTTAAATATCTTGAAGATTTGTCGAAGGAAAAGGCAACTCAATTGTGGACAATTATTTATCAGTAATATAATTATGAAGGCGATATATTATTATCATCTGTTATAATCTTCAATGTTCAATCATATATATTGATTATCTTCGGTATAATGTAAACTACTTAGGATTTTAAGACATTCGTTTGGGTTCTTATTGAATTATCAAAAAATGGGCCTTTAAAAATTACATTTAAATAAATGATTTCTTGGTTGCTTTAAATTCCTAAAACATAAAAATTTACTTTATTAACTATTTATTTTTTATAATAGAAAGATTTAAACACATCTAACTCATGATATTAATCAAACGCAATCCACCACCTTTGAATTTCCTTTAAAATATGTCCAATAAACAACTTTGTTTATTTTATGCAGACCAAAGGTTTCAAAAACAGCTTGTAAATATTTTTCTTAAATATTCTTCCTTGATTTGGAATTCTTTGGAGGTGTATTAGTTGAATTACAATACTTCTTTAAAGTTAATCATATGTTTAATATGCTATTGTTTATTAATTTAAGTGGTTATTAATTTATGCTGCTATGGCTAATCGGACAACACTACAGCGGGATTCCTAAATATTACCTATCCAGATAAAATTAGGATAGGGATCTTTCAAGAAAACATAACACCACACATACGTCTCTTCTGAAGGGCGTCATAACTAAGAATCTTTAACTCCCTTTAAAAAATCCTAGGGCCAACTGCCTGTCTGCGAATCCGCGATCTCGGGCATGGAAGGTTGAGGTGTATCTAGACAAAGAAAAGTTGATGTTCCATCTATTAAAGTATATACGCTTTAAGTATTACTATTTTGAATGAGTTCTTTCTTCTAGTTTTTATTGTTTTCTATAATTGTTTTTTTTCAAATGCTTTAATTTGACCGAAATTTCATTACGTTATCAAATAGAAGAGACAAAAGCTGGCGTTGGTTAGCGGTGGGGTTTCATTAAACACAGGCCCTTTGGAGGAAGTCGTCCCACCCCCGTCATAAAGTAACATTTTATTAAGACATCCCAACCACCCCCTGCGCTCCTACAACCTCCCTAGCACACCCTCTTTCTCCGTCTCACTCCCTGATCCTGATTCTGTCACCTTACAAACAATGAAAACTTTAGAAGATTCCTTAGTGAAATATTTAGACACAACGAACCATTATACTCTCCATATTCTCTATACGTGTTTATTTTTCCAACGGATTAGTTTTAAATTTATGTATATTAAACCATTTCTTTTTTATGGTGAAATTAATTGATTTTATTTTTACTGTTATATGATACTCGCGTTTACGATGTCGATTTTTTTAATTTATTAGAGACGGGGGTAATGGACAAACCCTAACGTTTCATCGCAACCACCTATCTGCAATAAATATTGACGCTGCATTTATTTGTAATTAAAGACGGTCGATAAATCATTTTTTAAAGTATGATAGTAAATATCATAATAACTATCTTACTATTTAAAATTTTCTATAGATTTGCATCTGGACAGCATTGTCTCTTCCATAAAAATGATACATTTTTTTATTATCTGTAAATTTGAATAGAGAGAGAAAGAGAGAGAGAGAGAGAGAGAGAGAGAGAGGGAGAGAGAGAGAGAGATGAGAGAGAGAGGAGAGAGGAGAGAGAGAGAGAGAGAGAGATGAGAGAGAGAGGAGAGAGGAGAGAGAGAGAGAGAGAGAGAGAGAGAGAGAGAGAGAGAGGAGAGAGGGAGAGGGGAGAGAGAGAGAGGAGAGAGAGAGAGAGTAGGAGAGAGAGAGAGAGAGAGAGAGAGAGAGAGAGAGAGAGAGAGAGAGAGAGAGAGAGAGGAGAGAGAGCAGAGGAGAGAGAGAGAGGAGAGAGAGGAGAGAGAGAGAGAGAGAGAGAGAGGAGAGAGAGAAGAGAGAGAGAGAGAGGAGAGAGAGAGAGAGAGAGAGAGAGAGAGAGAGAGGAGAGAGAGAGAGAGAGAGGAGAGAGAGAGAGAGAGAGAATACTTTGTCCCGGTCCTGGCCATATCTTTTCTTTTCAAATAAAATATTTTAAAAAAATATATTGTATAACAATTAAATAATTATAATAATATTAATGATTTAAAGTCAACAAGATCCAAAAATAAAGTAATGTTCAATTAACATTTTCCTCGTGTATACATCGCAAATTGCGAGAACACGGAGATATAGGATCAGTGGAATTGATAGGGCTGGCCGTGAAACGAGCCAGGGTGGCCGAAATGGTGGAGGCGTCACCACGGAGAGGTGAAAGATCCGGGTTCCAGTCCCCGGTCCTGGCCCATGTCTTTTCTTTTCAAATAAAATATATAAATACTTTGGTTTCTATATGATTTGGTCGCTTGTATACTAAATGTAACTTTAAACTTCTATTGCTAATCGGGACGATACTATAGCGGGCGTCGAAAATGTTTTCTATCCGGGTATAATTAGAATAGGGATCTTTACCAAGTGACATCGCACAGGCTTTGGACTCTACGACCACCTGCTGAGCTGCAAACCCACGATCTTGGTTATGGTATATGGTTTTTTTACCACAAATACTTTTTATACTTATATTCTACAAAATATGTAAATAATTCCTTTCTGAAGTAATACATGTACTCTACATTATCATAACTAGATTAGGAATGCCCTAACAACGATATTGTAGTGGGAAAAGACCTGAATCAAAGCTTGGGGAGGATGAACACTAAGTGACCTTAGACAGTACTTTTATTAAAAGTCCTCCGTCACTGTCAGTCAACAAGAGATACATATTTAATAGAGATTAGGCCGCTATAGTCTGGGCTATGGCAGGAAGGGAGAAGAAAGGCGAGGATTAAGGATCGCAGGGGACAATGTGCGGCGAGGAAGGGATGAAGTGGGGGTGGTAAAGTGTGGGAGGGGGTAAAGTGGAGGGAAGGGGATGAAGTGAGGTGGGGGTAAAGTGGGGGTGGGGGCGATAACGTTTAAGGGGTGGGGGTGATATGATCAATACTCGCACTCTCCCCTCTGTCAGCTCCTCTCGTCTGTTAATCTTCGCTCCGCTTCCTCCACTCTTTAGTGTTCTTCTCTACTCCAGTGTCTTCCGGGATTGAACCAGCGAAGAAAGGACTATGACGAACCAAATCTTAAACGCCAGGCTACCGTTGGAGAGATCTTTATCGCTATTCGCTATCTTAGGACAAGCCATCCGCTATAGGATGCATCTCTATAGCAAGATCCGGGAAATTTCTATTTCTAAAGAACAAAAGCCAAGTTTCCAACAAAGGTTGGAAAATAGAAGAAATCGGAAAAAGGAAGATCGATAAACAAGAATCGTCAATAGAGGTTTACTTCCCGTCTTTGTAGCGGAGGACCATTCCTCAGTGTTCAGACTTTTCTTTCTCAAAACGTGTTCTTGGAGTTCTGAAATTAAAAATAACTTTTTACGACCCATTTTTATTTTATTCTACTTTATATATCTATATAATATACTTTATATATCTATATAATATTATATAATTATATAATCTATATAATATAATTTTATATATCTATATAATAACACTTTACAAAAAAAGTTCCTTTTTTCCGATTTCTTCTATTTTCCAACCTTTGTTGGAAACTTGGCTTTTGTTCTTTAGAAATAGACGGATCTTGCTACAGAGATGTATCCTATAGCGGATGGCTTGTCCTAATCTATGTAATATAAAGTTACCTCGGACTATACTTGGACAAAAGACTTACATGGAACGTACATACAAAATTAAAAAGACAAGAACTGACTAGACGGTACAAACAACTATCACATCTTCTGGACTACAGATCTTCACTTGACTTGAGGAACAAACGACTTTCAATAATAGTATACTAAAACCTATTTGGACATATGGAGCAGAACTTTGGGGTTAAGCAAAAAAAAGTTCACATACACAAGATACAAACAACACAATCCAAAATACTCAGAAAAATTATTAATGCACCATGGTATGTTTCGAATCACACTAAACACAACGACATGAACATTCCCACTATAAAATCATATATTCATAACAAATACATAACATTCCACTCATCGACACAATATCCTACTCACTGTTACCTGGACTTTATAAAAAAAGATTAAAAAGACATTGGCCAAGAGACCTACTCAACAATTGATATATTTTTTTTCCAAAATAACTAGATGATCATGGAGAAAAACAAAGAGAAAGGCACTTCAATCAAATTTGCTAGATGCGCAATTGCGCAGGTGCAAATGAAAATTAAATAATAATAATAATAAAATAATAATATAATATACGGCTGAAACTATTTTCTACATAGTAAAGAGGTATGCAAATTTACGAACAGGTTTATTGAGAATTAGCCTAGAGAAATTTTTATCTTATTGTCTCTCTTATAGAATATACCATTTATTTCAATAAATACATTTTTAACTTAATAAGATTTGACATAGCTTTTGTTGAACAATAAACAATCAAAAGAAGAATCGATGTTGCGTAGAATGAGCCGAATGATTCATTGTGTAGAGCACCGTTTTTTTACAGTATAGCTTGTTTTGTTTTTTATATTAGAAAGCTACGCAAACATATGAAATGAATAAATCGAGTCATTGCCCAAAGTTGTTTCTTATCTGTTTGTCTCTCGCCAAAAATACACCGATTCCAAAAGAATAGGTTAACTAAATAAGATTTGACAAAGATACTGCTAAACAATATACAATCAAAAGGTGGAGATCAATGGATATTTAGTAAAGGGATCACTGTGTTGACGTGCTGAAGCTCCCAGGTTCAAATCCGGTTATGGTAGATAAATTATTTAATCTGTTAACGGAAATATATACATGGAACTTGCGGGTTCTGCCAGGACCCCAACGCTCTCCCAGCACCTACAATATTTTTTTTTAGCTATGCAAGCCTAGTAAATAGATATTGAATCATTACCCAAAGATATTTCTTATTCTTATTTATTGTCTCTCTGCAACAACACTATGTTATTAAAGGAATACATTTTACTACATAACATTCGACTAAGCTTTTGCTGATCAATAGACAATCAAAATATCTAGATGGATGATAATTAGAAGGAACGAGTTAGCTCATATTGTAGAGCACTGAGTTGTTGTGCTGAGGGTCCCAAGTTCAAATCCGGATCTGTCAGGTATTTTTTTATATTATTTGATCTGTCAACAGCCATAGATTCTGCGAACACTCTTGGGGCAGTCTAGACTCTATAATGTAGGTGATTTAGACCATATCACCAGATTAGAAAAACTACAGTCTCCACTCTGTATTGAAACCCAATACCCTTCATAGGCTTTAGTGGTGCTAGGTTTTATATAGCATTGACATCATAGTTTTAAAATAAGAAATAACATTGTATTATTTTCCATTGACGATGGGGGTTGGAGGCTATAAAGGCTATAATATTAAATTACATTAACCGTTAACTACACTAGTCTTTTAAAATGTACAACAATTATATAATCTCCACGCACATTGCATGTATGCACAATGCAAACATGTTTATCAACCAGCACCTAACCGGATTAAAAAACTAAAGAAAAAAATTACTTTTAAGGTTCAGGAAGAAAAACGTTGACTTTTATTCCACAATTAAAAAGGATATGAATCAAAGAATGGAGTAATGGATCGGCAGAAGTATTAAACAAAATAAATAAAAATGCCCATAAATCTAAAAAATCACTCTTATATAAATTCATAAAAGCTGACAGAAAGAGTTTTATTGCTTAAGAGGATACCATATTGGATTAGTAATCTTCTAATCAGTCGTAATTGCTGAGTTACTGTCATGAAGGTGTTGGGTTCAAATCAGGTTGTGGCAGCTAGTTTATTTAACACACAATAGCTGCCAGAGATGGGCTCTGTGGGATCGGGATACCCTTCTGGGGCTCACTCAGCCTCTATAAGGGGGCGGAACCTGGCGGTTTTGTGTGATCACGGTGAAATGTCTCTTCATAACCGTTGTCCTTGAAACAGCATGGGTTGTTGAGGTACAGTTTTTATTTATTTTTGTATAATTTTTCATTCGTTATTAATATTTCTTGCCTAAATTAGATGTCTTGGCTGATTAGAAGACATTTTATCTAGTTATTTAAAAAATAAAATAAGGGTTATCTTAAAAATTATTTTACTGAATCTGTTAAAAAAATGATTTATTAGCTTCAAAATGTTCAGCGAGTCAAAGCCCCCATAAGTCATTACCTCTGAAGTTTCCCAGAGTTGTTCACACCATGACGAGAAGTTCTCAGTCGTCAGAAGAAAAAAGTTTTCTCGCTACTTAATTAAGTTGTTAACAAAGTACATTCTTAAATTACACTTACCTTAATCTACTTACATGCTTCGCTGAGTTTGACGCCTTCGGCACTCATTATTTTCAATTAGCCATTCCTTTCAGTAATATATTTAGTTTATACTGTAGAAAAAATAGTTTATTATTCCAACCGCTTAATGTTTTTGTTTTGTTTCTGAATTGGACCTTCTTAGAAATACTGTTCTTCTATTTTATTAAATGGCCTCACTTATTATTTAATATTTTAAACAATAAAAATAAGCAAAAACTCAAAAAGAAACATTAAATATAAATTAGAATGCAAAAAAAAAAAAAAAGGCCACAAGTCTCTAAAATATCTGAAGAAATAACCAATCAAAGATTTACCGAATCAGGCCTCATCAGTACATACACCAAAAGAAAAATAGCATCAAACAAGACCTAGCACAGCACACCTCACATCAGCAATCTAAACAGACTCATCAAAGCTCTTTACAAGCAACTCAAACAAAAAAAGAGTTGTTTTGGAACGCCTTTGAGCAACGTTGCTGTCTTTATTGGTCTGTTTGGACTGTCGATGTGAGATGTGCTGTACTGTGTCTTTCATTATATGATTTTTCTTTTGTAGTATGTCCTGATGATGTCGGAATTGGCGAAACGTTGACTGGTTAGTTTTTTCCAGTATTTGAGAGACTTAAGGCTTTCTTCTTTGTGGAATTTTTCCATTATCGTTCACATTAAAATGATTGATAAACAAAGAGACTGCAAATATTCTTAGAATATAAATATACATTATATTTCTTATAAATATTTGCTTATATTTCTAAATATGTACACTTCTTCACTACCTACTATTTTTCAAATGATTAAAATTTTAGGATGCTTTAAATATTTTTAATTAACGCTATCGCTGGAAAAAACCTAAAGGACGGCTGGTATGGTCTTATTTAAGTTATTTTAAAAAATAAAGATAATTATATAGTAGTAATCTATTACATACCAACAGTTCTTTACGCAAGTGAAACATTGTTACTTAACAGAAAACAAGAATTAGAAGAAATCAAAAAGCAAGACAGGAAGATCATCAGGAAAATTCTAGGAGCAAGATATGCCCAAGATGGTTATAGGCTACAATCAATCAAAGCAACAGAAAAAGTTTCAAACATTGAAATTGACCTTAGGAAAAGACGAATGAAATTCTTTGGACACCTCACTAGATTAACAGAAAATCGACTGTCAAAAAGAATATTAAATTATGGAACCTCACTTAAGAATTCAACACCTTGGCTGAACTAACTTCGAAAGGACCTCAAAAACGCAAACATATGTGCAACAGACATTTTAGAAAGAGGCACCTTCAGACACAAAATCAACAAGTGGAAAGTTACATCAGAGCAACCAAAACAAAAGCAGTGCAGACGGAAGTGGTCGGATGAACGTAGACAAGCCTTCTCAGAGAGAATGAAAGCCTATTGGAAGAACAAGACCCAAAAAAAGCTTGATTGAGTTGTTTGCTAACGTCTTCCACTATTTGGAGAATACGCTAAAAATAATGATAATCAACAAATACAAAAAAAAATACATTCCTATATTTACTATAAGGGATCGGGTAGCTCAGTGTTGTTAAGCTGATGGTCCCAGGTTCGAATCCTGCTGTGGCAAAGGAAAATAAAAAAAAAATGATTATTTCTGTTAACAGCCATAAATCGTTTTCGCAGAATCGCAGGATCTCCAGACGCTCATCCAACCATAAAGTGCCTCGTTGAGCGCGACCTTTCTGTACAACCGTTGAAAACCGAACAAATTCTACCATATACTGAACCCAATACCCTTCATCAGTTGTAGTGCAACAGGTTAATATTTATATTTACGAATGATGAAAGAAATTGTTCAGTTTTTTTAAAATGCTAAGGATAACAATAAATATTATATACTGTCAAAAATATCGTATTTGATGCAACTGCAAAGCATCAAATATGAAAATTTTCGATCTTACTCTAACATACATGTTATAAGGCACAAAACCACGTATGAAGTCATAAGTAAAATACGTTTTACGATACACACTAATTTTAAAATTTGAAGCAGTTTTTCACTCATATGAAAAGTGTAGTTTTTATTTTTCGCTCCTTTGTATAGTAGTGATGTTATATCTGCAGTGGTTTAAGGATAAAAGCAACGTGTACGTACACTCCATGTTTTTTTTGTAATTACCGTTTACTCAATATTAAAATTCTAACTTGATGCATCTGGAGTATCCTGAGGGATCCTTGGCATATAGACATCGCATCTGTGTCATCACTAGCTGGAACGAGCACCGAACTCTTAAAGAAAGTAATTTTACTGGCAGTTTAGTTCCAAACCACTTAATTATCCGAAAGAAACTAATGCAAAGCCAAGATGATGCCATGCAACCGTACGGCCTTAAAATCGGATGACAAATACTCTTTATCAGATTAGTGTTACGTGCCCTCCGAGACAACTCCCGTAAGTCATCATTAATACATGGCCGCTTCTCTCGCGTCGGCAGCCATTTTATATTTCATATTAGCTCAGTAACAATCAGTAAATACGATAATAACTTATATATATAATACGCAAATTATTTTCTTTATTTGCGTTCGCTTGTTTCTTTGCCATTGCGAATAATTTCTAATATTTACTTGTTGTACTATCTAATGCATTTGTAAATTTCAATAAATATGTTTAATAAAATTAAAATATTTAAGAAAAACCGTCATTGTCATCATCACTTATACTTACTATCATTAAATGATTAAAGAAATTGTCAATAATAAAAACATTGTTAGCGTCTATTTAATGTAAAAAAAATATATTTAATTTGTTATTTGTGAACTATATAAAATATCCCAAATTTAAAATTAAAAATGGGAAAATAGGAATTTTTGTACGAAGTAAGATACTACCTCAAAAAATAATGAAAAAATGAAAAGTTTTTAATCTAGGATACTTTTTTGTATTTTATATATTTATTAAATATTTATTTACAATTAAATCGTACCCGCTTGGGATTCATTGTCTAATAAGCGTTTTTCAAAGAATTGTGATAATCTTGAAAAATCATTTATTTACTGGTATTTTTTTATTCATAAATGGATTGCTTTGAAAAGTAGTTAATCGAAGAAATCAGTTAATATTTTATTAATGATTAATGGATCATTATTCATTATTCTGTTTTTTAATTATCATGAATAAAATCATAATATTTTTATAATTATAATTTTTATTTTATTTTATTAAAAGGACGTTTTTACGATACTTTAAGCTTTATATTTGCCTATTAATATCTTTTGAATTATTTAAATATTAGTAGTGAGAAATTCATGCCGCTTGTAAACATTGTTGGCTAATCAAAATAGATTTATTTGTTAATGTATTCGATAAACATAATCCAGTTAGCCAGTAGAAAAGCATAACTACATCTTAGAGAATATCAAGCAATTCAAGACGTCCTAAAGCAAGTTAGTCTTTTAAGCCTAACACTAATACATTCTTTTTTTCTAATCTAAATTATTGTTGTTTTAGCTCATTAATTTCGAAGAATCCAGTTTCTTTTTTTCACCTCACCATTAATTTTTAGCTGAACCTACGTAAAATAGATGCTGTTAGAGGAATTCATAAGATTAGTAGAACAGTACGGTATAAAGAGATGCTATCAATAAATTCTGCCACAATAGGTTTATATAGAGTCACGTTCCGCTATAACTACACAACTTTATTGTCTCCATAGAATACCCGTTCCTTTATTTACATATTTTCTTCGGAATCCAATTCCACAAGTTCCTTTTCTTTTTTTCATCTTCGTTCAGATCCTGGGGAATCTTCCGTATTAGTATTGATTTTTTAAAATAAAAAATTTTTAAAAACACGAATATAACCAAATTTCCTGTGTAATATTAATAAATTAAAAATCTAATGTGGTGTAGGTCATACTGTACAAATTATAGTATGAGTAAACAATAAAGTGATTTTTTTATTCTTGTGAAAGATATTTTATGTTTTGTTATTTTTTTTCAAACTTACAGTAAAATTGTGATATTGATTTAGATCTAAAAAGATTTTTAAAATACAGTAGTAATACTACCCAATAAATAATCTACACAACAATTTGATAAAAAAGTATTCTTATTTAAGGTTTCACATTCCTAATTAAAAAAACTAAATATATAATGATATTAATTCTTTGTCTAATAAGATTTTAGTGGCACGGTTTTGGTTGGTTATGATAGACGAAATCTATTAACAGATACTGTATCCAAGAAACATTTAGTCTAAAGGGATAAAAATATTTACGATACTTATTTTCGGTCATTACGATACATTACTAATAACCGCAGTAGTATAATGTAATCAATATATATACGTTTTTATCAATGAGTAAACAATTTTAAAAAAATAAATAAAAGGTGTGAATAGACAAGTTCTCTTTCTTCCTGTTTTTTTTTTTATGGATAACACCCTAAAAATGACCACAACATTATTTTATAATTCAAACTAAATACAATGTAAGCATTTATTCAAATATATTTTACTAATTAGTGGATTAATAATAATTATTTAAATTTACCTTAGTCACTTTCATAAACCCGCGTGTATTATAAATAATTGATATTTCTTATTTTTTATTCTCTGATTATGGCATGGGCGCAATGATTTGTGTTCACAATGAACAAAATTTGTAAAAGCTTTTTTATTTTTACTTAGGTCATTATTCCAATAAAACATGATACAACTCGAAATATGACTATTAAATAAAAAGGAATTCCATATTATGGAAACGGAATATCAGATATGTAATTCCTGGATTCAAAAACTGCAATCAATGTAATTGCTACTATAATCTTAACTCAATTATACCAATTTCTTTTATTAATAATGTTCTTCTTTTAAAGGAGCGATATATTAGATATTATTTTATTTTTGGTTATTTTTCTTTTAATACTTTGAAAATACATTACATGGGAATAGAGGGAGGTACCCTGCCCCAAACTCACCCCCTCCGAGAAAACAAAAGTAACATACGGTGTAGCGAGGGGTTGGATGAATCACGCCCAGAGCCCAGTTTGTAGGTTCCAATCAATTGGGAAGATTGTCCCCAACATCTGACGGATTTTACTGTCAATTCTTCCCATCTTGTTACACTTTCCTACTTCAACTTTAATTCAACTATTCCAAAGTAAAAATATATATATATATATATATATATATATATATATATATATATATATATATATATAACGGATAATGATTTTATTACGTGAATTTTAGTAATTATTTAATAAAAAAAAAATCATATGTTTCCATTATTCGTAACCAGTCTTCTACGTATCGGTTCCACAGGTTGTCGCTTCGAGTTAAGTCGTAAATTTTAACTTTTACTTGAGCATGAGTGAACCTGTCCGAGAACATTTTTTAATATTTAAAAAATTAGGTCAATTATACTAACACAAAGATAAAACATCAACCATATTCTTTAGTGGGAGAGGTTATAATGTTGGTAATCCCTAGGAAATAAATCATTAGATAAATAATAAATTTACTGTGATTTTTGTTTTTATTTTACCTATTGTTCTGGTATTAGTATTTTGTACTTGAATGAAATTAAAGATAAAACACTATAAGATAATGTTAGCACTTTTGCCAATTAATTTTAAAAAACAGTGATTAAAACACTTCTAGTTTTTTAACTTACTGTCCGTACAAGTAGATCGAAAGTAGGCAAAATAAACGATATACTTTATTTTCGGTAGTAGTTTTAACTTTTCATTCGTTCCTTTTTAATATTCTCGAAAATAAAAATACTCGAAAGTTTTATTATGTAAGAAATAGTGTAATAATGAGAAATGTGTATATTTCGGTAATCATTTTATCATGAAATGAACGTTTAAACAAACAAATCATCATACTTCGAAATGTTAGTTGAAACATTTATTTCTTAATGAATTGAAGAGATAAAAACTACCATTTTATTTCGATTTTCCGAAATAACAAATCCGATGTTGAACAGAGTGAATCAAAAGCATAATCTGTCATACAAGAAGGCCTAAAAAGTTGAAATAATGTATTTCAAAATACATTATCCTTTATTTTCAAACAACAAGATAAATTTTAAGGGCTGAATATCACAATTAAAAGATCTATATAATTAATTCTCATACTAAAAGGGGGGAAAGAAAAGAAAAAGTGTTGGAAAAATCGGAAGACTCAAAAAATAAAACAACAATTTATTTATAGACTATTAAAAATTAGTAACACGTAAGACAGTAGATTCATTCAGATTGTCCTTATTAATTCATTATTAGGATAACATAACAAGTAATATTAATAAAAATAATAATAAAGTACGAAAATAAAAACCATGTTTTAGTTGGTACACGAACCAAAAAATCGAGTGGAATGCCAGAACTAATAATGGTGCAGTAACTATTGCTACTGGTTAGAGAAGCATTGTTACAAGGTAGATGTGAATGCTTTTTATGGTAACAGTTCCGTAGGGTGTCGCTTCGATTTGAGTTACAAGTTTTTAACTGTTTTTTTTTTTTAATTTTGTTTTTAATATTCTCCCAAAAAATACAAATTACCTTACGCATTAGTATGTAAAATAAAATGTAATTATGGGAAATTTGTATATTTCGCTAATCATTTCATCAAGAAATAAACGGCTAAACTAACATTTTGAAGCATAGATGATGTTTGCTGTAAATTTTGATGAATGTTCCTTTGTAATATTTGAATATTGATGAAATGTTTACCGAAATATACACATTTCCCATAATTACGCTAATTTCCCCGTACTAATGCTCATGATATATTGTAATTATGGAAAATATTAAAAAGAAAACGAATAATTAAAAATTGTAACTCAACTCGAAGAGACAACCTGCGGTACTGATAAACTTTTGATGAATGAATGTTATTGAATATTATATATTTTTTGCCTCGCATTGAATGTTCTACAATAATTTTTATCATTCCCGGAACAGCTAGTCTGGATTGACCCGCGGTGAGTTTTTTCTTTCGATCCTCCGAAGGCAGGACAGAACCCTCCGAATCGGGTGGGGAATGCGAGATCAATACTCCATTCTCCTACAATAGGCTACATCATGAGCCAGATATTATCTCACCTACTCATGGTCTGACTCATTTACTGGTGGGAAGTGAACTGCTCGTGAGACATCCATGATAGGACCAATCCCATTTTAGATACTAAGGATTGTATCGAATGAGCTAAAACACCTATATTTATAATATATAATACAATCATGAGTAAACTATATCATGATTCTTGTATAATATTGCATTCATCTTTAAACATAACTTTGCCTTATAAAGCAAGCGTGATAAATATTTGTGTTTAAACATTTATGTTTATTTATACCTTGAACCAATTTTGATATTGGTTTCTTGATGTTTCTTTGATCCATATCCATTTCTTTGATGTTTTAAAAAAAAACACTCAAAGAAATGTTATTATTAAATGACCAAAAATAAAATTAAAATGATTCAGAAAACAAATATGCATTTAAGTAAATAGTAGGGAGCGGAGTAGAGTGCTATATGTGGAGCGCCGAGTTGTTTTTCTGAAGGTTCCACGTTCAAATCCTGCTGTGATAGATAAATTACTTAATCTATTAACAGCAACGGATGGATCCAGTGGGTCTGGAGACACTTCTGGGGCTCAGCCAGCATAAGGTGGATGAATTAGAGATACATCATGGATGAGCCAGAACTCGGGCACAACCGTTGTTTTAAAAACAATGCATCACATTCACTGACCTTCCATAGTATAGATTTTATTTTATTGTGATGAAAATGAATTACTATACTGCCTACAAATATATTATATAAATATTATTTAAATTAAAGAATACAGATTGTAATATATAAGTATATATTTTATATAAATATTATAAATTATATACTTATATATTACAATTGGCTTGCGAATGAATGCAATTTATATTATTTCCCATTTAGTACTATTAACGGTATTATTATTAATATTATTTTTAGTGCATTGTAATAGCTTTTAATCATGCATTGATTTTAAGAATCGATAAATAATTCAGATAAATTAAAAAATTCGGATAAATAATCATTGATATTAAATAAATTAATTTTTTGTAAATTAGTTTCAATTGTATGTATAACTGGCCAAATTAGTTAGATTCCTACTATTGCAGAATTGTTTTATTGTATTTTATCTGTCTATTGAAAGTTTAAAAAAAATTAATTTAAATCTTTCTTACCAAATACTTCAATTCTTTACTACCAATTTATGTTATTACACCATACACATAAAATAAAATTAAACTTAAAATACCCTGGAGAAAAATAAGGATATGTTAAAATTGTATTTACAGTTGTATTTGTACGTAAATTAAGTTTTGGTTCATGAAAAATTTGTAAACTAAAATATTAAAAAGAGATCATTAAAAACTTTTTAATACAGTAGAGAGACATTTTTGGTGTTTAATTAATTTTAAATAATTTTTTTAAAAATATTTACGCATGTTACATTGTTGGAAAGGAAAAGACAAAATCGATAATGAAACTAACAGGATCGTAAACAGAGGAATCACTGGCATTTTATCCAGATTGAATACAAATAAAACACGGCCATAACTTAACAATAATTGACAGGAAATTAGACAGCTTGCGTGACTGCCTTATTGAAGTACAATTTCCGCCTCTTTTGCCCAGAAACGAAAAACTACTTTATTTCTCTAGTCAGTGGCTTTTTGTACTTCATTACTTCGCGTAATGTATTAGTTCAACATTTTATGTTATTTATTAATATTGATAAATCTGTAAATATGTAATTCCTTTCACTGCTAAACTATTATTGTTAAATTATATTTACTTTTTCGATGGATAAATATGTAACAATTTATTTTCTATTTATACTTCATAACTTTCGTTAAGTTCAATAAGATTGTATCAGTTTTGGTTAAATATTTTAAAATGTACATATATTAATATTCTAAAATATGTAAAATTGTATTTATTTTACTATAAAATATAGACTGTTAAATTCAATTTACTTTTTTTTACAGATTTAAAATATAAAGACTGTAGCGCTTCGAGGAGATCTTTTGTACAGAGAGATTGACAATCACGCTCAACCGCCATGCTTCCTTCGGTTAAAGGTACCCATTTCATGTAGGCTGAGTGAGCCCCGAAGGGTCAGTAGATCTATCCATGACATATAAAATTCTACATCATAAATTATTAAAAATGTATGTATGCGTAACTAAGTAAATTTCGATTTAGTTTAGATTGTGATAAAAATAAATGATAATTATTTTTAAAGATGATGTATACGTTTTTATTTTAAATCTAACTTGCTATTTTAATATACGATTGATATGATTAATCCAAGCTTATGTTTACGATCAATTATGAGGTACTTTTTTTTTATAGGTAAATTTTCTACAGATGATGTAGCACGTAATATGTAATCCCTTTGATGTCTTACTGTTTAAAAATATGAACTATTATTTTTTTACTTACTATTATTTATCATTTTTTTAAATAAATCTATATCCAAATGATTAACTAATTTAATTTTTATTAAATTCTAATATTATCCAATTAATATTATCCCACTAGTTTTTAAAAGTTGCAACAAAGCAATCAAAACAAAGTCAAATATATAAAATACTTATAGATTGCTTAATCAAAATTAATTAATAAATATAAAGGTGCAACGGAGATTATTGCACCACAGATGGCTAAAGCGAGCTCGCATGCTTGATTTGCATACTGCAAACATCTCATATAATAATTTGTTCTGGAAACTCGCAGCTCGGTGAAATAACCAACATCCGATTAGAATACAACAATAAGAAGAAAACCCCGGAGTTGCTAAGCTATTGGGACCACCCACCAGTAGACGTCTAGTCTCCGGTCTCTGATTGGCTATCTTCCTCGTCCAATCAGAAATAAAAGAAATCTAGTAAGTAGTTCACGTTGACACAAATATATTCATTGGATTTTTCTAATCTTGAGTTCAATGCGCTCTTTACTTTTTGAGGTTAATATTCACTTTTGTTATTTTTGGATCTAATAAGTTTGTATATGAACTCTAGAACATATCTTCGATTAGTTGTAGTAAATTGAAACAGTTTATAGTGATGACGACGAAACTGTTTGTAATTATTCATTTGATTCAGTGAACGAATGGAAGAAATAATAAAAATAATTTCAATAAAACTTTAGTTTCAAATAGTTTCAAATAAAGTAGTTGTAACTGCTGGTTTAATACGTTATAATATTACATTGTCATGACTTCTAATTATTTATTGACACATATATTGGTATAATTATTGTTTCATATTTCTGTTGCAGCCTTGATAGGAAATGTTCTACGAAATGGGACCGAAGCATTGGCTAATTTGGTTTAGATATTTATAAAATTATTAATTACTGGGACACTTCTGCTTTAATCAAAAAGGATATTAATGAAGAATTCGATTGTGAACTGTAGCACTATGAACTTTTTGGAAGTTAAAATATAAAATTACGTAAATATACCTTATAAATTTATAAAAGTTTAAACATGAGTTATAAATTTAAATAACGTTTCCTGAAATCTTAGGCTTAAGTAAATATTATCATCGTAGCAACATTTTTATATATACTTTTTTAATTTCGATTTCAATATCCAAATTTTATTTACACATTATTACTATGTTATAGTCAGGCAATTTAGAAAAGGACCTGCGCAGAAGTCGTCTCGAGCCGATCGAAATAGGGAAACCATGTCCTTTCCCCCTCTACCTAGTTGGCTACTTACTCGCCCTTTGTCTTCATTGTGACTGTTATTATATTACGATTAGGCTATAATAGTATATGGTAAAAGATTGTAAGGCATGGCTACAATTACACCTGAATAATTCGATACCGGTTAGGAAGGCATTGGCAACCCACTTCTTGATACAGGAATATAACCTGGATAAGGGATAATAAATTATAACGCTGGTATCCAATGGCAACACCCCACCACACCTACCCTGCTCCGCCTCCAATTTTGTAAAAGGTCGTTTTCTAAATTATTTTACAATCGGTTCACGTTCTGCTGTGTCTATAGGAGACCTAGAGCCCTACACACATCAGTGAGGATATTGCTTCAACACGCCCAGTCAGTTAGTCGGTACATGGTTCTTGGGGGATCTCAATGCCCGACACACTGCCTGGCTGTGTGGTAGCAATAATGCACTTGGTACTTATATCACCAAGACCAGGCTGTCCGTATTTCATCCTGGTGTCCACACCTTCAGGCATGCAGGCTGGGCCACAACTTCAACATTGGACCTGCTCCTGACCAGAGATCTGCACACTGTTACGGATTGCATTGCGCTCCCGTACGGCCCGTCAGATCACTGGCCGGTTGTCTATACTTTCGAAGGAACGCCCGCAACTCCTCCAGCGAGCAAATACCTCCTACATAAGGCCGACTGGACTGGATATAGGTTCAGTGTTGAAGACGAACTACCCATGGTGCAGCCACTCCGCACGAGAGAAGAGGTGGATGAAGCGGTGTCAGCCATCACCACTACTATACAGCGCTCAGCCAACCGAAACATACCGAAGTTCAGCCCGCAGCCCAACTCCATCAGGAAACCCCCTCGTCACATCCTCGCTCTTATCAGCCAGAGAAATAATCTGAAGAACATCTTCCATCGCACGCGTGACTACAGCCTGAAGCCAGCCATCAACTCGATGACCCGGCAGATAGCCAGCCTCATGCGTGACTGGAAAACTTCACTCTGGCATGATCAGCTTCGCAGAACTCACGAGGACCATCACGAATTCTGGAAGCTGGTGAAGACTCACACAACCAAGAGGAGGACTGTACACCTAACATCTGGAGGCAATCTGCTGACGCAACAGGAGCAGGCTGAGCTCTTGGCCAAAGGCTACGATGAGAGAGAAGCTGCCCGGCTGATAGATGCACCAATACTCCCTGAAGGGCCCCTGCCTTACCCCAAAGAGAAGCACATATTCTCCACATTCGGCCAGCTCGAGTCTGTGCTACGCCGCACAAAAGGCAATAAGTCATCGGGACATGACGATATACCCTATGTAATGCTGAAGATGTTACCTAGGAAGGGTAAAGCCTTTCTACTAAACATCTTTAATTCTTGCATGAGGATCTCGTATTTTCCTGATGTCTGGAAGCGTGCCGTCGTAATTCCGCTACTCAAGCCGGCGAAGAAAGGAGATCTACCGGAGCACTATCGACCAATCAGCTTGCTCTCTCACATGAGCAAGATCTTCGAGAGGCTGATTCATCACCATCTTCTGACTCACTGCAGGGAGGAGGACATCATACCGCCGGAGCAAACTGGTTTGCTACGAGGAGTCTCCTGCGATCACCATTTAGTAAAACTCCAGGCCCACGCCATTGAGCAGATGCAACGAAAAAAAGCCACAGCCTTCATATCACTGGATTGCACGCAGGCCTTTGACTGTGTGTCTCACACACTTCTACTCCGTCGTATGGAAGAGTACAGGTTTCCTGACCCTCTTCGACGACTGATTGAAAACTATCTTAGTGGAAGATCTTTCGTCGTAAGGGTTCGCGACAGCCTGTCTACTCCTTACCATACCACTTATGGGGTACCTCAAGGGTCTGTACTGGGACCACTCTTGTTTGTCATTTTCACGGCACCAGTGGTCTCGGTGAAGCATCCAGGAGCAGTAGTTGCAGCCTACGCAGACGACATTAGCATTTAAGCCTCTAGCATAAATGCCAAGAGAGCACTAACGATCGCCCAGAAGGCATCATCGACTATCATCGAAGACCTCAGGCTAAATGGCATCAAGGTGAATCCGGCTAAGATGGATGCCATCGAGTTGGCGTTTCAGCGAGGCAAGAAAGCTCTACCCTCGACCTTCACTGTGGAGGAAGAGGAAAACCGGTATCTTCATCGATACTATACCTCGGTGTGACTCTTGAGAGGCACCTCACCTTGTCAAGACACGTCCTGAATCGGCTCAAGTTAGCGAGACAGAAATCCTACAGGCTCTATCACTTGCTGACTTCACCACAGCTCTCTCTACGGCTCAAACTACAGATATACAAGGCGATCATCCGACCCACGCTGCTCCGGCACGTCTACAGTTCCACTCTAAAAAGGTTACAGGGTTTCCAGAACGGCGTCCTTCGGCGAATAGTCAGCGGTACCAGTCTAAAGCGGACGAAAAACAAAGTCATCTATGAGGAACTGAAACTACCATCAGTTCCCGAATACATCAGCCGAAGGCACATCAAATTTTTTGATGGGCTGAAGGCCTGTACCAACCCGCTGTTTAACGAAATAGCCCCACCACCCTTACCTGGAAGATGGCAAGGAACACTCCCCTTAGTAGACGTCGTCGCTAAGGCAGGGGGTCTGGACTCTGTTTAATCCCGTCCATACCCTATCCTATCCTATCCCTTCCCATCCTTAATTCCTTCCTTTCCCATCCCTTCCTATCCTAAGACCAGCTGAGTGGTCCCTCCCCACTTGTAAATAAAGAAATGAAGGCCAAAAGGCCATAGAATTAAGCTCCCGCATACAGCGGTAAGAGCACAGGAACTTTAAAATACCCACGGGTAGCAAAAAGATAAAATGTAAATAGTATGTATTTTAGGTTAGACTTAGATATATGTAGTTAGTTGTAAGTTTAATAAATAAAGGAGGTAAGAAAAAAAAAAAATTATTTTACAATACGTGGTCCTTCTTAATATATTTTAAAGGATAAAATGATTTTTTATTCCCTATTTATTTTACTTATTCACTTACTTGTTTTTAGGCAAAGCAGAATGTAGAAGGCGATTGGTGCTCTGATGAAAATATTTGTTCTTGAAATACCCAATGAGAGTATTCTGCTTGGTGGATTGCTTCTAGAAAAGAAAAAAGTACTAAAATGTATATGTGAACTACCCTCAGAACGAACCCTAATCCCTGAGCTGGAAAACAGCTCTTAAATAGTAACTAATTTCAACATATATTTTTTTAAAATTTACTATAGTCTTAATAAAACAAGTACAAGGAATTGCTTTAGTACTAAACCATGGAATCTTCTTTACCATTAGATATTTAAACTGTACAGCCTATGCAGTCTTGGGTTCAATAGTAGAGTCTGTACTATTTCTAGGACAACGGTTTTGCAGGGAGATGATAAGTGCGAAATCTCATCCAGGTTTCTCCCTCAATTAATGGAACGAACTTTATAGAAGTTCGGTGATCCTCAGGGATATCAGTAGAACTCACAGCGTCCAATCTTGGCTGTGAACAGATTAAAAATATATTTGCCACAGCCTGCTTTGAACCATAGAACCTTCAGCATAGCACCGCGCCCCTCTTTTCCATTAGATTCTTCACAATATTTCGCAACAAATGAAGTGAAATTGGTCTCTTGTAAATGGAAATTGTTTAACATAGAAATGTTTTCGAAATGCCAACTAATCAGAGCGAAATGAATTTTGCCTCAGAGCTCAATTTTCCCGCCTCTTCTTTCAGCATCCTCTTATCTAATCAAAACCCTCATCTAATGTCGTGGAATATTTCCAAATATACATTATACATAAACTTATCTAACAACATAATGATAAAAACTGTACTCGATAATGATATTTGATTACTCGATTTTTTGATTAATTTATTTATTGAAATTTAGAACTGTATTTAATAAGACAAAGTTAATATTGTGAATGGTACATAATGGCAAATAAGTAAAGGGAAGTAGATAAACTATCTGGTAGTATTCAAATAACAGATTTATGGTAGAAAATCACGAGGCCATCTTGTTTTGAAGATGGTTCGCAGGATTATTGGGATGTGGAGGGGAAACTAGCTTTGAAACTGATGGATTTTAGTAGAATAAAGTTTCTCATGAAAGGGTTGATATCTGGTTTGGGCCGAATCCACAACACATAGGACATTAAGGCCATTATGGATCGTTTTATTTTTAACATTGTAATGAGAATTAAGGATTTTAAATTGTCATAAATGTCCAAATAGGTCTTATGAGTCATTTATAATTGATTGGGAGCTTAGACCGTTTCTCTAGTAAGTATTAGAATCCTGAAACAGGAGTTACTCAAATTAAGAAAAAAACAGAAAACAGAAACAAATATCTTTCTGTTAGATAAAATGTTAACCGCTAGATCCTACCCGGTCATCAATGGTTGTTTCTTAAGAATTATATTGTTTAATTAATCAGATATTACATCTATTTATTGTAATACTGCCTAATATATCGAATTGCTTATTCTCATCAGGAAAAAAAAAATATTAAAAACAAGACTAAAATGTTTTTTAATTTACAAAAAGTTAAAATTTAGCTCTAAATTCGATTACCCATGAGCTATCTTCTAACAAAGAAAATTTTAACCATTTTATTATTCAGAAACAACACTTATTTAGTGTATTATTAATGAGGTAATGTATCTATGTAGTAATGTAATTGTGCCATTTCCAGAATTCAACACGTCTCTAACAGTACAATAAAGCAACATATAGACCAGAAAACAACGATCTTTTACACAGTAGAAACAAGGAGATTAAAATTTTATGGCCACTTAAGAAACAATGGCCAAAAAAGATGGTCGCAGGATGTGGAGGAGAGTATGGCAGCGAGTGGTCTCAGAGAAGGAGACTGGATCGACCGAGATCTTTGGCGAAAAAGTTGTACAAAAATCGTTAAATATAAAAAAAGTAATGTATCTATTGTATTAATAAATAAAATTGATTGGCTTTTTTAAAAGTCTGAGAGAACAGTTCGTAATTTGTAAAAATATAAATAATTTGTTAAATAAAAAGGACTAAATCCTTACCGCACTTAGAGGTACCGCGAATTCAGTGAATTCCGTTTCGAGGAAGAAATAAAATAATATAAATATATTATGTGTCAAAGTAATGGCCCTTTAAAGCAATCGGAGCTATATTAAGAGTATTTTTATTCTTTTTTTAATTTTTTTTTAGCGGTGAATTCGAAAGAGTTACAATCTTGATCCTGGCTACAGACGAGCTAATTGAGCCAATAACTTCTAGATATTATTTCCAGCTTATCGTTCCAGGATGAAAAGCTACATTCGCTATTGGCTGGACAAATATACTCCTTACAAGATACGGTTCATTAGACTGTATTAAGGAGAAATATCGCAGAACCCAGGAGATATGGAACCTCCTGACATCCAGACAGCTCAATTAATAACCTCAGAGCTGCATTATCCTCTTTAGGATAGGAGAATAACGATGCCGAAGTATGGAATAACATTGTCGGAATAATACGAGACCGTAACGTAGATGGGATCTGATCCGGGGGCATCAAATCTCTTTTTTATTCCTTGCATTAACATAACACAGCAATGGCGAAAACCTCCCCCCGAGTCCGAGGCATAAAATATGTCGGTTTATCCTTCTCTCGGATATGCAGTCCACATTTCAAAGATATAATGTCCAACTACGTACCCTCTGATTTCTAGCTAGATAACTAAACACTGTAATTTAGTGGAAATTTAAGAGGCATCTTAAGTTACTTAATTTAAGAGTACGAGAGGACTGTATTGTATGAATCTGTTTTTTTTTCTACCCAGAGTTATTTAACAGGGTGCGGGGTAGCTAAGTTATAATGCCACTGATTCTGATCCGGCAGAGACAGAATTTTTTTATTATAATTTCCAGAAACTCATCAATAAGTCAAAATTTCAATATATTCCTAAATATCTCCCAACTCATTTTAAGGGCCCGATAAGATGGCTGTCTAGGTTGGACGATTTAGTAAGGAAGTTGATACGTTCTTAATTATATGTAACAATATAGGTGGGAACAGCTCAGTGTATAGAGCGCTGAGTTTCTATGCTGATGGTAAATAATAAAAGTTAAAGATTAATAATCCAAGGATGGATCCTATGGGATCTACAGAACCTTCAGGGCCTTAACCAACCTTGACCAACTTGAGGGAAAACTCACTGGCTGAGCGTGATATCGGACAAATCACCTCCCTGCTCAACTTTTGTCTAGTTTCTACCCTGTATTAAATCGAAGACCCATCATGTGTTGTAGTAGAATAATTTTTTGTTTTACCAATTATTCAGGCATAAATATCTCCAAACAAACTGCTCCGACCTATTCAGTAACAATTTTTTTACAGATTTTTTTACTCGATGTGTATTTTCCTATTTTTCGGTCGTAAAAGCTATTCGACATTTCGTAAAGTATATAAGTGTGTATTATTGTTAATCGGTGATGTATTATAACCATCTCATTTAATTGGGTAGTTCTTCATTAACGTTATTTGATTGCTTTAAGTCCTAATGATGCCATAATTATCGGAATATTTCCCCTACTGTTAATTCATAAGACAGAAACATTTATTTTAAAATCTTCTAATTAGAAATCTGGTTTGTTTGTAAGTTTTTTTTTTTGCTTATCAATTATTAAATTTCAGTTCGTGTTTATTTTCTGTTTCGACCTGATATTTCACGAATCAGAGAAGTACATAACTTATATATGTAAGATTTAAAAGGATTGACATCGCTCAGTGTGTAGAAGGTTCCAGATACAGCTGTGGCGAATAAATTAGTTATTAATAGTCACGGATGTACCCTGTAGGTTCTGGGGCTCTCTCAGCCTGTATAAAGTAGATACCCGTAATTGGGGGTAAAACCTGGTGGTTGAACATAATATCGAACAAATCACCTCTATGCTCAACCGTTGTCCAAGAAACAGTACTCAAGACCCTTCATAAGTTTTAGTGATACAGTTTTTTTTTTAATGTATGTTTGCGCATGTAGATAAATTAAGTTAGACTTTTTTTAATTGCTCAAAAAAGCTTAACGATATCACACAATTATTTTTGTAGTAATTGATTTAATAATATGTTTTTAAATAGAATATTTAAATATATACTAAAAATATTTCAGAATACTTTCCAGTATACCAGTTATTCAGCCATAAACATTCCAACATATATATATTATACCGGAAAAAAGGAAGGAATCCAGATCCGCAACGATAAACTAGATCCCTGAGGATCCGAAAAGCAAGAAAGAACTGTCTGACAATAAAACCCTCGGAAGGGACTATAAACAGTTGCGACAACGCAGAGGTTCACAAGTCTTTGCTAGGGCGTATTGATTCTAACCTGATCGTAATTTCTTCAGGAGGGAAAGGGAGGCTGGCTTTATAAGGGGTCCTGAAGTTTTTGGTATATTCGCCTCTAAGTGCTTCATACCACAACTGTTTTCTCTAGGATTTTTTGTTAAAATATCCTTTATTAAAAAAAAAAAAACCTTATTTATCAATATAAATAGATATAAGTTTCGATTTATGGATGTTCATAATAATTTACAAATAGTTATATTTGTTTTCTTAGCCCATTATTTAATTGACTTTTTAAATCATTATAATACTGCAGCCTCACTTTAAATTTAACCTAACAGACATATTATATTATGGATTAGCAATGAATCCATTATTTTTTTAATAAAACATAATCTATTCTAACAAAAAGGAACATACTCGTAACAAAAAACACAAATTAACAATAAAATTAATTTAATTTAAAAAAATAACTGTATAATAAATACTAGGAGCAAATCGTATGGAACATTACCACATTTTTTTTATTTTATTATGATTATTTATTTCCTCATTGAGTGTGATCTACATTCTGATTACAGATCTGTTTAAAATTCTTATTTTTTAAAACTGCTGGTGTAACATTGTATATTACTCCTGTAAAACTATTCTTTAATCATTATTATAAATATTTATCGCTCTTTCAAAAGAACATGGTCATAACACAGAAAACCTAATTTTTCATGGAGGTATTTGAAAGTTCCATGTGAATTTAAAAAAAAGATAATTTGGTTATTGGTAAAGCATTCCAGATGTAATGATGGTATTGATATTATTTTATCAACCACAAAAAATGGTTAAAAACTTTTTTATTTTAACTTAAGTAATTATTCCCACAAAGCTTCAAATTCTAATACGATGACTGACCACAATGTTTACGGAAGGCATAATTAAAAAATGCAAATTTTTGAAATAATAATAGTTTTGTGAATTTTGAAATAACCAAGAAAAAAAAGTTTTTCTGCACAGATTACTGGACTTCGTAGATGTTTATTAGATACTTTTCACTAAAAAACACATAATGATTTAATATTTGTGTTTATATTCACTAAGAAAATACTTAATTTACTTTTATCACAGTTTATTTAATGATCATACTTTGGTATTTTCTATTATTGAAGAATGAAATCTTCTCCAGTAGGTATTTATTTTGGCTTAAACAGGTCCTGTTTGAACTCATTATTGTTCGCCTGCATTAAATAATAATACATTCAAATAAAAACGTTTCAATATATCTAATATTATGTATTTTATGATCGAGAAAATTTTAATGATGCATTCCGGTGTTAGATCCGTACTAACAAATGTAAGTTAACGCTATAATTATGACACTATAACTGTCAAGATAACAGTATATATTCTTTAGATCGAAGGAATATTGATGGATATAAATTAAACTATATTACTTATAATAATAATATTAAATAATATTCTAACGTTGTTTTGATTTTTTTATGTGAATTGCCCTTGGTTTCTCTTTTAAGCAATATCTGCTAGATCAGAACATACATAAAAACTATTTGGAAGGAAATAGGATATAATTTTAATTAAAAGAGAAACGTTTCTTTACACCATAATTTGCATTTAAAATCTTAAAAAACAATTTATTTATTGGAAATAAGGAACACGACAGGTTAGATCACTATAAGCAATAGTAATATATGTATAGTAATATATGTAATATATTGTAATTGTAATATATTGTAATTGTAATATAATATAGTAATATATGTATAGTAATATATGTATAATAAGTTCAATTCGAATAAGCAGGATTGTGTAATTTATTAACTCAATAAGACATTTTTTCTTGTTTATCAATATTTATAACATATTATAACATTTATCGAAATACTTATATATTTTTCTGACTCAAACAATTTTAATATAAACTTAATTAACACATTTTATTATAGAAAATTAAAGCTATTTGGGTAATTGAAATATTCGATGAGGAAACATTTTAGGAAAAGTTACATTTACTTATTTGGTGTGATAGTTAAATTAAAGAAATTAAAGTCCACTTAAAAAACAAAACAAATATAAAGTCCCTGAATAAAAAATTAATTACTTAAGTACTTCATAGTTTTAAAAGTGTCTGAATTTAGTTTAAAGGAATAATTTTAAAACATTTTTTCATTAATACAATATTTTTTTTCTTTTTTTGTTCTTTAGGCTTGCTGATTTTGGCGAATTTATGTATTTGCATTAGTCAAGTTGAGCGTTCACATGTGAAACACATAAGGATCCTACAAAAAGAATACTTTTATATTAATGTATGTGTAAGTATAAACATAGAATAAGAATACAATATTATTATTACTATTTATTTTTTTTTGTAAGCCAAGCCAGAGGGGCCTAAACCATGAGGGAAACGGATAATTTCCATTAAATTTGTTATTTGTCTTGAAAAGTATTTATTATTATTTTTTACCACTCACCCAACCCTATTTCCTATTGGGAGAGTCTTTATGGAGACTGTGTGAACCCCAGAAGGGTTGGTGAATTCCACAGTTGTATATACTAGTAATTAATAGTCGCAATACTAGGTCATATCCATCATATTAACCTGAACTTAATACGGATTTTCCCAATCTGTGTTAAAGTATAGCACAAAGGACACATGGAAGAGAACCAATAGCTGTTCAAGTAAATGAAATATTCTAAAACAGTGAGATATATTTAATTTTTGGATTTCTCAATGTAAGTATTAAATGTAATTAAAACGAACAGGGAATATTGGATGGGACCCCCATGGTTGAGCCTGCTGTCACAAACTACTAAAACGATCTGTTATTAATATTTATGGCTAGTATTCACTTAACTCGGAGAACAAGGGAAAGCAATAATGTTGAGGGAAATAGACAACCATGAACCACAAGTCGCAGGATTCAATTTTCGCGTCCACCACAGGCCCGACCGCACCCGAGGTTTCTGAGGGCAATGGCATTTTAATCAGTTTGTTGTTTGCAACGTAGAATACTTTATCTTCGCTTAATGTTGTATTTCTCTTACAATAGCTAGAGCAGTATAATTTCAATTCCGTTTCTCAGATCAACTATTCTCCAAAAATAACGTACGTACATATCACTCCTTCAAAAGAACGTCATAACTAAAAAAAACAACTAATTTTTCAATAGAGGTATTTGAAATTTCAATATGAGATTAAAAAAGAATTGGTATGGGTAAAGCAAAGCATTCCTATTGTTTGGTCCTATTGTAATTATTTAATTAACAATTTGAAATGTTTTAAAAGCTTGAAATTCTACTTTTGTCATTATGTCCACAAAACTTCAAGATCAAACAAGATATAACTCAAAATATGGCTTTGTTTAAAAAAAAATGTTGGAAATCGAATATCAAATAAGTCGTTCGTTTCTGAATTAAAAGGCTACAACCATTACAGTTTTAATTACAAGTTATAATTATTTTATTTTAATTACAGTTAAGCCTTAAGTAGTAGTACACACTTGGCTTAATTCAAAAATGCCTATTTTAGAGTAATGACGATGGTCCTTTGAAGTTGTTTAAGATTACAAGCAGATATCTCCAAAGTTTCAAAAACTGATCTTTCGCTTATTTAGTCAAGCAGTTTTATGCAGGCACTTCACGTTCAGAACTGAACTAAGCCATCAGGAATAAGTATTAAATTGTAATGTTAGATAGAAAGTCTTGACCAAACTAGCAAAAAATTTGAAAAAGCCAAATTGTTGGAATTACGAGTTATCCGCATAGGATCCCAAACACCTCATATAATATATACAATACAGCCTCGGTGAATAAGTGATTAAGTTGATTTTTTTTTCAAAATGAGTTTCTTAGGAAACGTTTTGTAGCAAATAAAGGATTAAGTCAGGCATTGGCTTGAAATGGAGTTAAGGTTTATGTTACTACTCCTTGAAAATTCGACTTTCCTCCAATTCACTGCAGCTCTACATATATCGTTTAGTTTTAGATAACAGCTGCCATTCACATTAATCTATCATAGAAGATGATAGACTATTACAACAGTCAGTAGAAGATATACATAATGTATTTACGAGTACAGTACAGAGACCAAATATATATATATATATATATATATATATATATATATATATATATATATATATATATATTAAACCTGTACCACTACAACTCATACAAGAATCTTGGATTGAATACATGTTAAAGACTGGACAAGACAACGTTATTCCATAAAAACAGTAGTGCAGGGAGGTGATTTGAGTGATATCACTTTCAATCTTCATAGTTTCCCCAATTAAAGATAGCCATTTTAATGAGGCTGGATGAGCCCAAGGAAGGTATGAAGTATCCACAGGGTCTATCCCTTGTTGTTAACATATTGAATAATTCATCTGCCACAGTTGGGTTTGAACCCGGAAATTTCAGTTACTAAACTACTCCACCTTATACATATTTATATTTCTGCATTGGTTTTGTATCAGAACGTATAGAATGCAACAGAGTGGCATTTTGTTTTTTTCTGGCTTAAATAATTAGTATGCTTAAAGATTATTTTTTAAAAGAACGATGCTCAGCTTCGCAGTACCTCGAAAAATACTTCACTATGAATTTTGCTTTTGAGAATGCTCTGTTTTTTATATTTTCACAGCAACCTAATATTCATTATTTACTTCATTAATTCATATTGTAATATATGAGCTATTCGTTATACTTTCAAAAGTAATTTATGATTGCATAATTATTTGAATTCGCCCTCAGGCAAAACGGATTTTAATAATTAACGCATAGCGGCTTAGATGATTTGTTCTGGAAGAACAAAATAATAGCGATTGCATTTTCGAATCAATTCTGCTCAAGTTATTTACTAAAAGAAACATCTTACAGGTTTTCCGGATACTAGATTCCTTAAGCAGGTCTTAATCGAGTTTAAAAAAAAAATTACAAGTCTGTCTTATAACTTTATTACCATGATGAAATTAATTATAACATGAAACCGTATTAATACAGAAATATACATTTTAATCTGGAAACATATTTTACCCAATTTATTAAAAAACAAACAGACCGATTGAAGCATGAAGTAAAATTAAAAATCTCATCCACTCAGATATTTCTACAATATTATGGCTTGCCAAAGGAATGTCGATTCTCAATCCTAATTACGAAAAGAAAAACCATTTAAAAAAAAATGGAAAACGCAGAGAAAAAAAATTAAATTATTAACCTTATAATAGTGTCATCTGACTTTATTTATGGCAATGTATCGTTGCCGATGTATATCACATGCTTAAGTTAGTATTTCCTTCTTCATCAAATTAAATTTAAACGAACGAACCTGTTCAAATACAACGTGTGTGGTCTTAGAACTTATTAAATAAATGTTGATTATCTAATCTATTTTTATCTATTGAAAATCTATGACGAGGTAGATAATATATTCTTATTAGCTGTATAATAATATTTAATTGCATTTCATAAATATTTTAAAATAAAATGACATATTTAGGAATACAAATTACATTTCGTATTATATGTGGTGTCCAAAAATATAATAACAAAATTCGGATGGTCATGTACAACTGCGTATGAAATTTATGATTTTAATTTTTATTAAATATAATTTATTATTTTACTGAATAAGGTTTTCTTATATACTCTGTTAAATTTCCACTGTCAATATTTTTAATCCATTCAGCAGGTGTTTCTTTCTGGTTTCGACCGTGTAGTCAAAGTCTTTGCCGACGTTTCGCCGGCCATAATGCAAGCTTCCTCAAGGCTTAATCTGGAACTGTTATTCAGACGAAAGAGCTGCTAAATGGATTAAAAAAGGTTTTCCTATTTTAGTGTATAAATAAGAAAAGAACTTTCATCGACGTGTAACATAAATATATATTCATGTTGGGGATTTAATTTGGTTTCATTAAACATGTAGGTAAATTAAGTGAGTCAAAATTATCATAATAAATTTATAGAGAAATAAATTATTAATTCTCCAACTTATATGTGATTTGAAATAAATACAGCGGCTGACAATTTTTATTCTGCTTAATCTGTTGTTAAAAAGTACTCACGTAATTGAATAAACAAATTATAGCTCCACAATTTCCAAAACAACCTGCGCAGAAGACTCTTCGGGCCGTTCGCGAATAGGGAAGCCACTACCTTTCCCCACCACACCTCTCAAGACCCGCCTCCAATTTTGTATAAGTTCTTTTTCTAAATTGACTATAAATATTTTTTTTAAAGTAAATACAGTACAACAATAGTTAATGCTATATGTATATATATATATATTGATAATGGATGTGTTATCTTAATATTGATACATATAGTTTAGAATCATTTAAACTTATGTCACTCTATAATAATTTTGTTCATATTGAAAATCCTTATATTTTGTATAAATGTATAACTTATATCATTGTATTTAATGTGTGTATTTATCTTTCTCTTATTCAGTTATCCTATTTCAGAGAGGTTTATGTTTAAGTTTTATACATATTTGCTTATTGTAATTATAGTTTAGAAAATATATCCAAAAGAAAACAATTTTCTTTAAATGTTAAAAGATTTTTTAAAATAGATTTAAAGTAATTCAAATAAATAACTTAGTATTATATACATAAGTAAGAAGTATTTTTCAAAACGGATTTTCACTCAACTGAGTGTTATTATAATAAATAATAATATAGGAAAACAATAAATTCCACTTCTCGCGCTCAGCCAGCCTCTATAAAGTGGGTACCCAAAATATGGGTAATTTGGTGGTATAGAGTGATCTAATACAAATCACCTCCCTGCACAACCGTTGTCCAAGAAACAACTTCTATTACAACTTATTTAATCCAAGGCTTTCCATAGGTAATAGTGGTACAGGTTTTTTTCCTTGGATCTACAAAGTATTTATGTAAACATCTTGTCAACAATTGAGTATTATCATCATTCTCACGATGTCAACAAACGTTCAACGATCGGCACTTAGCGCTACAATTACCCTGGATCGATTCCTAGTTTCTCATTGTAACAGGTTACAACCAAGTGCCAACTATTTCCACGTCAACGTGAGCTGCGTTCCGAGTTGTCTATTGGGATTCATTTAAATGTAGAGACGTGTGTACCCTATCCCTACAGGAATTTGTAATCATTTTGGATTTTGTTTTTCTTTTTTAGTGATCGACCAAGGTATTTACTGATGAAAATTTCGTACGAGAGTCACATTTACTTTTTATAATTATTGTTATTGAAAAATTATCTATAGTTATTTCACAATCTAGTCTTTAGCTTACAATGAATTGTATTCTGGCTGAAGTAAAAAGTAAGCATGATATGTTTGCAAAATTCCAGATGATAATTCCAAACGAACGACTAGTATAAAAAGCTATAATATATATATATATATATATATATATATATATATATATATATATATATATATATATATATATATACATATTTTTTAGTGGTCAAGCACGCGTCAATAAAATGTTTTCATAATGTGCAGTTTATTGTATTCATAAAACCTTTGAAAAAAGCATAATATAAATAAAATGTCAGCTTTTTAATGCTTAAAATATTTAAAGATATATATTTATTTTTTAATTTTGTATTTTATATAAATGTTTTTAAATATTGTAAAATATTAATTTTGTTCTTTATTAATCTATCTCAAAAAACCTATAATGAGCGATTAAAGATGAATCCATTTATTGTTTTAATTAATTTATTAATTTAATCAGTTGTTTATTGTGAAACACTGAAATACAGAACAAAACTGTTTTATTTTTTGATACTATATTCTGTAAGAGGCTACTATGATATTATATTATAATTATCATAATTTTTTTATTTTTTTTTACAATTTATTCAATGTACTTTACAACTTTTTTATTTAAAAAAATAACAATAAAATTAACCAAATTATAAAAAAAAATTGTGATTACAAATATCTAATGCTTACAGAATTTATTTTATTTTATTATTTATTAGTGTTATGGATATTCTGATTATAGAATCTTGGATAACTGTTTATTCTTTTTTTTAATTTACTTTTGGTATAGTATTGAATAATACTAAGGTAATACTGTTTTAACAAATAATATATTAATATTTATCTATTATTTTACAGATTATCATATATGGATTGATTTTTAGTTCTGAAAGACTCCTTAATATTTTTAAGTTCGTTGTTGTACTCCCTGAATTTTTAGATTGAGTGGAAGGCTATATTTGAGACTACTTAACAGTAATAAACGTTTTGTGTAAGTAATAAGTATCGCAAAAATTATACCATATTTTCTACGTTTATATTCTCTTAACAAAAAAGGGAGGGAACACTGATCACTGAAATAAGAGATGTAGGCACTCGAGTACACTGAAATATAGTGATTATATTTAAATTGATAGGGAAAAAACATATTTTTTCTCCTTACACGAGGTCGAGAAAGTCTTAAATTGAGGCGAATGCGGGAGTTAATGTTGGTCGATTCGTATCTGTTAGTGAGTTACGAGCGATGTCCGACCGTGGGACCTTGTGCCAGCTGCTTGTAGCTACCACAACCTCAATGGGTCACCATATGCCTGAGTAGGTGTACGTGTACTGATGGAGTATTCTGCAAATACAGGGGCGGGTTTAGAAAGAAAAATGGAAACTAAACAGTTAAAATGACTGGTTAAACAACAAAACTCCCAATGGTTCCAGAAGTTGAATAAACGGTGAATCGAATGGTAAAAATTTACTGCTAACCATAAAGTCCTTTAAATTTAACTGCTAACCGAAAAAAATGTATTATTTTCAATTATTAAATATGTATGCGTTAGTTTATTGGAAGCATGTGTAGAGAATGCTGAGTTGCTTTGCTGTATGTTTCTGATTCAAATCGAATTATGCGAGGTAAATTCTTTAATCCATTAACAGCAGATGGGCACTGAGGGATCTACAGACCGTTCTCTGGCTCATCTAGCCATTATAAAATAGGTACTCTAAATTTTGAGCGTGATCCAGAGATTGTCAGAACAAATCAATAACCTTCACAGCCGTTGTAATAGAAACACTACAGTCTATCATTTAATAAACCTTGAACCTTATGGTTTATAAAGCAAAAAGTTTTTTTTTTTTAATAAAAACATAATAATAAGCATTTTTAAGTAGAACTTTTACTCATAAGTCAGCGTTAATGTTAGTGAATAATTAACAATGAAGTTTTAACAGTGCGTATAATGTTTTGTCCAAGAAAAAAAATGTCTTGGATTCATTAACTAGTTATTAAGTCATATTATCGGCAATTGAGAATTAGTATGGTCATAATGTTGAATCATCCAAGTTATGGAATTTCTTATTCCAGTAAAATTGCTTATAAAGAAGCAAAAAACATTTTTACACCAAACATGAGCAGAACTCGAAAAAAAAATTAATCTCATTCAACATAGTAATTTCGAAAATTCTACTTTTTTGGGAGGAATAGAACCTATTTATACGTCTAATTTAAGGTTTTTATTAATTAACCGTTTCTCTTTTTCTGTACTTTTTTTCAAATGTTTGTTATATCGATGCCTTTGTTCACCAATGTGTCAAGTGAAAATTTTTCAAAAATGGGTTTTGTTATATAAATAATATTGTAAAGTTTTGTTCAGGAAGTCATAGATCATACATTGATATAAAATTAATAGAGAAGCTGTGAAGGTTACAAAAATATATTGTGTGCTTAAACTTGAACGGTATTTCTTTTGTTAAATTATTATCAAATTTGACTCCTGTAAAATCTTGTTTTCGGCACTTAACACATATGTCAACTAAGGCATCGATATTATCATTTTAATTTGTCTTGCTATATGGACATTATATATGTACACCGGAGGTTAAGAACATATCATATTTTTATAATTTTTGTATTTGTTAAGGAGAGCAATTTTCCATAACTTTAAGCTATTAATATGTGTTTCTTCGTTACAGATATAAACGTCTTAAAGAACATTGTTCACATTTTTTTTGGCATTAATAAGTAGTCTGAATATACAGTATGTATTTATGACAATTAACCTATTTTGTGGGCATGGTGTCCTTTACCTCCCGAAAATATTTAGATATATTTAATATGAGATATATTTATTTCTCATATTTTTTTAAGTAACACTAGTTTTAAAGTCTTAAAGCACTAGTTTTTAACAAATGCATGTTGATAACAGTGATAAATAATAACTATGACTCTGTTAATCATCTAGACTAATAATAACCCCCTAACGATACAGTTATAAACAGCCAACAGAAGTCAGTTATGTTGCATGCTCGCCCTAAAATGGCCGATGCAGGTAGTTGAAAGAGGGTGCCAGTTTTTGCTGTTGTGAACGGTAGTCGGACCCATAGCTTCGTTCCGTAAGTAGCAATCTGCACGCAAAGCTAGAACATTCCGTTGGCTATTTATATGTGTTGTTAATTTTCTATTCGCTTTTCATTATCTTACAAACATGTATACGTAAAAAAATTGATTTAAAAAATGTAAAGATGGCATACCAAGTTATTTTTTGATAACTCAAGTCAAAATACTATAATCTCCCATACTATTACTGAGGGCAATTCAAACAAAAACACCGCATACATCGCATATACCGCAAATCAAACAAATAAGCTCTTAAGAAATAATCAGTATTAAATTTCTAATAAACCTCCAATTCCCGTGCTATGCTGTGAGCCATAGTACAACTCAGAAATTTTTTAATTCCATTCTTTCTTTGTTATATGTTATTTTTTATATCGGACTGCAGAACTTTATTTATTTATTTTGCATTGTGGCAAAAAAGGTACCTACAGCTATTCTTAAATGATAATTCGCTACTTTGTAAGAAATGATATGTTCCCTATAATATTAATTTATAAACCTGTAATCATGTACTAATAAATATATCGTTTTTCTTTTAAACTTTTGAAAGGAATATAATTGTGCTTATGGAATTTCTTTTCTGTAATTCGCTTCCGTCATTTCTCCTTACTAACATTTATAATTCTCCTATTCCGATTTCATCTCATATGCCAATCAGACTCTGGTTAAAGACAAATGTTACATACATTTTATTTCATAGTTATTAAATTATATTCAATTCCTTTTCGTTTTCTAAACTGTTTTTTCTCATTTTTTTCCTTTATATTTGTAGTATTTGATTGCCAAGGCACTAACTACTTACTTTGCGAAGGATATTCGACTACTGTATTTATTAACTTTTTTTCAACAAGGTTCCAAATTCATAGTGGAGTAGCTCAACGGTAGAGCGAGTTGCTGTGCCGAACCGTCCCGATTTCATATCAAGCTGTGGTGGATAATTTATGTAATCCATTAACCGCCACGGACGAACCCTTCTGGGGCACACCCAGCCATGAAGTACCCTTAATTGGGGGAATAAGTATAGAGGTTGAACTTAATCTCGGACAAATCACATTCCTGCACAACCATTGTCCTTGAAACCAAGAACCTCATGTGTTGTTGTGGAACATGTTCAGGTTCATATCATGTTCAAAGATATTTAATTATTTTGTTCTTCCGGTAGTTGTTAGATATACATTTATTTTAATAACTAACATTTTGTTAAAGGTATTTTTTCTCTTCTTGTTCTTTTTATTATTCACTCTGTTATATAATGACTCCTAAGAATTATTTTCCTTTTTTTATAGTTTTTACGTATTTTCTTACTGTATATCTTATTTCTGCGGGTAGAATCTTTTTTTTTATAATATATATATGTTATTCTTAAGCGACACCATTCCGGAATTGAAGATAGTTTGTATCCCATTCTAAGATACATAACACATATGTATGGTACCAATTAGTATTTATATTTATAAACAATCTTTTTAAATGTATCAATTTTATGTGATATTAACTCTTAATATTCATTGTTTTATGATCATCGGAGGGCCTGTAACTGCGAAATTACGGAGTCATCAACAAAGCAATTTGCCGAGATGAGCTCATACTTGGCGTCATTAATTAATGAGGAAAATGAAACCTTGAGTTGCCATTAATGGAAAAGACAAAGCCGGAGTATCCCTTTCAAAACGTAAGTAATAATGTCAACTATTTACATTGTAAACTAACAATCTGAAAATTAATTTTCTGCATTAAACATATTGAGTACTTGGTTTCCGCTTTACTTATTAATGAAGGAGCCGAAAATCTTTGGAAGTATAGAATCAATTACTGATATTAATATAATTAAGAAATAATAATAATGACATGTACTATTACAACCCATGAAGAATCTTTCGTTCAGTACATGGCGGGGCTGTTTTGCTTCTAAGACAACAGTTGTGCAGGGAGGTGATTTGTCCAAAAGGATAGTCACTTTATAGAGGCTGGGTGAACACCAGGACGGTCTATATCCGAGGCTGTTAACAGATTAAATAATTTATCTGTCAAAGTCGGATTTGAATCTAGGACCTTCATCACACTAACTAATCACTAAATTCATTTGAAGATTAAAAAAAAATGGCAAAACCATTATTAAGAAAATTTCGATATAAAACTTTTAGCTACTATAACGGCAATAAATAATCAATCAATATTCCGCCGAAGGCTTCAATAGTTTTAGTAAAAAATACACTATGTGATGCATGTAGATGCAGCATTACACAATAATGATTTAATAATAACTTACATTTTTTAATAGTTATTCATGGCTGTTTAAGTTTTCTTTCTAAGTCTAAATCTCCTATCTTCCAAAATGTTGCATTTTAAAAAATAACTTTTATATTCTTGTCGTTTATAATAATAGGTTACATTTTACCTGTAAAATTTACTGTATCTATTACTGTATTACACTTATGTATTATACTTAAATTATGAAAGGATGAAATAATTCAACTCATTGTAGTTAGTAATGATGGCAGCAATAATAATGTTGCCTATAAACTTATTATGCACAACTATTCGGGTGCTAATCTGTAAAGAGAAAACAATTAATTTAATGTAATAAAAATAATTTCAGCATTTCTAGTTTCTTCTGTAGACTGTAAAATAATTATTTTTACGATTACGAACCATCAATTTTATATTTACACACATTCATACACATAACATTGAAAGAAGAAACATTGAAAACCAGAATTCATTGTAAAATTATTAGACAAAACAACTAATATTTTAAGCTAGTAAATGAATAATGAAACAGTAAACAATATTTTATAGTTGAATTATAAAATATCACAAACACTCAGCAAAATCTATAAAATTATGGTTTAAAAAAAATCTTGCAACATAAAGCGGTATGAGATGGTAATATCAAAATGAGATTTTTTAAAAATGTATTTACCTAATAAACGTTATATATATATATATATATATATATATATATATATATATATATATATATATATAATGATAACAAAAATTATAAGCATTTATGTATTTTAATATATATAGGTAACTTTTGAGTTTATATCAAATTTCTAAGTAATTTACTGAATGATAAATATTTTTCAAATGTTTTACATTTATACAAAATTATTGTTTTAAATTGTTATAAATAATAATGGTAACATTTTCTTAATATTTAATATTAATTAATAGGCATTGGTTCATAGGGTTTTATGAAATATTATGTTATGTTTTAATGTGTTATTTTTATGAGTAATTTTCCTTCTTTTCAGATTTCATGTTGGATTTTGATATCGATTATAGACCTATTCATTTATGCAAGGTAGTTTATTGATTTTTATTTTTATTTATGTCTCTTTATTTTCTAATTTATAACCTTCAGATGAAAACAAAAACTGTAGTTTTATACTTATTAGCATTAATTTATTTAAACGTATGCAGGCAATTTTTTTTTTATTTGGCTATAGAATACAGAATTTGTTTCTATATCTATATTATGTTTGACGGCTAATATTGTATATTTATCTAACTTAAGAAAGATGAAAAGGTTCAATCTTTTGAATACTAAACAGAATAATGAAAGATAGAGAAACAAATTATAGTGTCTATTTATTTTTATAGCAACTAAATTTCAACAATTTAGATTAAAATGTTTCACATACCAACTTTATTTCAATTGAATATCATTTGGAGAAATAAAATTACGACAAACAATATTTATTAATTAGAGAAGTATTAGTTATAATGTTTTCAAAGACTAACTTTCTTTATACTTCGTTACAAAGTAATGTTTGAGGTTATGTCATTTCAATAACATAATTAAAACAACAATAGGTACTTGTGCAAGGTTATGGATAAGCATTTTTAAGTATTAAGTAAACGATAATGATAATCAATACTTAGAGTACCAATTCTTTATTTCAAAATAACTTATAACAAATTTTAATTCAGTTTTATTTTTTTCAGGTGGTTCTTAGCGGATATCATCAAGTGAATTAATTCTTTGTTGTGATATTTGGAGAATCGTTCAATTCAATGAAAATTATGCGAAAAAGTTAAGAAATACTTCAAATATTTATTGTTTCGGCCAAACAAGGAATACAAACAACGAGTTCTTCATATCTTATCATTAATTTAAAAATAATAAAGAACAAGCAAAATAGTTTGCATGGCAGAAAAGTAACTACTGTATGGCGAAATTGAGGTAATGTATAGTTTAAGCTAAATTACAAATAAATTGTAATTGATGATTAGGTGCATGTTATAAATATTTTATTTATGTTTTTCTGTTCAATGTAGCATGTATACCTACATGAAAATATTAGTTTGTTCACAAAATTTACACTGTTATGCTTTTGATTAAAATTGATTCAACAGTACAAAAATATTACGGTTGACTTAAAATTGTTATTCATTAAAAAAAAAAATTATTTTCAACGTTTGAATACACTGATTGGTATAAGAAAAACCAATCAGAAATGTTTAACCGACGGGAAGCCAAGCATAAATGCAGAAACAAATTGATTTTTTAAATTATTATATGTAATGATTCTTATTAAAGCTTATTTATATTAACATAGTAACATTACAATTGTACTATAGTTTTTAAGTAATGAAAACAAATTATATTGGAAGTTCCATGTTTTTTGTTACATATAAACTTTAGGATACAACGCTTGTGATATTTTATAATATGGTTTATGTAATCAATCATATTACAATAACATTTGAAGTAGCATTAATGAAACTGAAAAAATAATCACATATAATAAATAAATAACATAAATAAAAATTTGTAGACTAAAATAAATGTAATATTTAAAACTAATAAAATTATATAGATATAATTAAACATTAAAATAGATTCCTGAAATATAAACGACTCAAAGCTAATCATCATAAAAATAAACAATTAGTATTAGGGTAAAAAAACGGCGTGATATTGTTGAGAAGTTGAGGCTCTTACAAAAGATTCTACTTATTTTTATTAATTGATAAGAATTCGATATGAATTTGAAACAACTTTATAATAACATTTTCATAATTATTAAAATTAGCTTTGAGTCATATAGCAAAAAACTGTAATAAAACCTCTTTAAAATAGGGAACTAAGTTGATGAGAAAGAACAATGATTTTTTTTTATTATCTATGTGTATATCTAATTAATAATAAATACCCGGCCATTTCATTTGCTTCGTGTTTCTTCTAATTATCACATAAAAAAATGTTAATACCAATTTATAAATTTTCAATATATATATATATATATATATATATATATATATATATATATATATATATATATATATATCTACTAAATAATGTGGTGATAAAATTAGTTAGCATTTATTATTATAATTCTCTTACCCATATTAACATTACTATAATAAATTTTATTTTATTTTTGTAGGATCTTGCCAAGTCATTCTAAAAGATTGCCTAAAAATGGTTAACGATTGGACTGGAGAATTACATGATAAAGAAGTTAATATTATTAAGTGAAATAAAATAATCGAAAGTATATATCAGCCTTTAACTTATTAACATAGGTAATCATATAAATTAAAAGTGTAGGTACTATATATTTATTTATACTAAATAGCATATACCTATAGTATATAATAATTAGATTATAAACAAATGCAATACATCATTTAACTCTATTTATCTAAATGATATAAATTCAGTCGTAGATAAATAAATGGGTTTGTATAAGATATAAAATAAATAACTTCAATTAACCATTTACTTCCCTAATTTAAAAATTATCTGCTTCATTTTTTTTTCTTTCTAAATAAACTTCTAAAAATTGATATTAACGGTTACAAAACATTAAACAGGTCTACCGTTGAAATACGGGTAAAATTTTGTCTCCTAGTATTATTAATATACAATTCATTAATTAAGATTTATTTATTTACAGTTGTAATAAACGATTAATTACTTATATTAAATAGCTAAGTAAGAGCAAAAGTTTAGAATAGTTTTTAGGTTATCATAAATTGTCGTTTTCTTCACGTTTAGACAATCGGGGGTGATTTAAATACAAAATATTATATAGTAAAAACTAGGTTGCTTTATTTTATTTAATGAAATACGAATAGTTTCATAAAATAATAATAAAATATTTTGAATTCAATATTTTATGTTTTAAAAGTTATATAATAAAAAAGATTTCATTAGTTTACGATATCGATTATTATTATTACGCATAATATTGTATATTTTAAAAATTAAACAATCTTCATATCATTTATTGTATTTAGTTATTAAATTAATTTCATAATGCAGTCAATATTAGAGCCGACATATAGTCAGTAATAAAACTATTTTTTTTCAAGAATATTAAAAAGAAAATAAATGAAAAGTTAAAACCTAAGTGAATAAACTCGAAGCGAAAACCTACGGAACTGAAACCTGATTAAACGTTTGTTTAATTTAATGTCCAATACACACATTTACTAATTATTATTAGTTTTAAATTGAAATTTAACAAACTTTCCAATATACTGTATTGCCCAAAATTGATCCTTATAATTTTTATTAGCAATACTATGTATGATCTGACTCTTTTAGTTAATAATGTATTTAGTATAAATATTTAAATTAATTTATGGTTCATAAATATGTCTAAAGCTATAAAAAAGATCATAAAGATCTTAATAGGGTATACATGAATCAATGTATACATGAATAATTAATTAAAATGCCGTTATATGTTTACAGATGCGTAGAAGAGTCAATTAAAATCACCAGGGGGAGAAAATAGAAAATATAAATAAAACATAAATAAATGAAATAAAAACCAAACAAATAAATAACTTACAAACAGTTTACACACAGTGGGTCCACAGTATACTGATTGTGGCGGGAAGGATCAGCTGATGGCCGGGGCGAAGGGAGAGTGAAAAGGAGGCAGCGGTGGGCGTGGTTGGAGTGGGCGTGGTCAGTGGGGAACCCGCCCACGCGCTTGCGCAGGTGGAGGGGGCGCGGTACGGCCGCAGCCAGCCGAGCCGCGCCGCTGAGCAGACACCCGCCGGACTCTGATGACTTGACTTGCCCTCAGTCCTCCGCAGCTCCTGCACCACCCATCATGTCCTCAACTTCTGCACTTCTTCCAGAGGCTGTAGTGGAAGCGGAGGTGCGCCGGTTCGTGTACGTATACTGAATGTATCCTGAGTAAGTAGCCATCCGGTATACCTTCAGTATACGTAACAAGAGCCGGTACTTGTCTTCTGTCTCCTGCATCTTCTCATTCCGAAGGTACATCTGTCAGTAGAGCTGTCAAAGTATTGTATGGTGTTCAATAGAGTGTTGTATAAGTTTGACAGTCATATCAGTGTTAGCAAATGTTTGTTCAACGTGTTTTTTATAATAATACAAAAAACTTTATATATTTCATTATTTTTATATCAATATAATAAAGTGTAATAATTGTATGCTATATAACTATAATTGAGTATATCTATTAACTGAATTTCTATTAAATTCTGTTAGTTGAAACATGATGTTTTGTATATATTTTGACATACTCATAAATGTAATAACGCCATGTTTGTCAAGTTTGTATTCATATATTACTTAGACGTATACTTAAAAGTTGTAATTGCTGAATAACTTATTTTTAACGTCCTATAAAAAAAATCATAGTAATATATACCAGGTAAGTTTGGACTATTAACATGTTGAAATATATTAGTTTTTGAGATAACAAAAAACATGTAAAATACTTAAGTACCAATGTTAAGAAGGAAAGCATATGGACTATGTAAATACTTACATTTATTAATACTTAGTGATTATTTTTATTCTATATTTGTGTGGTGTGTCAATTTCAAAAATATTTATCTTTGTCTTATTAAAGATTTTTATTTTAACTAATACAATTTTTTTCAATGAAAAATGCATAGGATTGTAATTTAAACATAATAATTTTTAAAAAATAAAAAAACAATTAAAGAAAGATATTGAACCCAATAAAGACTCCATTTTCCTCTCTCCATGTCCTTCTCAATTCCAGCTTTTTCCTTCTATTGACCAATGGGAGTCCTTTGCACCCCTCATTGTACCTAAAATTTCACCCCCTGCTTTCACTTCTTTGTTCTCCTGGCCAATGAGAAACTTTCCAAAAGGTCCTTAAAGCTAACCTCAGTACAGTGTGAGCTTACTAACCGGACTCACTTCCTTGCTTTGGTAAGTAATTGCATGAAATAACATTAAGATTAAAGCTATATAAATTCAGTTAACTGCATTATTAAACTCAAGTGCACCTGTAACATTAATGCAGAAATAAAACAAAGTAATTAACAAATCATGAACTATAATAAATATTAAATTTCAATTTGTATACAATCGATATAACATTATAATAGGGCCATTAAACTAAAATTAAATACTATATGAGTTTTTAAAAACACTGACCACACTTAATTTTTAAAACATTTTGCCATAGTTCATTAACTTGTGAATTAAAAACCACAGTAACCGGATTAACCAGTAGCGATCGTTAAATTAAATAACAATTTTATGTTGCGAAAATCCTTGATATTTAACTATCATATATAAATTTAAAGCCTTACTTCCGAGGTGCCATCTAGCGGGAACAAGCTCAACCACTCCTTGCCAAGAGCATATAAAGGAAAAAAAAGTTATTGGTTTATGGTTAATTAATGCCTCCCGTTTAGTAAATTAATTAATTTGTTTGTACATATTATTTATTTATATTATTAAAATACATAATTATAAATGTGTTTAAAATTAACTAATACACAAATCCACAAGTAAATAGACATTACATATATCTAAGCTTATTAAATTTGATTTCCTATATCTCGAACACTGATAAATATTATACTCGTCTGTCGAATGAAGAAGTATCTAATTTAAATTTCGTAAATTAAAAGATTTATAATTATTTCATTTTGGGGGATTACTAGTTTAAATGTAGACATAATCGATTTGTTTCAAGATTTTATGTTATTTACTTTGTTTTCATTATTATTCGACTAATGGCACAATAACTAATTTATATATCGCTGTATATTTATATGTATTCATAGCTTAACATAATTTATAAGAAGGATTATTTATAAGAAGGATTATTTATAAGAAGGATTATTTATAAGAAGGATTATTTATATGCAACATTTAATAAATTTAATGTTTTTTTCTACATGATGCAATTTACTAACATATATTTAATTTCTTAATATATTTCAGTAATATAATGTTTTTACGACTGTATAATTACACTTAAGGCATTCAATGTGTATTTAAAGGTACATATTGGAAACCAAAAAGGACTTAATCAAATTCACTTATTGTTTTTATTTTATTTTTACGCTTTTCAACTGTTTATTTTTACATTAGATTATTGATTTTTTTTATTTACAATTTTTCTCCATACATCGATGCCTTAGTTCACAAATATGCTGCAAAGTGCAAATTTTTCAAAAATGGGTTTTGCTATATACATACAATTTTAAAGTTGTGATCAGTAAGTCATAGATCATATGTTGACATAAAATTAATAGAGAAGCTGTGAGGCTTACAAAAACATATTACTTGAACTGTATTTCGTTTTAAATAATAAAGTGAAACTGTACATGCTTATTATGTATGACGTTTGATTTTCCTATTATAAAGCACCGTATTATTAAACAATTATTATGTCTTAATTTAGCACATGAATCAGGATTGTAATTTTTATTATCATTCGAATGTGACCTTCCACAGAACCTTGGGGTGCAGACCAGTCAGGTATTTCAGGAGTAAATGTTTCATAAAAATACTGGGAAATATTCTTATTCCTTGAATGAACAAGGAAATTTCAAAGAAACATTTATCTTTATCTCTTTAGTCTGTATATTTAAAATTAAGTTAATTTTTTTACTTACTGGGGAACTAACAAGGCATAGAAAATGAACAAACATTAGTGATTACATCAAGATGAAATAAATAAATATTAAATTATAAATTATAAAATTAACTATCATTTAAAAATATATATATTTGCTAGTACTGGGAAAAGAAAATCTTGTTTTTATTTGCAAATTACTATTATTTCTGGTTGGTATTTCATTGTTTCTATTTATTTTACCTTAAAATTTATTACATTTTTTACTTATTAAACTTATCAATATACTCTAAAATATTACTAAGCTGTTCAACTTGTAAAATATTTTTATTTTAACTCTTATTGAAAGTTTGTTTTGTATTATTTTGTTGAGTACACCTGGCGCCACATTGCGGTAAACTCCGGAACTTTTTGAACAGTCACGTGGTTTAGAGACCGCTAAATATGAAATGTTTCCTTCTTTTACTATATATTTGCTTCTTTTTTAAAAATATTTTTATTATGTGTGGGTAAATATTTATTTAATTTCTATTTTTAAAATTTGTTATATAATATTTTTAGAATTAAAAAAAAAAACTGTGGGAGTTACTGTAATGATGAATATTTATTAGAATTTTAATTCGGAGTTAACAAGAATGTTTATTTAAAATATAGATGGCTAAATGACCAACATAACGAAAGCAAAATCAGTGTAACTGAACAAACCTAAGATCTCTGCAAACGTGAGCAATAATTCTCCAACTACCAATAAATAGTTTTTATTACACAGATAGCGTTTACAAAAAACAAAGCTTACAGACTATGAAACACGCTTAAAAGCCGCCATAAAAACCGGGTAACTTTTCAATAAGCCCCCGACCACTTAGACATAAAGTGTAAGAGTCATAAAAAAGACAATAAAACCACTCCTTTCCGTTGCCGACCAGAAGTCATATAATGACCACTAATGAGAAGTCTATGTGTCAGGGTAATTTACTACCAGCATATAATTATTGTGCAGTCGTAAAAGACGTGATAAAACCTTTACACTGCACACATTGTAGTTTTCTATACTTTCCTGTTTTCAAATTTTTTGCAAATATATCAAGTATATTTTCTCATACTACTGAAACGTTATCGGTATATTACATTGTCCTATATTACTATATTTTTATTATAAATTAATATAGTAGTATATTAATACCTAAGTGCTAGATTACATTTATTATTATTATTTTTATATCCCAGTAATTCATTGAAAAAATCAATTGAGGTTTCATTAATTTATTTTATAAAAATAGATTATTTTTGTTCTTATTTCAAAGATATTATAAAAATAAATAATTGAATAAATTATGAATAATCATTTTTTAAAAATTAACTGGGGTGTAATGATAAACAAATTAGTAAGTTTTAGTGACACGCGAAAGTAGGGGTGACCTGTGGTCTAGTGATTAGCATAACAAACTACTAAACCCAAGATTCGGGGTCCGTAGACCGGCAGGTGGCCCTAGGATTTTTTAAAGGGAGTAAAAAATTCTTGGTTATGCCGCCCTTCGGAAGGGACGTTAAACGGGGGTCCCGAGCATGTAACGTGATCTGAAGTGGATGTCAAAATAAATTTTTAAAAATTAATTTGTTTAAAAAAAGTGTAAATTAATTGTTTGCGTCTAAAAGGTCCATTTTTAAATCTATCTTTCCTGTCTAAATTGAAGGTATTTTTTTTCTATTAAAAATATTTTTATAGCTATTGTCATCTATATTGTAAGCTTCAAATATTCGATTTATAGAATTATTTCCACATCCGACCAATAAAAATTAATAAAGACGGGTTAGTAAATCACACCTAATAAATAAGTCTTCTCCATCTTTCTTTCTAACGCGATGCCAGGTACTCGTTAAAAATCCGTATCTTAATAAAACCTGGATAGGCAAGATTTAGGACTGCCACTATAGCATCGTCCGATTAGCCATAGCAGTATAAAGTGACGTTAAATGACCAAAACAAACACGCGAAAGTATACACGATCTATACGCTAAACAAAGTTTTTTCGATCATTCGTGATATATTTTTTTTATTATTTTTAGTTCAATCAATTAATATAAAATTATTGATGGTTTTTATTGATTTTATTGAACTCTTATCCTTGTCCTAAGGAAAAAAAATAACTACAGAATTTTAGGGAATTCAGTAAAATAGGATCTGCCTTATTTTAATCAATTATTTTTATAACTTTAATTTTAAATTTAAGTTGTACAAAAATAAAAATATAATATTTTAAACGCTGTTAAACTCCTTTTCTAACCAAAAACGTTATGGGAACAATTTATACCAATGCGTAACAAATTCATTAATATTTAGAATACCATTAGTACAGTTTAACGGGATGAATGAGGAGATTTCCCTCGATCAGTATCTAGTGACATTGTAATTGTAATTCAAATAAAATTATATTGTATTACATAATACAAAATGAATGAGGGGACTTGAATTATATTAATAAAACTAAATCCTAAATCAAGAATTAGGCTCAGTTGTTTAAATTTGAAAAAAATTATAAACTCATAGTAATGATATGCATGCAGTTGGGAAATAAAAACTGATATAACATATCCGAGAAAATATGCCGCTATAGATACCAGAAATAATTTTTCGTTTAAAACTACAGGCAGAAGTACGGTAGTCAAGCTTTAAGTTATTAGGCAGATAAAAATCTTTGATTTCTGAGGGTTAAATTAGGTATTGAGTACTACCAGTGGGTAGTTTCTCTACATTTCATTATCATGTCATTATATATCACTTAGCCTATTTACTTGTTGTATTATTGTAATACAGTTGTAGATATCAATAAATAAATTAAAAAAAAAAAAAAAATTAGGTTTTAGTTCTTAGGTGCAAAATGACGTAACGGTATTCGTTTTTTAAACTCGTTAAACTTTAGTAGCACTCCTGCAGTAGTATCTTCCGATCAGCTGTATCAACATAAAGTGATATTAAATGAGTAAACAAGCAATCACTGCCCATCAACTATAGATTTTAAAACATATGATTTTATTTTCATTCATGAGGTTAATGTTTTATAATCATTAAGTGGCATAAGAATGACTGCTTTGAAATTCTTTGTACTTGTTCTGTAATTCCTAAAGGTAGAATCCTTGCCACAATCCTTTATACAGTTTATACAGCTGACATCCCAACTCATCCTAATACTATCCTTACCACGTATGCTGATATACATGTGTATTATCAGTCAACACCAACCCAGTTATTGCATCCCAAAGCCTCCAATCCCATATCACTGATCTTGAAGAATGGTGTCAAAACTGGAGAATTAAAATAAATTCTCAAAAATCGCATCAAATCACTTTTACCTTTTACATTACGTTTAAACCAATGACTCTCTGCCCTTCAGTATCCTTTAATAATATCGCACTGGTGCCTGTAGAACAGATCCGATACTTAGGGTTGCACCTTGACAAACGATTAACCTGGAATCCTCATACAAGACTGAAAAGACAAGAAACCGCTCGACGTTTCAAGCTACTTCAACACTTACTAGACAAACGCTCTAACCTCCCAATTAACTACAAAAAACTCATCTACATGACCATCATACGACTTATTTGGACTTACGGAGTAGAGCTTTGGTGCTCCACTAAGCCATCGAATTCCTCTCGTATCCAATACTTACAATCCAAAATCCTTCGTAAAATCCTTAATGCTCCTTATTTTGTTAAGAATAAAGTCATCTGTAACGACCTTAATGTTCCTTTTGTTGCTGATTTGGTCCGGCCCCGCTATCTATCCTTTCATAACAAACTTCATTCCCACTCAAACCCTCTAGTTTGAAACCTAGCTTCCTCTTCAATTCCCGATAATCCTCCAGGCGTCTGAAAAGAAGATGGCCACGTGACCTTCTTAGTTAAACTTTGATTTGAGTACTACCAGTGGTTAGTTTCTCTACTTGTCATTCTCATGTCATTATGTATCATTATGTATAACACTATTATAAGTTTATATTAACAAAAATTCTATTTTATCACGGCTTAAACACTCTTGTAGACAAGTAAAAATGAATCGAGTATGTATATGTAAAATATAATACCTAAGAAATACTACCATTTAAGAACACAAATCAAATTTATTATACCTCCTTAATGAAGGTAACTTACCAAAAATTATTTTAATATCCAGTACATTTAAAGAATAGAATAAATATGACAGTAGCCCCCCAAACAAAGAAATATTATTAATTACAAATATTTAGGGTAGAAGGTACAGAAAAATATTAATATATTTAAAAATATTAAAATAAAATAAAATTTATAAACTTGTAACATGATTTCAAGTGGTTACACGTTAAAAAAATATAATTTAAAAAAAAAATGTAAATTAATTTTTTGCCTATATAAGGTCCATTTTTAAATCTATTTAAAATGAAGTTTTAATATTTCCTGTCCAAGTTGAAGGTATTTTTTTTTCTATTAAAAATATTTTTATAGCTATTGTCATATTTATTATAAGCTTCAAATATTCGATTCATAGAATTATTTCAACATCCAACCAATAAAAGTCAAGAAAGACGGGTTAATAAATCACACCTAATAAATAAGTCTTCTCCATCTTTCTTTCTAACGCGATGTCGGAGGGACCTGGCAGAGTTATAGCAAGCGTAAACCGAACAACTAGGAATGAAGACATCTCGATACCTCTGAGATAGGCGGAGAGGGGGGGGGGAATCTGAGTGAAGAGGCCCCATAAAGCACCTATTAACCCCAATAAAATCACCATTGGCTAGGACCATAAAAACAATTTTAAAGCCTTTTGTTTTTATGGCAACCCTACAGCCAGGGAGTGAGAAAATAAATAAATAAAGTTTATCCCTTGTTACAAGGTAATAATCACAACTACCTAGTAAACACATCGTTTACAGCATTTATATATAAATGTGTGTAACTGCCTACCAAAAAATAAATAAATAAATACTAACATAATAAATAGTGCTGTCTTATGTTCACATCCATACTACTATTGAAATGTTGGGTAATTATTACGAAGTATTAATGGGGTTATGCTAATAATTTTATATATTTACAAAACCTGTTGCGAAATAAAATCTGTTACTTTTATTTTTAAAGAGAAAAGATATGCCCCCGGCCGGGATTCGAACCCGGAACCTCTGTCTCTCCGTGAAAGAGGTTCCGTGAGTCAGAGGTTTCGGGTTCGAATCCCTGCCGAGGGCATATCTTTTCTCTAAAAAAATTAAAAATTCAAAACAGCTGATCAATAATTATAAAAAATTATAAAATCTGTTACGTTTTTTCTCTTACGTGGCGTGTTTGTGTTTTATATTAAATAATTTGGAAGCAATTCTTCATACAATTTCCTAATACGAAATACGAAGAAATATTGCAATTAGTAAAAACAAAAATTATCTAGGATACAGAAAGCGGAGTGGCTCAGTGTGTAGAGCACTGTGTTGGCGTGTCGAAGGTCCTGGGTTGAAATCCCGCTGGCCGGCAGGCATTTATTTAATCTTTTAGCTGCCAGAGATAGATCCTATGAGATCTAGAACCCTCCTTTGGCTTACCCAGCCTCTATAAAGTGTGTACCCAAAACAAGGGGGGAAAATATGCTGGTTGAGCGTGATCTAGAACAAATCATCCCCTGCAAAACCGTTGTCTATGAAACAGTATAGTCTCTGCCAAGTACTGTACCCAAGCCCTTCCATGGGTTGTATTGCTACAGTTGGTACAAGACATAACAGATTTCTTATATCTAACAGATAGGATATTTATCTGGGGACAGCAAAAATGGTGGAAGCAGAAAAAACATCAAATTGAGAGAAAATATTTGATATAACCATTACTAAAATTAACAAAATTATTCATATCAGAAAGTCACTTTGTATGAATATATATAATGTCAATAAGTATGCACTTATTATGGTGTTTTAATTGACTGCACCCCCAACTATCTCTATCCTTACATTAGAAGTTCCAGTCAACTAATTTCTTCTCTAACACTATAGGAATATGAAAGAAAGTATCTTGAAATAAATAAGAAAAAAAAAAGTATTTCTTTCTCGATAAGAGACAAGCGTGAAGCGCAAAATATGAAAGGACAGTTTCAAATAACTAGAGATAGAAGAAAAAAGAGAAAGTGTTCTCAGACCCAAGAATTCTTAGAAATCTTGAGGGTGTGAAAAAATATTGTAATTCGAAAGACCTTTGTGCCAGTATATATAGATGCCCAATAGAAGACATGATGTAAAGGAGAACTTAAAGAACTAGACAACGAGCCGGACATAGTCTCTTATGTCAAATCAAACCAAGGGCTCGCATTAGGGATAGAGAAGATAAATAACCGAGAAACTATTATATGGCAATCCAGAAAGGAAATGGAGAGTAAGGCCCAGTCTGCAATGGATCGATGATGTAGAGGACGATCTGCAGGGGTGGGAAAAGGACAATGGAGAAATAGAATTGGTGATAGGGAAGAGGATTGGAAGGGCATTGTGAGGTTCCTTACAAGGGATGTAAAGCAATTAGAAAGAATAAGGGTGTGGTATTTTTTTGCAATATATTTCTTAAACAATGGATTTTTTTATATGGATGTTCCAATATTTAATAACAGAAATAATTGAATGTAGTCACATATAATTTTTTACTCCAAATAATTTTCTACACAGCAATAGCTCGGGGGAACCGTAACTGGATGCAGTATAGGCAGTTCCTCTTAAATATTATTCTGTTTTTAAATGTTTCGTGATTATTTTTCATCTTTTCTCTGTTATTTCTTTATTTCAATTTTGTTTTCTAAGGGTACCTCAAGGATCAATGCCGTCTTATATATTGTATACTGTACACCATCAGACCCGGTGAATTAGTGGTTAGCTCGTATTTTGTCCAAAGGGAGTTAGTTGTATTTAAGGAAGCGGAACGGATCATTAAGATAAGAATGTTTTGGACCTGGAATGGAGTTTTAATATAAGCAAGAACTCCATTTCAAGCCAATTCCTCACTTAGCTCTCACTCACAATATTAACTCCGAAAATAACACGATCCCGCTTCATTAAGTACACGAAACTCAGTTTGTAGAAAATTCGACTACATAAATAATTTCACCGGGGCTGTAGATGTATTGTCTCTCATCATGCCAGTTCAAATAGATAATATTATTGCCATACACTACAGACACAATTAAAATGATTAATTTTACAGCACCCTGTAAATGAATTAGTTGAATATTTTGATTCATTTCACTGAACATATAATAGTTTCAATTTTATATTTTCCCAAATATAAATCGGTCTAACAAAAAATAATGCTCAGCAAATCGGTAGAACTAAATAAATCTAAAATACCTTAATTCTCCTTACTGTATGGAAACAAACAAACAAGTACTATTTTTACCATTCACATAAATAAGTCTTTTTCTTTTTAATAACAATTCATGAGTGTTCTCAATATCAAGACATATAAAAATTAGATATAGGACCAGATAAGAATTTAAAATTTTGGAAGGTCTTCTACTATTCAGTGCATACATATTTATGTAACATATGTCGTCAAGCAGGCATGAATAAAAATAGAAACTGGGGCATGAGATTCACATCATGGTGTTTGTCCTTGAACCTGCGCGGCTCAATGTCATATTTGGCGTCTCTCAGGTCATTGATGAATCGCTTGACTTAAATAGTGGAATAAAATAATTATTATCAATAAAAATTATTATTGTTAATAATAAAAAAAGTAAAACAGATAAGCCAGAGTAAAAATATATATTTTTTGATGTTTTAATATTAATGATTTCAAGTATTTTTGTAATACCAGTTGAGCAAATAAATAGTTTTTTTTTTTTAATAAAAATTACGAATTAATGAAAGTAATAGAGAATTACAAAATTTAAATTCAGCTAACGTTTTCTCATTCTTTAGCTAGCGGAGACCAGTAGTAACGAATTTTTGCGAAGATAAAAAATACAATCCATTAATTTGAAGGTAATTAGAAACATTTTGTCACGACTATTCATCAATTGGAAATACCAGAAGGCGAAATTTCTGCTTCGTTAGTCAGATATCCGAAGAATTCAAGAAGTTTAAATAAAAAAAGAAATAAAATTAACAAAACGAGGACGGAAGAAGTAGGTTAGGTAATTCGATAACCTTACAATTGACTCGGATTATTTTATAATGCGATGCAATTATTTTAGGTATTAATAATACAAGGTGTAATAATAAAAGTAAAAAAAAGTCTGATGCTCGTCTATATGTAAATATGCTTCATAAAATATATACTTTATGGTTTTATCATACTGAAATTCTTTTAAATTAATTAACACGTGATCAGACTTTATTGATAATTTTAAGCATACTTCAATAAAATGCTGATTGTAACAGGTTTTCATCTCAAATAGGGAGGGCAGATAATTTCTAGTTGGTTTTATTTTAGATTGATTTATTTGTTTTGTCAAATTTTATTTGTGTTATTTTCGTTGCTTTTATTGCTATCAATTTTTCTAATTGTCACATTATAAAATAATTTTATGATATACACGTACTTAAAATATGTTGTGCCCCTTCATTCATACATATAAAAATATATGTATTACAAAAATGTTAACATTTCGCAGGTGCAAACTTACAGCCTAGCACATTATACTGTCTAATCCTCTATTATGTTTGCATTCCATCTCTTTACTTACTACCCATATTTATTAGTAATACAGTAAATTCTTTTTTTTTGAAACATATGTTAAGAATAATTGTTAAAGGCTGTATTTACAAGAAAGTGATTATGAAAAAATAGATATTCGACTAATATTATTTTATCTAGGAAGTTGCTGAAATAATATCTACTGAATAAATTATTGAATATGAATATGAATTGTGAAATATTATTATTTGTTAAAATCATGAAAAAGTAAACACATCTCGACTCTAATGCTAGATTAAATTAGATATAGTTAAAAATACTAATAAAATAAGCTAAGTACAATAGGGGTTAACTTTGGTGTAATGGTTAGTTCAACAACCTTGCTATGCCCAAGGTTGTTGGTCAGCATCCCGGCAAGTGGTTATTCCGTTTTTCGGAAGGGACGTAAAATTGGTGTTTGTCAGGTACTAGTTAAATATCCCAATCATAATTAAACTTGGATAGGCAAGATTGTTCGATCGGTCATATAAGCATAACCAAGAACAATATTTATGTCTCAAAAAATTCAATTTATAAATACTTTGCAATTTTTTATAATTATTGGTCAATTTTTTTATTTTTAAATATTTTTATTTTTTAAAGAGAAAAGATAGGCCCTCGACCAGGATTCGAACCCGGAACCTTTGTCTTTCCGTTACAGCGCTCTACCATTTGAGCCACCAAGGCCGCCTGCCGGCAGAGGACAAATCTTTTCCTTTATCTGATCCCATGTCCTCGTGTTCGCGCAATTTTTGCGATGAATACACTAGAATGAAGTTCTTTGAACATGAATTTAATTTTAGGATCTTATTGACTTACGTCATATTACTATTTATAATTTTTTATAATTATTGGTCAATTTTTTGATTTTTAGATATTTCTATTTTTTAAATATTAATGATCAAAGAACTTCGTGTTGGGCAGAAGTGAAAAAAAATATTAAATATGACTCTTTAATGTTTATTATTAATTTTAAAATACGGAACAAATTTATGTCAATAAATATCTATTTGTTATTATTATGTTACTTGAATTATTAATTTCAATACGGCTACAATTTATGTCATTTAATTTGCTTGTGTATTATTTACAAGAAAGTGAACAGTGTATGATAACTCGAAAAAAAAAATCCTTCGAATCAGCCAAAGCACACAAACGGTAGGCGGATTCTGATGGTTATTAGCGATAGGTGATTGATATAGAACTTTCAAGGGAGGAAGGAGAAAAATGGAAAGAAAGTAACTTAGTAGTTACGAGGAGAGTGAGGGAGGAATCTGAAACTCGTCAAGGTGTGAGGCTGGATTCAGGTGGCGGAAGGGCGGAGAAGATGGGAACTGGGGGGATGAAGAGGATGGAAGGGTGCGATGAGAAATCACGAGAACGGGAGGCGCAAAGCTCCTAACACAATTATTGATCAAGGATGGCCGCTTTGTGCGCAACCATTGGCCGCTGCCATGGCAACGCCGGTAGCCATCTTGCCCCGGGGGTGTGCCGAATATTGATCCGCTAGCTGTCCTGGGATGGGCACTCGCTGCCTCGCCCTAGCTGGGTGTGCTTGCTCCATCGCAGCCGATCACCTGGTGAAGCCACTCAGCGATGATGGCTTATCGTATCCATGATTGTCTTCGGAGTTAGGAATGTTTCACGCACAAGAAGGAAGATGAATTTTCTTGGCAGGGGCAAAAAATCCTCAGGAATACCGACAGAAATGAAAACTCAAAATGCTGGAATATCTATGTTCTCTTTTGAATTCTTACATCAATTATTGTCTGAATTATTTAAATTTTAAAATTTGTAAATTTAAATTAACTTCAAACATGTGTGAAAACAAGTCTTGTTTTCACAAATACTGACACTCCGATTTATTTATAAATCACAACATATGATTGATTAATCAGGCTCAATCAAAAATATCCATAATGTAATTAAAACTGGTTTGTTTAATTACTGGTTTTAAATCCCACTCGTTAGCAGACGTTTAAAAAATCTGTTATTTTTTTTAATTTGTAAATCAATTATAGCATGAATTTTTTAAATTATTAACATTACTCTAGTTTTCTTATATACTGACACTCCGAATAATAATGATATGCATTTTCAAGTAATTTATTTATTTATTTATTAATGAAATCATATTAATGGATCCACAAGTTCAATGTAAAATATTAAATTGAAATAATTTATTATATTATTTGTAGGGTTGGTTCAGTGGTATAGCGCTGAATTGCCGTGCGGAAGGTCTTGGGTTCAAATCCCGCTCGTAGGCATTTTATTTAATCTATTAGTGGCTAGAGATGGAACATATGGAATCTAAGAACCTCCTAGGGCTCACCTAGCCTCTATAAAATTGGTACCCGAAATAGGGTGAAAAATCTGGAAGTTGGGTAGATCTAGGACAAATCATCTCCCTTCACAACCGTTGTCCATGAAACTATACTGTTTCTACCACGTACTGACCCAAGACTCTCTATGGGTTGTAGTGGTACAGTTTTTTTAATATTGCTTATAACTTGTAATTATATATGCATAGAGTTAGTGAAGTTTATTTTCATTTTTAGCATTATTATCATCGCTAAGCTTAACAATATTATTATTATCATTTGTACTTTAAATTGTTTAATAAAACAAGACATTAAATTATTACAAATAAAATCTTTTAAGGAAAATGAAAAGTTCAATTAGTCGATTATTCAATTTTGAGTTATTGAGTTTATGAGTTATGTTAGTATCGGTTGAACGTCTTAATAGACCTTTTAGTTAAATATAATTATTCTAATATCAATGGAATTCTAATATCTGTTATTCAATTTTGAGTTATTGAGTTTATGAGTTATGTTAGTATCGGTTGAACGTCTTAATAGACCTTTTAGTTAAATATAATTATTCTAATATCAATGGAATTCTAATATCTGTTAGTTGATTAAAACAAATTGTATAACTCATCTAAAGGCCGCTAGGTGTCGCCAGTCTCGCGCATACGTCACGAGCATGTCGATGAGCGACATGAGGTCGGTGACGCGATTGCCCAAGTTTTACCCCGACCGAAAGTAGCTAAACGCGGATGAAGAAGGTTCCACTTTAATATTAGTAAAAACCTAACTTTTTATATGAACCCTAATGGTATAAATAATTTGATAAGTCCTTTTGTTTTTAAAATAAATGTGTATTTAATAAAATAAAAAAAATATATTTTTTCTACATTAGTCTCTATTTCAGATTCTATCCCTCCTTCATTAATTTTATTGATTTCCGATTAATTCAGGATTATTTCTTTTTTTCATTATAATATGACAATAATTGTTGCAGCCTCCATACTTGAACTCATCAGCCACACAAACATCCAATTCATAATTTTGGGTCACTAACTGCTACCTATTAGCCTTTAATTTTTTTATAATAATTGTCTGAAGTGTTTAAATACAAGATAAACTTTATACCACACTCGAGTAAGTAGAGTTAATACCCAAGATTTAATCTATTGAATTTGATGAATTAATCTTTTTAATTAATAATTAATAGCTTGAAAATTTAATTTAAATTATGTATAATAATATTGATATTGCTAATCATTCGTATTTCTGCAAAACATATAGGAATATATTTATATATGGCAGTTTCAAAATTCTAAAAGAAAAATTATCATATTTCGAAATTAATATTCAGAATAGTATATTAGAATTTCTCAGAAGGTTCAACTATTGTAATGATGTATAGATACTATTAATTAGTAACTTCAACTTACTTAAAAATTATTATATATTCATCTTACAAATAATATTAATCACCAATTTTGTCATCATTCAGAAGTTAAATATATTAAAATTAATTTAGTTGTAGTATCGTGAAATTCAAGAACCAGGAAGTAGTCCATTGTTTTGCCTACAGATAGCAGCATTTCTTGTTTTGTTTTTTTACCAAACTCAAAGTTTTAAAATAAAATATTAATAATCATGTGCTTTACGCAATCTATACAATTATTTTTATTGTATTTTTTTATTAATTGGCATATTACTAGATATAAAGTCATGTGTGTATATTATTGTACATTTAAAAATAAAACAGTCTGTGAATGAACTAAAATAATTTTTTACGTTGGTAATACTTAATAAAACAAAAAGTTTTAAACTGAGTTCGAAGGGAGTGAATTAATTATTGCAAAGTATAGAATTATCAGAAATAATCGTTATTAATATTAAAAAATGTTATGTTGTATAAATTTATTTATTATTAAACTTAAATTATCTTACCTTATTTCCTGAAGAATCATAATGAGTGCTGACAACTCAACAACACAATCACAAAGCACCAAACACTACACTTTCACTATCCCCCCTGAAATAGAAAAAAAAGAACACAATAAAATCTATTGTAATAGATTATAATTAATTATATATTTTGTTATGAATAAGTTGCCTGGAAGAGTAAAAAAAACTATGAATGTACCTACAATGTTTAAATATGTATATAAGTTTCATGTTTAATAATATCATTAAAACTAAAAAATAATAAAATATAACGTCCAGTTATCTTGTTCACATATAACAAATTAATTTTAAGGATAAATGTTTCTGAGAATTTTTTTGGGGATTCGTTGATGAGTAGAAGAGTTAAGCAAATTTCATATAACATTTCAATTACTAATCAAGTATTCAAGTATTTTGTCGAATGGATAGTATAGCCTAAATGAAATTACCAATTACTTCACTGGTAAACTCGCCAATAAATATAGTTACATATATGGTAAATAGTTGCAATTTTATTCGAAATTTTGTTTTCAATCTTTTTTTTTTTTATTTGAAATTTTTCCAACCCTGATGAGTGGTAACATGCTGACCTAACCCATGTTTTCATTTTATTAAACAAATTCCATTTTCTAACTGAGGAATCGTCGTCGTTTATTAAATTCTTAGGATTTTCATGTTGCATGATTCAAGCTGGAATCTTCTCAAGGAATCCAAGAGAAAAAAATGGTAGAAATATTTCCCTTATTAAAATACTCAAAGCATAGGTTTATGAAGTCATTCTTACAAACATTTTGTTAATCCAGTTTTATTAATGGGATGAGATTTATCTTAATAGCATAATTTATCGTTTGAAACAATTTGTCTGTAATATATGAAAAAACCTCTACTGCAAACCATGCAGGATATTTGGTTCAGTATATGGGATTCTCAGTCTATGGTTGTGCAAGCTTGGCTATTATCATGCTCAACAGTCCTACTTTGTAGAGAATGGATGATGCCCAGAAGGTTCTGCAGATCCCACAGAGTCAATTCATAACTCGTGACGTATTAAATAATTTATCTGTCACAGCCGGATTCGAACTCGCAGCCTTCAGTTCAACAACTCAGAGCTCTACACTACCCCGCCTCCAAGGTACGAATTTTCTCTATGATAAGAAGATAAAAATAGGATGTAAGAACCAAACACTAGCGAGTAAAATCAAGATTCGGAGCAAACATCGTAAAAATATTGTTAGGTTTAATGGAAGACAGTTTCAAATTTCGAAAATGATAAATCTTTCATTAGGAAACCTTCCGATACTATTAATGTACATTTAAAACTATATTTAAACTAGCTGACCCGGCCACGCCTTGCTGTGGCTGTTATAATAGTATTAAAAAATATTAGTTAAAATTTGAATTTAAAAGAAATAATGAATTAATGAAAACACGAATTAAATAGATTTATGATTATTCAATTTTATTTTATTGTGATATTTTAATAACTTTTCTCTTCCAAACAAAAAATAAAAAATATCACAATACAAGAGAAATTGAAGTATAAAATTGACGTACGTCAACCATATCCTAATTAAAAAGTAATGTTCAATGAACATTCATCCCCATATATACATCACAAAATTGTGAGCACTGGGGATATAGGATTGGTAAAGAGAATGTATTTGTCTGGCCTGGTTACGCCTGGTAGCTTAGTTGGTAGAGTACCGCGCTAGAGATGCGGATGACCTGGGTTCGAATCCCGGCTAGGAAAAATCTTTTCTCTTCAAAATATATTTAAATGACATTTACTATTTTGGGTTTGTAACTATTATTTTATGATACTGATTATATTTAATTATAATTATTATTATAGGTTTCACGAGGAAACTCATGTTTATATACAGTCCTGAATATATAATCTCAAAATTATTTATAGTCTCAACATTTATAAAACGACCTGCGCCGAAGTCGGTTCAGGCCGGCCGTGCTAAGGGAAGATAAGCCTTTCTCCCCACTGCCTAGCTCGCTTTACTCGTCCTTTTTCCTTAACGTAGCTACAAGCATAATGCAATAGAACCTATAAGAATATAATCATACCAGAATAAATTAGGCATTAGTGATGGGGGGATTGGCACCCCACTTCTCGATACAGGAATAAAACCTATGTAACCAATAATAAATTATAATTTTTGTAAACAATTTCAACTCCCCTCTACACTCTTCAGCTGTCAGCAGCCGGAGGCGAGCAGATGGTCGTTTCCTAAATTGTAAGGAAACCATGAAGTTTTAAAATTCTATTTAAATTACATTTATCGTTTTGTAGTTTCAATAACTAACGATATATATATATATATATATATATATATATATATATATATATATATATATATATATATATATATACATATATATATATATATATACATATATGTAACTGTAACTTCTAATGTAAGGAAGGAATAGTTGGGGGTGCAGTCAATAAAAACACCTTAATAAGTTTATACTTATTTATTGTGTGCTGACGTTTCGACCTCCAATGTAGGCCATCTTCAGGGCAAATATACAGAGCGGCGAAGAGGACGATCAACTGCCAATTGAAAACTAGGTAGGCCGAAATACACTGTTTTTATTGACTGCACCCCCAACTATTTCTTCCTTACATTAGAAGTTACAGTCAACCAATTCTTCTCTATCTAACGATATAGTTTTTCAAAGCGATATTGATTCATGTTAGAAAATTTATATAATCCTATTTATAAACTAAATCTCAGGCATCATTAAATATTGTTGTTCCATTTGTTTTTTGTTTTTTTTGCACGGTTTTGAAACCAGATTCGCAAATGAAAACATAAGAAAAGCCATCATAAAAGCATATATTAGACTTAAGAAGAATCATAGGTTTTGCAATAATTACATCTTCAATTTCAGGGTTAACTGAAGTTCTCTGAAAATCTTAATGTCAAAAAGTAGTCGTGACGTGACCTTGAAACATATTGCATTTGAATTTATACATAAAATAAAGATAAATAATACTCTTTTAGGTTTCCACGGTCACTATTATTACAAAAGACTTTGTTGATTTCTTCTGGTTTAGATCGTGTTGATAAATGTCTTTGATTTTCGTTATAAATTGATTTGATTTGCGTTGATAGAAATCTCATTTCAGCCCTGAAGAATTAGCAACATGGCTGGCAAAACGTAGGCGAAAAATTTATCAACACGATCTAAACCAGAAGAAATCAACAGTCTTTTGTAAGATAAATAATGTTCAGTGATTAAATATGTTGAAATTGACAGAGAGAGGAGGGATACGTAAAGTTCCTTAATATTTGAAAGCTACAAATTAATAAACTTTTTTAAATACATATATCGTCAATTTAATTAATAATAATTTAGCAACAATGAAATCGGTTAATAATGTTTTCATAAAATTTAAACGATTAATATCTAGCTGGATTGAATAAACCCATGCCAAAAAACAAAGGGAGAAAACTCATATCCAGTAATTTGAAATTTTTAGAGGGGAATAAATTGATATAAGTTTGTATTTTTTTATTAATTTATTCTTACTGTTTAAATTAAAGCAGGGGCATATTTAGAGTTTAAATGTGACGTATCTAGCTCCTGTTTTAACTAAATCTCGGCAAGAAAGCAAATAAGAGAAGGTAGGGTAATTCCGGCTTCCTGAGAGCAGGTATACAGAGATATATAGTCGCACCGGCGGTCCCTAGATAAGGCTAACTATGCAATAGGTGTCGCTAGCGTCGCCCTGAATACCAAGCACCGCCCACTCCTTTCTTGATTAAACCTTATCACACTCGGGAAAATTTTTTTAATTAAACAAAAAATTCCTCCTACCTGAGGGACTCTCTCCTTCCGAGGCCAGGGAAATTTCAACTTTCGAGATTAACGAAATTGGAGAAGTTACGTGATCAGATAGCCAAGCAGAAGAGAGGATTTTCCTACAGAGAGCAAGGGAGTAGAAATAGTGTAAAGTTTATATTTTTGATTTGTTATGAGATAAAAATAAATTTACTTGGATATAAGATAAAAATATAAATTTGATTTGTTATAAGATAAAACATATTTGAATTCTGTGCCCCGGAGCTAAAGGAAACCATGTCGACAAAATGTATAACATGTTAGGTAAATTTTCATAAATAAATATTATGATGAATACTTCAAATATTTTCAAATCAGGCGGGAAATGCTTGTTATTGTTCATTCTCAACATTACTAAGCTCACTTATTTTGTCCCAAAGTTTAAAAAATCAGAATTTATAAAACTATTATCCTTCCAAATCTGCTTTACGGAAGTGAAACATGGCCACTAACGATAAGGTATTCGGAAATATGGTGTTGCACAGAATATTCGACCGATTATCCCAGACCACTAGAGAAGTAGGAGATTACAAAACGTGAAATTGCAAAGCATACACACGGTTAATATTATTTAAGTAATATCGTCACGAAGATTAAGGTGGGTTTGGAAACGAACGAATTCCTAAAAAATTAATAAGCGCTGTGCCGAATGGGAAGCCACTGAGGGGAAGACCGAGACGTAGGTGGGAAGATTGCGTTAAGAGTAATCTGGCGGATTTGGATTTGGATAGTGGTCCGTGGACAGAAGTTTGCAAGGTGGTATCGGCATCGAGCCTTCGGGTTCGCTAAGCCTTGTTATTATTATTTCAATTACTTATTAATGCCAATAAAAATGCTAATAATATTCCTTAAGTTGTTTATATAAGTATGGAAAAAACAAATTTCAATAGCTTAATTATGGAAAATTGGCTCTTCTGAACCAAATATAAAAATCACAAAAATTGGATAAGGTGTTCTTTTATTACGGGGTAAAGGCCATGCTGAATGTTTTCAAATTGTCAGACAATAGTGAACTTTTAAAGCTCTGCTTAAATTACACTACTTCTTTTGTAGTTTTTAATAACAATGGCGTTTAATTATTTTTTTCAAGGCGAAACTGACGGTCTGAAAATTTTATAACCATATATATATATATATATATATATATATATATATATATATATATATATATATATATAAATAACATCTCAGGCATCATTAAATAACTATTTTCCCCCTTTTTTTTAACCATTTCAAAGATCAGGTTTAAACATGTAAGCACAAGAAAAGTCTTTATTAATCTAGGACGAATGATGGAATTTTTGCAATAATTTCCTGCACTAGGTAGGCTTTACTTATGACCTTACTTCTACTATTTAATTATACATGGATAATCTGTAAAATAAAAATAGATAAATATCTGGAGTAACTCACAGATGTATCAGGAGGTTCGAATCCAAATAAGAAATTTAAAAAAATCTACATCACTAAAATAGAGCCAAAAATTCAAAAAGCAACACTATTATTTATTATAATGCAATTGGGAAAAACCACAATGCAAAGCCTTATGTTTCAAAAATACACCCACTTACCAGTCGATGTTTCACCTATTCAGGCATTATCAAGACACAAAAACAAAAAAGGGTTATGTGAATCACATCTCGAAGAAAAAGGTGCAATACATCCCAACGATCATCAGCCCAAACAGGCTCCAAACATGAGACAGCACCCCACCACCAAGACGTTCAACATACAACTATAGTTACAATAAATAAACTATAGTTGTATGTTGAACGTTTTGGTGGTGGGTGCTGTCTCATGTTTGGAGCCTGTTTGGGCTGATGATCGTTGGGATGTATTGCACCTTTTTCTTCGAGATGTGATTCACATAACCCTTTTTTGTTTTTGTGTCTTGATAGTGCCTGAATAGGTGAAACATCGACTGGTAAGTGGGTGTATTTTTGAAACATAAGGCTTTGCATTGTGGTTTTTCCCAATTGCATTATAAAAAATCTACATCTTTCTTCGATTTTAGCCTAGTTTGGATAATGAGATACGACCGACTTGGCCCCAGATTGCGGACAGGTGGCCTTAGGTTTTTTTACAGGGAGTTATCAATCCTTGGTCATGCCGTCCATTGGAAGGGACATAAAATGGCGGTCCCGAGCCTGTGTGGTGTCGGGTACCGGTTAAAGATCCTTATCCGAATCTTACCTACGTAGGCAAAATTTATGACTCCTGATAAATTTCGTCCTATTAGCTATGATAACAAATGTGAAGTTAAATTAGCAAACAATCAACATCTGACTTTTTGATTTGACATTTATACATTTTATTTATCATAACTCTTTATTGTTTCAATGTAAATACTCTTCCTCGCTTCAATGGTTTCCTTTTCTTTAACCCCTTGAATTTATCAATAATGGCTCGAAATACCTACTTATTAAAGGTATCTTTTGGACAGCCTTGTTTATGTAGTCTACCATAAAATATGTAGAATATAAACTGTATATATAATTGACACCAATCAGTTTCAATGTTTTGCCTAACTCTTTAAATAAGAAATGATATTTTTTTTTTTAAATGTTTGAAAAAAAATAATAAAATAATGTTAATTTGTCATAAATAATTATTTTATGAGATATCACATGACTCTTTACCATTTGTGTTAAGCCAAGGAGCTCAATGACAAGCTTTCCACTGCTTTCATTTTTTATTTATGTTTTTATTTTTCAACTCATTTGAATAAAGTTATTATACAACCTACTATAAGATTCCAATAGAAAATCTAACAAGGTTCCAAACTAAAAACCTTTATAAACTCTAAAAATTTTCAATGAGTTTATTCATAAATACCTCGACCACCAGGTTGTAATTGACGATACCTACTTTACATAGTTTGCTTGTGCCCAAGGAGCATCTGAACATCCCACAAGGTGTTAAAAGTTTAAATAATTTGTCAGTTCAGAACATAATATACTGCGCAACCCTGAGTCCATAGTTCTTGGACTTAGTTAAAATTGTTTTTAAATAATTATACTTTAGAAGTTATTGCAATAATTGATATTTATTGTAGGAGGGAATAAGTTTGAACATGTGGAGAAGTTTATGTACTTAGTGTCTATGGTAAATAGAAAATCGAAATACAAGAGGAAATAAAGTCGCGAAGACAGGAAATGCTTGTTATCATTCGGTCTCGAAATCACTAAGCTTGCCTATTTTGTCCTGAAATCTAAAAATCGGAATTTATAAAACCATTACCCTTCCAACTCTTCTTTAAGGATGTGAAACTTCTTCAAGTATTCCAAAAAAGGATGAGACCACTGCGGAATATAGGAGTTACATAACGCAGGATTGCGAAGCATGCATCCGGTAAATATTATTCAAGTGATTGCTTCGCGTAGATTATGAAGGGCCTGTAAATTTACTGGGCTTAGGAACGAACGAATTCCTTATATGTTAATAAGCGGCACAGCGCCTTGTTGTGGTACACGTTTTTTTGTTTTATTTTTTTTTTTGTACCACGCTATTTATTCCATATTGAGATCCATTTATTTTAGTATTATTTTTTTTAAATACCGTAATAATTTCATCGATTCATAAAAAGTTAATAAGCACTGTGCTGACTTGGAAGTGCTTGAGATAGACCAAGGCGTAGGTGGGAGGATTGCGTTAAGAGTGAACTGGCAGAGTTGGGTTTGCGTAGTGGCCCGCGGGCAGGAGTTTGTAAACAGTGATTGATGGTATCACCCGAAGGCGGTTAGTCTTTTTATTATTATATTTTAATACTTGAAATAGCTTACTGCTTTTCTGAAATTAAAGTTATTAAGGAAACTAATGAATACTCATATCCATTTGTGTGTACACACATATCTCGGCCAGGCATAAACTTCCTTCTTCCTTAGCTTCTTCTTAGCCGGATACTTTCCGATAAAGTAGATATAAAGCTTGGAGAGAGCGCAGGCCTTTATGAGAGTTGCGAAAAAGGTCTCGCCGAAGAGGATATGAGGGATAAGAGGCGGGGTATGGAAAGAAGTAGAAGGATATGAACCTCTCAGGGTTTACGATCCGCTCTGCGTCAAGTGAGAGATTCGGATGCGAGTGGCGCTTCGGCCCTTGATCAAAAAATGTCTAGCGAATATCCTCCCTTCAAAAGTTCCCTCGTGCACTCTTGGGCCACCCTCCGCCCTTGATCTGTATCTCTTCGCTGGCGGTTATTGGCCGGACTCGGGCGGCCTGGCCGGAACGATCCCTGGGGATGGCAGATAGTGCGGAGTTGGCGATCTGGGGATTGGTTCCTGCCGAGTTAGGCGAGATTGGGAGGACGCCTGTAAACAACCAATAGTTTAGGCCTTTTTTTGGCTAACGCTCTATACACGTGAGGTATTTGACAATATTTTTATTTAAATAATAAAGCGAATCATAGAATCCTGGATACACTAACAACTGCAGAATCCTGGAAATCAAGAAACAATAATATGTATGTGTGTTGGTACTCGTTAAAGATCCACATCCCAATTATTCCAAGCATAGGTAGGACCATAGGTTTTTTTGTAGAGAATTAAAAATCCTTAGTTATGCCGTCCATTGGAAAGTACATTAAATGGTGGCCCCGAGCCTCTGCGGTAGCAGGTACCGGTTAAAGATCCTTATCCGAATCGTATATATGATAGGCAAACTCTATGACTCTCTTTGCTACTTCGTCCGATTAGCCATAGCAGCATAAAGTTAAGTCAATCAACAACTGGTCTTTTATATCATATTTTTATTTCATCTTTCCACTTAGTATATTTCTAATAAAATCAGATTATGTTTCCTTGTATTTTATTGTAGTATTACTTGATAGAATAATGTATTTCAATGTTCCCTGGATAGAAAAGTTAATTAATAAGTGTATTAGCCGGTCCGCATTTAGTATTATCGGACATTGTTTATAACTTGAAGACTGATAACAGTTATCAGCTACCTAGTAACTGATATTAATGGAAATCGAATGGATATGATATGAAGATAGAAATATAGTAACAATTGTTTGGTTGTTTATTTAACGTCACTTTATGCTGATGATGCTACAGTAAGAACTCTATATTTTGCCTATCCAGATTACAGTAACAACAATTTTTATTTCACAAGATTTTTTTTATTATTGATGTATTTTGTCGTACAAATATTCCAATACGCAATTACCACAAAATTTAGTTCTCCCATTGCAGCACCATAAGATTAGCAGTTGTAACGTTAGTAAGTTACTAAAAATAAACAAAAACAAAGTAATAGTGAAACATCCCAATATTGAAAGCATAACCGAATCAATAAAATAGGGGTGAATTGATTTTTTATTTTCGACATTCATACAGAAATAATTGAATTCGCAATAGGTTAATCAATAATATTTTAAAATATATATGGAACAAGAAGTAAACAAAAACATTGATTAAAAATTTAAGACCATTTGTAAGGAACCTTTGAAAAGAAGATAAGAGATATTATTAGGAAAGAAGTTAGGAAGTTGGGAATGGAAGAAATAACGTGTAGGAAGGGAAATAAAACAGGGTATAAATGGTTCAAAAAGAAGAAGAAGGTGAAGATGTAATGGAGGCAAAAGAAGGAACAACAAAGGACTTAATAATAGAGGATAACTATAGAAGTTATGAAGTTCTGAAAAAAACTATTACTAAAATTTGGAAAGATGCTATAGAACAGTCGAAGATGCGATAGAGAGAGAGTAAGGATTACAGGACTGGAAGGAAGTTAGAATAGGCTAAAAATGGTCCGAATTATAGAAGTTCCAAAGGAAGAAGAAGGGCCAACTAGAGACTAAACTTCAAAACATTGAAATCGTGATGTAAGAAGTAAATGAGCCATACTTCAATCTTTAATTAAATCTAAAAAAAAAACCATATACTGACATCAGGTGTCGAAAAATGCGCTAATGCCCTTTATAATTTTGGCCAAAAGTGGAAGAAAACTGTGTTTTTCAATTTTTCAACAGCAGAAATGTTGACGTTTCTCTATTCCATTCTGGGTCCGAGTCATGAGTTTCCAAATCATATCCAATTCAGTTCAAAACATAAAAACATCTTCATTCTTCAGTTCGTTCTGGATTTTCACCATTTCTTCCTCTAGTATCTTATTTATAATAGTATCCTTTTCTCTTTTATGAGGGTAAAAAATGTACCATTACTTATGATTCCCAACAGTCTTTGATGACCAAAGCTTGGAACCTCTCCAATCCTGACCTCACTAAAATTCCACCAAGATGTTTCTGTCACACTAGGAATACTTACAGACATTACATCTGCGTTATTATTTCTGTTATTCCTTTTATAGTTCAGGATTCCCAAAATTAATTTATGGGTTCGTATTTATTACAATCTTTTCTGCAAAAAGGCGTCATATTTATATTTTAATGTCATTCATATATTTTAGCGGTCAGTTTGAGAATTTCGCTTCCTTGTAACTCCTAAAATATTTATAATAATTGTATTTATTTAAAGATGTCCGCTTATTGGAATTTATTTATTTTCTGCTACTATATTTTGCATAATACATTTTCGGTTATTATATTATATTAGCGTGTAATATGCGTAACTTCGACATTTTTTAAATGCTATATATATATGCTTTTCAATGAGCATTGTACCTCCATCCAACATTCTACCTTCTGCTTCGTGAGTTTCTTCAATTAATCATTCTTTTATTGCGCTGAAACACGGCAGTAATACATTGTAGTATTTCTTGTTATAGTATAGAATATCACAAGATTTCTCAAATCTTTATCTAATTATTTATTACTAAAATTATTAAGAATTAAAACTAATTTGAAATGAATAATTTTGATAGAAATAACTATTTAGTGTAGTTTTTAATAATGCCTAGGTGTTAAAGATTACTGATCGTATACAGTAATTTATAAACACCAAAATTCAGTTCGCACTATTTAATAAATTACTGCTAATTAAAATAATTGTTTATTATTATTATATCATGTTACATCCCACGTGATGTACAACCGCAGAGAAAAAGAATTACAGTTACCTGAGACGTGACTTGCTACCAATAAATCGTAAGTTATGCAGTCGATAAATCAGCGCGACATGGGCGATAAAAATTAGGTAGGTACAAATGTAGTTCACTGCTTCAGTTACAAAGATTAGCTCAATTGAGGAAGATGCTATTGACGTTCGCTCGTGAGAACGAGAAGAAAAAGAAAATACTCAGTACATCAAGAATCAGATAATTACAAGAAAATGAAAATACTTTATTTTCTGTAAGAGACAATGATGATGCACTCACCAGCTTTCACTACATTAATGAAAATGACCGAACTATCTTTTCTTCTCCCCGCCATGTATCGGACGATATTAATCGCTGAGGAGACCGACAAGGGATACTTTGAAAGATATGTCACTAACGATATCGCCCGAGTATGAACCTTTTTTATCATCTCCCTTTATTTTTCATGATATTTGAATGTCGCGTATTATATATAGCTTACGATATATAGCCGATCTTATATCGCCTCAGTGTGAACACGGCCAATCAGTAAATAACCTACTGTGTTTATTTAAAAAAATCAATTATTTATAGAATTATAAAGTATAAAGTACGATTATATTATCTTCATATGAAGCATTTACGGTGATTTTTGATCTAAGTCCAATCATAAATTAAAGAAAAAATGAAAAATCCTTGAAAATAAGAAAACAGGTACCGCGATCAGTATCTCACTTCATTCTTTCGACGAAATATGGTTTTGTGAAATGAATCATTTATATTCGTTCTACTTAACACCTCCACAAAATAATATAGTGGTAGATAAACCCTGGTTAAGTTGAACAGCAGATGTTCAAAGATACAACAATCAATTTTTTCTGAGAAATATTTCTTCTAATATATTTATGTATTTGTGATTAATCCCTGCTGATTTGTATTATACCAGTTTTCACAATTCATGAACTGAGACGGGCAGAACTTACCAGTTTAGAACGTATTTGTCTACATTAGCAAATGCGAAATAGTTGACTTATTTTTAAAGTTTAATAAATTAAAAAAAATGTAAATTATTCTTATAATTATTTCAGACTGATTAGACAGATGAATAAACTGCAGATTTCCTTCTTTAGAAAATTAAATTAATTTAAATGATTTATGCGTATAAATCATCATTTCGTTATCTTGATTAATGAAAATTTAAAAAAAAATTTGAAGTGAAGATATATTTTTTTTTTCATAATTGGATGCAATATATGGTGCCGAGGAATCAATATATATTAGAGCAATTAAAGAAAAATGTCCGTGGAACCCCACCCAACCTTTATCTTCTAGAATTTCTATTGGTCCCTAATTAGTGTCCAGGCAGGTGGCCACCCTGTGGTCATTAGTGGGAATAAAGTGGGATGGCAGGCAAGGATGCCGCCTCTGTTGTGCCTAGTATAATAGGAAATTTATTAATTGGTGGATCCCATTAAAAAAAGAGATTAAAAAAGCCATTTATAGAGCATCATTACGATCCTGGAAGTAATGGACGTGATGTAGCAAAAAGTTTTGCGTTTCTCCTTTCTTACATTTTAAATATCTGTGGTTCTTTTTTATTTAATATATTTACTATCAAGCCTTAGGGTTTAGTTAGATTTAAAAAAGAAAATAATGACCTCCAGCAATTAATAAATTTCCTATTGATGAAAAGAATAATGATTTGTAATTCTAATTCTCTAATGGGATTGGATAAGTGAAAAAAAACATTGATCCCCTTTGATTTAATAATGAATGTGAATAATTATGTATCGTATCAAAACTACTTCTACGGGTAATAGGATGATGCATCATTGGGGGTCTTAAATATTGCATAACCAGGAATAATTAGGATAGAGTTCATTAACGAGTATCTGATACAGACATGAAGATTCCCCGTCTACGTTTATTCGGTTATTACCTTACCGATTTTTTCTTATCTATGTTAGGATGGGGTAATTCTCGGAATCTATTTTAAAGTTCTAAACGAGTAAACATGTGTAATTAAAGAAGATAACGGAAAGATATAAATTCATTTTCAATCATTTTACCTTACTAAAAAAATACTAAAAAAATGTTCCATATATTACTATATGAATTGCTCAACTAAGGGCTATACCCAAGATGCGGTTTCGTATCCGGGCAGTTGGTCTAGGATATTTTAAAGGAGTAAAAAATCCTTAGATATGCCGTCCTTCGGAAGGAAAAGTAATATGACCGAGCCTGTGCTTGCTAAAGGCCTCTATCCTAACCGATTAGCCATAGCAGCACAAAGTGACCTTAAATAAATAAAAAACATTAATTTTAATTTTGAGTAATATCAGTTGACCTTATATGTGAGCAAGGAAATGGTCCAAAAAAAAAAATCTTTTGAATAAGAAATATTTATTTTAAAGCCAATGTTTCGACACACAGTGCCAGTCTTCTTCAGGGCTTATGGTATTTGGAGTTAACACCAAAGAATTTTTTCTTGCCTCCACCCGAACAATTTTCTCCCCCATAATTAGAATCACTTAAACACTTATGTGATTTAGACTGTTAATTTAAAATAGATTGCTCTAATCTTACATCAATCGACTAATTCAGATTTAGCCCATCGAGTATATAAGGATACGAGTACTCTGCGCATAAAAGCAAAGGCGAAAATTCCAGAAAACCTCTGGAAGTGGTTCAGTCGGCCAACACGAGCAGTAAAGAGACCACTAGCAGGTAATATAGATTTTATGACGAGAACAGCTGGCGGGTCAACACACGGCACCTTTGATGAATGGGGACGGTTTATGGCGGCGTAAAAGGCGGGACTCCCGTGACGTCAGGGCCGTGACGTCACGGCTATAAACCGCTTATTTATGTCTGGATCCTCGGGGGCCGCCTAACGGATGTCGGGATGTTATTTAGTGCAAGTGGGGGAGAGGGTCTTCCTTGTATCGAGTCGGACTACAGAATCGATTCTTAGAATGTCTTCGATTGAATGTCAGGCAGTCCAAAGGTCATCTAAAGAATTTATATAGCCATAACAAATATCGGTTGTCGATTTATGAAAAGTATTGTACAATATTGGAAATTTAACTACATCGATATGGAATATATATTTATGCCAATATATTAAGGCGAATATATCTCGAACAGTACAAAGCTCACCTGTATAATTCATATATTTTTAATATATAAATATATATTATATTGATTGAAATTCCTTTTTATATTCGTTATTATTTTTGTACACGCTATTATTGCCTTCGCCTGAATGTACGTTTATATGTAAAGAAATCTTTGAACTCGATTTTCGGCCACCGAAAACATAGACTTGAATTGAAACTTTGCACAATTCTCAAGGGCTAACGACAATAAAATCATTTAATAAGTTTGTCTTATCATCCTTACCTCGGTCTTCAGGATTAGCGATTTTTCATATCCGTGGTGTCTTGTGCCAAAGCAGGATCACATGAGGTGCTTCGTATATTATATTTTGCAAAAAAAAAACAACTAAAGATGACGCGTTTATAGCCTATCAAACTAAAAATTCAGAACAATTAAAATTAAGCCCCTGCGATTTTTTACGATAAAATGAGTTCTTTAGTTCCTCACACTATTCTCAATTTAAAATTATTGAGAATATATCAATTTATAATTATAAGTTATTTTCTACTTTTTTGTTTTGTTTTCTATTAATATAAAGCGTCTTTTATAGTTTTAAAAAAACTTTTATTTATTTTTGTAGGATCAAAAGCGATTTTAGAATGAAAAAAATTAAATAAATACACTCTAATAAGGAACCACGTTCGAAATTATGTTCATTAGTGGTGCTTATACATATATCTTAATGTTCCATATGGACTATTTATTCACTTCTATGTAGGCTAAGTTATTCACTAATAACTTAAAAATTATTATAATTAATTTAGTTGTTTATATATCAAACCCACTGCTGCAGAATAAGGAAGAGTTAGTGTCGAATCAGCAGATCGTTAAACGCGAAGCTGAAGCAAGATTGCTAGGCGGATATCTTGTGTAGGGCACTCTGCTCCGGACCGCTTTAGATCTGGGATAGTGGCTGCAGATAAGTCTCAGCTAGTAAAGAAGGGACGGATTCTAACATAAACAAGAAATGATAAAAGCCCAAAAGTGTGTTAAAAACAACAGTGATTAATCTAAATTCAGAGTAAAATATAAAAAAAAAAATAAAATAGAGATTTAAATAGTATATATATATATATATATATATATATATATATATATATATATATATATATATATATATATATATATATAAAGTGATACATCGAATCGTGTTATTTATTCAGGACAAAATAGTTACTATTTATTGACAACATGAGGACATGGAAAATGAGAACAGTTTGTAAGTAATTTCATGAATACATAATAGTGGGTAGAATGCATCCACATCGTTTATTCAATTATATTCAATTGCGTATTCTGAAAAACTGCATTATTCAAATCAAAAGTTGTTAGAACATACACGTTTATTTAATTATCTATTATTATACTTTTCTCAGTTCAAAACAACGTTTATGAATCTTAATTTTTTTTTATTGTAACTATGCTCGCTATTTAGGCTCGTATTAACATAAAATTTAGGGTGAATTTGGGTTCATCTGTCGCCTAATGGATAAAATGACAATCTTCTGTGCCCAAGAATGCGGGTTCGCAGCCCGGTCGCTGACCTAGGATTTTTTAAAGACAATATAATATCCTTGCTATGCCGTTCTTCGGATAGGACGTAAAATTAGATCACTGTCAAAATTAGACTCATAGATCACTGTTTTAATTATGCCTAGATAAGAAAAATTTAGGACTACTACTGTAGCATCATCCGAATATATCTTACAGAGCCATTAAATAAACATAACATTTGACCATTAGATTGCATATTTTATTTTATTTTTATATATCATCAAATGTTTTATTTAAACTCGAAGGATAATTATGTATTACTTATTGTATTAAGGTGATTAGAATAATAATAATACTGCAATAATACGACTACTATTGAAATAAATACTTAATTACATTTTTCGTTTGATATATCCGACATCTACACTTATTTCTCTTTGCTTCTCTTCCTCTCATATCTTACTTGTCCAAATAATGGTACGGTATAGTTCTCATATATCTGCGGCCGTGGTAAATAAGTACTTTAGTTGACTTTGTCAAAAATGAGATTCTTGTACTTAGGGAATCGTGTTTTTTTTCGTAGTTAATGAGGGGCTTAAATCAGGCATTGGCTTGAAAATGTGTTATTGCTTATATTATAACTTCATTCTAAGTCAAAATGAATTCGCTCCCTCCAATACAATGAACTCTCGCTGGACAACATTCGACTTAACCACCATAGGGCTGAAGATATATATGCATAAATATATATTGCAATATTATAAATTGATGGAATTCGAGTTTGATAAATTAGCTATATTCTAAAATATTTTTCATAACTGGAAACCGATATTTGCTATGGTTATATAAATTCTATAGTTGACCTTATAACTGTTTGAGATACATTCGCCTTAATACATTAATTAATAATCGTCAATAAAAATATAACATATATAACTATCTGTTTGTTCTGAATTTAGATAGGTGCGAATCTGAAAAAATTGATTATTAAAAATAATTGGTTGATGAATATAGATGTAGAGAATCGTAAATAAAGTATAAAGAACTGTATCCGACTGATTTATTTAATACTTATTTTAATAATAATAACATTATAAAATGAAATTTATTTTTATGTATTACATGCAATGTATTTCCTCCGCTAGACGTCAAGATGAATCTACGATCCTGAGACCATTTCTCATACAAAATCATAACTACATATAATAAAATTCCTGCTTCTGACACGACCTAAATTGTGTAAACCACTAAACCACTCAGGGATTAGTTGGGACGGAAATAGGGGACCGAAGAGGCCGTTAAATGTTGTAAAATATTAATTATAAATAAGAAATATTTACTGCTCTTGGGGACAAAGACTAATGTGTTGCCCACCTATTTATGGGCGCGTTGTCAAGGGTTGAGCCAGGAAAACTTAAGGCGGCACAAAATACTGCTTTCTTTCAGTTAGATCAAAACCCCAATGCCCCTGGTTTGAAAAAAATAAACAGAAACTTGCATCTAAAATATGTTCATTTCTTTTTTTTTAGAAATAAAAAAAATGAACCGGCATCCTTCAATAAAAAATGAAATTTCGATAAAAAGATCATTCCTAGAATACGCCCTTTTAAATTATTAACTTACTTATTATTTAAAAGTTTTAATTATAAGTTTTAAGAAGACATTTGTTGACAAATTTTCGATAAATTATAAAACTATTTCAGATATAGCGCTAATACTTTCGTGGAAGATTTTTTATTATCCTTTATTATATAATATAATAATAATAATAATATTATCTATATATTATGTTATTTATTTGTATCAAATTGAGCTGAAATAACATTGAACTATGAAGAACCTGATTAAAACCATGGGAAATCAGATGGCAGACCTTTTAATTTTTTAACAACTTAATTACTAGTTTTATGAAAGCATTCTTTGAAATTTTTCGGGTGAAAAAATAGTTATTTGATTAGGGAGGAAAGTGCACTTTATTACACCCGAGTGAATTTTAGATAACACATGAGCCGATTTTCTCACGTGCTAAGTATTAGATTTTTCCTTAAACCATTTAAAAATTAAGAAATTAAAGGTGAAACTTTAGGTTTGTAAAACTACACTAGCACTATCTCTTACAATTTTCTATTTCAAAGTTGATTCATTGCCTGTTGAGCCTGTTCTTTTATGAATGGAGGAGTAAATTCTATGAATTCTTCACTATCTATTTCTATTTTTTATTTTGTTTGTGGTCTCATCACTGTTTTAATGCTAGATCTTCAAATTTCTGCGAATTAAAAAATGTGAGAGGGTTCTAATACATTTAAGGTTATATTGAATATTTCTATAAAATCGCTTCAAAATAAATAAAACCTATCTTGAATTAAATAAAAAAAAAATCTAAAATTATTTATTTTAACATTTTAGAAATAAAAATAAAATATAAAATGAATAATATTATAATACCTCCATTTAACATTTAAAATAACAGAGTGCTGATTATTAAATTCGATCTAGGTGGGTGTTTGGTTTAGTTGTTTTCCCTCACTAGTGGACGAAAGTGGGACTTTCCACACCATTTTTAGTTGAGTAATGGATAGCATTACTCAATGGTTGCAGCAAAAGAGAATATTTTCAAACCTATTTGGGATTTTAAGCTAATAATTTCGTTGAAAATCATATTTTTTCTTTTCCTTTATAACAAAAATATTTACTGTGTTTTTTGTTTGTATAATACAAGTTCCCTTTTGTTCTTTTTATAACGTCACTTTATGGTGCTATGGCTAATTGGACGATGCTGCAGTGGAGTTCTTAGATTTTGCATATCTAGGTATAATTACGATAGGGATCTTTATCTTGTACACGATTGTGCCCCCCTTTTACGTACCTTGCGATGAACGGCTTAACCAGTGAACGGTACATGCCGGGGTATAAACTTGCGATAATGGGTATTATAAGCTACATTTTAACACTTAATGTCATTATGTCCGAACCATATATAAAATCAAATGGACATCGTTTAGTTTTCTTTTACAGATCCATGTGTTAGACATGGGAAGATAAGCTGGAGCTTATTTAGTTTTAAGTGAGAGTTTCATGTCTCATTTCATTAAATCTTTTTTTTTATTTAGATTAATTTATTGATATTTACAACTGTATTAACAAATGACATAAAAACAAAAAACATTTGTGGAGAAACTGCCCATCGGTAGCACTCCAATAAAGTTCTATAGTAGGTCTCGAGGCCATTTTCTTTTCAGACGCCTCGGAGGATTATCAAGAATAGTATGGGAAGTAAGTTGAGAGACTAGCGGATTCAAGTGTGTATGGAGCTTGTCATGGAAGGATAGGTATCTAGTTTGGGCCAAATCAGCAACATATGGGATATTAAGATCATGATGGATGAGTTTGCTTGTGACATAATAAGGAGCATCCAGGATTTTACGAAGGATTTTGGATTGTAAGGATTGGATACGAGGATTGGATATGAATTGGATGGTTCAGTAGAGGCCCAAAGCTCAACTCCGTATGTCCAAATAGGTCTGATAACTGCCATGTAAATGATTCTTTATTAATTAATTGGGAGCTTAGAGCGTTTGTCCAGTAAATGTTGAAGTAGGCGAAAATGTCGAGCAGTTTCTTGTCTTTTCAGCCTTGTATGATCATTAAATCTAAAAATAAAGAGAGTGGCAAGATTTTGAAATAGAATATATTAACATTATTCAAGAGTTCTGCAGTTCCAAACTACAAACGGAAAACATTGTATAATACGATTAATTTAGACTATATAAATTAATCTGAATATTATATTTTCGTAAGAAATATTTCTACTGCTCCGGTATTCGTATATTAGTCGTATTTTAACCAAAATGAGTTTTTTGTACTTAAGGAAGCGGAATCCTGTTATTCTCGTTATATAGAAGTAAGCTAAGGTAAGTCAGGTATGGGCTTGAAATAGTTATCGCTTAAATTACAATACCATTTAATGCCAAAAACTACGAGAATTGCACGATTAGGCTCCCCTCAACACAGTTAACTCTCTATCGACGAAATTCGACTTAGCAACTTATTCACCGGAGCTGCAGGTTCATAGCTTTACTACAATATTCATTTACCTTTCTGTAAACGTTTAGTTCTAATGATTGTAGGAGACTAACTAATTATGAATAACTAAAATTTGTGATACATTAGCATAGCTCATCACTGCAGTAATTTTTCTGAAATTTGATACCATTCATTTAAATATATATTTAATTGAACTTTTAACAAAATAACTCCTTTCTTAAAATGTGAGACCGTGATGGGGTCGAAAAATATTTCCCTCACTTTTCCAGCCGATCGTAGGATATGGGAACTGCCAGAGGCACTCACATCTTCCTGGAGAACTATAAGTCATCCATCGCCCCCGTCCTGGGAAGGAATGTATCGATCGTCGATGGAAACGGCATTAGGAAGAATGGTGAGAGCAGGGAATGCGCTTACAGGAGTCTTCTCTGAAAACAGTTCTTCCTCTCTTCGATTTTTCAGCCATCATTTGTTATTAGTTCATGGTATCCCTCTCTTTTCTGTATTTATATATAATATAACGCAAATATATAAAGAGATTTGTGCAATTGGATATGCCCAATTGAAAGGAATGGAATTCACTCGCCAGAAAAATTAACGGGGAATAAAATTGTCCGAGTGGAGGTCAGAGAAATAATTCCTTAAATAGAAATAGACTACTTATAAATAACCGACGTTTCGACCTACTCTGCAGGTCTTCTTCAGAGCTGGATAGACATATACATACAGAAGATACAAACATATTAGAATGAAACAACTGGAATATAAAACAATATAAAGAATATTTTTATTTTGAAGAGAAAAGAATTGTCCATTAGGGATTCGAACCCACGTATCTGTCCTGGTGCTCTGCCAATTGAGCTAAGCCTGGCTCGTACCTCGGCCAGACAAATCCATTACCTTCACATCCCCGCGCTCTCGCAATTTGCGATGTAAACAAGGGGCAGAATGTTCATTGAACATTACTTTAATTAGGATCTTGTCGACTTACGTCATTATATTATTTATAATATATTTTACTTTATTTTTAATTAATTGTTATAATTTTTAAATATTTTTATTTTGATGAGAAAAGGTTTGTCCAGGGTCGGGATTCGAACCCGGATCTCCCACGTCTCCGCCGTGGTGCTCTACCAATTGAGCTAGCCTGGCTCGTATCTCGGCCAAACAAATCCTACTTGCAAACCAGATACAAAAGTAGCAATTACTTTTTTTTATTTATTGGCATTTACTTATAACTGTAATACAACAATACAACAATGTTACAGAGAGGCATCGGTAAAGATAAGTAGAGAAAACAATTTCAATATGTTCTCAAACAACAATTTTAACTTAAAAGGTCACGAGGCCATCTTCTCAGGAATTACTTAAATTATATAATAAAATGAAAGTATTTTTTTAAAGTCTTGATTTTAAACAACAGGATATGAACTAGATACCTTTGTAACTGGTTGAACTTTGGATATGAACTACCGCTCTATCTAACTTCCTTTCCATGTTAATTTTATTGCATAGAATAAAAGATAATAAAACAGACCACAATAAAAATATTTTTTTATATGTTGACACAAAGTAATATTAGTTTGCTTCATACTTGACTTCCTCATCAAGGTAATTGTATTTATTTTATCTTACATTTGTTTTCCTTTATAAAGTTTATAAATTCAATCGCTTAAGGTTTTTTCTATCTTTAGTATGAATGAAAACAGTTTAAAACAAAACTGTTTTAATTTTTACTTTTCTTTCTTTCCCCTCAGATAGGATTCCTTGACTAGTTTTGGGCGAGGTAGCAGAGCTAACATTTGTTTTTATAATTTATTTTTTATTGATAATTTTAAATCCACCAAACATGTAGGAAAATGGAAATGGAGTTTTCCAAAGACGATCCTTCATAAGTGATTAGCAATTTGCGATGTAGACAAGGGGAAGAATGCCCATTGATCATTACTTTAATTAGGATCTTGTTGACTTACATCATTATATTATTTATAATATATTTTATTTTATTTTTAATTAATTGTTATGATTTTTAAATATTTTTATTTCAAGAGAAATGATTTGTCCAGGGCTGTGATTCGAACCGGGGTCTCCCACGTATCCGTCGTGGTGATCTGCCGATTGAGCTAGCCTAGCTCGTACCTCAGTCAAACAAATCCTACTTTTGTAACTGGAGTAAACCAGATATGACTTTCATGAGGTCATGGAAGATACAATGACCTTTACGATTCTCATTAATTTATGTGAAACTTACGATTCCAAAATTGATTCAACTTATTTGAAATTAATATTTGATAATATGAATAATAACATCTCCCTGTATTTTTTAGCAGCCTCCCTAAAAGAGATTGGCTATTGCTTCTTGAAATATCTGTTCTCAGCCATTCTGACCATGACACATGATTTCCTGATGCCAGGAAGTCTGCTTTTCCTTCAGTAGCTAACATTAACGCTTTGTACTTTGTTTTACTTCGAATAATTTTAACTTCTGTCACTATTTCAATAAAACTTGAAGTTCTAACTTGATAAAACTCAAAATATGAATTTATTAAAAAAAAAAAGACGTTGAATATGGAATATCAGGTTCCTGAATTAAAAACCTTCAACCAATAAAATTTTCACTGAAGGCTTAACTCATTCTATTTGTCCAAATTTTTCGACATTGATTCACACTTCATTAGTATTAACCAATTGTTGTTATTTAAATTATATATTTGCAAAATCGAATGGTATGATTTTAATTTAAAATGTTACTTCTACCTTTCACCCTTTGGAAAACAATTTTTTATCCTCCGAAAACCAGATATGCATATATGCAGAACCATATAAATATGTAGACCAGGGACACCTAAGCGTATCCGGAGGATAGAATAACAGAGGGAAAGAAGATACGGAAGAAAAGTGGGCCTCTATTGGATTTGCCTCCCCCTTCTTCTATTGTCACACATATTGTAGTCCTGAGTTATCTCCCTCCTGGGGCCAGGGCAGGGGACATACATCGCTACATATTTCCGAGGGGGTGCTACGAGCTGGCATGGGGGATGGGTTGAGCAAGGCTGGTGTCGATAAATAAATAAATAAATAAAAGAAAAACTGTTCAAATCAATAGATGTTTTAATAAGGGTTTAAAGTTATTAAAATTAGTTATTTATCTACAATGTATTCTTTAAACTCGGAGAAAAAAGAAAGCCTGCATCCAGTAAATTTTTGTATTATTTATTTCTCAAGAACGTTTCGGCCTAACTGCCATTATCAATCTTCCGTTTAACATAGAGTTTATCTGCTTAAAACATAACTTTCACAATAACCTTCTCATCAATTGCCTTCTGAACTTCACCTTAATTAGCCAGTAATAGTAAGTTAATTTATTAAAACATTTGAAGTACAACATAATATTAGAGTAGTTTTTATCAATGTGATTATTTATTTATTTTTTAATTTATTAAAAAGTTGTTTATAATTTTACTTAAACAATTTTGAAAAAACATTAAAGATCATAATACACAAAGATGAAAGTTTAAGTTATCAGCAATTGACTATAGAGGACATGTTTCCCTCTGAATTGAAATGACTTTTAAATTGAGTAAAACTACTTAAAGTGAGGTATCTATGCTTGATTTAGTTATTTGTTGGACAATAAAAGAATTTATGTACAGATTTATTTAATTTTATGAATTATTTATATTGTTATAATAATAGTTTTTGTGCATAATTTTTACAGATCAATGACTTATGGTTGAACTGTTAACCATATAAAAGAATAATGAAACAATGTTAAACGGAAGATTGATAATGGCAGTTAGGCCGAAACGTTTCTTGATAAATAAATAATACAAAAATTTACTGGATACAGATTTTCTTTTTTCTCCGAGTTTAAAGAATATATTATATAATTTAAAACTACAATCTATCAAATTAACTACAATCAAATTTTTTAAAACTACAATCTATTCCTAAATTTTATAAAGCCAACTATAGGTGTTGATGACCCAGGGGTTTTAATCCTATAAAAATCAATAAAAACCGAAAAATTAACAAAAATTTTCTATTAAATTGAATTTGTTTCTTAAATTAAAACCTATATACTTATTATTAAAAAGTTTTTAAGGTAAAAAATAAATTTGTATATAAAAAATAAACAAACATGGGAAATTAAATAATCAAAAACCTCATGAAAATATTTTTTTTAATGTCCAGCTTTTAAAATTATCAGAACTATAACAAAGCATATTAATTATTTGAATTAATTGTTAACAAAATTAAAATAGTTAAATTTTTTTCCAACAAATATATCTATTTTTTCTTTGATTCTGTTTTTAGTGACTGCTGCTCATAAAGTTATATATACTTTTAGTAACCTATTTTTTAATATTTACTCTTCTTTATTAGAAGGAATTTTAGTTACACACCCCAATACATATTTTTTATATTAAGATCAGATTTATTTTTCTGTAGGTATTTAGGATTTCAAGTAACGACCGAACCATATAATTTCAAGCTGAACGTGCAATTGATAATTATAATTTCTAATGTAAATAATTAGAGATGAAAATATCTACGAATTGCTTTGTAGAGTTTAATTTAGGTTTTAGATATTTCTGAAATGTCACAACCTAATTCGAAGGTACAAGCAGAATGGGAACCTAATCCCACCTAACAGCTGTCGAAGACTGAGGAAGAATCCTTCTTGTGATGGCAATATCGGTAAGTGGCCTCTGGAGTGTGTCCGGCCCTTCCAGTTCTCCAGCACTCTGCAACTTACTTGTGGGCTTTATTGTTCTATCTTAGCTTTGTCTGCCTCAAGTCCGGAAATAAGATTCTTCGCTAACTTGTGAGGATGCGATCCATTCAAATATTTTAGTGAAATTAAAAATTCATCAAGACATTTAAGCAATATTCATTTATATAAAAATACCGTTAAATACCTTTAATAAAAGTCATATTTTGAGTTTTATCATGTTTCAACTTGAAGTTTTATGGGAATAATGGCATAAGTTAAATTAAAAAAAAGTTTCAAGCTTTTAAAATTTTTCATGGGAATGGGTTGCTTTAGCAACAACCAAATTTTTATTTTATAAACTCACATGGAGCTATCAAACACCTCTATTGAAACATTAGGTTGTTTGAGTTATGACATAATTGTTTTGAAGGAGCGATATGTGTTAAGAAATGAGCATGCTTACTAGTCAGATTCTAATGAATCATTTAATTTCTTTATTATGTTAAACTTTAATTGGTATTCGTTGTTCTTATTTAATAGATTGCTCCTGGACATGAATACTGACTTTTAGAAATAAATTTTAGGAAGCGGAGTGGCTCAGTCTTAGAGTACTGAGTTGCCATGTCGGACATCTTGGTTCAAATCCCGCTTCAGGCAGTACTTTTATTTAGTCTGCAGCGGGAGATGCATCATATGGGATTTAGGACCCTCCTGGGGGCTCACCCAGCCTCTGTAAAACATTATAAAAATAGGGTACTCAAAATAAGGGGAAAAATCTGACGGTTGAACGTGACCTTACGTCACCTCCTTGAGATCCGTTGTCCATGAAGCAGTACAATCTCTACCATGTACTGAACCCTAGACCCGTTCACGGGTTGTAGTGGTAATGGTTTTTTTAGGTTTAGATATAAATCTTGGCAAACAATGTAATTTAAAAAGTATAGAATTCCTTCTTATTTTTTACCAGAAATTAACACATTAAGTAAACTTTTATGTTACATATTACTGTATGTTACATATATAAATGTAATTTTGTATTTTGGTTTTATTCAAATTTATTTTTTAATAAGTTTTTTTCTGTCATCAATGTATTCTCTTTCCTCTATCCCGTCTTAATTTCCATTCCGGTCACTTAAAATAGTTCACAATTCAAATTTGATATATTATTCTCTATAAATATAAATTTATAATCCCTAGCTTTAAATTTTCAACACAAGACTGTAATTTTATTTAATCAGACTTATGATGTAGTTTTAGTACACATTTTTTCTGCCGATTCAGGTATATACGCTTTTTTTTCTTAATCTAATGATTTAGTTATATTATTAATTTTATCTATCAATTTTAGGCATATGTATTTTATTTATATAAATTTGTTTATTGCTTTAATTATTTTTTTTTTAAATTTATTCAATATTCTGTAATACCCAACAAAATCCTTATTTTTTAAATATTCATCATACTAAGAAATGGGTGACCAACTTAAATTTATCTGTGAGGGAACATTTAAGTAAATCTTTAAATATAGCTATAGATTATAATAAATAATAAACTTTTAACTTAACTTTTATCTCTCTATAATTATTGCTATCTTATTTCTATTTTACTTTTATTTATTTTTATCTGATTTTTTAAGATATTGTGATTGGAGGTAATTCGCACTTTTTATTATTAATTTCTTTAATTCTTTCTCATTTATTTATTTACTTGTATTAAATGTAATTACATTATACTCTAAGACATAATAGCTTATATTATATTAATTCTTGTATTATTATTCTAAAGGGACAAGGTCCCAGAATAAATAAAGACATTATTATAATTATTGTTAACAATGTATATTTTTTCGTTCCTACTCGACCGACTGTGGCACCAGTGCGGACGCAACCACTAACGTATTCCTTCTCCGACCAATTGTAATACTAATGGCCCATGACGTACAAATTGTAATGGCCGTGGCATTCCCACGAAGCCGTTCCTCACCGAGCGAAGACAAGATAAGAAAAGACTAATTAATTTCCCCTGAGGGACCCCTGGATGTTACAGATGTTAACATCGCCCCAGAGAAGTATATATATTGTGTTATTAGAATAAGAACAAGATGGAGGTCTCCAGCTAACAGGCTAAGGGAGGCTCTCATTCCCCCCCCGGGCGTCATCAGTATCTCATCAGGGGATGCTACCCCTAGACCTCCAGAGCTACCCCACCTTTGTTTTAATTAAAGTACGGCACCAATGTGGCCGATTCTAATTCCCCCAGTCGTTGTTCCCTTCTCGGATACAAATCACCGAAGCTGTTACAGACCGGGAAGGAAACTGGTATTACCTGAATATTGAGAGCAACAGTAATGATCAATAAATAACAGTAATGCGACTTCCTTCGGTTGGAGCCTTCAATACTTTAATTTAAATTTGAAAAAATACCATAAAATACATGACCCCAATTATAAAAAAATATAATTCATTAACACTCTTAAGATAAACTTGGATAATGCATATTTAAAAAACAAAAATTGAAATAAAGCTATGGGATTTTATAAAAATACCTTTTACATTATATCATTTTAAAGCTTATTTAATAAGGTCTTTGCACATATCGTTGATACAAATGCAAAGTATAGGATGTGGAAAACACCACTTTTGTAGAAAGTGAAGAACGTATCGCCAAACGTAGATTACCTATATGAATATTACATCAATGTGAATTTTATTTCAATTATCCATCCTAATATTAAAATCGATTGCTATAGTTCAAAAAGGAAAATGTTTTTATTTTACATTCGATACTCTGCATTTGAATCGACGATACCATATTAAATTCCATGAATAATTGAAAATAATTGCACAACTGGTTTTTTTTTAGTTTCTGCTCATAAAGTTATTTAAGAATTTCTGCTCATTAAAAAAATATCTAAAATTATTTTTTATATTAAAATAATTTAAAATTACTAATTAATTAAACTGTTACTTGATTTACGGTAATGATAATCCTCTACAATTCCTTCGCAATATTCTATGATCTAGAAACATTGATCCTGAAAAATGAAATGTTCAACAGGAATAAATAGAATATATTAATATGAGTTTGATACTTATAATCAGACAATTATGATTGTAATCAATTTCACAAGGGATTACAAGTGAAATACACTAAGTGAAATAAATGATTTTGACAAAGCGCTGATGAGAAAACTTTACTACTTAGTGTGTTGTTTCCACTCATGAAACCCTCTGCCATTTCTTTATTTTTATGTGTCTTCCAACACTACGTGCTCTAGCCTTTTCGTCAGTATTTTCTTAAAATCATGCCTTTGACTTGGTGTATTTTACTAGTATCCCCATTGTGTATTCAGTACACGAGTGCAGTTGAAATAATTTATGTTCACCTGAATTAGGTTGTTTAATATCTTCGTACTTTTATATATGCAATCCACGAAACAGGTGAAATCTACCAAAAATCAACCATATCGAAACTTCCTCTATAGCCTTCTTCATTTCTGTATATTCTGGGCCGCTGATTTCCAGTTTTTTACATTAAGCTCTAAAGAATTTTCGTTGACCCTGTCTATCCATCTGGTCTTTAAATCCCACGTGGTCTCTTGCTAACTATAGTGCCATTCATAGTGTTGTAGGGACATCCTAACGGAATACTTCGGCAACATGCCTCGCCCATCTTAACCTTCTTGCCTTCATGCCGTGTGATATGGACGGACCAGTTTCAGTGAGCAATTCTTTATCCTTTGGCGGGGGATTTTCTTTTGAAAAGCCCAGGTCTCACAGATCCGTCTTTATAAAAGAATTTTATACCCATAATTTTAGAAATTTTTCGGAATTTTGAGAACTCTTTAAATAGAGAAAAATGCTCTATTTGCGCTTATTATACGATAGTCTATGGCTCGTTGAAATTATAGTGGAGCCAAGGTATTTGAACCAGTTTAGGGGAGTATTTGGCATCCACGCAGATACTGTGGTTGGGGTGGACTTTACGGCTTACTATAATGTATTTGGTTTTATTTTCATTAACTTAAAACATAAATTTATTAAATGCATTAATTAAACACATAAATATATGCAGAAAAAATAAATTAACGAAAGTAAAATACTCATGAATAAATAGCCCATATACTTGAATGATACTGTTAGTTAGTGTAAGGTTGTCCTTTACTGTTCTGAAACCCATTATCCTCGTGACCATCATGGACAGAACTCTTCCTAAGTGTTTCCTTTGAACCTGGTCGCCATGAGCAACCTTCCCCGGGCGGAAGGTCCCCCCTAACAAGCCCAGAGAGCCCTCTCCTGGCGGAAGAAAGTAGTTCCGCAAATTAGTAGGCGGGGAACTGATCCGAGAACTGAACTCACTCATGAGCCCGCTGTAAATTATTCAGCCTCCATCACGAGCTCCCCCAGCGCTCGCTATTAAGCAGCCTGCGGCAGATGTAGTCTGCCTTCTCTGCAGGAGCGATGGCTCACTTCTTACCACGTGTTCCTCTCCTGATGGCCTTTTCATAAAGGCGGGGGGGTTTCCCGGGGTTATGGAAAAACGTATTGCGAAGGGAGGCAGGTTAGAATCGCAGGGGTGAGATTTGTAGTGAATAAATTTTCCACAGGAGTTTTTTTACAAGTATAAATAAATACCCCCCCTTTTTTTTATTAAAAAAAATCCCGTACCAGTAAAATCCGTGAGAGATCTTGGTTTCACGGTAGAAATTATACTGTATCTAAGACATTCCTCAACTGCCAAATTTTTCACCGATCTAGGGTATCCACTTCATAGAGGCTGGGTGATTCCCAGCAGGAACGGTTGATATTCCAGCATCCATTTATGAACAGACTAACTAATTAATTTTTCCCTGTAAGATTCGAATCCTAATTTTAACTGATTTGAAAATCCTGGAAGTACATCAAGAAATTTCAAATGGAATTGCAATCTCCATGAAAAAAATTGCAAGAAAAATGAAAAAGACCACCTACACCTATAACATTGACACTATTCACATATAATCTGTATCAATCTATAACCTTACTCTTTTTACCAACAATTCCTTCTTATAGTAAAAATCCGAGTATTTTTGTGGGGAACTTGCTATGTCCAAGGTATCCCAGACGGGAGTCTTAAGGTTTTTTAAAAGGTATAAAAAATCCTTGGTTATGCCGTCCATCGGACGTGGTGTTCTGTGGACTAATCAAAGAACTCTAATCAAACAGTACCTGAATTCGCGAAAGTTAGGGGTATCACAGTTTAATCGTCCGATCCATAGTGGCATAAATTTACGTCATATACATAAACTAAGTGTATCTTTTTAGATAATCATGATATCCAATAATTGTTTTTTGAGAGCTGTCTTTTTTGGTGGATTAAACATTATTCTGATCAAATTGCTTTATTAAGCTTGATTGAGTACCATGTACAAACATGTAGTGAATATTTCAACATTATTAGTTTTCTTCCCTAAAGAACATATATATGGAAAGCCACCGAAAGACGAAAATCGAAGGGCTCACTATATACGAAGCCCTTGTCGAACTTCCAGCAATTCCACCCTCCCAGCCCTTCCATCGCCGCCTAAGGACAGAGCCGAGTTCGACAAGAGCCGTAAACTAGATATGACTTGAATATTCGTGACCCGGTTCCCGCTGATAAGGAGCAGGCTACGAGGCCCTAAATACACCCGGCGGTCGCCTTATCAAGGGCTAGGCCACATTAGGTAGCGGGTTCGAGCCTCTCATCTCCAGTGTGTATTGATACCTGCGATAGCCTGATGGGCCCCAATTGGGAAGACATTATTACTCAGGGGATGTTTGCCCAACCTATCTCTCTGCTTTCTTTTCCGAATTCGGTTTCCAAATATTCGTTCTATATTATCATCACATCAACGAACTTCAGGAAATCTATGATTACATCATATTATATTACTGTGCTTATATAGAATGGAATAGAATAGAAAAATAGTTTTTATTCCGAGACCAGGTCCCTTAAGAACAACATATATGTACAAAAAAAAATTGATTATTTATCTGTCCAAGGGGCTACATTAAAAGTATAATACAGTATATACAAAAGAAAATAAATATAACTAATAGATATGATCTGGTAAAGGAGAAAAAAAATAGAATAAAGATCTAAAACTCTGCATACTGACTTAAAAATACCAACGGTTGACGAACACACACCGACAAGCGGTTTCAAGAAAAACTACATTGACACCCAAACCCATTGATACAACAAATGGCCACGACTCTCATGCCTGTGAACACTAGGAGGAGACTAAAAAGCACGTGGATGAGAGAGCTATTACTACAGAAAATTGAATCAAGCCAAGGGAGAGGTACCGCTGGGTACTGTTCTTCTTCATACCTCTCAAGTCATTGTATATTATTTTACTGTCAGCCGACCTGCTGATTGTCATTGTTTTCATTTGACACGCGTGGATAAATATATAAAGGGAAAAAATCTAAAATAAGTAGAATTAAGCTGTGGAAAATCCATAAATTAAAGCACATAATATTAATTACAAATAATAATGTTATAAGTCATCCGTTGCTTCTGATGGATATTTATAATAGGCCAGAGAGCGTCTGTTTTGGGAATTTAAGAAATGTAGGAAAAGCACGGATTTCAATGTGTACAGTGTTTCGGAATAGTACGGCACTATTGTAGGTATGTGTTCTGTAACACAAAATAATCAAAAGAGTTCATATTAACATATATCTCAAACTCATTTGTTAAACAGATATCAAAGGTTAAAGATTTATTATTTATTTACTACATTAAGACTGACTATTCAAAGTTTAGTGGATTTAATTTAACTACGCGCCTTGGTTTGTACGAAACAGTCAATTACACCGAGAGCTAAAACTAGAGATGGTAGAAGATTTATTAAAAAGCGTTACACCAGATTTAAGGCCGAATTACCAGCAGTCAAAGGAGCTGTAGCATTCAACATAGGCGAACCTATTTCATCACCAAGACTAAAACCGAGACTTTTGAAAGAAATTCTGATGTGAACTCTATCACCTTTCTCACCAATCGTTTTAACAAATTGTAATATAGTCCTGTTTCTTTTTAGTCTTCCGTTTTATAGCACTATAGTTCCGTTTTTTATTACATTATAATTATTTTATATGAAATAAACTATTACACATTTATAACTTCTCTTGCATGAGACGAAACCCACACTTTTACCTTTTGTTAAAGTTTAAAATTCATAATTACAAAAAAAACATGTAAGGCTAGGAATAGCCGATCTGGAAATTAAGGATATAAAAAAAAAATACTATTATAGATATTACAGGTTTTAACCATAAGCAATGACAGTAGTTGCTCATCTGTTTGTCTAGTCCTGTGTGTTTTAGTGTGAGTGAATACTGTGAGACAGTTCCATTTATGATTACCATGGGAGACACCACAAATTTATTCGCTTTTGCAGAGCAAACAGACATGCTTTTAACTCCTGGCGAGGTACATAGAAACAGTGCTGCTGCTGGTCGAAGATATCGTGAAAAATTTCCTAATCGAAGAATACCAAATCGTAAAACGTTTGAGGCCATTGAAAGACGCCTTGGGGATAATGACACGCTAAAAACTATACGAGTAAACGCCGCGGCGTTTATCCATTTCACGTATTGGGTAGGCAAGATTTATTACTACAAGATTATAACAAGCGCAGAAATTTCTCCCAGTGGTTAATTCGGCAATGCACACGAGGTCCTAACATCCTGAACTGCGTTTTGGTTACTGATGAATCTTGCTTTACAAGAAACGGGATTTTTAATTTTCAAAATACCCGAAAAAAACCCTCATACGACTGCTGTTGGACATTACCAACATACCTTTTCTTTAAATGTCTGGTGTGGTGTTCTAGGCAACAACATCATCGGCCCCTTCTTTTTGCCACCTAGGCTGTCAGGTATATCTTGTTTGCATTTTTTGCACAATAATATTCACTGCAAGAAAACATTCCGCTAGGCATTAGGCCAAGCTCCAGAGAAGCATGGAATCGTCGTGCTGAATGTCGCATTCAACAAATGGAGGCCCCTATGAACAGTTACTCTAAATATTGTAATAATAATACATAAATAGTAATAATAAATAATAAATCTTTAACCTTCGATATCTGTTTAATAAATGAGTTTGAGATATATGCTAATATGAACTTTTTTGTTTATTTTGTGTTGAGAACACATACCTAAAATAGTGCCGTGCAATTCCGAAACACCCTTACATGGTACAATATATACATGGCGATATGTTGACGAGTGGAATCTTGTGTATTTGATGTGAATATACGATTATACAGTGGAATGTTAATGTCGTTGTGTAGATTCGAAATTCACCTAGTAAGATTATTTCGTACAATTTTGTATTATCTTGTATATATGTATGTCGTTGTTTGTAACGCCTTGTCAGTTCTTTTAATTTTATATGTATGTTTCTTGTAACTAAAAACTTACAAGGAACATACATATAAAAGTATATTCCAAGAAAAAGTAAATCATTTATATTTATAAGGTACCTAGCCGTTGTCAATTTTAATTGTTGGCATGAATTTTTTTTCCTAAGGTTTTCCTCAACCGAAAATTCCTTTTAATTCGTTTTTCCATTTTCTTCTATCTTGTATATATTCAGACCAGGGCCTTGCATAATTTCCTTAATTCCTTCTATCCACCTTTTTCGTGGTCTTCCTATTCGTTACCTCCCTTCAGCACTCCAATCGAAAATCAAATTTGGGCAATCTTTCTTCCTTCATTCTCCTGAGATGACCATATCTCTTTTCCTCTATATTTTGGAGGATGTTTTGTTGAGTTTCCATTCACTCTCTAATTTTAGAGAGCCTTCTTTCTAAATCCTTCTCCCTAGTCTGGATACCCTGGCAGCTTTCCTCCAACAGTCCACCTCAGTAGCAAGTAGTTTTTTTTCCTAAAGCAGCGTTAATCGCCCGTGTCTCTGCTCCATATAGCAATGTACATAAATTATAATTCTTTTTTACATGCAGCGAAGTATGACTTTAGCTAATAAAGATTATCTATATCTCAAAATGACGGTTTATTATTGAAAATTTAAATTCTAAAAGTAAAAATGGAGAACATTGTTAAGAGTAGAGATATGTAGCGGCACTCTGGGTGGCCATGGGTGGACCTGGAGATTGGACCGGTTTCTTGAGTTCATCTCCTCACCTCCCAGTCTTAGAATCATGGAAGATATTTTTAAATGATTTCGCAAAAGCTTTCGATTGCACTTGACATAATTTGAAAAAAAAATGTTATTAAAAATTAAATTTGATAACTCGGATACTGAGATAACTTTTAAATACCACAATCCTATAAGCCCTTAGAAGCTGAAAGAAACAAATGAATATTGGTTTAAAAAAATCAGTAAATATTAGTTAAACATTATATATACATTCTAAGATTTACTATCAGTTCTTGAGATTCACTTTATTCGTTTAACTTTCATTTGGCGATTTTTATAAGACATAATTGTTATCATAAACAGGGCCTAACAGTTTAAAAAATATATAAATGTTTAACGAATAGATTAAATCTCAAACTGGAAGTAAAATTTACTTCTTTTTAAATTTCATCGTTTCTTCTTGATTTTGAAACGAATTTACATCAAAGGTTTTCAGATCTGTAGGAGGTGTCTTTGGTCCGAATATTTTCATACAAGTGAAAATCACACATATTCCATGATTTATAAAATTAAAAAACACAGATAATATAGAAATATGTGACAATTAGTTAGAGGTTGATATAAACATTAATTATCTATGCAGTGATTATAATTAGTGTATTATTTAACCCAATGATGAAAACATGGTAAATGATTATTTTTTTTTTTAACAAAAGAATTTCTCAACTTTTTTTTGTTGAGACAAGTTTCAAATTATTTTTTTCTTACAAAAGACTTTATTGATTTCTTTTGGTTTAGACCATGTAGAAAAAATTTTCGCCAACGTTTCGCCAACCATGCTGCTGAGATGAGATTCCTCAGGGCTGAGATGAGAATTAGCTCATTCTGAGAAGAAGCTCATTCTCATCTCAGCCCTGAGGAAGTCAGCAGCATGGTTGGCGAAACGTTGGCGAAAAATTTGTCTAAACCAGTAGAAATCAACAAAGTCTTATGTAATAATAGTGGTCGTGGAAACCTAAAACAATATTTTAATTTTTTTTTTTAATTTATATTATATTTTTCATGAACTATTACTAAATGTTTCTACATCCTTTTTTTAGATGTTCATTTTAAGTAAGAAAATGGATCTAATGAAATTAATTGATAATAATTTGTAAATATAACTAAACTTATAGTTAGCAAATCAACAATGTTTTTAAAATAAGAGAATTCCGAGCAGTGTAAGCAAAAGAATATAATCAATTTTATATATAGAATTTTTTTAGTAAAATGAGTTTTCTAATAAGCATATGAACAAAGTTTTTGAAATAATATAATTTAATGACTTTTTATGATGGATCAAATGATACGTTGGGAGCCTATACAATTTATTTCAGTATTTTGGTTTCAACTCTAAAGAAATGCTTTGAGTGTATGATCTCATTTGAAACACTTTTATGCTCCTTAAACAGCCATAAACTCGCAGCCTGTGTTATTGATCGGAAAAGAAGTTTAATGTTCATTCCATGTCTCGTTACATTTAAATATTTATCTAAATCGAGTTTTCTTTATGTTTTCCTTAGCTCTACAGGTATAGGTGAGCGTCAATTATCAAAAATTTACTTTCGGACTTTAAAAAAAGATAGTAGAGGTCTATCTGCCATTCCAGAGAAATTAGTTTAAAGTGCATTTTCTCTAAAATCTTATGTTCTGCTATCTAATACTTACTACTATACTTAAAAGAATTATGAGGTTTAACTGCCATGAAGATGAAGTAAATTACAAAGCGCAATAATATAACCTTCATTGTGTCACAACCTTGATGAATATTTAGAAGTATGTATTGGTTCACATTTATTTGTTTAACCTGACCTGTACAACTACGTGTACAACCCCTGAAGATACCAGAAAGCGTACATGGTAGAGACTGTTATATTTATTTTGGGTATCCACTTTATAGAGACTGGGTGAGCCCCAGGAGGGTCCTTGATCCCATAAGATCCATCTCCGGCTGCTAACAGATTAAATAAAATCTTACCAGCAGCAGGATTTGAACCCAGGACTTTCGGCACGGCAACAATGAAATGCCGCTTTACCACCGAGGCATTCAGCTCCCTCTTTATTTGTTTATCATACAAAATAAAATAAAGATTTTTTAGATAAAAAAAATGGTGATTGTTTGAAATTTTTCTTCTTTTAAGTGGATTTTATTTATCCGAACCAATAACCGACGACGTGAGTTCGGATAATCGAGCCTCCAAAATAAAAATCATGCTACCTGATCAATGATCAATAAAATATACAGAAAATGTTATTTATTACTGTATCTATAAATCGTATAAAAAATATTGTTTGCTTTAAAATGAAAAACAACACACTTTCTATATTTTAGGGGCCATGTTTTTTTGACCTCCTGTAGAGGGCCTTAGACATGTATTTCGAAACGATTCGGAGTTAAATTATGGAGCAACCTTTATTTTTGTGTCATATATTCGTGTTGTTGGCTTGTTAAGGAAATTCTGGGTAGGAACGTGAATGCTTCGATAACGTCATTGTTTGGGCCTTGATTAGAATATTATTATGTTGCACGATGGATATATGTATTATGTTCTTTATGTTTTTTTCCATAGATTATTGAACTTTTTTTGTATTGGCCTACTAAGGACCACCTCATTTCAACTGTCTTTTTTGTACTTCTTCTTGATATTCCCCCAGGACTGTCATTCTTCCCCGGTGCAGCTCCATTCTTTCTTCCATCCATCCTGAGACGGTTGCTTCCCAGAACATCCTTGTATGTAATCTTCATATCCTGTAAATCTTTTTCTACCTCTTCGAATCAGGCAGGTTTGGTCTTCTTTTCCTTGAAATAGGTAAACATCTGGTTCGTTAGTCTAATTGCCTCAGTCATTCTTAGCAATCAGCCATAAAATGCAATTTTCCTTTTCCTCCTCATGTCTGATATTTTTGGAACATGAGTGTACAGCTTACTGTTATGCTCCGCCTGTATTCACCTTGGTCTTGGGCCAAGAGTTTTCCTTAAGATTTTTTTTTCTAATATTGAACCTTTTATTACCTTATATACTCTTAATTTTAGTATTACTACAGTACCATTACTTAATTTTAATATATTAGTTGTAAACACACGATGAGTCTTCATGAGTTCACTATGTGGTAGAGACTGTGCTGTTTCTATGCCAACGTTTGTGCAGGGAGATGATTTTCCTTAGATGACTAAGAATAATGGTACCTGACTTATAGAGGCTGAATGAGCTCTCGGAAGCTCCGTAGATCTTATGCCAACCCATGTTTGTCTACAGAATAAATAATTTGTTTATTTATTTATAAGGTTCCTACAAACGTTTTTTCTAAAAGTAACTAATTCATTATATACAGAAGTTTTGTATAAAAGATGAATGGGTGCGAATTCAGCTGAGGCAGATTTTAATTTTCATTAAAAGGATTGGATAAGGCCTAGAGTTATGAGTACGCCAGTTATATTCTATAATCAAGGTCAATATTATGGCCTTATAAAGGAAAATTGTGGTGTTTAAACGCTGATACTGTCCACCTCCTAATAATATAGTAGATTTGATTTCCATCGGGTAATGCCATAACAGAATAAATAATTTATCTGCCGTAACCGGTTTCGAACTCAGAACCAAAAAAATATTCAGATCAAAGAATCTTATTTACCTGAGATCATTGTTTTGACAGTGAAGGCGACATAGTAATGGTAAGATTGAAGGGAAGAGAGATAAAGGTTGCAGAGTGCACCCCCGGATAAAGAACCTGAAGCAAAGGACAGGATTAACATCGATAGACTTATTTCGTGCAGCGCTCTAATAAGATGGGCCGTTGTAGTTACCAATAACCAATGAGATCAGGCATTTTTAAAAGCTGTTTGATTAAAATTTAATTTTTTAGAGTATTCCGCTATTTCGTCCTGAAAGCATCGCCTGGTCAATTACATAATCCCGAAAATGGAAAATCTTGCGTTCAAACGATGATGCTGACCACTCCGTATTCATATTTTAGGCTTCATGATTAAAACTTTGAGAAATATTCCATTCCTGGTAACTAGTTAATATCTTGCATCCCGCATGGCCCCGGCAGACTGGAGAAACTCGTTCATTAGCGAGATCCTCCAGTGCTGGCTGGAGCAGCTGGAGGGGACCATAGGTGTCGCCTGAGGAGGCAGCTCTCGTAATGCCTGGATTTTACACTCCCCCCTCCCTCCCCCCCAGGCACAGGTGACGATCCGGCCGAGGCAGTAAGCTACCATCTTTACTGCTCCCTTACCGACTCCTTCTCCAGTTCTCTTTATTTTTAGTATTTTTCTCTTCCTTTTTTTTTTTCTCCGAGCTTCACCATTTTTCTGTACGAATTTCTCTTTTTTATATAGGCCGCGATGTTGGTGTATATTTTCAAAAAGCGATACACACATGCCAACTATATTTGAAGAACAACTTGAGAAAAAGAAACATATGTTTGCAACAGGCCTTTGTATTTATATCTTAAAAGGTAGAAAAGTAATTCCGTACTGTGGAGTAATAATATCTTAGAAACTGCGAAAAAAATGATTTTCCATTTTTTGGCTCTATTTTATTGATTTTCCATATACTAAAATGGCTATAATTTATATTCATATAAATCATATATATATATTATATGGCTGTGAAACATGGAAATTTGCAAAGGGGAGCAAAGAGAAATTACTCATTTGACTTCTGGAGAAGTGCATCCAGAAAATCTAGGGGTTATAGAATACCCAATTCATTCCGAGAGGTAATTGGTGTTCACAATATCATTCTCAAAAACATCACAATAAAGTGATCCAGGGTGGTTGGGACACCTACTGATGATGGAGAGTAATAGACCATACAATGGTTTCCTGAAGGAAAAAGAAGAAGAAAAGCCGACCAAGAATTTCAATTGAACCAAGTTCAGGAATGCGTGGCAAGATACGCTCGTAATGAAGAAGATGCATTTGACGGGAAGATCTGGAAAAAAATGTTATCTTAAAACTTGGTTGGAGAAAACCTCAACTTTGTTGATACTCTCAATAAACAACAAAAAATATCTAATATATTTTTAAAACGTCATTCTTACCTGTGCTGTGAAGAAATGGCTAGCAAAACAACTTGTTTTTATACAGTCCCGATTTACCTCATGAAAATTTGTTCAATTGTAATTATGTATTAATTCTTAAAATAAAATAGAATAAGTGAATTTTATTCATTAATTAAGTCAACATTAATGAAGACCAAATTAGAAAGTTAAAATAAAGCTGAAAATGTTTGAAAAATAAATAGATTATAAGCCGAATTATAGCCGAATATATAAAAAATAAATAAATAAAATCAAAATACTAATAAAATTCAAATTAGCTTAAATAATAGGTTTTCATGATGATAATAATAATAACAATAATAATAAGGCATAGCGAACTCGAAAGCACGGTGCCGATAACAATCTCTGTTTACAAACTTTTGTCCACTGACCACTATCCAAACCCAATCTCGCCAATCACGATTAACCCAATCCTCCCATCTACGCCTCAGTCTACTCCTCAGACAATTTCCAGTCAGCACGGCGCTTATTAACATCTTAGGAATTCGTTCGTTACTAAGGCCAGTTACTTTCCATGCCCATCTTAATCTTCGCGATGCAATCACAAATAATATTTACTGGATGCATGCTTCGCAATTCCGCGTTATGTAATCTACTATATTCCCAATTGGTATCATTTTTTTTTTGGACGAATATTCTACGTAACACTTATTTTCGAATACCTGAAGACGTCCATCCTTTAGCGTTAAAGACCATGTCACATCCGTAAAGAAGAAGTGGGTTATCATAATATAAATATAATGCATTATTGATATATTAATCATTAGAGTTCAACACCACTTTATCTTATACAAGAGAAAACTCCTGCATTCCCTGGGTCAAACGATGATCTCCACTTTCTAAGCTCTGAACAACTTCTTCTCCTCTACACTGTTTGGAGGATGCGGTTCAGCAACTGACACAAGTAAACAAGTCAATCAATCGATACAGTTATGAAGCTTTGTCTAGAAATCGTTTGAAAGTGGTCTGCAATATGTTTCAATAACTAATTACTTTTTTATAATTTTTGGTTCAACTGTTTTGATTTTTAAATATTTTTATTTTAAAGAGAAAAGATATGCCCCCGGCCGGGATTCGAACCAGGATCCTCTGTCTCTCCATGGCAGCGCTCTGACCGTTTGAGCCACCGGAGTTGCCTGCCGGGAGGGGACAAACCTTTTCTCTTATCCGATCCCACGTCCCCGTGTTCTCGCAATTTCTTGCGATGTATACATGAGAACCCGTATATATCCCGCCGGGATATATGTTACATAAGTCAACAAGATCCTACAATTAAAGTATTGTTCAAAGAACATTCGTTCTCGTGATTTTATTAATTTATTTTTTAAATATTCGGCTATAATTCCGCTTAAAATCTATTAATTTCTCAAACATTTTCAGCTGTATTTTAACTTTATAATTTGGTCTTCATGAATGGTGACTCACAGAACATGGGGACATGGGGTCGGATAAGAGAAAGTATTTGTCCCCAGCCGGCAGGCGACTCTGATGGCTCAAATGGTTAGAGCGCTGTCACGGAGGGACAGAGGATATGCCCCCGGCCGGGATTTGAACCCGGATCCCTGCCGGGGGCATATCTTTTCTCTTTAAAATTTAAACTAGTTACTATTTGTTTTAAGTGTAAACATTGCTGAGTGTATCAAAGTTTGGGAAACTTGTACTTCCTCTAAGGCGATGCTATCTTGAAATCCTTGACTTGGTTAAGTAGAACATGCCGGACGTGACTGGATTCAGGTAACCTAGAAACTCACTCTTGAAGGTCGAATTGGGCATTTCTTAAATCGTGTTACTATTTTTTGATAAATATTAAATTATAATACATATCAAAAAAACCTGTACCACTACAACCCATGAAGGGTTTAAGTTCATGGTAGAGACTGTTCTGTTTCTTGGACGTTTGTGCAGGGAGGAGATTTGTCCTAGATCACGGCAAATATTCTCCCTTATATTGGGTATCCATTTTACAGAGGCTGAATTAGCCCAAGAGGGTCAGATATCCCTTAGGATCCATTTCTGGCCGTTAATAGATTATTTAGAAGTCTTGCCAATAGCGGGATTTGAACGCAGGGCCTTCGGCATTGCCACTCAGTGCTCCACCACTGAGCCATTATAATACATATAAGTACAATAGCATATATTATCAAAATTAATTCTTATTTTTTTATACGAGAATTATAACAGAAATCTTTTAACAGCGCTTTTCCTTTATACTCCTATGAATCCTACGCTATATTCATGGCATCTCTATATGTCTAGTAATAATAAGCTGTTGTATCAACAGCCCCTGTGAGTATGTGGTTACTACGTCCAATTTTGTCTGAGTAAATTGTGGAGAGGTTTCGTCTTAATCACTTATTCAACCGGGCCTGCTGATACGACGTCACTAGACATAACTAAATTTTATTTAATCAATAAACAATTAACTTTAATTTTTACTCCATTAGTGAACATTACTTCGATATTTAGTGTTATTGTTAATTTAGGGTATCACCCGCACCTCACCAGATTATTTTGTTTTCGTTGTGGTAAAACTTCGTTAATTATTTCACCACTACTTGCAACATAGATTATTATTAATATTTTTTTATCTCCTAGATACCATTAACATCCCATTGAACCGCCACTATCTAAGTCATAAACCTTGATGCACAATGTCCTTCAACTGTCATTCGTCCTTTTTTGGTTGTTACCCAAATTATTTCGTTTTCTTAAAAATACGCACGTTAAATACTATTTAAAGAATTAGCATTTGATGCAGACAAGAAAAAATAAATATGAATTTACAAAACCGCTTTATTGTTCTAGAAACAGTATATAATCTACCATGTATTACAAAACCCTTTAACCCAGACAGTTGACAGGCTGTTTTTTTTTGTTTGTTTTTTACATTACCCTTAATTATTGTTGAACTTACCTTGGAAACATCGTAATAAACAAAACTTTATTTAAAAATAACTGTGAGCCTATTTCAATTTTTTATTCACTGTTCATTTCTTTTCTTCCAGGACGTTCTCATCTGCTCCCTATATTTCATCTTCCTGTCTTTTAAACCACTATGGACCATTTTTTGTTACTATTCGAATCCTTCTATATTCGATAATTATCCCTTAACACTTCTCTGATAGTTGTATCTTCAACTTCCTTTTTTATTTCGTGGGTCCAACTTGTTATCCTAAGTGATCTCCTGACTCTTCTAGAGCATACCCAGCCTGTTAAATGGAATAACCTGGCTGTTGAGCGTGGTCACGGACAAATTACTTGCACTGCACAAGCGTTGTCTTAGAAACAGTACAGTTTTTTACATACCTTTTATGAGTTTTTTAATTTAATTGCAATTCTTAAATTGGTATTGAACTTTCACTTATAAATAATGAAATCTTATATAATAAATCTTATCTTGAGAAACCGTTTATAAAAAAGGTTATAGAATTTTTAAGGTAAACTTGTTGGAAATAGCTTCTTTATTCCATCATAATGCCATAGTCTGAACTTTTTAATAAAATTAAATCCGGTACTCTCAAAGATACGAGTATTTATGAGTATAGTAAATTCTCAAAGTTATGCCACTTGTCTCAGTGCGATCTAAGCCATTTAAGAATTTAAATTCCACCCTGGAGACCATAATGCTCGGATCAGTCCTTGTACGTCGTGTAATATTATAATTTCTGTCGAGCTGTAAGTCAGAGACCCGTACGGCACGCAGATGTCCCGATGCAATATGCGGAGTATTAAATGTTCGAGAAAAAAAGATGTAAGGACTCGGTAGGAAACAGAGTGTCAGATACAATTTATGTGAGGTTGCCTCTGGTGCATCGGAATGAACATCTCCATGCTAAAGGAGAGACGGTATATATTTTTCCGGATCGCCTTCCACCCCCACAAGATGGTATAAATATGTAGCTGGCTCACCGCGGCTCATATGCAAAGCTAACATATCCTCCTCCTTCAGATCCACTCTATATTCTCCGCCTGTCTTCCTTTTGTCTTCTTCGAGAAAAGTGGCTTACATTTTTTTTCTCCGCCCCCGCGGGGTATGAAATCGGTTCCTGGTGCAATGGTTCGATAAAGAAGCACCAAGATGATACACGAATACGAAAAGAAGGAATTCATGAGAATCATGCAACGTTCGAGTTTATTTTATATATTTACCAATCGGTGATCCGACAAATTTGTTTGTTAGCAATTAGGTAATGAACTGCTCATGTATGTCATTTATTTTTCACTTATGACATTATGGATGGATAAAGCAGAATGGACGGCACGTTAGATAGAAAAAACGTGCTATGAAATACATAAATATACTTCTTTATTCTTTATTACTCATCACGCTGAGCCCTCAAGTTTTCTTCCAATTGAAGGTACCCACTTTATAGATAATGGGTGAATCCAAGGAGGGTCTGCAGGTTCCATGACTCCTGTTTAATAATTATCTGCCACAGCTGTATTTGAGCTGTGACCTTCGCCACACCAACTCAGCGCAGTTCAATAAATCAAGTTATTTGACTTTCACTGATTTAACCGTATATATTTTCTAATCGAGAAAATCTGAAAATCCAAAATAATAATATTGAAAAAAGGCCTAACGAACTACAAGGTTCGATTCCGGAAACAAAATTTTGCTTAAAAACTTACGTCCACGGACCACTACTACTCAAACCCAAATCCGCAAGATCACACTTAATATAATCCTCCCACCTACCCTTCGTTCTACCTTTTTTTACTTTTACTAATCGGTGAATCACCTTGTCTTAAAACAGGACAAACGTAGATCTTATCCAAAAATCAATTATTTTGACTGACATGATCTTCGTAACCTGGGGATCGGACGAAGAACATTCTTTTGCATACATTTTTATTTTACACAATAAAAACAAATTTTAAGGGAAAGATTGGTACGATAAAAATAACAAACATTCTACTCAAACCTATTTGCTTCGAATTAATAAATAAACAATAATCATGTTTAATGCATTAACGAATTGATCGAAATGGATAATTGATAAGAAGGGGATCGTATCAGTCTAACTAGATTCCCTCCCGGAACAATATCACCATGAATTACCCAAGGACTCTGGGGCGATCCGAGATAAGGGAAATATCGTTTCGCCCAAAAAAATCAAGCTCAAGCCAGGACAACTTAGTTTTCCATCGGGCAATATATAAGCCCCTGGTAAGTCCTCTCAGAAAATGTATAAGTTTATGCTTGAGCATCCCGTTCTAGGACCTCCATCATGTCCTTATCTTCTTCTCGCAGGGCCTTCCGTCCTCGATGGCTAAAGGCTAAAAAGGATTTGTCTCCCAGAAAAAAAAACACAGAAGAAAAACAAAAAAAGATATTTTCCAAGACCGTTTTTACTTCCCAAAAAACAATTTTCGCATAAATGGCCAAATATTATTATTACTTCTCTTACTTATATCAAATCAATAAAAAAAATGGCCAAAGGTCACATTGAAAATTATATGAAATATTTAGAATGTATAAAGTTTATTCAGTAAACTGTAAATCAAGCATTTACTTTTATAATTATACATAATATTTTCTTTTTCAGGAAACCTTTTAAGTTGAATTTTTTATGTGTAAAATTGTGTAGTTTAATTTAGTAATCGAACATTGGGTAATTTCTCTACTTGCCTTTATCTCGTGCAATTATATATCTTTCATTATATTTACTTTATGTATTCTATTATACAGTTGTAAATTTCAATAAATAAATTAAAAAATATATACATATTTTTTATAGATTATGAAAGTAATTATTTTTATATGCAGTTAATTAAGCTTCTCTAATAAACAGAAATCATTATTTTTCTAATTTATTAAAAAACAATAATAATGAAGATAATCATTTTTTCTGTCATGAAAAATCACAGTTGAATATAAATTATACCTTTATTCCTTTCTTATCCATAAGTATAAATTTCTTTTTCTGAAATTATGATATTTTTTTCAACTAGGACTATGTACCTTGCCAATTTGAATTCTTTTTTCTTGTCTATTGTTTTTTTTCTTTTTCCTATCTTCTCACCACTTCAAGACTCTTTTCTTCACTCTAACTTAGAATCCTTCCTTAACCAATATTTTTATCCTTAATACTTCTCTAAGTGATCTGTCGATCCTTCTGGGGTTCCTCCAGTTTCTGAAAAGTGGTTACGCTGTCTCGAACAAGTCACCTCTCTGCACAGTCATGGTCTTAGAACAACAGTACAAACTCTAACATGTAGTGAGCCCTGTGATCCTACTGGGTTATAGTGGTATAGGTAATTTTTTTTTGTATTTACATACAACTCTTAAGTTAGTGCTGAATATTCACTTAAAATATTGCAACCTAGTACAACAAAACTTATCTTGAGGCATCACTTTAAAAAAAAGTTAAAAAAGTTCTTTAAGAACAAACTTCTGGCTGAAAATCGCTGTTTCGTTTCATGATAATGCCTCAAGGTGAACTTTTAAATAAAAGTTTATCCACTACTCTCAGAGATAAGAGTATATACCTACAGCCCGTTGAACAAGTGGTTTTTGTCCAAAATGAGAGAAGTGGAGCCTTGTCATTCTCATATTTTTTGATTTGTAATATAATCAATAACTCAATTTCAATCCAATGCCTGGTATAATTTTTAGAGAATTATAAATTATAAAAAACTCATTATGGAAAAAAGTTGACTTAACCAATTATTCACCGGGGATGTCGTTATATTCTCTTGGATACTTTAGAAGATAAACTCTCAGTAATGCTATTTGTCTCGAAGAGATATAACCGATTCGAATAAAAGTGGGTACCTTTAATTGAAAGAGAAACAAATCATATCACCACCTTGTACAACCGTTATCTATCAATACCAGGACCCTACAGGGACTGTAGTAGTAAGTATTCATAGATGTAATAAATCTATCTCAACAGAATAAAAATTTAAATTTTTAAATATGAAAAAGTTTCTAGATACATTTGGAGAGTACAAATCAAGCTTATGCATATCTAAAAGGTGGCTGGGGGTATTAGGCAAAAGTGATTTAAGAGTCAGTACTCAGCGTACAACCCCCCGCCGTCTCTGTATTTTATATTAAATTTTTTTTCTTCGCCAGCGTCAACACACCTCTGCTACTTTATATTAAAACAACCCCGATGCAGAAAGAGGGAGAGGAAGGCATAATCCCAGTATTAGTGTCACAACAAATCGTGAGATGTGGGAATTATTAGAGGGAGTTTTTTCCTCTCGCGGGTGCCAATTCCCTGTTCCCCCTCTTCCCAAGGCGGTGAGTTTATCGTTACAATATATGTGATTCTCTTGCATACCTGCATGTTTACATAAAAATGGGGATTTTATTTTCCTAGTCTTAATCTGGCATCACTGTCGCAGTGGCTTGCAGATATTCCAGTTGTTTTTGGTTTTGTATTTCGTTTTATTTTTTATTCGGGATCATTCCTCGTGTAAGCGGTTCAGACATATTATTATTTATTTAACTCCTCGGATAAATTAAACAAAAAGGTTTCTAAACCTGAAACACTCTCTGTCCTTTTTCATCATTTAATGCGATGTATTCTGTACAGAAAAATTATTAAGGGATTATTAAGACAGTGAATAATAAAAAAAATATATTCCGTCCCGTATAAAATGGATTATCTGACGTCGCTAATCTGTAACATTTCCTTCAATGCATTGCAAATTTATTTCCGCCGTTGTGTTTCGAAACGTGGTGGAAAATGTATGCACATGAGATTAGAAGGATTACGTTGTGCCATCTTGATTTCAATTTGTAGCGTAGAACCAGCAGTCGGTTCCAAGAACTTACCCACCGATCCCATGCATCTTGCATGAATGGATAATTGCATAGACATATTATACAACTAGCTTTTGCCCGCGACTTCGTCCGCATTGTTTTTAAATAGAAATTTATGTTGAATTTAAACGGAGAGTGAATTTTGAATTCCATAAATTAACTCATATTATAAACTAAGACTTAAAGCATTTGTGAATTCAGCCAACCTACCAATGCTTATCTCTTTGTTGATATAGTTTAATAAACTGTCCTCTTAAATATTAAATGGGATGATTACAGAACTATCGCTTTATTTTTAAATTGAAATCAACCATAATAATAATAATATTCAAAACTAATATTTAGGGTTGGTTTCGCAAAATCTTCAAAACAATTATTATTATGTTATAATGTAAAGCTTACTTATTTTCACATCTCTAACTTAACATGTTAGGATTTCTCGTATTTTATTCATTTTCAATTCGATCGATCGGGTCGATTTTCAATTCGATCGATCGGGTCGATTTTCAAAAAATAAAAAAAAACATGTATTTCTGATGTAGAAGCTGAATTTAAAATTTTATGGTGCTCTTTTTAAAAATGACGTTGTTTTTTTTATTACAAACGTTTGTCACCCTTTTCACCCTGTTAGGGTACGAATTTTCAAAAATTCTTTCTTAGTGGACGAACTCTTTTATATATATAAAGGGTGTCCCGTTTTAAGTGGATCAAACGTTTTTAATTTTTAAACGAAACAAATTTCAGAAAAACGATTCAGGTAAAATTTGTAGTTATTCAGGCCTAGTTTGAAGAAATAAAAAAACATTTTTTGGATTTTCACTTTAAATGGTAAATATCGACCTTCAAAAAATTTAGTTTCCTCTTCACCCCCATTTATTTTTATTTTTCTGAAATGAACAATCCAAAACATGGAAAAAATGTATGTAACATTTTTTTCTATCTTTCATAGTTTAAGTAGCAGAAGTATCTGAAGCTCACTACTTCAGTATGCTTTCTTCACAGAAGGTTTTTAAATGCCCAGACATTTTCTGAAAGATTCAAAATGCCTTGATTAGTAATTTATTTAGACTAAAAACTCTTAAATAAAATAAATTAATACTACATTACTTTTCCTCGTAAAGGAGGTATACTAAAGTAGTCAACTTTGAATGCTTTTCCTACTTAAACTATGAAAGATAGAAAAAAATATTACGTACATTTTGACCATGTTTTGGATTTTAGATTTCAGAAAAATAAAATTAAATGGGGGTCAAGAGGAAACTACATTTTTTTGAAGGTCGATATTGACTATTTAAAGTTAAAAACCAAAAAAATTTTTTTTATTTCTTCAAACTAGCCCTGAATAACTACAACTTTTACCTGAATCGTTTTCCTGAATTTTGTTTCGTTTAAAGTTAAATACGTTTGATCCACTTCAAATAGTACACTCTGTATATAGATACATCTATAATATGTATTTTTTACTCGTAAAATACTGAATATGTTGTCTTTATTAGTGTTGAAATACATTAAAAATCCCTTTTATGCAAATGTGAGCAATAAACAATAATAATATTTTCTCCAGTGTTTCATTTTTTGTCTAAGAAACCATCACCATAAACTCCATTGTGTTTATTTTCGTTGAAAAACATAATACTACAGAACAAATTCTTTACACACAATGTGTAATATACGCCCATATATTATTTTTAAAATTGACTGAATATCTTTCTGAGAATATATCAATAATATTCTGAGTAGATACGAGCAGTAAAAAAAAAAAAAAAAAAAAAATTAAATTTACAGCTATTTAATGATCCTGGTGATACTCAAACACAATTCTGAGATCCAACCTTTAGCAAGAGAGAATCTATCACTGTTGAATAATTTTTTTTTTTACTTTTATTTCAATTTTTGTGAGATATTATAGATCTAAATTTTAAATTTTATCACAATTTGTAGATAAAGGGCCTCAAAAAGCAGCCCACACAAACATTTTTTTCGATCGCCTTACATCATAAAATTTTAAAATAAATTAATTTTTTATAATCTCTTTTTAAATAATCAGGCGAAGGGATGGAACAATTTTTAGGGCGAGTTTTAGGAGTTTTTAACCGATCCTTTTTTTCTAGTGAAAAGTAATTCTTCAAATAAATAATTATTTATGTACCTTCGTGTATGTAGCACTTAAGTTAGAATAAAAATAATTTTGGGGAAGAAAATGTTCCGCGTGGATGTCAAAGAGTTATAAATAGGTCATACGAGTATATAAGGTCAAATAATATTATTCAAGATAAAATAACTTCTTAGAACATTAATAATCGCCTCTCTTCACTACTTTATGTTTAAAATATAAACTTTAGAAAAAAAAGATGAGACACGCCATCAGACTAGAATAATCTGGGAGTAGAAGATGAGGAAAAAAAACAACAAAAAAGGAAAAAAAAAACTGAAATTGAAGCGGTTGAAGTTGTGGCTCCTTGCTTACAAGAGGAAAGGATAATTCGACGGAGTTGCTAAAGGGGACTCTCGAGTTTGTTGACGAAATTAAACTTCCGGCGGAGAGAAGACTTTAGGAATCAGGGTCGCCAACCTAATTTAGGAGAGAGCTGAGAAGAACAATGCTGCAACATTGGCACAAGTTTCGAGTCCCCGAGGTGTGTCCCCCCCTTCACCAAATTATAAAACTTGTCTCGCAGTCCAAAAGTTTGGACTGCACACCCGCGCATCCAAACTTCTCAATCACCGCCATGGGCCCTCTATTCACAGTATTCGTACCAACTCCAAAGTTTTCCTTTTGTGTGACTGGTATTCATCGATCCAGTTGTTATTCGTCTTATTACATAACCAGTGAAACAATATAAAAAAGACAATTCTAATTTTTAAAAAATGTCAATAAAGTACAAAAGATCCTCATACTAGACTGAAAAGACAAGAAACTGTTCGCCGTTCCAGGCTATTTCAACACTTACTAGACAAACGCTCTAAGCTCCCAATTAATTATAAGAGACTCACATACTATTAAGAGACTCATTTGGAGCTACGGAGTAGAGCTTTGGAACTCCACTAAAATGTCGAATTTCTCTCGTATCCAACCATTACAATCAAATACTCTTCGTGAAATCCTGGATGTTCCGTAACATTGTTACGAATAATAATCATCATCGTCATCTGACGGCGCTATGGTCCTTGGAGAAACTTGGTCTCCACATTGACCGATCTTCCGCTGCTCTTCTCTATGTTCTTAATCCATGGAGTCTAAGGTCTGCTTCCAAATCGTCCAGCCCTCCCGTAATAGGCCTACCTCTTCCTCTTTCTGCATCTGGACGTCCCTCTATGAGCAGCTTTCTGTGTATTATGTTGCGAATAAAATCATCCAGAGTGAACTCAATGCCTCATTTGTTGCAGATTTGGGCCGGACCCGATATCAATCGTTTATGAAAAACTTTATTCATACTCAAACCCTCTAGTTTCATGCCTATCTCTTCAATTCCCGATAATCCTCAGATGCGTATGAAAAGAAGGTGGCCTCGTGACCTTTTATGTTGAATCTTGTTTTATTTGAGTACTACCAGTGGGTAGTTTAAAAACCTGACTTTATCCATTTCATTATGTATCATTACTGTTATATTTACTTGTATTGTTATAATTCAGTTGTAAATTTCAATAAATAAATTTTTAAAAATGATTTCAAGAATTTATAATATTCTGATTCCACACCATTACTTTCTTTAGGTTTTCCCCTCATTTTCCACATCCAGATCCTGTAACCTTTCTTACTACAGTCTCTATTATCTACTGAACTCAAGACGCCTCATGTGAGGAGTAGAGGTTTTAGGTTTTTCCTTAAAGTTTAAAAATAATCTGTAACAGTCTAGGAGTGTTGTACTCCTTTCAGTAATTATTTTTTAACTGCTAATGTCAGAACTACTGCTTCTTGGGTTTATTACTAACAAAAATATTAATGTGCAGAGTTAAAATAATAAAATAAATTACATTGTTATTTGTTGTTAGTTCCGCAGGTTGTTGCTTGGACATAAGTAACTCATAACAAGTTTTAGCTTTTCATCAGTTTTATTTTTAACATTATCGATAATAAAAATAGTTGTATTACTAAATAGATGTATATAGATTCAAGAACCGATGATGTAACTTACACTTACTGTTTAAGTTATAACATCATCTATACTTCGAAATGTTAGTTGAAACGTTTATTTCTGCATGATTACCGAAATATATACATTTCCCATAATTGCTCTGTATTTTTCATACTAAAACTCACGATCATTTTTATTTTCGAGAATATTGAAAAGGAGACGAATGAAAAATTAAATCTTGTCACTAAACTCGAAGTGGCTACTTACCTGCGGAACTGCTATCGTTTTCATCACATTCGTTAATTTAAATTGTGTTTCGCCTGGCGGTCATGTTTTTAAATGTAAAGTCGAACAGAGTCCAAATACGGACTACCTGAAGTACCAAACGAACATTGCTCATCTAAAACGAATTAAACGATAAGTCGGAATGGGAAAGTCGGTAGGTAGTCGGAGCTGGAAGATAAAGAAGAAGAAAAGCCGAAAGAGAGTAAGCGATGACATGGGGGCTAATGGACTCCGATAGATTAGTCTCAGGACAGCTTCGTTAAATCCAGTCGGAAAAAAAAATATATCTTCCCAAAAAAACACTACCAAATCCCTCTCCCCCACATACAAACTCAATATACTTACAACTTAATGTTTATTGGTCACTGGCAGCTTTTATTTATGCCCATACCGATAGATAAAATACAGCCTTTTCCATCCTAATGCCTTCATTATCTCAGGCGACACATGGCGGTCCCCAAAACTCCCTCACGGAGTTTGAAGATTTTTCAAAAAAATACATGTCGGAAAGGTCAAGTTTCTGTGAAATCGTTGTAAATTATATAGAATAAGACACATTGGTATGTTCTTGTCAAATATATGTTTTAATCAACAATATAATTCGATCATTAAAAAAATGTATTTAAAATTTATAAAATATTGTACAATCATGCTTAAAAGAAATAAATATGATTCCTAAGATAAATTACCATTTTTTTATAATGAATAATTGCAGTTGTAATATTTACACTTGTTAATATTTTTTTGGAATAATATTTTATGTATTGTGTATTATTATATTTTATAAAAGGAGTGTCCACGTTTGTTGAACATAAGATGTAAGGAATATATTTTAATCTGAAACATCAATAATATTTAACAATGTTTATATTGGATGCTTAGGAGTTTTTTTTTGTTTTTTTTTAGATGTGGAATCTACAGAACCTTCTTGGGCTCACTCAGCCACTATAAAGAGGGGATCATTACTTGGGAGAAAAGCCTGGCAGAGATAATGATTTGGGATAAAACTCATCTATATGCACAACCGTTGCCCCATAAACAGTACAGTCTCTACTATGTACTGAACCCAATACCCTTCATAGCATGTATACATTTTTTTTCTTTTATGATTAGTTATTTGTTTAGGTGTTTTTCAAATATAATATAATCATTATTGTGTTTTCCTACAACTGTTTATTTTGATAATATGTGAACTTGTCCCATTAAAGAAAAAATGCTAAACCATATTTTGTGACAAGACAAAATCATTGTGTGATTCAAGAATAATAATTTTTTAAGAAATCAATTTAAAATTAAAATAGTCATAATAATTTTTAGAAACCTTTGAATTCTAAAAAACGATGTTGTCTTACTAGTTTCGCTTTTGACTGATGCACTATCACTACATTTTTGTTATTAGTCGAATTTATATATATATATATATATATATATATATATATATATATATATATATATATATATATAGTATATACAAATTAATGTTTTTTAGATTGACCCAGTGAAAATCAAATGACTCTCAATAAAAGAAAAATTAATCAAATGCATTAATTAAACATAAAAATTAAATTTACTGAAATTATCTTTCGAGACATTGTAGGTTTCTGGTATTTTTGGGTAAATCAGAAAGTTTTAGCATTTATATTTTTATGGTAATCAATGCTATTGTTATTATCAGGTAATTTCGACGGAAAAATATAAATAACTCTGGACTGCAGGAACAAATTATTTCTGGATTCAAGTTTTACTAGTGTTGAGATGATTGAAACAGTTTACTAAATTTTAATTTTACATTAATCAATCACTCGGTCATTTGTTTTATTATTGCAATTGATAATGATTGTAATTTTATAATTACAATAATCTCTAATTGGATAAGTTTGTGGATTAAAATTATTCACATTTTTATCTATACTCATGCATCTGTGTTTTCGAAGCACAGAAGGTGAACGGATACATGTCGTAGGATACACATGTCACGATTAAACACCACATGAATGTCACTCTATTGGGGTATCAACTACAGTCGGTCTTTCAGTTTTTACATAATGTTTTTTAGATGTTCTTCTAGTATGAACAAAATAATTATTATTCGATTTTTTGGATTATTCCATTATTTAATTTATTTTTATTAATTATATGCATTTGAACATTGTCTCTATTACGTACTCTTTACCCTTAAATAGGATGAGATTATATCAGTGAACTATAGAATGTTGTAAATTTTATATAAACAAAAAAACCAGAGACTTATTAGACAAACGTTTTTGTTATACAGTTATTTGAAATGTCTGTGAATGAAAAATTAGCCACACCCTATTGTCAAATATTTAATGTCAATATTTCAATACTTAATTATAGTTTATGCAGATTCTTCTTGTCCTAGTGCCTATTTCGTTATTTCTTACGCCAAATCTCGGTACACTGAACACGAGATCGGAGTTACTTCTTGCTGGTATAATGTCTAACAGACTATGAACTCTCTAAATCGATTACAGCAGTTCATTCGATACATCGTATCGAATTGGAGGAAGATCCAACTAATTTATAGAGGCCCAGATACAATTGGCGTGGGAGTCCAATTGATTTACGAACTCGGAGCGCAGGCCGACACAAGATGTGGAGCCGATTACCAAGATGGCCCTAGCAGCCATTGTTTGTTTCTGATTGGGAGTGATGGCTTTGGGAAATTGTTTTTGACATTTATTTATAGTGGAACCAACCAAAAAAAATAAAAAACAACAATGCAGATAGTAATTTAAAAAAATAAATGTAATAACTTAAACAAATTAACAATTTACTCCCAACCAGATAGGTCAACATCTATCTATAGGTATTACTAGGTATAGTGAATTTGTTTATAATTATATTAAATTACCTTCAAAATGCTTAAGTTAAAAACAGTAAATTTGTTTTAATTCTTTTCTGATATACTGGACTGTATTTCTATTGTAATTTTTATCTTTGAAAAAACCCAGCTTCCAGTCAATTTCTTTTATTCTTTCAAAGGTAAGACGTTTCGACGTTTCGGCATTTCATTTTAAAATGCCATTTTCAATTTTAAAATTGCATCAACTTCCTAAATATAACTTTAAAAAAAGTTATTAGTAAAAAATTCTGTAAAAACCAACAATCATAAATAAGTTGTACAATCCAAAAATAAAAACAAAAAAACTTGTCCCAAAACAGTTAGCAAAACTAAGCATAAATATCTCATAAAAATATATAGTAATATATTTAAAAATTATTTATTCTCATTTTCCTGGAGATCCAGTATCCTCCCCTGGTCAATTGTCTACTAATGGCTTAAAATTAAAAATTAAAAAAGCATAATATATTATAGGAATTTAACTTGAAAGCAAGGCCAGTAATGAATACTGATAACCTACCAATATATTTCTTATATCTTTGACTGTTTTCAATATAATATTTTGTAAATTTCATATTGTTATTAAACTGTTTAAATAAAAAATACATTAATTTAAGAATTATGTATTTTAATTTTCTGTTGTTTTAAAATAAAATTTTTTTAAAAATAATTTAATACCTAAAGATTTTAAATAGCAGTAAGGTATAAATAATATAATCATATTAAACTTACATTACCTTACAGATCAAAGTTTAAGCCATTAGTGGACAATTGACCATGGGAGGATTGTGAATCCCCAAGAAAATTAGAAAAATAATTTTTAAATATTACTATGTACTTTTTTTTTTTGGATTGTACAATTTATTTATGATTTTTGTTTTTTACAGAATTTTTGACTTATAACTTTTTTAAAAGTTATATTTAGGAAGTTGATGTAATTTTAAAATTGATTATGGCATTTAAGTGCCGAAACGTCTTGTCTTTGAAAGAATAAAAGAAATTGACTGGAAGCTGGTTTTTTCAAAGATAAAGATTACAATAGTAAATTTGTTTTAGATATTACAAATATATATTATTGTTCTTTTCTAATTATAAAAAACCATTTATATTCAATGAACAACTAAAGCTTAATTTCCTTTATCTTTTATTGTTAATTAATCTTAAATTAATTTCAAGGGGAAATAAATTAATCATTTATTGATTCCCGAATGACCACAAATTCGTTAGTACTTAAAGAAAATTGAAAACCCCTCAAAGAATTACTTACGAAACGAAATTTCCAAAACCTTCTGGGAAAAACATTAAAAATCATATTTACAAAATATAGAAATCATTTTTTAAAACATCTTCATGCATTGCTCAACAAAAATTCAATTTTGTCGATAACTGAATACATGAAAGTAAGTATTTGTATGATCACTGACCACTAAACTAATTTCTAAAATTTTTATCGTTAAAATAATTTTTTATACAATCGAGAGAAATTATGATATTATAATACATTAGTGTTGGATAGGTTTCCAATGTAGAGGAATATACCCACACAGCCCTTTGAAAGATATTGTCAACAACCGCACCCTTTCCACCACCCAGTGCCCTACACCTTTTTTCAAATTTTTTAAGGAGAGAAAGCAAGGTAAAGGGTGATTTCTCCCTCTTACTAATGAGTAGCACAATGCGCCACCAACACATTCTGGCGCAAACCTTACCCAACCTGAAAGGTCCAAGAGAAAGTCGTAAGGGCCGAACCCTTTGATTTATTGGAGCCCTTCTGGTACAAAGGATTGTGCAACACGACGCAACTATCCTACCTATAAGTACCTGCTCTTCTTTTCGAGACTTTCTCTTCCAGTTTACACTCCAGTATGATCTCGTCAGCGTAAGAGCAACCTTCCTCACAGAGTAAGTTCTCCAGGGCACTAGTAGAGGTAAGAAAGATGAAAATCTACCACAATCATTTTAACACCGTATAAAACATTAAGAGTAATATTATCCAATAAATCTTTTTTTTTATTATTATTTTAATGAATAAAAAACCTATACAACTACAACCCAAAGTAAGAGTCCACAAACTATAATCTAGGAACAATTAAAAGATATCATTTTACTTAAATAAAAAAAGCCTCATTGAAAAAAGTCATAAAATAATAATGATAGTAAACATTTATTGAAGAATATTTTAATAAAATGAATTTAAATTAAACGTTTACACTCTTTAAAATAGCTAATTTTTATTCTTCAAGGAAGGTTTTGAATAATTACATATTTATCTTTTATTATTCATTATTATTTGAATTGGTCGGTATGAATATTTCATATGAAATATTATTTTAATGAATAATATAGAATAGTTATATCAAAACTATTATTTTACAGTAGAGATTAAAAAAAAAAAAATGGAAATCTTGCAATACTCATAAGTACTTTATGTTGCCCTGTAAATGAAGTTTATAGATCTCTAGTAATACCTAGTTAATTAATTAATTAATACAAATTAAATAAGTTATGTTAAAATAATAAATATGACGATTTTTATAATTGAAATTATCACTGAATACGTTCAACATCAACTAATAAAATCAAGTAGCATTGGACAAATTCATTGCATGAAAAAATGAGTCTAATTAATAAATTATACTTTGTATAGATACGTTCCTGAATACATATGTTATTAAGAGAACTGGCATCAGAGAATAATACATTTGTAAATTTATGTTTGTTATTCAATTGATAATTACTTTTGCGAATATGTTTTAAAATTAATTCACTAAAATCATCTTTGTACTTTTTGCAAATAAATTAAAATTTGAATGCGATAAACATACAAAAATAATTCGATTATTTTTTCTCTAATAAATGATATTCAATTGAGATAATTTATTAATAGGAATATTATTAATTTTAAATTTTGTTTATTTAGGTATTAAGATGGTGAGTAGAAATCCTGGTTTAGCGATTCATTGCATAGGGAGAAAAGAAGAAATCCAATACATTCTTCAGGTTAGTTATTTTAATTGTTTAAATTATTTTAATTTTATTAAAGTAAATAATTTATCAGATCAATGTTCCATACTTATAGAAAACTGTAAGAATAATTCTTTTTTTTAATTCTACCTTTAAAGTTTCTGAATCCTTTCAATATATCTACTGTACACAAAAGAATAATTTAATTAGATTTTTTTTGTATGGATCTTATAGTTTATAACATAGAAAGTAACTAAATAAAAAAATAGTTTTGCAAATAAATAACATAAATAGAAAGATTGCGCATTGTGCTTATTAAAACAAAATAATTAAGTATATGTATTCGAAAATTATATATTATTCATTGTTCAATACAAATGGAAATTTTTCGGTTAGAATTTTTCTTTCCTGTATTACTCTTCGTTATTCCAATTCATAACGAAGACATTGCGATTTACATAAAATTATAGGTAATTGAATGGATTCCGAAATAAGTCCAGGGGCTTCGGTCCGGGACTTACTTTAGGCCAATTCGGTTTAATTTATTTTAAAAGATTTAGATCCATATCAAACCAACTACCGAATTACGTAACTCTTTTAATGAACCAAATATTCTGACTAAATAAGTCTTACATTTGAAAGAACTGGGAACTGCTTCATTTAAACTTCTAGTAATAGGTTGCTAACACAAGAAACAATTTTTATTTTCTCGTTTTGACAAAATTTAGAATGCTATGTTATGTCTGATTAGGAGGAAAATAACTGCAGGAAATAAAACAGCAGTTATTTGTGCCTGAGTATTGATAATTTTAAATAAATATGAGATCTCCCATTTTGCTTAGAACAAAAATAACTCTTAAAAAATATAGCGTTTTAATAAATTAAATTTAGAGAAATGATTATAATTAATTATTAATAAATTGTCCAGCATTAATTGTTTAGTGAATCCAAAAATGTTAGCTAGACAACCCATTGGCATGTCCAAAATTAACCAGTATTTAATTAGAGCTAAAAGAAAGTTTTTTAATTAAAATAATCGAGATATATTAATGATATAAATTAAATGTCATAAATGTAATGTAATCTAATAAATATAAAAATATGAATAAAAAAAAAAATGAATAATATTTATTTATGACAATTTACCTAAAATATTTCGTGGATATGGTGACCTTAACACAGCTAGAAATAAATACAAATATTTTAAAAAAACAATAACTACACTTTTTTTTCATTTTGTAAGATTTTATTTGACATATAATTATACAAAACAAATATTTGATATATTTTTATATGCGCCATAAAATCAATAACCACAATATTATATAATGTGTTTATATTATTTTAGTACAATTTTTATGAGAAATGATTATTTAATAGATTTGTCAACCGAAACTCATATTTTTTCTAATAAAAAAAAATGTAAAATATTGCCAAAAACAAAAACTAGGCCTGTGAAACCACTTTTTTTTGCGTTTCCTAAATTATTCCCAGAAACCGTCTCATGCCAATGTCGGAAATAAAATTATTGGTTGAATGTTAAAAAAAAATTATCTGAAATACTTAGCGTATAATTATTATGGAAGAATATAAAGGAGGCCGTGGAGGAAGTGGGCATAGAAGGAACAAGGCAGTGTAGGAAGATTGGAATCTGTCGTTAAATAAGGGACATTATAGGCCCTCCGTGTCTCAGAGCGACAACATACATAAAATACATTACCAAAGGACTACTTCCACCTCCTTCTTAATGCTATTTAATTAGATATAAATAAATTTTTACCTGTCTCCCTCGCATCCCTTATCTCTTTTTACGTTTTGGATTCCTTTTAAGAAAATGTCACTCCTTTTCACCATGGCTCTGTTCTCGTTATGTTCTTATTTCACTTTTCTCCTCCTCTTTTATAAACTTATCTGTACGAGCCGCCTCTTTGAGCCCGAATGGGGAATAAATAAAAATGTAGAGCATAAATGTTAATTTCGTTTAAAATGTTTAAATACCGCCTCCTCGTATATTTTCTTCTCTTATCTCTGTGTTTTTTTATTTCTTTCAAGACGTGGCTTCGTGGCTGTAAATTCGAGTTTAACATTGTAAGACTTTTTATCGGTACAAACGTTTCATAACTTACCTTGCAAGGATAAATTGAAAGCGACATATCCGACTCTTGCCTGACCATAAATTATATTTTTTAAGTCTCTGTATCGATGTTAAAAAAAAAGGAAAGATTTTTCGATTGCATTATCATTTAAGGAATATTAAATTCTCATTCATTTCATTATTTATTGATTTTTAAAGGTCAGTAAAAAAATTATCAATTATGAAAACATGTACTATATTTTGGCTTTAATTCTTAAAAAGCAATAATAATTTTTAGAAACATTAGTTGGAAAATAATGATAACTTAAATAATAATGAATAATAAAAGTAGTTATATAATTTTATTATATTTTTTAAGTTCCTACATCGATTTAGAAAAAACAATTATTTTACGATTGTATATTCATGTAAGATATGTCAAATTCACAGACATTTTTTTCCGATTCAAATATTATTTTTTGATTTTAGAAGGGCAGTAAAACGAATTATTCTTCCTCAAGTAAATTATATTTTTTAACTTCATTTATATATATATATATTTTTTTTATCAATGTTGGATAATAAGACATCCAATTTGAGAACTTTGAAACTTTCTTAAAACCATTAAAATTTTAGGTAACATAAAACTAAAAAAATTGCTAAAATTAAAAAAATACTAATATTCATTAAATTTTATCAATTTAATTACTTATTGAAATTGGTATTTAATCATTGTACATTTGAGTTTGATTATACATCATATATTATATAATGATCTATTTGAATATCAATTACATGTCTTACTAATATTTATACTTTAACGTTTATTTGTAATTACTAGTCTTTAAGATTATAATAATATAATTAATTATTCAATTAATATGTTTTCTCCTCTGAGCAGTCATTGTTTATATCTGAGATTAAAAAAAAAATCAGATCAATAGCCTTAAGGCCCTTATGAACTGACGCCATGTTTTTAAAGTGAACCGCTTCTCGATGTCTACATAAGTAAGTCTTTTAATATTTTTTAAATTCACTTGGATAATTTATTACTAATAATTTATAATATTGAAACATTCTTAAAGTAAATTACACATACCAGAAATAGTACTTAATAAATAAACTACACTACAACTCAAATGTTCAGAAACCGTTCAGTATATTTTTTGGATACAATTGATATGAATCAATTCTAATGATAGAATATATTACTTTTTTTTAAATGTTCACTTAACTTAAATGAATTTCCTTAAATAGAAATTCATAAAAATAAAGTCTTAATAGGTTTAAATAATAAATTTAAAAATTAATGTCTCCAACCTGTCATCGGGATAATATATTTAATACGTTTTAAGACCGTAATTAAAATAAATAATAATAAAAATTTTCGACTGGCTTTTTATCGAAGTAATAATTTTCTTAAAGCGTTTTGAGACAATTATTTCTCTTCAATATTTTTTGTATGGTTGCATAAATATGAGACGTAGCTAAAATAATGTTTTAATTTCAATAAAACGTAGGAATTTTTCTATTAAAAAAACACACAAGTTGTGTTTAACTTATAACATTTAGAGTACTTTAGTTTAAATTAATTACACGGCATCAGGTTTTTTGTCTATAATTTTATGAAATATTATTACTGATGAATTTCGATTAGATTTGAATCGAAATGATAATCTGTTATAGTTATAAGCGTTTTCAGACATAAAATTGTTATTTTTTCAATAATAATTTTCAGTAGCACATTTATGCTTAAAAATATTATTATGAAAAAAAAAACACTTTTAAATCACAATTTAAATTAGAGTTAACTCATTTGAATCTAAAGCAGTACCTACATTAATTGGCTAGTCCCGCTTGTCTATTCCGTCTGTTCTAATTGGCCGTCCTAATTCCTCCTGTCAGCCAACCGCTTTGTGCTTTTGTTAAATTTTTAAATTATTCGTGCTCTTAATGTGATAATGTCGTATTAAAAATGCACATACTAAACGTTGTCATTCCGTGAAATACAGCAGTTTGTTCATCTAACCGTGCGTCTGGATAAATTATTTGACTTATCTGATTCAAATATGATCTACCGCCCAAAAAAGAAAAAATATGATAAAAATAAAAAAAAATATATAAGCCAATAAATTTTACATTTCAAGCACATAATCGGACATTGGATTCAGAAGGGAATCTACTCTAAATCAGGAGACGGACATGTATATGGTAGGATCTGGGAGTCCCAGTCAGACTCCTGAAAAGGATTAAGAGAATAAATAGGAATACAGAAAAATCCCGTTCCTGAGAAAGACATTTATAAATCAGGAAGATGGTGAATGTTTTCATTATGTATTTAGAGATAAATAAATCACAATAAAAAAAAGAGAAAGTCTTTCGTTAATATACAAACTGATTTATTAGCAACCTTTATGGGATTATTTTCATCAATATCGAAGTTCTCAGAATATTGAATGTTTCTTCTACAATTTTCATTAATAATTCCGATTATATATTTAGATGTTTTCCCATATTTTTTTTAGTTTTATTAATTTTCTGTATTAATAAATAATAAATTATTCTGATAATATAATAAAAGTGTGTTTCGTATGAAATATGTAGAAATTAAACAGATTTATTAAAACAGAAAAACAATAATGATTAATCTAATCTTGGACGATTTAAGGATTTATTATTCTTAATTTTTATATTAATATTCCATAGTCATTATTATGTAATATTTATATAAATATTTATGAAAAATGAAATGATTTAATAATCCCAAAATTTAATCATTTATAAATATAGAGTTTCGACTGAGTTCCAACTGTCTTAAGATTATTCATTGTAAATAATAATATTTATGTATATATATACATAAATACTTCTAATGAAAAAATATTTTTTATCAGAAATATGTCGAGATCAAGAAGATTTACTAAAGTATAAAAACAAGTATAATAGACGTTTAATTTTATTCTAAAAAAAAATTAACTACAACCTAGAATAACATTTCCAAGTATTTTTCAACTTTATTATTATTTTTTGCATTATTTAAGAATTTACTAATCACAATTTTTAAATTATTAATCTACAATTATTATTATTTAATTAAAATTGAAGAGCTAAATTTCAAAAGAGACATAAGATACTGTCAGAAACTGACTCAGTGACATCACTATTTTTATAATTAAAATAAAATTATTCTCTACTGTTAAAATATATTTAGACTTAAGCCAAAAAGTCTTTAAATTTGGTTTTATTAGATCATATCATTTTTAATAAATACTTTTATATTAAATAATTATATTAAGTCATTAATGGAAGATATTTCAGCTAAAAAGGCTTCAGTATCTAAACTAAAGTAGTACAAAAATGCTTGGCAGGTATTTAGACTTGAAAATTTTTGGTTTTAATTTTTCCATTAATGTTTTAATATTATTTAATATAAAATATTTATTAAAAATATATGGAAAAAATCAACTATTACATATAATTACAATACAGTATTTATTTTACTTAATATAATATAATATATTTCTAGATTATTACTGTTTAATATAGAAATATTTATTATATAAGCCATGTTTTTGTTAAATCTATATAAATAAAAATGAATTAACAAATGTGTTGCTAAGCGCAAAACTCGATAAGGCTCGACCAATTTGGCTACTTTTCCCCCCTTATTTTTGTTAAGGCCCAAAGAAGGTTTTTATGATGAGAAAAAACGTAAAAATTACGAGGGAAATAATAAAAACAACATTTTTCTTGATCCCATAAAAAAATAACAGTTCATGATACAATAACAAATTATTGAATATTGGTGTAAATTTTATTTACTGTACCCCTCCCGATAATTTTCAACATTGCTCAACCATGTCCTCCTTAATCGATTAGTATAATAAAGCTATATCATTTTCTTTAATAGTACAATAATTTCCTCATCAAGTTCCTAAAGTTTATGTTTATAAGTTAACATAAGACTAATCCCTACATTAATGCAAATAATAGACAAAACTAGAGTGTAAACAGATGTAAACAGTTATAAAGAAAAGTATGTATTTAAATTTAAATATTTATTGAAAATAATTTTCTAATTAGTTTTGTGAACAGATGCAGTTACATAGAAAAGTATGGATTTAAATTTAAATATTTATTTCATTATCAATTATTCAATAAATGATAATTACATTATCATTTATTCAATAATTAATAATTGCATTAATACTCATTACAATTAGTTTTGTGAACAGATGCAGTTACAAAAAAAAGTATGTATTTAAATTTAAGTATTTAATCTCTACTATAATGCAAATAATAGAAAAAACTAGAATCATTCCTTACATATTAATAAGATAATTGAATAATTTTGAAAACGGATTCGCTGAACCTTATATTATAAAGTCACTTAATTATAACCTAGGGATAATATTGTCCAAGTATGATTAATAAAACCAACTTTAAAGATTTATTTGTTGAAAGCTAAATACTTTTTATCAGTAGAAAAGGTATTTATTTTATTTATAAAGATGGAGGTTTTACTGAGTTCTACCAGTATTAAAGGTCTCAAGACCATACATCACTTAGAAACATTGAAAGGAAAACCATAAAAAGTGACAATGTTTGGTTTCAGAGCTTCAGACTCATCCAAATCCATTCCACTTCACACATGTTTCATATTTTCATCTTTTTTCGATAGGTGTGGCCATCTTCTTTTTTTTTCTAAAATAGATGCTCCCAAAATTGGAGATGGCCTACGGCATATTGGGAAAGGTCTTCAAGTAGTTTAGAGCCGTTCGGGGTTTTTTGCTTCTCTAAAGCCATGTGGCTAGTTTTCCCTTGAGAAAAGCTAAACTGACTAAACAGCCCATTTAAGAAGTTAATGGTCGATGTATATATATTTAAAAAAAAATTAATACTCAAATGAATATTTTTGTAGACGTTTAAGAGTCAGTCAAGTGTCAGAGTCTGAGTTCATTATATATCTTTGCCTCTGTATATAAAAAAATATATCGTATTTAACTTTATAAGATTTTAAAATCTTTGATTATTTCCAACAATCGGGTAACACTAATTAGAGGCAAAAGAAAATTTACAGTTTACCACTTAAATCTCAATACCGTGTCAATGTCTAGAATTCAACAATTCAAATAAATTATAAGCAACTTTTTTCTAAGTCAATGTCGAATGCACAGAAAGTAGTACTCCGCTGACGATAAGAAAATTACGAAAAGCATCAGCGTCAACTACAAATGTAAATATGAGAAGAGAGATTAAGGAGGCACTTTGGGATGATTGTCCCGACAAAGCCTTGGCAATTGGCGGGGCTGATGAGAACTGCTGATGACCAGGTTCCTCCGAGGGAGAAAATTGAATTTGTTCCCGGGGGCTAATAAGATTGAATTTTTTCGCCGCAGGAGGCACAACATTGTCGAGGATCCTTCGCTTATTATTCACTTTCCATAGATAAGGAGAGGGAAATCCTGAGCAGCAGGACCTAATCTCGCCCCTATCAGATCCTGCCCGAGGAAAACCTCCCCCAGTTTCCATGAATCCTTAATTCGGAAGAACCCTCCCCGGCTTTCCAATTTCCACGGCGAGCGAAGGGCTGGGCCGGGAAGGGCGGTTTCCCTGATGTTCACATCCTCCCTTCATCAGCCCTTCTCGATGATGCCCGCTCTTGTTCTCTTCGCTTCTGCAATAATTTACTTTCAGCTCAATCTTTTCTTTTCTCGCTCTGTCTCTTTCCTTTATTCCAGAAATTTCTCTCGGTTAAATAAATAGAGTGTATTATGTACTTCGGCTCAATAATACTCATCTTACTACTGTTGTTTAATACTGTTACATTATATTTTTTCGTCAATAATAATTTTATTCCTTAGAAATTTCTTATTAGAGAGCTGCCAGAGGGTAGTACATGTACATGTAGTGTCTCTACATGTCCTATCATGTATTATTTATTCTAATAGCAATTGTAATAGATGTATATATTACAGTTGTACAACTCAATAAAGTAATTTTTAAAAAAATTTCTTTCCGGCAAATTTTGTATTTTGTATCATTTGAAATCTTAACGGATTTTAATCTTTTTATCAAGTGTTCAAAAAAAGCTTTTATTTCTATTACAGGGACTAAGAGTTATTGCGACACTTTCAGTCTCTCATAAAAACAAAAATAATATAAGCTTGGTTAATAATAGATAGATAAATTACTAAATTGTAACGAAATTAATACCTATTAACTTGCCAATCAATAACAAATATTTTTTTTAAATGAACAATCCATTCTTAATTTATAAATGTTCTTATAATTTTCACACTTGGAAATGGTTTTTATAAAATTAATCATTACAACTATGACCCCTACATGCCAATGAACAAATTGTCTTTATTGTTTTGAAAAAATTAAAGAGCCACTAACAAAAATAAACGGGTATTTATTTTTATCTTGTGGTGCTCCAATCTATGTATGTATAAAGTTGGACTGGCATGTTCGAAAATCAGGAAAAAAAATTACTAGAGTTTTATTTGTGTCAATAATAAAAGGTTAAATGACCCGAAAATTTGCTCAAAAAATCAAATTACCGCTTGTGGATCGCTTTGTCAGGTCTGAACGAAATTGTTGTCATATATATAAAAAAATTTCAGCATGTTTGAGAATAAACAAAAATGTTAAGTAATCTATTTGAATTAGTCTTATTTGTTTAAAGAATATATATGCTGACTAGAAATAATGGTCACTCTACCAAAAAAAAAAATAAAAAGCATCGCACAACGTCAATGCAGTACTGTATTGCAACGATTTCAAGGAACGATTAGTAATATGACTGACCGAAAAATTCTAAACTGTCAAAATAATAAGAAAAAGATTGAAGAATAAAGTGAGAAAGAATGAAAGTGAAAAACGATTTTACATAAACTTCACTTGTTAATTTCAATGTAAAAAAATCTTAAAAGTTTTGAAAATGTATTTTAGATTATTTTTTTATTTTTTATTTTTTTTATCGAGACAATGAACATATTATAGATGCTCATAAACTTATTTAAAAAGAGGGAAAAGATAAAAAATATATATTAAAAGCTTAAAAGTTTAAGCGTTTTACAAGTAAGCAAATAAAGAATATCTTCCTTAGTTTTTTTAAGTATTTAAAATCTCAATCGGTAAGAGTATTAGATTATTTATATTTTTAATTTAAATTATCTTTATTAATCTGAACTATCAAAACTTTCGTAGCCAGTTATTTGTTAGTAGCCATTACAGTAGTACGTTTTTTTTCAATTGTTCAAAAATGCTTATATATAAGATAAAATGAAACAAAAATATACAATGTATTTAGAATTATTTATCAATTTAAAAGAATAACTTATTTCCATGGTATATCCAAATATTTACTATTTATGTCCTACTTACTATAAATTAGTTTCTTTTATAGTTAGTAATTTTTTAAATGACTCATTAATTATTAAAAATTAATATATTCTAAAACATTTTAACAGTAACTCTGTAGTTACAATTAAATATAGTATATTTTTTTAAGTTATTTACTGTTATATATTTTTTTTTTAGAGATGCAGTTTTTACATCTTATCGAAATGAGTGGTGTTCATAGAAAAAGAAGCAAGAATAAAATAATATTGCAGTGTCAGAAACAAGAGAACAGTCACAACAGAAAAAGGCCATTCAAAAACATGGCTGATGCAAGCTTGTTCAAATCGGCCATTATTGGAACTGCTACCGATTGGTCGAAGGGTCCTAGGGTCATGGCGGAGTCGTGAAGCTATTGAAGCCCTTTCAGTCTCACATAGTTCAAATATAAATCGGTGAGTCATAAATATAAAAGTAAGAAATTAACACACAATAAAATACCAATCAATAATCCTTTTTTATATAATTACAATATTTTATTCTAATGTTGAGCCTTTTCGTTGAATAAATCTTAAGTTATTGTTTTCATAATTTTAACACTTGTAATTTGTAATAATAAATAGTATATGTAGCATTTTTTAATATATAAGACTTTATAATGTAACGATATCCTAATATATATATAGCACAATTTTTAATATATTTTTTGTGAAATAGAAGTTTTTTATTATATATCGTCATTCCAAAGCCGAAGTAGTATTTTTCAAGATATGCAGGATAACAAATGTTGGTTTTGGATTATGGTTGTTGAAGTATGATAGCTGATTTATTAAATAAATGAACGTATTTCAAATGCTTCATTAATGACAACATATTTTTGACATAAGAAGTGAATAACATAACACTCAAAATAGGAAAATTGGTAGTTACAACACTTTGGCTTTATGTTGAGTATATTTTTATAAATTTAATATTTACAACGTTGACTTCTTGAGACCAACAAATTGTCTTTATTGGTTTGAAGATTTTATAGCATCACCTTGAAAATTTAAAATAAACAATTTTAACAATTTTTTTTAAGTCCACGACAATGATTAACTTAAAAATAATATAAGTATTTTAAAATTTATTTGCAAATTTAAAAGAATAATTAATAATTTAACGCAAAATTTATTTTTAAAGGATAATAATTATAAATATATAACATTTTTAACGATTTTTTATATCAGCCAACATTTTTGAAACATTATGAAAATGCGCTAATAATACATTTTTTGTTATCCCTTCTTGCAGCTATATAAAAAAAAATTAACTACTACAGTAGTTTCTAGCAATGTAAAAATAAATTAATTTTTTTGTTCAAAAATATTTTCAATAAGATGTGAAATAAATAAAATGTTTTAAAATATTCAAACAGAAGGAATAAATATTTAAAAATAATAATAATAGTAGTTTAAGGAGCGGAATGTAGGTTTTAAAAAATTATTAAATTTAATTGTGAAGGGTTTCAAATTAATTAATAATAAGATATGAAATATATAAAATGCTTTCAAAATAATAAAATATAAATTAAAAATATTTAAAGCTGTATATGTGTATATATATAAGAATTTGAGAGAACGGAATATTAAAAGAGAATTTTATATTTGTGTTACCTTTGTAAAATGTTTGCTTCTAGTTAATTAAATGAATAAATATTGACTAACCTATTGCTGATGGATCGGTAAACGTGTCAGAAGAGATAAATTGTATAAGTTCAATCAAAATAAATAAATCGTTAAAGGAGATATCATTAACAGAAATTATCGCTTGTTTAGATGATCCCCTAAATTGTTGTTAATATCTCATGCAAACAATGATAATTGGCCATTTAATTGAATCAATAATTGATTCATTAAGTCAATACAAATCGCTTATCACTATATCATTTGTTATTATTATGTAGTATTGACTTTTAGAAAAAGTATTTATATTAGTTTTGTAATTTAACAAATTTATCTTACAATTTCTTATTGTACGACCGTTCTTTTTCGTTTCTAAAAGTTTTCGCTAAAGTTTTCGGTCGTATTGTATGTCATTCTATGATAATAATGTATAACTATTTGTTTTAGTAATGTATAACATTTTTATATTAGTCTATCTTAATTAAATTATAAAAAACGGTTATAAAATAAGTGATAGTGATAGATGATATGATTTTGATGATAAAACTAGTATCTGCATTTGCCAGGTGAAATCAGAAATAAATAAATATCTAAATATAATAGTAGGAGTGCAAATACAAAATTAATTTATTTATGGCTTGTAATGATTTTTAAGTTGGTCATTGTTCTCGAATGGGCAAAGGTAACTATTAAAAATAAAGTAGCCAAATATGAATATATATTATAATAACAATAAACCTATATTTTTCAATATTAGTAAGATTTTAGAGCAAACCATTAATTTAATTGTTATATATTATATAATGAGTATATAAGCAATAATTTTTTTTTTATAATAGAAATCATTCCAAGTTAGTAGGGTTACTATTTGGTGTATCTAATTGTTGCGGTAAAAGGAATAAACATTCACGTGTCGAAATCCCCGAAAATAGATGAATCACTTGATGCACGTATTCAACAGTGGAATTCGCAGCATTCAGCTGCTACGAGGAACAAGGACTATAAAACCCATTTATTACTGGCGTTAAGGCAATACGTTTAGATTTTTATTAGTCAATAAAAACTTGCTAAAACCCTACTGGAAAAAAATAAAATTCTTTAATAAAAAATATAGTACCTTGTAATATGTTGTAGGCCGTTCGTCTTCCAGTGTAAAAAAAAAAAAAAATAAATAAAATATTACTGGTTTGTAAACGTCTCAATACGATTTATGACCGAATGTTATCAAGGGAAAAGATTATCTCAACTTGATAAGAAATAACTCCAAGGTCGACAGTAAAAGATTTTATAGTGAGCAGTAAGAATTAAACTAATGTTTATTGCTCAATTAATAAGCAATAAAAGAGTGATGTGGTTTGTAGTTCACTTTCTCCACCGGGTTTCATTTTATTGCCCGCGTATCACCACTTTCTTACATCTCAAGTGTCGGTCTGGTTTACGATTTACGGGACACAATAAAACTTTACGAGTGCACACCTCCATTCATGACTACCTGGCTAACGATATTCCATTGTCAGGAAGTGTCTTCTTCATCTATTTCCTAATTTAACTCATCTTCTATTTATTAAATCATAATTCAGGTTATACTCATGTTTCATAATATAACTGTTATTTTGGAAAGTATATAAGTCCATTTGAAAAAAAAAATGTTTATTCTTTTAAATGAATTAAATGATTTTTATTTCATTATAAAATTTAAAAGATGTATAGGATTCAAAATATCGCTCTTTGCTAAGTGCTATGTGATGCTAATATGTACCTGTTTGCTTGTAATTTTAAAGCAATTCATACGGAAACCTTTGGATACCACTAACATGGAAAAATATTTCCCATCACTAATATTTCCCATAATTACACTTTTTTTCCATACTCAAACACAATTATTTTTATTTTCGAGAATATATAAAAAGAAACTTTATATAAATGTTAAAACATAGTTGTAATTTAAATGTAAGTTACACCCTGCGGAACTGAAACCTTTATTTCCTTATTGTAAATAGGTTTCATCGACCAAAACTCTCTGCAATAAAAAAATAAAGAAAGAAATAAATAAATGCACTTGAATGCGGATTTCATAGTAAGATAAATATTAAATATAAAAATTTGGTCATGTTATTTATTAGTTAGTACACTCAACAACCAAAAATATACATAAATCTTTATGTAAATATGTCACATACATATATGTACATATGTAATACAGTCTGATGTGATCATAATCAGGATAAATCTTGAGATACATAACAGATTAATACTGAGCAAACAATAAATTATAAATATTTTATTTGAAAAGAAAAGATTTGGCCAGGACCGGGACTTGAATCCGGGGTTTTCACCTCTCCGTGGTGACGCCTCAACCATCTCGGCCACCCTGGCACGTTTTCCGGCCAGCGCTATCAATTCTTTTCACCGATGTATATTGTTCTCGCAATTTGCGATGTATACAAGGGGAGAATGTTAATTGAACACTACTATACGGGTTCGAATCCCGGTCCTGGCCATATCTTTTCTTTTCAAATAAAATATTTTAAAAAATATATATCATATAACAATTAGATAAATTATAAAATAACAACTGCTACAATAAAATGTTAATAGAAATAAAAAAAAAAATATTTACTACCTAACAGAACTAGTAAACTACTTAAGTTAAAAAAATAGTAAAAATAATTTATAGTTATTTAAGGTAATTTATTTAATAATAAGATATATGAAATTTAAAATAGTAATTATCTGAAATAGTAATTTATTACTAATTTTAAGTAATTGTATTGTAACAATTAATATAGTAACAGTAATTGATTAAATTATTGAACGGAAGGAATTGGCCTGGCATAATTTCATGTATTTGTATTTCATGTATTCACTCATTAGTTCGGATTGTTATTATTTAATTAATTTACATAAAATTGTAATGTAAGTCATTAAATTTCTATTTAAACGGTATTATCAATTTTTCAAATCCACCTATAATTCCTAGGAATATTAAATAAAAACACTATCAAAGATGATACTCAAGTTTTTCTGAATCGTTAGTATTCAAAGATTTCTGACCGATTTTTAATATTTACAAAATGATAAAGAAAATTTTCTTATTCCCTGGTTTAATAATTTTTGAAGAATAAGCATAACAAAAAATGATATATAATGGGAAATAGGAAGATTTAAATAAACGATTACATAGTTTTTTTATTTTTCGTGATATTATTGATCATTAAACGCCAAATCAAATGATTTTATCTGTTGATAAAAAAACAAAAAACAGTTGAAGCATGAACAATTAAAAAATTTAAGATAGACCAGTAAGTTAACTGGTCAGGGAAAACCTATGTGATTTAAACATTTTTTTTTTTAGAATAATTTATTGATATTTACAACTGTAATTATATTACATCAAGTAAATCTGCTGCACGAACAAAGGACATGAAAAAAAACACTTGTGGAGAAACTAACCATTGATAGCACTCCAATAAAGTTCTATAGTAGAAGGTCTCGAGACCATCTTCTTTTCAGACGCCTCTGAGAGTTATCAGGAATAGTATGAGAAGCAATTTGAGAGACTAGTGGATTCAAGTGTGTATGGAGCTTGTCATGGAAGGATAGGTATCTAGTTTGGGCCAAATCAGCAACATATGGGATATTAAGATCATGATGGATGAGTTTATTTGTGACATAATAAGGAGCATTGAGGAATTTACGAAGGATTTTGGATTGTAAGGATTGGATAGGAGATGAATTGGATGGTTTAGTGGAACCCCAAAGCTCAACTCCGTATGTCCAAATAGGTCTTTTAACTGTCATGTAAGTGAGTCTTTTGTAATTAATTGGGAGCTTTGAACGTTTGTCCAGTAAGTGTTGAAGTAGGCGAAACCGTCGAGCAGTTTCTTGTCTTTTCAGTTTTGTATGAGGATTTAAACATTTAATTTTGTTTTTAAAGAATAATTGTAAAAAATATGGTGACGCAATGTTTTCCCAGTTGTTGTTTTTGTTTTAATATTTTCTTACTAAGGGTCTGCTATATATACTTTACAAAATTAGAATATTTCCAGAGTAAAACGGAATATATTTGAAGATAAAGTCATTTTAACTGGTTAAGATATGTTTCATTAATTCTATTTACACAATTTTTATTTGTATTAATTAAATCCACATTTTGATTTCCTGAAATATAAACATTTTTTAAATATTATTTCATATTTCAATAATAATTTCATATAAATATATTTCTATTTAATCTTTTTTTCTTTCATTTTTTTAAAAATTTCATTTGAGAAATCCGGGCTTTTATTTCAAAAATAATATACTTTGTATTATTTGTAAAACCTGAATAGAATTTTTATTATGTGCAGAATATATTATACGCAGTAGAATTATATAATACTTGTACAATTATAATAAAAATAATCTACAATTATAGTATAAATAATCTACAATTATAGAATACTTATTCCATATAAACATGAATAAAGTGTTTAGAACTATAAGTACTCTTTAATATGAATTAAATAATAAATAAATGAAATATATGAATATTATCCTTAAATATTTCTGATTTATTATATTGATTAGGGAACTAATATCCCAAGTGATGGTTTTAACAAATATTCAGAATATGATTAAGTATAATTTGAAATATTTATTTGTAATGATATATTTGGTTTATGATTGTTGGGGTCTCTACAATGTTTTTTTTTTTCCATAGCACAACGGACTGCCGATATTTCCGTATTCCTGACCTAATGCTGGCAATGAAGCGATGGGTTGGCTGTGGTTACGATTTAAAGACACGGGGGCGAAGACTCTACGGCTGTTCCGAGTTTACGGCCTATAACTCCAAGATGGTCTCTTACCGTACAACTCCTGTCTGGTCTCTTATCAGCTTATCTCCTCTGCGGATATCCTGGCAAACTCTTCCCTTCAAATGTTTATTAAAGTAATGAACAATATAATAATTGTGAATGGATTAGCATTAATGGTTTTTATATTCTTTAATTTTTTTTATATATGTTTTTTCGAAAGCGGTAAAACACCATTCGGAACTAAAAAAATTGTTTATTCTTTTAAATAATTTTATGGATTTTTATTTAAAATAACCTCCATGATGGGAAAGATGAAATAAAAATAATAAAAAAATATGCCAGGATATCCGCAGAGGAGATAAGCTGATAAGAGACCAGACAGGAGTTGTACGGTAAGAGACCATCTTGGAGTTATAGGCCGTAAACTCGGAACAGCCGTAGAGTCTTCGTCCCCGTGTCTTTAAATCGTAACCACAGCCAACCCATCGCTTCATTGCCAGCATTAGGTCAGGAATACGGAAATATCGGCAGTCCGTTGTGCTATGGAAAAAAAAAAACATTGTAGAGACCCCAACAATCATAAACCAAATATATCATTACAAATAAATATTTCATGTATCTATTAAATATATTAAATTTAAATTTAAATTGATCTAATGTAAGGTTGTTTATAGTTTAACCAAAACAATATTTGTTTCAGATAAAGAGAGTCAAAGAAGAATTTATTGATGGAAACTGCCAACAAAGAGAAGTTTTATACCATATAATGAAAAAATCCATAAAAATGGTGTTATCACAATTATTTTATAAAATATTCGTCTGTATGCATTTATGTATATATTTAACTTTCAAGAAATGTAATGTGAGTTAAATAAATAAAAAAATCCATTTAAATCCCCTTAAGCCTATAGTTAAGAAGGTAAGTGGCATTAATTACTAACAGAATCTAATGTTATTTATTTTCACAAGATTATTCCAGTAATATAGATCAATATTCTTTATTATTTAATAAATTATATATATATATATATATATATATATATATATATATATATAGATATATATAATTAAAAAATATTAAAAGTCATTAAAACGCAATTCTGGAGTAATACACATAAACATTTTTTCAATATTAATTTAGCATGGACATACTATTTATGAGATCTGTCAATTGGCATTTATTATTAATAATAAGATGGAATTATCCAAGTTTTATCAATTTAAAAAGGTTTTGTATTCCTTAAATTAATAACATGAAATCAATTATTTCTACATCATATGCAGGGAGATGAAGATATATTCTAGTCGGAAGTCAATGCTTCGGAACTCCACTCAACACTGTAATCGGCGCCCCTAGTTGTATGTTGCTGGCACGATAACATATAATTTTTCATTAAATATACATAATATATATTTAAATATATTAAATAAACACACACACTGATAACTTTATGCAGATTCGAATATAGAAAAAATTATTTAGACAAATGTTGACTTAATTAATTAACATACTAAATTAACTATATAAACTCATCTAATAGGTAGTAATATAAATAAGTAATCTTAAATATTAAGTAAATTTTTATGTATTACTGAAAAATAATGTAATATTTACCAATTTATAGTCATTGCGATATATAATTATAAGGTAGTTAATTTTAACTATTATTAATTCAATTATTTTTATGTATATGAAGTTCATTTTATAAAAGAAAAGAGTCATAATGCCACCAGCTGTTAGTGACTTTTACAAATCATAATGAATTATAATAATTACCAATAGAAAAAAAGAATGAAATTGAATAAATAATATTATCGAAAAATTATAATCTATATAAAAAAGTAACGTCATTATAGATCATTATTATAGAATAAAATATTTATTTTGGAGAGTTTATTTAAACTTTCATACTTTGAAAATACTTTGAGTTCTGTCAGTTTATAGTTAAAACAACTATTAGATATACATTTTAAGGTTACAACCTTTTTTTTGGAATGTTGTATATTCCAAAATATAGTATACACACTTCTTAATTTAAAAATTTTTACTTGGTAACCAAAAATTCACATGTTTAATTTATCATTATTTACATGCAATAGAATATTCGCCTATTTAGTAGTTTTCCCAATTAAATAACCATGGGACTAGGAAAAAAAAACACGGAGAACAAATAATGAATCCTTGAATAGTGAATTTATTTCTTTATACTAATATTTTTTATTTATACTTAATAAATAATATACTGTTCCTCTATTTAATAAATTACTTTTTTAAATCCTTTCGGACCATTTCTTCTCATATTTATTGGGTCAAACATTAATTATTCAAGAAAAGTTCATCATTATAATCATCTTAATTTTAATTCGAAATGAAATTTTAAAAAAATTAAAACTTAAAAGTAAATATAAGGGTACATTAACGACCAGTTTTATGTTATGACACAATTTTTTCCTGGTTAATTAACCATTTAGAGGTGGTTCTGTATGACAGAACAATTTTTATTTAATTTATTTTCCTATTTACTCGAATAAAATTTCAACTGAAGACCCCAAGTATACTATTAACATGATGCGAAACAGATGTCAGATCCTATTTCAGATTTCTTGGCGAGGTACCAGGAGCTATGACAGAAGGAGCAACAAAAATAGAAACCAGGTCATTGAAGAGAAGGATCAATTGGTTATAATAATTACTAACCTCTTCTATCTTATTTATGAATCAATGTGTTCCCTAAAAATATTCTCAGATCCTTCAGAATGGGATTGAGGGATGATAGAAATAATTGAAAGCACTTAACGGTGATATATCAGTCAATGATTCTAATTGTTAGATACCCTATATTATTTGTTTGTACGAATATTTATGAGGGAGGTTGGTCAGTGGTAGAGCGCGGAGTTGCCGTGCCGAAGTACCTGGTTTGGAATCTGGCAGATTATTTATTTAAACAGCTGAAGGACCCTGTGGTAGCTTGATACCTCACACAGCAATGGCTCACTCAACCTCTAAAAAGTGGATATCCTTAAATGGAGAAAAACCTGGCGGTCGAATGTGATCTTGGACAAATCACTTACCTGCACAACCGCTGACCTTGTAACAGTGCAGTCCCTAACACGTAATGAACCCAAGACCCTTCGTTAGTCGTAGTAGTATAGATTTTATTTTTATGTTTATATAATTCAAGAAATATACTAAATAAACTCTGGGTGAAATAAATAAATAATACTAAATTAGCCTCAAGCACTAAATAGTTAATAAGGTAAGTGGTCTTATTTACTAATGTGATGTAATATTAATTTTTAAAACAAAATACTGATAACAAAAGAAAGATCATTATATCTTAATAAAATATTATTTATATTGAAGAATGCCACTAATTCATTAATGTTAACAAATAATTTATGTTTATAATACCAGGTATAAATTAATAAACAAGTGACAAATTTACAAGAATAAGAAGTAATAAATCAACCAATAATAGATTATTTTTACCAAAAAAAGATCTTAAACACGACTTTTAAGACTCGTCATTAACTAAATTTGTATGCACATTTAATTAATCGAATTATTAACATAAAAAGAGCATGATTAATATAAACTTTTATAATGATACTTACTATTCTTAATTCCTTTAATAGCTAAAATGAGGATATCTTATTACATTTAAGTATAAATATTTTGTCAATATTTATAAAACATTATAATTTTCAGTAATAAACTGACTACACTAATTTTTCACCCAACACTAATTTTTCAACTGATTATTGTATGAATTTGAAAATTTAATTTTTCTATGCTTATTTAATCTGTAGAATTAAAAACATAAAAACTGCCTTACTATAAGCAAATTTTCAATACCTAATCTTAATATCTCTTAAAGCCAAGCTGAGAAGATTTAATTACATTAAAATAATATTTTAATATTCACATATAACATTATAATTTAAGTAATAATAAACTGACAACAATAAAAAAAAATTTAATATTCAACTTTACTATACAATAATAAAATAAAATAAATATAACCTCAAAACACAAACAAATTAAATTATATAAATCATTGTTCCCTGAATTATCTTAATCAGGTTATTATGACGTCACAAAATGTTCTTGGCCTCAAAGATTATCAATGATTTAATGATTTTTCTTAAATATCAAATATTTACCCAGAGGAGATGGATAGCAATCCCAAAATATCCGTCGAAATTTAAAATTGTAAGTAATTATTAACAATAATTAATATTAACAACGTTTTAATTATTTCTTATTAGTTCTTCTGTTTAGGATAGTATATTAAAAACTGAATTAATTACAACGTATTTAATATAAAAATATATTAAGTATAAAGAAACGTCTTATATAATAACGTAGCTTTATTAATTAAAAAAAAATTAGGAGTTAGTTACAAAATTCCATTATTTTCAGTACTGTTACTTGATTATACTTTATAATTAATTTTAAAAAATGTTATACACTACATTTAAAAAATTAAACGTACAATCATCAATAATTTTTGCTTTAATGAGATTTACAGATTAAAAACTTTATTAGATAAAGTAGTATGATATAATAATTATTTTAAAAAAAAAATGTATATAACAAAGTTATTTTGATACAGTAAATGATATGAGATAATGAGAAGTAGAGAAACTACCTAAAAATTACTGATATTACTTGATAATAACAATTATATTACAGTTATAAGTTTTTAAGGATAGTTTTTCAAATAATGCATATATTAATTAATATGCATATGTATTAATTACATTTTTTCATTTACATACTATACAATAAAATATAAATATGAATTATATTTCTGAAATTAAGTTTTGATGAGTTTTTAAAACTTTCCATCTACTATCAGGTATAATATATATATATATATATATATATATATATATATATATATATATATATATATATATGGTATATATATTAAATTTTAAATTAAGTTGATAATTTTAATTTAGTATCGTTTTTAAACGCAATCAGCCTCTATGTTTGTAGTAAAATCACTGGAAATGCAGATCAAAATATTTCTTATCATTCTATAGAATATACTAATGATTAATGATAAATAAAATCGAATTCAATTACTCACAGACGTAGACACAAATACCTACTCACTCACTCACGCACCCATATCTTAGAATAGCTAAGGTCAATAAACGTTCCTAGTCATTGATGAAGGTATAGTAAAGCTATAGTGAATATGTTTTGCTCTATAACTTAGTGTTTGGCTAAGGGCTTTAGATGTACTTTGCTGAACTGTCTAATTCTCTGATTGTTATAATATATACATTTTTGATGGTTTGAAACAACTCAGTCTGTTCTTTATTTATTCTTTTCGAATAGAACTTGTTTTTTTGAAACATAACCACAGACAATGTAGCATAAATATATGTTTCCTTATCATAAAAATGTATATAGTAATATTTAAAGTTGAAGACATTTGTTGATAATTAGTCCAGTAATTCTCCTATGATTATTAAAAGAGGCATTGGTTTAAACAAACATATATTTTGCATGCTACTGATGGCAAATACAATTTTTATAATTTATATTTTTTTATGATTCACTGTATTATGTTCAGAAAATTCTTATTTTATCCGGAACTGTATGAAATTTATCTTTACTCTGGTACACTAATATAGGGTTGCCCTAATGTTTTTTTGTAAATTTTACTTTTTTTTCTATCTGAAGTTGGCAATTTGTTCGATATTGAATAAGTTAATAAATAAACTAAATGTTTTGAGGTATTAAAAGAACCTTTAAATATTAAATTTATTTATAAATATTTAAAAATCTATTAACAATTTAGTTGGTATAATTAATAGCCAATGATCTAGGTATATAATATTATATTGGGACAATACAACAAACCCTGTAGTATTACTATAATTGGAAAATTTAATATGTGTATAGAAAATTGCAGAAGGAAAGGTAGTCGAGAGAGAAATTATAAAATGTCAGTAGTTGAATTTTTTAACACAATTATGATGATACAAGATATAGGCAATTTATATCATGAAATATTAATAGCAAAAGGACTACAGTATTTATTTGAATGTTTTATTATTTTACATTATATTAAAGAAGTGCAATGTTTTAACGTTAAAAATTAAATGTAACTGAGATTCATGTTTAATTCTAAAGCCAAAAAGGTATCAGTTCCGCAGGATGTCCCTTCGAACACAACAGGATTTAACTTTAATTATGTTTCTTTTTAATATAAAGGATGCCTTTTTGGGTTATAAAATAATCATGGTTTATTTTCTTTGACAACAGCAATTTAGAGGCTTATTCAGATACATTGTAAATATCGTTTTTAAACTTTAAGTAATTTTTCTGTTTATTCTAAATAAAAAATCAAACCATCCACATTTCGTACAAGGACAGTGCTGCATAGCGCGCTCTGTAGGGACAGTAACGAAGCCTGTGTTTAAACCTGGCGGGTCTTGGGTTTCGGATCGAATCTAGAAGAGGCCACCGATCCGCGCTGCTACCTGGCGGCAAATGGCCGAACCCGGTCCGACCCGGCGATGGCACCAGACCACGCCCACCAGCGGCCATGTTGATTTAGGGCGGTTGCCATGGGGATGGGGGTGGCCATCTTGTCACATCTGCCACTTCCTCTATACACCGCTATCACAAAACGGCTCAAGCGTTAGTTCGATCACTAGGTGATCAGTACACGTGGGCAGGGAATGATAAGTGCAAGATAGGAGAGCGGAAAATGGAGAATAAAGTAGCACTTAAATAAAAGCAAAAACTTGATCTCTGATGATATGATGGATGCTAAGCGAACTTAGTGGTTCAATACCGACACCACGCAGAATGACATTCCTCAGGCTTCGAATCACGCGAAAATCCTATTCTACATTTCATACTTGCAAGAGCGACTTTTTCACTAACGTCTTGTTCAAGCTCCCTGATGTTTATCCGCTATTTGAAAATGTTCATACAAAATGGTTTACATTCTCTCCGATGATTTTCAAAGCTTATATTAGTTTTCTTATAAACAATAAAAATTATTAATGAATAAATAAACCCACTGTTTCTATTTAAATGTAATAAAACAAATTTTTAAATAAAATAAATATATAAAGTCAAATTTCAGTCTGAGGGAAATTATATTATTTTTAACAATATTAAGTTGTACTAATTATAACAATATTGTAAGATTTTAATGAAAACTTAGCAATACGTTATATACCTTAGTATATTAAATTACATAAAATAAAACACATCTAAAAAGAAAACAATCTTGTCTTATCTTCTTTAACCGCGTATATTCTTAACTCAAAACTTTCTTCAAAAATTCAAAGATCCTGACATAGCCATGATCAAGGAATTAGGAAGTTTTATGTTGGAATAGATGTATATACTGAATTGTTTGAAGAATGTAGTTAATATCAAATCTAAAAATTATTATAGTCTATTTTTATTTTATATGTTCATAATAGTTCCTGTTATAATTTTCAAAAATTAGAAATTATTTTTTTGTAGTTAATTTTCACTTTTGATGGATAGAAATTCTCAGTTTCTTATTTCACTAAACTATTCTATTATTTATTACTAAATGGATTTTTTTTTTATTTTCCTATATTTGTTCTACAAATATTATTAGTGTTGTTACAGTAGTCAAGATAATGTGGGCCAGCAAAACATCGACAATGGTGACTTCAGGCTGATTTTACTATATTTTATTATACCATATTTATTATAACGTATGTATGGACCCGTAGTTATTGTTTACCATGATTAATTATCATTTATTTATGTACGGTAAGCTGCAACATTATGCAACCGGTCACTCAACCCAAATTAAGTTATTTTATAATAGAAAATATCATTATTTCGCGTACCTTACAATTATAATCATTATATTAAAACAAGATTAAATTATAATAGTAATGCATATAGGTAATTTTTAAAATTAATAATTTACTATCGTATTTTTTACGAGACAACAATAAACTTATCATCATGGACTGAAAATAGCCTGCCCAGAGTTACTTTGTATCTTAACATTTTATGTTTAGCGAATTTTATCACCTTGAAAACTAAAACTTTACAGACATGAAATGAACTGTTTTTGAGAAACACTTTTAGTAATTTAGTTACTAGATACTTTAACTTATTAAAGGCCAATATAATTTGAAGATGTATATTTTATATTTTGTTGAAATTATTAAAGTAAGAATTTGAAATGTCTTAAGTAGAAAAAAATTTTAATCAGTTAATTATCTAATTAAATATTACTATCATAACTGTTAAATGTTTTTAATAATTCTATTAAAAATATTAGCAGTCATCATGATTTGCTCACTCTATCGTTTTGTAGTAAATTAAATATTTATATGACATATTGAACAGGTTTTGGTAATCTTTTGAGAAGACGAAAATTAAAAACACTAGATCAATGGCATGAGACATGAGGGTCACATAAGTTGACATTTGCCTGATTGAGTGTTAGTTGCATTGATATGATAAGAACTATTCCTTCGTGGAAGTTATCACATTCTTTCGTAGAAAATGATGCAAGTATTTTTATAAAAGAACTATTTAAATAATAGAGACTAAGAAGAAAAGTTCATTACTACAAGATAAGCGTAATAATAATTAAATATTATAATTCATTAAATAAGTGCTAATTATTTCTAAACATAAACTTGTTTTTTATTTCTTTTCCTATGTTAAATATGCAGTATGATGAATGTATAAGTGACTCTTTTTCTCTCTTTTTCAAAGTCTCAGCCAAGTTCTATTAGTTTTTTTAATGCCTTTAAATAACAACTATATACATATTCATAATCACAGTAAGATGTTTATTGTTCATTACTCTTATTATTTTTTAAAAAAGACATACAGCGTTTTTTTATTAGTATTATTTTTTTTGTGTGTGTTCATTAATAATTACACGCTTCTCAAGACCGATGTCCACTTCTTAGAAGAATATCCGATATTTAGCAGACAGTGTGAAAACGGCCTGCATTGTATAATGACAGTAAAGTATTTAGTGTTATATAAAAATTATCTATTTTGATATTTATCACCTATTTTCTGTTTTTCACTTCTATTTATTTGTAAAAAAAAAAAACACCAAGGAGTCCTCAATAACTTTCTAAATGTTTTATAAAAAAATATCTCAATTTTTAACTTTCTCCTTGTCTTATTATGAATACAGATCCATAAATGTCCATAGTTGTTATTTGTCAAAAAGAAATACCCATTTTTTCCGATATGCCATTAAAATCTTCTCAACAGTTCCGTATCCAGGTAATAGCAAAATGAAATAAAAATAACCCCGTAGCGAAAAATAAGTTTTACAAGATTTAAATATATGAATATTCATTGAGCCACATCGGACTAAATAAACAACTGGTACATTAAAAAAATCCTACCGATTTCTAAAATTATTAATGTGCGAATCTGAATCCGTTACATAACCAACTGCAGCTGTTTTGTAAGCATTTAAAATTACTACTGATAAAAATAATTTACAATTGAGTTTGATTGAGGCATAACAGTGGCATCAGATTAAATATTTTTTTTGGAGTTTTTCCAAAGGCTTCCCTGCATATATTAAAAAAATAGGTCTTATTGCTGATAATATTTAAAAATTAAACTCAATCAATGTTACAATCGATTCCATTTTGATTATATTTGTAATTCAAGTTAATATTATCAACTCAGTAAGCATTTGTAAAATATTTGTTCCAAAAGGTATATTTTATTGATCTTATGGCCTGAAACAACTAGTTTTAATTAGTCAGAAATTCAGATATTGAAATTTAAGTGATAGCCCAGTGGAATGCGGAACATATATGAATTATTATTTTTTTAATTTACATTAAGTACATTCACCCACAAAAATGTTCTTAATTACCCCTACTATCATGTTTTACCGAGAAAGTTCCTAACTATCGTTTAAAAACTAGAAAATTATCGAGGATAAAAGAAAACACGAAATATTTTGAAGAGAAACTTCTAAATGTAACACTCATCATATTATCAAGCTCAATAACACATACTCATTTTATGTATATTTGTTCTTTTAATATTTTTTTATAATTTACAAAAAATAATTGTTTATCCTAAAGTTTATTTTGAGGTTTCAAAATTATATTAGCAGTCAGCCTGTTATGTATTGCACCAATACATGTAATACTTACTTAACACGATATATTTATGAGGATTACTATAAAATATTAATTACTGTAAAATACCTCTTGTATTTAGCTATAATTCTCAACTTATTTAACTATGTAGGGAGTATATATTATTGCTAAAGCCCGATAAAACAAATTCACAATGGAAAAAAACTAATTCATGGCATTACAAATAAATCCTCACAGAAATATAAACGTAGATTCATAATTTTGAAACAGAATTACTGCAATATCACATTTACAAACATATTTGCTATTGTTTATAACATAATATTAAAATTAAACATTGGAATCTCAGAAAACATGAGAATATTCTTTTACGTAATGTATGTATATAAAAGAACAATAAATACAATTAAAATTGAAATTTGTGTAAATTATACTAACTACGCCATTATAAGTATCATGTAAGTATTTGTTGTGAATTAGTTTAGCATGTATTTTTTTTTACTTATTCAATAATAGAAACGTTTATTTAAATCAATTTAAAATCTTTCAAAGACATTTAATTAATTTCTACTATAGCATTAAATTGATTGATAGGTAAAAATATGTTCTCAATTCTATGTAAAGAATAAGAAATGCAATTTCATAAAATCACAGACAAGTTTCGGGAATAATCTTTTGCGTTATGAAAATATTTTTAATATTGAAATATTGGTATGAACAGAACATTTAAATTTTTATTGATTTGATACGCTTCACTTAGAAATTTATTATTAAGGAATTATTCTAGAAAAATCAATAAAAATGTATTATTGCAAAATAACCAAATAAATATTCTTATTAAAAAAATTAAATTTGTATCCACTTCTTCATAATATTTGAATGAGTGAATAAACATATGATACATAGAAAAATGTAGCTATTTTAAAATTTATGAATAAAAATTATTTATAATTTATGGATTATAAATTTATTTTGTCTTTCCTTTTTTTAATATTAAGACAGCTTCTCTGTGTTATTTCTTGTGGAGGGATAATAGAAATATTTTTATCATAAGAAAAGTTGATATTTATAGACTCTATTATCAGGTCTATGACAGGTCGACCAAAAGATAAAAATATGTAATCGATTCGTTATTACCCTATTTTTGTTTTGTTATAAACAATTATTAATTCCTTATATTTCCTATTTAAATATCACGGTAACAGTTTGTAAGTAATGATAAATATTTTTAATGTTCATATTTTCGGGTTTAAATAAGAATTCGTTCTAAAATATTCGAATAATATTCGTTTTATTCTTGAAACGATTCAGCTGTGCTATGATTGTAATGCCAAGAAGGGATCGGTAGCTAAGTATAAAAATGTATTTATAGCGAACAGTTTACAAAACCCGAAAATATCCCCACAAAAGTAAAACCGGTTTACTCCATTTCTGATCACATACCTTGAACCATAACACTAACAATTGTTAAAAAAAGTTTTACTTCCTATGATTTATTGATATCAGGAATCTTATATACTCTATTAATTAATATTACACGATAATCTGAAATTCTCCAGTAGCCTCTTTGAAATTGTCAATGTTTAAATGTCCAAACGCATTCTTGAAAAATATTAATTATGGCTCTTTAAAAAATATAACTTGCTTTGATTATGTTATACATATACAGACGAATAGTTACTTCTGTAAAAATAAATAATAAATATGTTTCAAATCAGTAAATGAGTATTTGTTATTGTAAATACTGAAATATATATTTGCAGAAGATCAGCCTATTATTTATTACAATGTTATGATTAATATACTCTGTTTATCTACAAAGGTTAATGTTAGTTATAATTATAACATAATAAACATACATTAAATAAAAATACAAAAATGCTTGGAAATAAACTGCTTAGAAGATCTTATTTTTAGACAAATCAATTTCCGTTACATTGTGATTATGATCACTGAGCTATGACGCTTCTAACCTGGAATAAAAACTACTTTAATACCAATACTATCTTATAAAAAAAAATAAAAAATGTAAAAAGTGATACTTAAAATGTTTAATAGACTCAAGAAAAATTTAAATGTTTCAAAATAATTAAATATTAATGCGTAGTCCTAAAAAAATTAATTGTTTTAGTTTATTTTTATTATTATTTTGATAGTGATTATTTTTAAATATTTTTGTTTTGAAGAGAAAAGATTTGCCCTGGCCGGGATTCGAACCCGGGTCGTCTGCGTCTCCGTTGTAGTGCTCTAAACCACTGAGCTACCAGCTACCAAGTCAATGACTATTAAACAATTATAATTACTATAATACAAGTAATTTATATTAAAATATTAATATTGAGATAAATAAATATTGATCCAAGTCATTGATACGACCCCTGGTTGCTCAATGGCTTAGAGCACTACAACGGAGACGCAGACGATCCGGGTTCGCATCCCGGCCAGGACAAATCTTTTCTCTTCAAAACAAAAATACTTAATTATGTTTTGTTCACATCCATCCGCTTTAATTTAAAATATTAAAATTTTCTCATTTGATCATGAAATTCCAATACTAGGCGACGTATTTTTAATAGGGCAATGTGTTGATTGGTAAATAATTAAATACATAAATGCAAGAAAAACAGTATCTTAATTGCGCCTTTAGTCGAATTTACTTTAAATAGATATTTTTATATAAAACCTTTGTACGATTGTCAAATATAATTTATAGAATATTAATATGTGCCAATCAATAGTCGGTTGGATACTATATGATATGATATATTATATGACATATGTGAAATAGGTACTATACTATACGATACCCCAGATACACGAAGATCCCAGTCACCCAGATATCATGAATGAACGAGCAGTAGTGAATGACTGAAACGTGGGAGTTGGTGAATGAAAGGAAGAAGCCGTAAAAGTGCGGTGTAAAGCCCCGGTTTAGGGCCAATAAAAAACTTTACGGCTATTAGTATTGACAATAAAACATAACAAGCTGTTTAACCGCCGGCACGCGTCCTCCTATCTCTGCCTCTTGTCTTGGCCGCCGCGTTTATCCTCATGTTATCGTCTCGGCCAGGTCTGAGGGGCGTTCTTGGGGTCGTCTCGGAGTTCAGGAGGTCAGATGGGGTTGTAGAAGTTGTTGGGCGGAGAATAATGTAAGAGTTGTTTGAATGTATCAATAAAAGGTTTCATAGCTTATAACAGAAATATATATATATATATATATATATATATATATATATATATATATATATATATATATATATATATTAAATATTTTCCTTATTTAACACTAAAACATTATAGTAAAGATTTTAAAAAAATCTATCAGCATAGCTAAAGTATGAAAAAGCGAAATTTGGAAGCCACGTTAACCATAGCGCGGAACATGAATTATCTCACCAACAAAATTTAAATAAAAATTAAAAAGGTGAAAAATAAATATTAAGTTTTATGTACTCTTAGATTACTACGATTCTCCATCTGTCGTGATATATATTATAATTTTTTATATTATTTTTGTTAGTTTGGAGCAGGGTATCAGTGTACAGATTGCTGAGTTACTGAAGGATTCGGGTTCAAATCCGGCTGTGACAAATTGTACAGATGGATACGGATGGGCCCTGAGATATCTACAGACCATTCTGGGGCTCTCCCATCCTCTATAAGGTGAATACCATCGGGATTGGGGAAATAGAATAATCTGTAAAATCATCTGGCGAAAACCTAGCGTGATCATGGACAAATCATCTTCCTGCAAAACCATTGTCCCCAAAACACTACTGTCTTTACCATATACTGAAAGCAATAACCTTAATGAATAGTAGTAGTGCAGTTTTTTTTTTGTCATGAATACGTCTTTAAAATTGCTTCAATTGTAGGAGACAATTAAAAGAAACTAATGATATCAAAGTCGGGGGATACACTTATTATTATTATTATTACTACAATGTATATATTAGTGTATACAGTTTAGCTACATTTCTATCATCTCCATTCAAAATACAATTATACCACTGGATCAAAGAATTTATTACGCGCGGTGGAATTCAGTATAACTTTTGACACGGAGAAGCTACAACGTTAATTCAAGTTTCAATCGTCAGCTGTTGTCGAAGTCTGTCGATTGAATGTAAAATATGCGTGAAAAATAGTGACAGTAATTATAATAAGGCGTAGGATTATTATGTATGCCTATAAGCGCGAAAAAGCCAAATCCAAATACATATATCATATACGGTTGGAAAGGGCTTCTCAAGAGCGATTGATTGGTAACAACAAAAGCCACATCACCGGGTCAAGCAGTGCCAGGAAAGTAAAAGAATGAATCCACCCGAGCGGATCAACGAAGTTATAACAATTATATTATTGTGGTACATCGGCAACTGGGGCGGTCAAAATTATGCAAGAAGATGATAAAATCACTTCTATATCGACAATGGACTATGTAGGCATCGATTGTGATTAAGAAGACACTTGAAAACGATAGCAATCCATTCGGACATAGGTCTAATGTGAGTAATATTCTATGGTTTCTACGCTTATTGAAACCAACCAAAGAAAAATTACAAGAAAAATTGCTCTTAATATTACTATACTACTTTCACTGAAGAGCTAGTAGAGAACTTTAAACCCTGCGGCACGTTTAAAAAATCACTAGACTCAGACAAAGTGCCTATGTTGTCACGCACAAGCGGATTTTTGTATGCATCTAACCGACACGGCCGCATTAGATCCGATCAGTGCACGTCTAGTACCACCGCGACTACCATTCATGCAGATATGTAGGTTGCGTTACGACGGCAGATATGGTCTCATCAAACATGTTATATTAATGTACCCGTTGATGTGGACACAATGGTGCAACAGCTACCGCGTCAAATGGACGATGAACATGCGTTCTATGTCAACATGAAGATGTATAGGATACATAAATCTAAGTATCTGAGCCAGTGGTTAAAAAGCTTGGATACAACTGTTTCTTGGTCAACCATTATAAAAGCATTTTACATAATTACAAGATTACAGTACAATGGGATTCATTTCATGCTAACACAATAACCAATTGTGTGCCGGCCAACGCCACCTATGATGATCCGATCGAGCATCTACAGTATGACAGAAGTTCACCGGAGTTCTGCTTGCAAGGTTCTGTTTGCCTCGACATTGCTCTGGGCCAGTATTCAACACCGCTGAACATGATTTATGACTTGTATTAAGAGGAACTCTCGTTTCCTTTGATATAATACATAAATAATATTATTTTTATAAAAAATATTACCAGTTACGTAAATGTGTAAGCGTACAACATACGGCCGTGTCCATGTGCCACACCCCATTTTTTTTCTATATAAGATTTTGTCTATTAGGAATGATGACGAAAGTGTGTTATAGCATTTATATATGTATTTGGGCTCCAGAATATCTAAATGATCAGCTGAATTTATGTATGAATTTATGAGCGATATGTAAACATACAACATACAAAATAAAAATCAGAACTCACTTGGTGCAAAGTAAGATTCGTTATTTCACTTGATTAACTTTATTACTAGCTGAAGACAACACTTTGTAAAATCATGAAAAAAATTAAATTAAATAATCATTGCAGTATTTATGAAAAAAAAACTGTATCACCAAACCCCACGAAGGATCTGGGGTTCAGTATATGGTAGATACCGTACTGTTTCTGGAACAACGGTTGTGCACGGGTGGTTAGGGTCCTAGTCACGCTCGACCACCTGATTTTTCCTCCTTGTTTTGGGTACCCACTTTATAGAGATTGGTCCTCTCCTACCTACCGTTCTCCTAGGTACCATACGATCAGTATTCAGTATTTATGAAACTGTCTAGAAAATGCAAAGACATTTGAGACGAGAACAAAAGCAAATGATCTTAAACTGGCAGGACCTCGGTTTTACTCAAGTTAAAATAAGATTATTCAATTAAAAAAAAATAATCATGTTGGTATTTCAGACCTAAAAAAAACTGATCTCAAATTGATAAGACGTCATTTGACTCGACGGGTTCACGGACGACTACTGTTATAAAATTTCTAACATGCGTGTAATGGATTCCTCGAATTCGAATTTAAATATCTTCCTACGTAATTAAAAACCGGAGTTTATATCAGACGACTGGGAGGAGAAGGATGACGGGTGACAATAAAAATAATAACTTTATTGTTGTGGATTTCTCAGAGCTACTTCAGGAGAGACCTAGTTTTAAAACTGCAAAAGACGAGAGATGTTCCGGGGATCGTTAATAATTCCGAAATGAAAGGGTACCCATTTTATGATGTAAAATACGCCGAAATTCTCCCGGAGTCCTTAATAAGACAGCTCAGCAGCACGGGTGGTCCCGCGATATACGATCTTCTCATTTGAAGGCCGGGGAGGGAGCAGAGGCATCCAGGCACCTACAAATGAGCTGCTTGCCGGTCCCAGCACTTGGTCACGTTTCTAATTTATACTCTGTTTCAAAAATAGCCTGTATAACTAGGCGATTGCGGGGGAAGCATGCAAGTGCTTTAGCCGGCAAGAGGAAAGGAAATTCGTATATAAAATATTCGGAGAAATAACGGATATATTGGATATATCCAATGAAGACATTGGGGGGTAGCTAAGAAGGTAGGGTGATGGATGAGTTGCTGCGCTGAAGGTTCCGGGTTCAAATCCGGCGGCAATTAAATTTATTAACAGCCATGGATGGACCCTGTTAAATCTACAACCACCCCTGGGGCTATCCAGCCTTTAAAAACAGGGTTCCCTTAGTTGGAGGCAAAACCTGACGGTTGAGCTTGATCTCGACGAATCACCTCCCTGCACAACAGTTGAAACAGCACAGCTTACCATGTACTGAACCCCAGACCTTTCATGGGTTCGTATTGGTACAGTTTTTTTAGGCCTTAGTACAAAAGTCTTCTCTTATAAACATTCCTACACTAAGCAACGTCAGTTCGGAGTTGAAGCTATGTTTCGAGCTATATATTGTCTCTCGGATTTGCGTTACACAATCTAACAAGTTGGCGTAATTCAACAAGTTCCTAAATAAAGTAATGTTCAATGAACATTCTTCCTCGTGTATACATCACAAAAATTGCGAGAACACGGGGATGTAGTGACGGTGAAGAGCACGGATTTGTCTGACTGGCATACGACCCGTGGTAGCTCAGTGGTACGGTTAGAGCACTGCGACGGAGACGCAGACGACCCGGGTTCGAATCCCGGTCAGGGCAAGTCTTTTCTGTTCAAAAGAAAAATAGTAAATTTTTTAAATATTTTATTGGAAAAGAAAAGATATGACCAGGACCGGGACTCGAACCTGGTCATATCTTTTCTTTTCAAATAAAATATTAAAAAAATTATATCATATAACAATAAAATAAATTACAAAAATAGTAAAGTATCTTGTTGTTTTAAAAAGCTTATTTATCATCTTGTACTAAAAATCATGTATTAAATCGGTCTTTTTCTTTTTTTTTTTTTGTTTATGATTTCACAGCTTATTTTTGTAAATTACAGTCGTCAGAAGCGAATATCAAAATAATTGGAAAAGAACTCTTTGTTAAACATTGTTTTTATATATTAGTTATTACGAAATTTAAAAATATTACCTTACATATTATAAATTATTATTTGGTATACCATTTAATACCTTAAATACTTACATCAGGATTTAATTCTGTTATTTTAGTTGGATGAAGCATTTAATGTATTCATTTCTATATTCTTTCAGATTTTTCGCAGCTTAATACAACAATTCCAATATTTCTCTATACTCTTTCTTGTTTTAGCTTCTCTCCTTTTCACATTTCTTTAACACCTTCTAACGCAACATTTTTTGTGTTTTTTTTTATTCCTATTTGAATACAAGGTCCCGTGATAAGGCAATACTATCTCAGAAAACAGTAAGTAGGAGAAAACACACTTACCAGATTTGTTTCCTAAAAAAGCCTTTTCACCTCAGATATTTTTTCCCATCGCCTACAGACAATCAATCAACTCCTTCAAAAAAGATTTTAAGAAGGAAAAACAGAAAAGAAAAAACTCCCGGTTGCCGAAAAGTGGTTGGGAACCTTGAGCAATGACGTTCGGATTCCTATCAGAGTAGCCGTGAATTTTTTTCTTTCTAATTTTAAAAACTGAATTCAAATCCATTTCCTAAACAATATACTCCTTTGTTAATATATAATCATAACATTACTTCTGTTGAAAGTTATTTTGTATATTTTTTTCTTTCTTTGTAAACATGATTCTATACAGATACACATAATTTTGTCCAATAATTGGTAATTATTATTTGGTAAAAATTGGTCTATTTGGTACAGCATTTAATTTTAGTGAATTGTAGCAAATTATATAAGAAATAAATATTTAAAAAAACAATATTACTAATTATTTCCCATTTTTTTAATGAACAGAGATAATAATAGCAATCATAAATCACAAAAAAAATTATATTAAAATTTAAATTTATCATCAAAATTCAAATTTATCATTACATATTATAAATTATTATGTGATATACCATATTAATATCTTACATACTTACATCAGGATTTAATTCTGGTATTTTAGTTAGATAAAGCATTTTAAAAGAATCGTTTTTAATTTCAAAACATATAATATAAGGAAGAACTAGTTGGGGGTGCAGTCAATAAAAACACCTTAATAAGTGTAACTTATTTATTGTATCCCGACGTTTCGGCCTACAATGTAGACCATCTTCAGGGCTAAGAGAGAAAAACAAACAGAAGAAGTTCTGTGTATGGCCCCGCTTACTGTGGTTCAAATGATTCATGTTAGAGAAGAATTGGTTGACTGTAACTTCTAATATAAGGAAGAAATAGCTGGGGGTGCAGTCAATAAAAACACCTTAATAATTGTAACTTATTTATTGTGTGCCGACGTTTCGGCCTACAATGTAGGCCATCTTCAGGGCTAAGAGAGAGAAACAAACAAACGAGAGAGAAACGACTTATTAAGGTGTTTTTATTGACTGCACCGCCCAACTATTTCTTCCTTATATTAGAAGTTACAGTCAACCAATTCTTCTCTAACATTAATTTCAAAACGTTCAATTCGATTTGTTTCGTATATACGATAGCATTACTTTTTTTATAATAATAATAATAATTTTATTACGAATATAAATTCAAGAATATCTATAGAAATTAAAATGATTCTTTTGTATTTCAATTCAACTTTAAACAATAAAATTAACTTTATCTCTTAACTTTTCAAACAATTTAAAATAGCAAGTGTTATCACGAAACCTATATTCTAATCTTAGAATGATTATGAGGCTACATTGATTTCGAAATATGCTGTCATCATTTTTCCCATTACGAAATGATTTATGAAATATCGGTAATATGAATGAAATATCGGTTATAGATTGATTTTAAGAAATATTTCTTGCTACATCCCATGACTAAATAGTACTTACTAAGTGTACTGTTTTGACAGAGATGTGCATGAAGGTGAATTGAATGATCCCTTGCTCAACCGCCTGGTTTCCCCCCAAGTAAGGGATACTACTTTATAGAAACTGAGTGAGACTTGGAGGGTTAACAGCTAAGGCAGATACAGACTAAATAACTTAATAGTCATAACCGGTTTCGAAACAAGGACCTTGAGATCTTTAGCACATTTTTTACCTTCTAAACTACTCCTTCCCTTACTAGAAATATATTCTATATTTTTGTTTAAAAAATTAAAATATTGGCATTAAATCCATTATAAAACACATAAATCAATAGTAAGAAAAATGTAACGGATATTTCAAGACACGAATGAGATATGTGTTAAAATGAAATATTAGATTCCTGATGTGCATATTTTTTTCATATAGTCCTTTTTATGAATAAATATTGTCTTATTCCAATTATTTATTTAAATATTTTGTTTAAATGAATGTACTGGGAAGTTATTTCGCTCACACTGTAAAACTGGAATTCAATCCTGAGATTAAAACTATTCGAAGTTTACTGATTTCACAAAACTAAAATCATCAAATACTCCTAGCCATAGTTTTGGAAATATTAGGCATGAGCTCGAGCTAGATTATACTATTAATTATGCTACAAATTATTTATTACTTTTATATCTATTTATATTATACTGTTTTGGAATACAAATTTTAAAAAATGCTTATTAATGTTACAAGAGAGCAAAAACAAGAAACAGTTTGAGCTCTATTATTCGTTCTATACAGAGGATATTTGAATTATCAAGTTTAGCATTATCACATTAAGTAATATTTTTGGTTTATTTACAATACTTTGGTAAAAAAAATAAGAACAGAATAACTTAAAAAATAAAATAAATTCGGAATCAGCAATCAAACTTTTTTAGTTATCAAGATTTGCATAATTATTCACGGTATATGTAAGTTGTCGTACATATAGCGTAGTAATTATGAATTTATCATGCAATTAATTATCTTTTGATATTGCTTTATAGTCCGAAAATTCACAAAACGACTTTTAGCGAAATCGGAGGCGAAGCTGGGGAATTATTTAATCAACTACTTTAAAAATTCCCGAACGCATTGAATAAATATAACATTCCTGTTAGGTTTCAAATAACATTATATCAGTGTTTTTATTCATATTTTTTTTTGTTACCCTTATTTTATTCTAGGCTTTTTATTTTTCAAAATTTGAATACATTTTTCCGCCTCTGAAGAAAAACTTTAATCAGAGAAATTGCATTCATTGAATTTGAAAAATTTAATCAGACAATAAACTGGAACTCTGTCGAGAAATAAAAATAATAAATAAATAAAAAAAGGGACTTGAGAAAGCCAAAATCAGAATTCCAAATGAGGTCTATTCAAATAGGGAAGACAAGAATAAGAAGTTTCACACAACACTCCCAAGGCTAGCAGTATTTCATGAGTGACTGTAGAATAAAAATAAAAAGCTTATAACTCTTCTTGCTGCACTGTGATGTAGGAAATAATAATTTAATTTAATGAACATATTTTTAGAGGGAACATGTAAGTAATTAATGAAAATTAAGATTGGAAAATATTCGTTGTTTTCAAAGCGGCATTCCTTACTGCCTGCCAAATTGTAAACAAGGTATTCCCGGTCCAATGAACTCTTGATTGGGACCTAATTGGCTTAAAAATTATTTCAACATTTTAAATTTATTTATAATTTGTTACAATATTTTGTTTACATTTATTTGCTTAACATATTGAACAACAGGTTGATATTTGTTAATTGTTTCATTAATAAATATTAATATGAAAAATTATACAAATTTCATTGGGCACATAAGAATAAATTATATCGAAAAAAAACCTGTACCACTAAAACCCAAGGAGGATCTTGGGTTCAGAGCATGTTAGAGACTGTACTGCTAATTGGACAACCGTTGTGCAGGGACATGATTTATCCGTAATCAAGCTCAACCTTCAGATTTTCCCCTCAATTAAGGGGGAAAGTACTTCACTTTATAGAGGCTGGATGACCCTTCTGTAACATTCAGAACAGAAAAAATAATTTATTCTTTAAATTTGGAGAAAAAAATCTATACCCAGTAAATATTTTTTATTATTTATTCATCAAGATACATTTCGGCCTAACTGCCATTCTCTTAATTATTAGTTAATCTTCCGATTAACATTGTTTCATTTTTCTATTATATGGTTAGACTTATTATTATTATTATTAGAATAAGTAGACTTATTATCAATTGACTATAAAGGAGATGGTTCCCTCTGAATTTAAATGAAGTAAAACTACTTAAAGTGATTAATGACTTATGGATGAACTGTTAACCATATAACAGGAAAATGAAACAATGTTAAACGGAAGATTGAGAATGACAGTTAGTCCGAAACGTATCTTGATGAATAAATAATAAAAAATATTTACTGGATATAGGTTTTTTTATCCGAATTTAAAGAATAAATTATATAATTAAGTCCAGTTAACCTTTTTTAAAATGGAGATCAAATAATGTATCTGCCCTAGCGGGGGCTTTCAGCATTGCAACTCAGCGCTCTACGCACACAACCACACCTTGCTATCTTGATGAAAAGTACAGGAAACATATTTGTTTTTGATTAAATATGTTTGTACAAAAAAAAAATTATTTTTCACGTTTCAGATGTGAACAGAAATACCAATAGGAAATGTCAAATTTTGAGTTATGTTAGCCTTCAGAAGGAGCAATATGCCATTCATGGATTTATTTCCTACAAATACCAAGGATGACCCATACTCATCTTGATGGCGGATCTTGACAAGAGAATAAAAACTTATATAAACGCATAAAATATAAACGTTGTGTCACAAGTAAAAACTGAAGCATAGCGGGTGACTCATTTGCACCGGGTAAAAACGTATATACTCCCTCGAGTATGACGTAAATATTTAAACAAATGAGGAACATAATCCCGCGATGTTTATGCTCGTGACAACTTCGCCTGCAGACCTGCCATTTTGTTTCCATTGCCGTTGGACGTCCAGATCCTCGAGCCCTGAGGTAGTTTTATTTTTAGCTTTCCCTCCTTCTTCTATTTATCAGCTTCTTTATATTCATTTATTTCGGGTCCTCCTCCCACCCACTCCTTTACATCTTTTTTCTATTTTCTCCCTCTCAAAGGAGTATGTCGCCTTTCGTTTTAAATTCTCCGACTCTTGTATCTCGCCTTCTCGACTCTCTTGTTTTGTTTTTCTTATTTCCTCTGGGTGCCTTGGTTCCCTGAGAGATCTTAGAGGGAATATATCACCCGCTGATTTATTCTTAGTAGGTGGAAACTATAACCTTACGGAAAATTTGCATTAAATATTGTAGAGCCGTTTTAGAGAAAAGTTTTAGATTAAACAAAATTTTTTTTCATTTATTTATCAAAAACAACCACTGTTTAAGTACCTTTGAGATGAACATACGTTGATCCACATAGCTTTTGTGTATATTGAATAACTTCTTTTAGAAATATATTAACCGAGTAAAATGATGTACTTAAAGATGTATTGACTTTCATCGGTTTTGATTTAATACACGATTCATTCCAATGTTTGTTATCCAATTAATTTATGTAAATTTTTTCTCAGTGGACTTTTTCTACTAATATGGCCTAAGTATTTTCCTTGATTGTTTCAGGGATGTATATACTATAACACAGGTATGAGAGGGATGCTGTAAGATTAAGGGAACTTAGCATTAGATCTTGTAGGACTGAAAACGTTTAAGGTGAAAAAAACATCACTTTTTTCTTATTTTTTCATTAGTATAATCAATGTTTATATATTTTTCAAAAAATATATACATCGGTCCACATACATGCTTTCCTGTATATTTAATATCATCATTTAAAAATGTATTTACTGTTTAAATGAATTACTTAAAAAATCATCGATTTTCAATCAGCTTAGATTAAATGCATAATTAGCAGGTACTCTAGGATTTTTATCCAGAAATTATGTACAATTTTTCTCAATACATTTATTTCTACTAATTATTTAACTCTATAATATTCTACTTAGTATTTTATTTGAATGTTTCGAATATATACACATATATTGTATTGTAACAGAGGTTTGGGTTGTGATGTTTGAGATAATAATAATAATATCAGGCGCAACAACTCATCACCGAGTCTGGGCCGCCTCCAGCATTCTCCGCCAATCAGCTCTATCCTCCGAAGCATCGCTCCAGTTTCTAGCATTAAGAAGGGTACGTGCATCCTCCGCTACACCTTCCATCCACCTCCCATTTGGTCTCCCTACTCTCCGTGTGCCATGGATTCCCTCTGTGAGAATCTTCTTGGGAATCCGAGTGTCGTCCATCCGTGCCACGTGACTGCCAAGTTTGATTATTCTGACATCTGAGGTCTTATAGAGGTCGTATGTCTCTCTGTTGCATCACCTTCTCCATATTCCTCCCACTTTTATTGGTCCAAAATTCTTCCTTAGGATTGTCCTCTCGAAGATTAAGAGCCTTTTCTCGTCTGCCTTTGTTAGAGCCCAGGCCTCTGAGCTGTAAGTGAGTACCGGGATGTTTGAGATAAATATTAAAAAATGGACCTATAAACTTTTAAAAAAATATTAAAAGATTTAAAACCATAAACGCTCTAGAATGTACTTAATAACCATATTTTTTCACGTTTCGTCCAGCTACATACAAATACATCAGACGTTTGTGAAAATCTCTGAGAATATTTCTGCAAAAATTAAAGTAAATAAAAAAATGAAAATAACAATTAAATGAAATATTAAAACTGATTCTAAGTCCCAATTTTAGTTCCACAACTGTCAAACTAGGCAAATGTTCAATCGAGAAATTCTTCATAGCAGAAAATTAATTTAGAATTAATTAAGAAGGAAGATTAAATGTTTTCTCTATTGCAATACATTTTAAACCCCATTTTAAAAGAAAAATTAATAGAAACAATAAAATTCAAATTGAATTTTTCTTAGAGATTTATCAGGTCATAAGATTGAAATTAGTGTTTCTATTAATGTATACTGGGAGTAGAAGATGATATATAAAATGTTTGTGCTAAATTTTACCTTTTAGAAAATGCTAAATCTCTCTTTATCAAAAAAAAAAGAAGAATAATTTGTGTGCAATTAATCCTATGTTATGCTTATTGCTTCTTTTTTCAATAATACGAAAATTTAGATGATTTTCTATAAAATTATAAATTCCGATTGTAATTTGATAAAAATATATGATACTGGAATCTTGTAGCGAAGTTGATAAGAACAGAAGATATATTTACAAGCACGAAAAAGACCTCTAACTGAGGAATTCTAACTCTTATTACTTGAGGCGTGGAGATGCAAAAGGCGTTAAATCCAAATTTGAAAATTTATTAGGAAAATAAAAAAAAATGCTTAATTCAGGTGATTATTTATTTGAGACAATTATTTTTCAAAAATTTTTCAAATGTTTTCAAACCATATCGAATAGAAGAAAGAGAAAAAAAATAAAAAAGTTAATGTCACTGGGGTTCAAACTCAAGATCGGCCGGAGACGAGAACAGTTACGGCCGTGACCGTGAAGTCAATAGTAAATAGCTGATAAGACCTAGAGGAATTACCAGCCGGCTGCGTAGCCTCTATCAACCGATCACGGTTTTGTTATTTATTTAATAATTGTCAATAGTAAACCACTCACCTCACATTTAGGTTAATGTAAAAATGTTTCATAGGTTATAAACTTAATGTTTATAGAGTTTCACTGGAAGATGTGAAGTAATATCGGGCTGAGAACGTAACAAGCACGGGGCGAAACTACAGTGGAACTTTAGTTGCGGCCATGACACTTGCTCCTATTTGACCATTTTAAAAACGTTTTTCAAAAATGACCATTCTAATCTCTATCGCCCATCTTGTGCAGTAGGTTATTAACAAGCTAAAGTCATAAGTATAAAATCGTAAATAGCATACTATATTTAATTGATGTATATATTTTTAATTGCTTTGATAGAGAAATTAATAAAGTTTTTTGTCGTGTGTGTGTTTTTTAATGAGCCACTTGTTTTTTTGTCAGTGTAGTAGGAGGAGCGTGGCTGGGTGAGGGAGTGCTCGTAAAAGAGTTTTATTGCTCGGCCAGTACTAAATAGCTACTCGCCAGGTCAAGGTCGTCTATATTTATTTACAAACTCAGATATTTCCGCTTTATCTAGCTTATATATAAACACGTATGTACATAATGTATCATGCGTTGTTAAAAAAAAATTATATCATTAAATAATCTACAATCTGTGAACTGCGTTTGAGATCTGGGACCCTCTTAGGCCTCACCTTGCCTTTATAAAGTGGGTACCCAAAATAGGTGGGAAATATGGTGTGTGATTGTGGTCTAGACCAAACCACCTCCCTGCACAACCGTTGTCCATGAAACTGTATAGTCTATATCACGTACTGAAGCCAAGATTATAAATTTTCTGCACTAAATAGTCATGCTCCTTTTCAATAATTGCTAATCAATATCAGCCTTTAAGTAATTAATTTGTATTATAATAATAGGGTCAAAAAGTGTAGAAAGTCAATCCATCTATTACACTAAAACTTTTTTTTTATTTTTACGATTAAATATTAACTTGGTAAATTAACAACTTGGTTGTTTCACGTCTCTAAAAGGTATCGCTACAGACCTCGATTCAGCTAGTCTCCTTCTCTAAGACCCCTCGCTGATTTTAAAATATATATTATACATGAGGTATCTTAAAACCAAAAAAAAAAAATTCCAATCAAATCTCCGCGATAACTAAACCTTGTAAACTTATTTAAGACTAGCTTTTGCCCACAGCATCGCTCGCGAGGAATTTGGTCTGTCACATAAAGTTTCGTGAAAGATCATTTTAAATATATAATTTCATTTTTTTTAACTATACGTTACTCGTACATCCAAAATTTGAGATGCCTAACTTCAAAACTGACGGATTCTATACAATCTTTGAACCCCCATTATATTAAAGGGGAAACCCTTGGGGGTAGAACTATCCAAATTTCTTTCTTAAATTAAACAAAGAATCTTTCTGCAATTTCAAGATGCTAAGTTCCTGATTTGCCTTTAATTATGTAATATAATGGATTCTCCACAGAAGACAAAACACTGTCGGGAGGGCACGTGCCCCCGTGCCCACCCTAATTCTGCCCTTGCTGTAGCCTATCTGTTATTATGATGTATAACCTATATTACTGTCAAGTTTCATCCAAATCCGTTCAGTAGTTTATGCGTGAAAGATATACAATCATACAAACTTTCACATCTATAATATTAGTAAGATTAGTAGGAAATCAAAACAACAGTTTCACTCATGTTCTTTCTGTTATTTTAACAATTATGATCATGTGATTTGCCTTAAATTTTGTACTATAATGGATTCTCCACAATACCTATAAAGCTGTCGGAGGGGGGCACGTGCCCCGGTGCCCCCCATAATTCCGCGCTTGTTATAGCCTATGAGTTATTCTGATGTTTGACCTATTTTACTGTAAAGTTTCATCCAAATCCGTTCATTAGTTTTTGCGTGAAAGAGAGACAAACATTCAATCACATTTATAATATTAGTAAGATATATGCAATACCAACATCTTCTTGCGCAATGATCATAAAGTTAATTATTGTCCATTTACATAAAAATTAGTGTGAAAAATTATTTAACTTAAAATTACTTTACTAGAAAGAAATCAGAGAACTACACGTAAATAAATAGAGTGAAATCGGTCTGAGAAATAAATAAATAAAGTGTATAACTGATGAGCATTAAATTATATCGGTTGCTTCTTGTATTAATAAATTATAGCTAAACTGGCGAAAAAGTTTGGAAGTTATCTGCTGATCCTGAACGCCTCATACATTATTGTCTCCTGTCAATTGCGTAATTTTAATCGAATCTCAAATCTCAGAAGAGGTGAGATTCCGCATCCGATTGCCCAATGTGATCCTCCCAATATATCAGAAGATAAGAAACCTTCTGACAAGGAAGGTTTCGAAAGAAAGAGAGAGAAATAATTTATAAAAAGAGTCCCGGGTCCTTGATATAAGAGGGGCATATTTTATTTAAATTAATGCCACCCCGGCTACGGGAATAAGAAAGCAATGCTCTTATGCCCAAGTCACGCCTGATAAATTCATGAGGCGATTGGTCTGAGAAAAACCAGTATTCTGTCCCCGAGATCCAATCAGGTGGGGATAGGACAAGGACCGCCATTGTAGAAGAGAAAAAAGTTGTGAAGGATTTCGGCTTCTCATCTTCATTAGCGTATATTGGTTTTGAATTTATTTTCTTCATTTTTTATCAAAGTGTAGTGTTACTCGCTTCGGGTAAAAGTGTCTCGGAATGGAGGAAGCTGTTAGATTTTTTTTTACTAAATTAGTCGGTAAGTGGTACGACTTTCTCTTTTTTTTTCGAGTCATTTATTCATAGAAAAAAATATAGAAAAGAATCAATGAATATATTATAATTTATTAATAAGGAATGTAACACTTTACTGCTCATCAATTAAACACTTTACTTCAATTTATTATTTACAGTTTTTTTATTTCTTAATTTAAAATCTCACCGTTTCAGGCTTCAGCTTCACTTACAAACACTCCCAATTACAAAGATTCATATCCATGGAAGTCTACCATAAGATTATTTGGACGTAAGGGCTACAGATTTGTGGCTTCACTAAGCCTCTCATATCCAATCTTTACTTTATTATAATGTGACCATAATGCTGGTGATTGGATCCAAACGCAATATCTATCCTTTCATGGCGCACTTTATTCCCACTCAAACCCACTAGTTATAAACCTAACTGCTCCTCCAAACACCGATAATCCTCCAAGGCGTCTGAGAAGAAAATGATCTGGAATAGAAATTCATAAAAATTCTTGGACCGATTCCCCCCTAATTCATTACTAGTAGTTTTTATTTAAACTCTCACTCTTTCAGGCTAATTAAGCACTTACTGGACAATCACTCTAAGCTTCCAATTATAAATAAATTATAAATTATATTTAATATATAAAAATAATAAGTGCCAAGTAAAAATTGGGAGTTCCCTATCAGAGGATTTCCCCAATAGCAAGGGCCTTCTTCAAGGGTGCTGCATGTCCCCTACCTTGTTTAAGATTTTCATCGATGGTTGCTTGGAAAGTTGGAACAAAAAATGTAATCCGATGGGTATACCTATAAACGGCTTTCACTTATACCATCTACTATTTGCTGATGACCAAGTGATTATTGCCCAGGACGAAGAAGATGCGAGTTACATGTTTAGAAAAGTGGTAGACCAATACAACCAGTGGGGATTAAATGTCAACTATACTAAAACTAAGTATATGTGCACAGATAGGAGCGAAGCAGACGATTCAACTATTGGGAGCTTGGACAGAGTGGAGTAGTTTTGCTATTTGGGGTCCATACTGGAAAGCGGAGGGACCACAAATGTGGAAGTAGAAAAAAGAATAACGAATGGTAGGAAAGCAGTTGGCATGTTAAACTCTCTCCTATGGAGTAATAATATAGTGGGAAGGACGAAGAAACTGATATATAGTGCTGTGGTCCAAAGTATAATGATCTAAGGCTCTGAAACCTGGGCCCTCAATAGAGTTCAGGAAAGAAGGTTGCTATCAGTAGAGATGGTCTTCTGGAGAAGATCTGCCCGAATATCAAGAGTGGAACATGTCAAAAATAGCGACATCAGGGAAAGAATGGAAGTTAACAAGAACATACTAGAGGTCATCGAAGAAAGAAGATTGAAATGGTTTGGTCATGTGAAACGGATGGACAGTAAGCGGATCCCGAAATTGGTCATGGAGTGGGAGGCCGAGGGAAGGAGGAAGAGATGAAGGCCTCGAACCCAATGGAAAGCTAAAGTGGAAGAAAGCTTGGCTGGGCATGGAATGACGGAGGAGGATGCGCTTGACAGGGACGAATGGAAGAGAAGGCTCAAAGAAGAATTTGGATGAGGAAACCTTCATTTGTGAAGAAAATCCTAAAAAAAAAAAATAAAAAAATAAATTATATTTATTTATTATTCAATTATAAAGATTCATATACATGAATGGGCTATTATAAGGCCTATTTGGTCTTGCGGAGATAGCTTTGGGGCTCCACTAAGCCATCGGATTCCTCTCTTACCCAATTCTTAAAATCCAAAATCCTTTTTTATACATAAAGTCATCCATAATGACCATAAAAGTCCTAAATGTCGCTGATTTGGTCCGAAACCGATATCATTCCTTTCATGACAAACTTTTTTCCCACTAGTTTTAAGCCTAGCCACTTCTTTAAATCCTGATAATCCTCCAAGGTACCGGAAAAGAAGATGCCATCGCGACCTAAGTTGAATAGTTATTTCATTTTAGTACTACTAGTCAGAAGTTTTTGTACTAGCCATCACCTCGTAGCATTACGCATCTACAATTTACTTGTATTATTGTAATACGGTTGTAAGTTATTTACACTAAATGTAAATGATGTAATATATGAATAATGTAGTAATGATGAAAAATTGTCATGGATAACTAATAATTTAATTTAAGTTCTTTATTCAAGAAGCTTTTCGGAATGAAGTTTTGGCAGCCACTTACTACTCGAAATGGTGTAAATTTAAATTTTTCTTTGTATCAAGTTAAGAAAATTTTAAACTTAAATTTTGCCGTCAGCAAATCTAGCCAAAAGTTTCATACTGTTGTTTCTGAGCTTCTTATATATTAAATTATATTGGTGTTAATACACTACCCTGAAGTACTCCAGCTTCAATTCGCTTTTTGTCCTAGAATTCGGTCCCTACTTTCACTGAAAATTGTGTGCCTAGGTATCAAAGTAATTAAATTATTGTTTTTACAACGAGATTATTTATGTGAAATACTTTTCCAGGTTTTAAATTTTGTTTTCATTAGTGCTCTGATCAAACAATTATATAAGAACCTATGATAATAAGTTTCTAATGAAATTTGTGAGAAGTCTTAAAGGAAAGCCAATAACGATGATCTGATATCACAGTAATATCATTTGATTTGTGTGCGATAGGAAAATTCAAACCAATGCAGATCTTGCGAACGATGCAGGGAACGTTAGTACCATCCACTTCCAGACACGGACGATGAGAGAAGTGGGGATGTAATCCTCGGAGGATCATCCCCGTCAACAGCTTGGAGGATCCTGTATGCAAATGCATCTTGAATCCGATGCATTTTCACTTCGATCATAAGGCGGCTGTAAGAACTGGAGCGCTCATACTGCCGACATTACCATTTGCATTGGAATTTTTTTCTTTGCTATAGACGTATACGGTAAAGACCTTGAAGGAAGTGCATTCACTTAAGAAAATATATTTTCAAGGATTTATACATTTGAAAAAAAAACTCTCCTGTGAAGAGTCTTAGATTCAGTTCGAGTTTACTATTTCTTGGACAATAGCTGTGTTGGTAGATGATTTATCCTAGATCACGCCCCACCGCCAGATTTATTCCCCTTAATTTGGGTACCCACTTTATAAAGCTACATTAATCTAAATGGATCCATCACCGGCATTTAATATATTAAATAAAATCTGCCAAAGTCAAAGGATTTGAACACGGAACCTCAGCGCTCCCCTGCTGGGAGCTCCAAAGGGATAAATTTGTGATTTGTAAAGATAAATATGAGATTATTTATCATTTTCTTCAACAGAAATTAATCCCAAATAAATGTATTATGTATTCATTGTTCAATACAAGAAGAAGGTAGGTATGTTGAAGTTGTACAAAATTAAATGCCTTGATTATATTGTTACACCATTTCTTCATACACCATAATTTCAATGTCAATATGAAAAGCATTTCTGCTATTTTATTTATAAAATTAATCAGTTATTATCTATATGTTGAGTAGGATACAAATATAGTATGTTCTTTATTAGGTCAAGTTCTGATAAAAAATAATTACTAAATGAAAAAAATACTTAGAAGATAATAGAAGAACTATTTTTGGAGATTATCAGTTTTTAGTTTTACCATCATTTTAAATCATCAACAGTATATATGTTTTAAAAATAATCATTGATAAATAACCTCTGTTGTTCAATATTCGAAGGAGGATAACATCGAGTAGGATATATAAAGTGTTTGAAATAGAATACACTTTTATAATTGCACACACTTAATTTAAGTACGTACACCTCTTTTTTCAATTTATAAAACTAATCATTTAGCATTCCTGACTTGATTTCAATAGTTATAGACTTATCTATTATTTTGAGTGAGCTGATCTCAATGTAAATCTTTTGTAATTTATGAAGCAACACGAAAGTTTTGGAAGATTAAACCAGTTATTATGGTTATGGTGCCATCATCATCAAGATTTTAGAGGAGCCAAGTCGCGAGATCTTCGGGATTTCGTACCTCAACTCTGCTCAAGCCTACCGCTCAAGTTTGTAAGTATCTCGCTATAAAATCTTTAACATTTTCTGTTCTCTCCTATTAGCTTCGCGAATTCACGAGGAAACCCAATCAATAAGTTGCACTTCATCTTCCATGAGGGGATTTCATCAAGGGCTGAGGGGTACCTTCAAAAATATAAAACTGGAAACAGCTTTCGGCTGATTCGAACTAATTCGGTATTCCCCCGATAGATCTAGGCCGGCGATTGGTTTTGATGCAGACCAAGAAGAGGATGAGAGAGAGAGAGAGAGAGAGAAAGAGTGAGTGAGGGAGTGAGAGAGAGTGATGTTGGAGGAGAGGGAGATCTAGCGGGGGAAAGATTAAATGGCCTACACGAGCGGGATTAGATGGAAGGAAGTTTTCCCGAGCTTTTCCGGGACTTTTCCCTCAGCCGGGACCCACTTTCCCGATGGTGGCTCCTTATTACTCCGCCCCAGCGCTGGCTTTTTTCCGCATCGGAAAACTTTGTAAGCTCCGACGGGCTTAAATCGTAGCCCGGCTAGGGCCCGGTAAAGTCCGCCGGCTTTGATTGGTTCTCCCTTAAGGGACTTGGAGAAGTAGGGATACTTTTCCCTCTACCTACTTTGCTCATAGATGAGAGGAAGATTTATAGGATGGATAAATTATTTTGCTTTTAACTAATTCATAAATCAACCTTGATGTTTAAATACACAATATTCCTAAAGGAAAACTTTAAATATATAAGTAGTGTAAGAAGATTATATATAAGTTATATATCGCTTCTTCAAATAAACATCTAAATCAGCATTTTTGCTTTAAACCTTCAGTAGTATATATTAATAGTGATTGAAGCGTTTTAAACCAGGAAAATAATTTTTTCAACTTTTTTTTTCTTTTATAAGAGTTATGACGATAAAAAAAAGGGACAGAAAAGGATAAAGAGTTAAAGGATAAAAAAAGGGTAAATATATCTATATCACTGATCAAAAGTGTATCAAGCTTCAGAGCTTGTCTGCCAGAAGGCACACAGTTTTTCCAAAAATGTACGTTTTTGATTTAACCTCAAATACTAATGCGATATGTATATTTAATTGTTTACTTTTTTTTTCGTATTGACATTGGATCATGTTACAACTTTCCTATCCTTTCATCTGCTGGAATTTCTGTTTCTCCAATTTTCCTTCATACGTCCACTGCCACGTTTTCTTTGATCCGCTGCCCAACTTCGTCCAACATTCTCTGTTTCCTGAAACCCGCAGTTTTTCCTACTCAAATATAAGTGTTGCCAAGTCACTTTAAATGTGTTAGTGCGATAGCCTATGCTCAATTTTGTAATTCAATAATCCCAGAGCTCTAAAAATTTTCTTAAGAAAACTACCAACTTCTCATTCACTACAAACTTTGGATCCAGACAAGTCCGAAGTACGGAAGTTTTGTACCGTAGCAAACCCCTCGGAGCTGCAATACTTTGCTAGAAATTTCCCGAACTAATTGGACGGGGCAAAGGGGACTCGTAATACCTCGGAGATTAGCCATCCCGAAAAGGACAGGGAATAATCAAGGAAGTTTTCCAACAGGGCTGTGAAAACTTTGTCAGGTTTCCCTACCACCCTCTCATCCGCGTTGAGGAAAATGGCAGATTTCCCTGGGGCGAGGCGCGTATTATATTCGCCCGAGATTAAATTTTTACATGCTCTAATAAGAGCACTAGCGAGTACCAGAGCCTCCTTCCAGATCTCTGTTTAATTTTCTCCGGATCGTCTCATTTCCTCCGACTGACAAATTAGTCCAGCACTGAGGCTGCCACGTGTACCTCATTTAGGAAATATGATTATGAAAAAACCTTCCCTACGTCCAGATTCAACTAAAAAATTTAATTACACCTACATACAGAATCACAAGTCAAGTTTCATTTATCGCTTCTTCAAGAGAACAACGACATGACACAGAAATTTAAATTTTTGATTTTAGCCTTCAATAGCAATTGTAATGGTTGAAGCTTTTTAATTCAGGAAGGACCTATCTGATATCCCCTTTCCGACATGTTTTTTTTTTTAATAAATCCATATTTTATTATCATCAGGTTTTATGCTATTAATGTCATAAGTTAAAAAAAAATGAAATATCAGATATGCCATTCTTGAAATAAAATGCTTCAACCAATACGATTAATTGCTACTGAAGGTTTAACACAATAATGCCTATTTTTGACTAGTGTCATTGTTCTTTTGAAAGAGCGATATATTTTTTAAATATTTATATTCATTTATCCTATGTTAATTACAGAAATATCCGAGTTGTTTTTGTATCGTATCCTTAATATAAACGTCCATACTGAACCATAGAATCTAGCAGTTGAGCGTGATCTTGAACAAATTACCTCCTTGCATAACCGTTATCCTAGAAACTGTACTGTCTCTGCTTTGTACTTTGTACTCAGGACTTTTTATGGGTTGTAGTGGTACAATTTTTTCCCCGTGCATGTTACCTTTTTGCCTATAAGCCTTTTTGAACGATCGGTCCTCGTTGAAATTACGAACCACGATAAAATTGAACTGAAACTCCCTCAAATTAAATTACCGTTTAAAATGTTTATTTATAATTACAACGCAAAAATACAAACAAAAGTGAAAACAACGACGTGTTTTCCAACTTACGAACGAAGAAAATATAAAATAATAACTTTGAGAATCATAACCCTCTGCCCGGATTATCGGTATTTTTTACCAACCATCCAACATGCTAGGGGTAAAGAATAAGGGTGATCATACAGAATGGGTAAAAATCATGATCAGATCTGAGGGATAACCATCAAATAAAATTTTTCATATTTTAATGACATCATTTCAGAACTATGTTTATGGAACATCTATCACAATCCATCTTCTTGTTTATACCTAATTTCGATAGATTTTATCGCACTGACTTTTCAAATTCAAATATCTCCACAGGATCAAATCTAAGGAGGACAAAATCTTTGGCAGATCAAGATTTTATCACTTTCCCCATAATTAGTATTCAGTGCCTCCTAAATTTAACTTTTATACGAAGATTAGGAAAGTTCGTTTTGTTTTTAAATGAATATAAGTAACTGTTATTGGAAAGAGGGCAGATTTTTTTTATACACGACTTGCGGCGAGTTTTTTTTTTATAATTGTCTAATCCAGGAGATTGACTAGTTCCTAGCATCATAAAATACGAATGATAGGGGAGGAAAATAGAACAAACCGTAACGAATAAACAACATGAAAGGGAAAAAATAATCCTTAGTGAAATACGTTTATCGTTTTATTTAGCATTAGGATTATCAAGGAAAGAACGTATTTTATAACCTTTACCAGCAACTGAATTGAAGACTAAACCGTTAAATTTTACGCCTCTTTATATAGAATTAAGATATTAACCTTAATATCAAAACCGAAAAAAAAATGTTTCTGATGATATGTAAAACTAAAATTTAAAAATAAATAATAATTTTACCGTAACATCCCACAAAATAGGCTCAGAAAATGGAGAAGACTATAATGTTTATAAGGCAACTGTTGTGCAGAGAGGTATTTTGGCCGAGATCAGGGTCTAAGTTTAAGAAGTAAATTATATATTCCGTATTAATTACATGTATTAACTACGTGACTTTTGTAATTCAAAAGTCCTAGTGTTCTACATATCTTTTTAGTATCTTTAAAGTACCAAGTTCTCATTACCTACCAACTTTGGAACCAGGCAGTAAATGGTATAGACATTACTGTTTATAAGTGAACGGTTATGTAGAGAGGTATTTTAGCCTAGATCCCGGTCAAGCACCAGGTTTATATTCAAATTTCCAATTATAGAGGCTGGGTGAGCCTTTTGGCTATATGATGTTTTTTAATATTTACCATATATAATTTTAATTTGTCTGTATTTTGTACATTTAACCCTGAAGAAGTCCTGCAATTCAGGTCGAAATGTTGGCATGTAAACAAATCTCCCTATTTAAGAGAAATTTTTTAACTCCACCTGGATCATTTTCTTCCTCATTAACAATTTTTAAAATTCACAAATGAGCTGAAAATCGATTTTTTAATCTTTTTTTTATCATGGGATTAACAAATTATTTGTTTTGCAACTGAGAATGTGTAACGTACTGATCAATAGAGCCCAACTTCTATGAAAATTGGAGATTTCACAACTCCTTATTTTTCTGGACTCATGCCTTTTGCGTGACCCATTAGTCTGGACCAAAATTAATTAATATCCAAATTCGTCGGACATTTTCCGTTTTTTCTAACCTACAAATCCGTTGGCAAGGGTTCACTTACTGTACTAATATTTCTGGCGGCTTGTTATCCAACCCAATTAGTAGACCACCTTTAGCCCACTTAGAGCTAACAATGCCGCTGGGGACTTCAAATCCAAAGCCACTTTTACGGGTAAGGTAGAAAAAAGTATGCGTTTAAACCAATAATACTGTTAATTTAATTTTTTTTTTGTAATAAGAAGAAATGGTAGTCACGTCTTATAATTTGTATATTAATTATTAATTTTTTTTTAGGTACTTCTAAGTTATGAATAGCTGTAATAAAGAGAAACTGTATCGATTATTGGAGGTAAAAAAAAAAATCCTAAAATAGTGATAAACTATTCAATAGATACTGGCGTTTTGACTCACGTTGCAGGTCCTCTTCAGGGCTGATTAAAAAATATAAAACTTAAATGATTGGAATAAAAAAAAAAAAAGCAATAATGTTTAAAAATGGAACAACTGGAATAAAAAAGATATAGAAATAATTTCTATAGCAGAAGAATTTAAAATATTAAAAAAAAATAGTAATAGTATATATAAAAATAGTAATAGTAGTAGTAGTAACAAGAAAAATATTCCCCTTACCTATTTATACGGTCATTTAATTATTATTTAATATATTTTATAAATTTTTAAACTGACGATGAGTATCTATTTTAATTATTTGCCACAAAACATCGATTTCTATCGAAATCGAAATTTCCAATGGATCCTGAAGGTTAAATATTTTCTCTTCTAAGTTAGAGAAGAATTGGTCGACTGTATCTTCTAATTTAAGGAAGAAATAGTTGGGGGTGCAGTCAAAAAGGGGGTGCTTTGCACCCCCAACTATTTCTTCCTTATATTTTCTCTTCTGTTTTTCAGTTTTTTTTTTTCTTAAACATACATTAAATAACATTCAGTGAGGTGAATGAAGGATTCAAACTGGAATACTGGAATACATTCCAATAATGTTTAAACACTGAATATATCCAAAAATAATGGGCTATATTCCTGTATTTTGACGCATAAACTTTACAATAATTACGGTGAAATATGATAAGAAAATAAATATGAACAGTTCATTATTTACCCTATACTCTTTTTAAAAATATATCAAATACGATAATATAGAAAACTACAAAAAAATTAGTTCAGCCTGCCCTAAAGTAGAACGAAAGATTCAAAATATAAACTAAATTTTTACACATCGATTCAAATAACACTAACCAATTAAAATTGAACTTTTTAGTGTTCAACCAATGAGCATCAGAATTATGTTTAATTAAAGCGACTGATAGTTGTTTGCTGCTACAAAATGATTTGATAATTTTAATTTAATTAATTATTTAGATTTACTCATTATAATTTCCAACTATCAGAATGAGTGCTATGATTATTTTTTTCAAAATACCTTTTTTATGAGTCACAAAAATATCGATCCTAAGAACTGAATAAATTTCATAATTTACTTCTATTTTTCTCACTAAATTATAAATTAACACGGATAAGTGTAAAAGTGATTAGAGTTACATCCCTTCGTTGAGTATTAATTAAAGTTTATTTTATCATTAACGAACTTGGTATTATAACGGGTTTCGAATTTATTACTTCAAAGGATTCAAAATCACTCACAGATTTCCGTTGTGACGTCAGAAAGTGGCGGCGTAGGATTGGACATGGCTTTCGGCTCCTTAATCGAACTCTTTAATCGGACTACTCGATGGTGCGATGAACCCGCGAACCGGCCGCCAGATGTCGGCAGTCAAGAGATCAGAGCTATAATAGTCACGGATCAGTTGCATAATCGATATAAATCGATTCTGGTTTCGGCAACGAATGATCTTAAAAGATATTATTAAAATCATAAACGCCAACAATAAAATATCTGGAGAAAGTCCATGGCTTCCTTAGAAACCCGTTAAACCATAAAAATATGACTCATTGAGCTTTCCTCAAAATAAAAATCTGCCTACTCACAAGTGTTATCAAATTAGCACTTTTTAAAAAATATATAAATAATGTTGAAGAAATTGGTCCGGGTAGAGGTCACTGAATGATTTTCTCAAATTACACGAGAAATTCATTCAGTGACCTCTACCCGGACCAATTTCTTCAACATATATTATCAAGGTCAAAAATTATCATTCAATATATAAATAATGATAAACACGTTTACTTACTAGAGATATAAAACATTTTACATCAAATATGTCATTCTCAAAATTAAAAAAATTAAAAATTATTTATTTATATACACTAGGGGATACCCCCTGTTCACCTGAAGTTGGGCTTACTCCTACTATATTATAGTAGGTCACATGATAATTTAGGTAAGAACCGGATATTATTCTTGAAATCGATGTTTATTTTAACACTAATTTTGTACACCACTTATGGCTGGTAAATATGAGTACCACATACCATTGTCTTCAGATACCGAGTATTGTTCATTAATAAATAATTAAATGTTGTTTTATTTTAGTATTTTAGATTTTTTTAAATTAGAGTATTTAAAAATAATGCGTTAAAATTAATCTATGCATTAAAATAATAGGCCTAAAATCGAAATACTGTAATAAGATGTAGTTTGTTTTATATTTTGAAATCGATATATTCCAATAGAATTTAGAAACTGAACTCTAATATTTTAGGTAACGACTTATATAAGCCAGTAACAGTGTATTTGTGACCAAGGGCAGATCCAGGATTTCTTTCTGGGAGGGGGGCAGAACGGGCAGGCAGGAAAAAAATCAACAATAGCTTACAAATAAACTTGTATTTATAGAAAGAATTCAAAGGTTTATTAAAATATCAAAACAATAGTTTCACTCGTATTCTTTCTATTTTTTTAACAACCATGATCAAGTGATTTGCGTATAATTAAGTACTATAATGGATTCTCCGTGCCCCCTCCCCCTGCATCCGCCTATGTTTTTGACTTGCCAATTTATCATTTTACTGATCGAACTAATACAAAAATGAGTAAACGAAAAGTAATTCCACTATAAAAAAATACACCACAAAACACTTTTTTATTTAATAGGGAGATATATTATTTGACAAACAGCTGTTTTATTGGTGCTTCAAGTTTAATACCACATCAGTTTTCTTGCTTGGAGTCTAAATCGAAAAAAATATTTCTATTGACATAAAAGTCTTACTTTTTTATATATTTTTAATTGTATATTAAAAATATAAATAAATAATTGTAAATAAAGGAATGTATAACTATATTTTACAACAAAGCCCAAATACTAAATTCCAGCTTAGTAAAAACAGCTATACGTTTTAGAATTTGTATGATATGAACAGAATTCAAGAATAAACTAGTCAAATTGGATTTTTCTGTTGGAATCTAAACACTGATGAATGTAAATAATGGTTCAGATAATTTAGTAAATATATCTACGTGCTTACATTTCAATATATAAATTTTTTTTTCTTTTAATATGACTATTTTTTAAATTTTCCTTTTTTTTTCACTATTTACTGTACCACAAATTTTACTTTTTAAGTTTCTTTGTTACAATATGTCTTCATTGAATTTTCTATATGTCAGATGTTTTCTTTTATATGGCAATATCAGTTATGTGATTTAAAATATTAGGCATTTTTAGTCGGGATAGAAATTACTCATTGACCCCCAAAGAAATAATACAATAATTCAAAATTCTATAAAAAATAGATTTATTTGTTATTATTGTTTTATGTATTTGTTATATATATTGTTATTTTTGTAGATGTACATTTTTTTAAACTAACTTCTCCTTAAACAAATTATCTTAACAAAATTATTGTGAATTCATAATGCTGTTTTTTTTTCATAAACAAATGATCTATCAGATAAAAATTTAAAGAAGTCCTTAGGCCAATAATAGCTGGCTATCTTATTTCTATTTGCAGATTCAGGATGTCATTTTTCACTGATAATGAACTGTATTGATTAAATATAATGTTTTTTTTTATTACATTGTTTACTCACATCGGTTGTTTGGGAGGATATTTATTACTTATTATTTGTATACATGTTTATTTTTATATAAAATTTATTTTATAAGAACATCTGATTTGCAACCATAATTAATAGTTCATTGTTTATAGAATGAAATAAACAATTTCATTCTATTTTTTAAATTTAAATCACATCTGTAGCGTTCATAATTTTCCTTAATTATATTGATCCAAGCAAGAGTGTTTAGACTTTTCTTTATGTAGATATTCTGTAATGAATATACCAACTGTTGCTTTCTTTCACCATTACATAACTGTTGAACTTTTTTTAAATCTCTATTCACTTAAATCTGCAGCTGACCTTATTTCTCTTGGATATCTTTTGTATATATTTTTAAACAATATGTAGCTAACGATTATGAAAATATAGCATCGATAAGTAATTTTCTTTGGTACTTGTTTCAGAAAAACCGATAATTGTCTTGATTATGTCATAAAAATGCATGGATCTTGTCGGTAATGTTTTTAGATATATTAGTAGTCTTTAAACATTACAAGAAATTGCCTCTTTGATTAGCATTCTAGTTTATAATTCAAAAAAGGTAGGAAAAAGTTATTCACAAGGTATTAAATACAATATAAAATTAGTTTGGAAAATATTTGTTAACAATAGAGTAAAAAGAATGCCTGAGATTCTTTTAATTTACTTTACTTCAAACATTATTCATTACCTAGGTATGATGTTACCTAAACTCATTACTGGTTAGATTTACGATACACGTACCTTGAGGTAGGTACCTGAAATACTGACCTGTAAATAGAAGGGTCAACTTTTCCTTTCGTTGTGACCTATGTTTAAGAGTTAGGTAATTTCGATTTTACATGGCTCTTTCCCTTTCTTTATTTTTTTCTCTGAAAACATCTCGGGTACTTTCAGACTAAAATCTTAAAAGAAATTCTAGCTTTTAAGTTGAGTCTCTTGTAAAATTTCGAGGTGTGTATTTTTTTAGGAGTCTTATGACAGTAATTACTTTAAAAATGTACATGTTCACAACTTATCTGAAAATAAAAGTTTATTTTATTTATTCATATATATACTTAAATATTAATTCATTATACTTGAAATATCAAGTTATCATAAGTATTTTCCAGGTATTGTTGTTTAATGAATACATCAGTTAATTTTATTGATTTTCTATGACCGAAAATAATTATTTATGTGCGATTAAATGATTATGTGTTTATACACAAATGTAATAGAAAGAGGAAGAGAGAACTTATTTAAGTTGTGGTCCAAAGCTTACTTGTTTATTTAACTTTAAAATTGCAATTCAGGCTACTTAAATACTTATTATACAAAGGCTCTAAGCTCACAACTAATAACAAAAAACATCGAACTCCTCTCGAATCCTAGGGATATTTATAATCCTAAATCCTTCGTTAAATACTCAATATGGTACTCCTTACTTTGTTACGAATAAACTCATCCATAATAACTCCAATGTCTCATTGTTGCTGCTTTTGACCGAACTCTATATCAATGCTTTTATGATAACTTTATCCCCACTTAAACCCATTAGTTTCAACACTAGCAATCCCTTCAATTCCCGATAATAATTGGCGTCTGAAAAGGAGGGCTCTTGACTCTTTAAGTTGAATTTGTAATTTGAGTACTAACACCGAGTGGTTTTTCTATTTGCCTTAATCCCATGTCATTATGTATCAATCATTCTATTTACTTGTATAAATATAATACAACAGTAAATTTCAATAAATCAACTTAAAATCAAGTAAAACAAGTTATTAGTATAAAATAAACGGACTGTATTCCTTTTTACTTCATGAACGTATTAGTATTTTGAACTACTGAGTAACATCCTTTTAATATATTTTATTAAAAATAATTTATAATTTGTAAATAAAATAAATAATTAGGGAGTGCTCTGTGGTAGAGCACTGAGTTGCCATGCCGGAAATCGTGGTTCAAATTCCGCTGCAGGCATTACTTTTATTAAGACTGTTTGCGGCGGGAGATGGATCATATGGGATCTAGGACCCTCCTGGGGCTCACCCAGCCTCTATAAAATATTATAAAAATAGGGTACCCAAAATAAGGAGGGAAATTTGGCGGTTGAGCGTGACCTAGGACAAGTCACCTCCTTGCAGTACCGTTGTCCATGAAACAGTACAGTCTCTACCATGTACTCAACCCCAGACCCGTTCACGGGTTGCAGTGATACAGGTTTTTTTAAAAAATAAAATAAAGGTTTCTGTTATCAATAACTTTACTAATATATTTTGAAAGGAATTTTTTAATACGTATTCGTTAAAGATCTAAGTAATTTTAGAAAAAAAATAGGTTTCGTATGTTCTATAAACTACCACTATGTATTTATACCTACTATTGCATTTAATATTTTTTTATTTATTAAACCTCCATACACATGATTTTTTTCAATACTTTATTTGTCTCCTTCCTTCCCAACTCCTTTTTTCTCAATCACTTTCGCCTCTAGCCAGCCAGAAGCTCAAGGAAAACAAACAGCCGTTGATTAATTCATCTTGCCCCTACTTACGTGAGTGGCATCCATTGGGCCTCCAACAGACGTGCAGGAAACAACACCTGGATAAGAAATTAGTTACGCCACGTATCACAGAGGATCTTCTAGTTGAGGTGGGGCAGGACCGGAATTCACATAGATACATAGAATAAACTATACGGTCATTCATGATAAAATATTAATAATAACAAAAAAATAAGAAGATAGAGAAATTTGAAGAAAGAAGAATGATGCATACATTGTACCAGAACAACAAATACTTTTAGGCAAGATCTAAAAAGAAATTTGTGCTTTATAAATAATCACTAATCACTAATCAATAATCAATAAATAATATCTAACGAGTGTGCTCGTTTATTGGAAATTGTGGAAATAATTTAAAAATATAACTTTTTTATTATAGAGAAACATTCGTTGTTTGGTATAAAGGACAAAAAGTGCTAGTTGTTATTATTGGAATCATAACAAGACAAGACCTGAGTTATTATGTTTTTTTATTCATATTAAATTATTTATTTCATATTTTTTTGTGATTTAATATTTAATTTTAATTGTTATAATTTTACTTTATATATTTATAATTTATATTATTTTAGGGAGCGCGATAGCTCAGTGGTTGCATTTCTGAAGTTACCGAGTTCAAATCGGGCTGTGGCAGATAAATTATTTAATCTGTTAACTTCCGGAAGTGTACCCTGGGGGTTCTGGAGACTCCTAGGGCTCACCCAGTCTCAATAAGGGGGGTACCCTTAATCAGGTAAAAATTTGGTGGTTTGACAAATCAACCCCCTTTTCAACCGTTGAGCCGAAACACTATAATATCTACCATATATTGGACCCACGACCCTTCATAGGCTCAGTGTTACAGATTTTATATATTATTTTATTTTTATTTTTTACTTATTATGTTAGGGAAAAATGTTAAGCTAAAGTATGTAGAGAAAAAGTAAATTATTTTTTGAGATTTATAGAAAAAAAGAAACGCTTTCGTGATTGATAAACGGTTTGTTTTCTCAATCATTTTATCAGATACAAATTAATTATTGCTTATGACTTTTTATAGATCAACATCTTTTTTAAATCAATACTTATATCAGGGAAACCTTTTAAATACACTTAATTTAAGTTTCCATTCTTCCACCATCGACTTGACAGCACTCTCAAGCCTAGGCCAGCCCCTAAATCACCGGTCCACACGAAGTCTCCCCAGATGAGGTCCGAGTATTGATCGCGATGTCGGAATGCAGGCGTGTTGGTCTCCGGAGACCTGTGCACCTGTTTTAAAAACAGCTCTTAAAACCAAGGTCAGTCAGGTAGTTGAGAACGTTCCCTTTCTATTGTATGTTGCGCAAGGGGTGAGTGAACCCTCATATACAAAATAACCCTTATTCTCCGGAGGGGGTGTAAAAAAGGGCACGAAAAAGAGGAGGTCCTGGAGGAGAAAAAAAATAAAGAGGCGAAGGAAATGAGAAAGGATATGCCGAGACAGTGAGGGATTTATGGCAGAGAATAGGAAGAGAATGTTAAAACATTGAGAGGACACATGCCTTCCTTTCCTTAAACATGCCTTGCTCCTAGCGCTGATGAGGCTTATTGGAACGAACACTTTAGAGCAACCGAGGATATTTGACATTTGCATAAAAAGGCCAAGGAGTCGATATCCCGATCCACGTCATGAGGTCTGCTTCAAAGCAGTCCGACATTTAGCGATGCTTAGCTGAAATAGGCATCACCATTTCCATAAATTGGCTGATTAAAATAGAACACCCTCGGGACTCAGGATCTGTAAAGTGGTTATCCTCAATTGAGAGAAAAACCTGACGGTTGAGAATGATCACTGCATGATTATTTACGTGCACAACCATACACTACCACGTACTGAGCCCGACAACCTTCCTGAGATGTAGTGGTACAACCCACTTTATTTATTTATTGATTTATTTCAACAACCCGCTTTATTGATTAATTCAGTTATTCTTATTATTAAGAATATTATAATTATGTTAAATAATTATGAAAAAATCACATTTTTCACATCGCAATATCGATAAGCAGACACGTAGGCAAAATTTCTTCAATTGTTTTCCATTATTTTTTTTTAATGTATTGTTAATTACTACCCCACTATTGTAACCTTATAAAATTCACATGTATAATATCACACATTTATGTTTTTTTCCATACATCATAAAATTATTACTAAGGTCACAGTAACGATAAAAAATATTATTAATGACAATGTGTGTTAAATAATGTGTATTAATATTTATAAAAACTTTTTTTCGAATATGTTTATTTTATTCATATCAGTTTTCATTTACTCATGTTTAATAAATTACAAATGTATAATATAATATAGATAATATAGATGTATAATATAATGTATAATATAGAAATTGTAGGTCAAAATTATCTTATTAGAAAAACCAAATATTCTGAAAGAATAATATTTTAATACCGAATATTGAAAATGTATTTTATCTCGTGTTGGAATGTGACAATTTATCACGGAAAAGTTTATCTTTTCTAGATTTTCATAATCATTTATTCCCATGATACGCAATTAAATAAAATAGTTTAAGCAAATTTTTTTATTTATTTTTGTTTTATTCATTTTATTTTTTATCATTTAATAGTAAATTATTTATTACATGCTTTCAGAGATATTTAACTTTTTTTAAGTTTAAATATTGTTATGTTTTCAGCCAGCCAATCTGCTGGTTGTCAATTACTTGTATTTGACAGGTGTGAATGAAAATATAAAGAGAATAAAATATATAGTAATGGCGATTTTTATTGTCTCCTAAATATTTAGCAGTGCTATGGATTGAATTATTTATGTAACATTATTTTTTAGTACCCATTCGAATACTTGGCTATAATAATTAAGGAGATAAGTAAGCTGGTAAATCTAAAAAAAAAAAATAATTATTTAATGAATGCTTACGTCTTGGCCTACATCTCAGGCCTTTACGGTGCTAAAAACATGAAGAAAAATACCTTCTAATAAATAACGGAAAAAAGAAGAAACAAAAGTTTATATAGAGTGTGGACTACTTTCATTAAATATTTAGCTTAACTACTTATTTTCTTATCTGTTTATTTATTTAGCATATTTACTATTAATTTAATGTCAATATTCTGTTTCATTCATTGTAATGTAAGATATCCGATTATTAGAAATGATTTTACTGTTTCTTTCTTGTGTTACGTTTTGTTCTTTTTAGTTAAATAAAGAGATCCAACTGCATGAGCCAAAAAAAAAAAAATGTAAAATACATTTAAGGAATATCAACTCAATCAATCTATGATACAATTTTTTTTTGTGTACGGAAATATAGTAATTATATTGTACTGTTGCATATTATAATAAATTCTTACATTTTCCTTTAATTTAACCTTATGATTTCTTAAACTTCTGATATTTTTTTTTCTCGAAGCAAGGCCAAAAACAAGTTTGTGCACTTATCTTTTTTGGCTTGTCTCGAAAAGGCATCAATGAATAAATTATCGGATCCCAAGGAAAGAAAGAACGGTTGGACGACAGGAACGGTTGGGCGATAGGAAGAAATAGGATAAGAATGGTTTAGGCAACATGACCAAAACTCCGAAAAGCACTTAAGTTCTGATTATATCTAAGTGCCCTTATGGATATCTCGAAGAAGAAATGCATACATTATATATTTTATATATTAAAAATGTATTCGGAAATACACCGAACATGAAATTAAATTCAAAGAAACCTGTTCTCTTCTTTTATGTATTTTAATACATTTGTGGTTGAATGAATGAATGAAATGGATGTAGAAATGTTTTTAATAAATATAACCGTAAAGACAATATAATATAATACCAACCTATCAATTCATATCCACTGCTTTACGGACATGATTATTGATAGTCATGGACATTTCTATAAATACATGACTTTAAAGAACTTTTGTGTACGACAGCCGGGATGAGGTTCATTTTAAAATAAAATATTAAAATGTTTGAGAGAGATTTCTTTTTATGGGATTGCAATAAGAAATACAATTCGCTACACTTAAGGGCAATAAGTGTTAGTGACTATGAACACATTCAAACTATAAACATAATTCTTTAATAAAATAATTATAATTATACATGGAGAAATACAAACATAAAATATGGGGTCATCTGTGGAATAGTATTTAGCACAACCTCCTTTGGTGTTTGTGCGGTTTCAGCTACTCGTTAAAGAACTTTATCCTTATTATTTCTGGACAGAAAAATGTTATCGTAATGTAGCATCATCTGATTATACATTGTACAATATAGCTATTTTAAAATAAATGAACTTGAACAGCTATAAAGTTTTCTTATAAAATCTCCGCACGTAGATTATTATTCCGAGATTCGAAGTTTTAGAACCATATGAATTTGAAAGAATGTTTATTGTAGCACAGTAAAACAATAATAATAATAAAATAAAGTCATATTACACCCACGAAATGTAAAATTTCTTGTTCTCATACAGTCATAAACTTATTTCCCACGTAATAATAGGAAAAAATAAAATAAACCGCCTGTTTTATTTTATTTCTCGGCCGAGTTTTCGCCTAAATATCGCCTGATCCTCGGAGCGCCGAGGCCAGAGTTGATATGCTCCCTTCATAAGAGCGGAATGAATATGAAGGAGGACGCTATGAGCCGAGATGGAGGGTGGCTTTTAATAAGACCAAGACGAAGCCGACTAAACAAAACCTTCCTCCGGGCACAAACAAATATTGTTACAATTCCCCGAGCCCTGTCTTAATACATCAACTCTGTTTATTCTCCTTTCGGTTTATTCAGTCGATGGTCGACTCCCAATGGATCGTTACATGGTCCTGGCCAATGTCAGGCGTAGCCAGAGGCTCGTCATTACTTGTATAAAACCGTTTGAAGGCGAGGATGTTTTGATTTGTTTCTCCAAACATCTACTTTTATACTTTTACATAATGATACAATAATTAAGCTGTAAAGCTTCGATAGCCAGTAATAATGATTCCCTATAAAAAGCAAATTCCGGCACAATGAATTTGTGAGGAAAAGACAATGAAAAAATATACATTTTTATGGGCATATAATACAAATAGGCATATAATACAAGTAGGTGAACGTAAAGAAAATTCGAATTGCTTAGAAATAAACTAACTAGATCTGGTTTAAGGAAGCGGAGAGGGAGATAGAGAGTGAGAGAGAGTGAGACATAATCACGGAGTTACAGAAGACATGCTTAAGGATGGAACTACCAAGAGCATTATACAAGAGGATGAGGTTTGAGGCTAGAATGAAGGGGACGATCAAAAACCCCAATGACGAAAAGAGTAGCAGTTTTCTTTTTTCCCCTCCTCGAAGAGTACATGAAATTTTTGAACTGATAAACGTTTTCTGAGCAGGTCTAAAGGTTTTGTAATCTTCTCATAGGATATTCAGATAACAGAGAGTAGGAAAGTCAGGATTTAGTTTATGTGTTGACCAGTAGGAGGGGAGTGGCTCAGCGCTAGAGCGTACTTTTATTTTATCTCTTAGCAGCCAGAGATGGATCCTATGGGACTCACTCAGCCTCTAAAAATTGAGTCCCCAAAATAAGGGGGAAAATGTGGCGGTTGATTCAGGGCAAATCACTACCCTGCACGACCGTTGTCCAAGAAATAGTACAGCCTCTAGTGTGTACTAAACCCCAGACCGTTCATGGGTTTTAATGCTACAGATTTACAGGTCGACCAGTAGAATGTTGTATATATGTGGATTCATGATGGTGTGTATGCTGTGGATACATGATTTTACATTGGGCATCTTCATGTCCTTGTGTATGGTGTGATCCGAAATGAACCAAGGTATATTAGCAAGCTTTCTTATAATTCCAAATAGCGTTGTTTGTATCTCGTTTATATGGATGTGTTTTGCTGAATCCAAAAGTTCCGAGAAGAGCTACTACAACCTCTTCTCTTAAAATGTCTGACTCATTCATCTCATATAATGATAACAGAATCGGTTTTTATCGTTATACCGAAAGTTATGACAAGTGGAGAGTGTGAGTTCTGCATCAATACCCATCCTATGTCCGAATGGAACTTGGAATTTTTTTTTAGATTAGTCGTTTGCTCCATAAGTCAAGAGAAGATTTGAGTTGTCCTGAAAAACAGGAATACGGCTATTCATATTCTATCTTTGGATACTCCAGAAGTGTTTTCCAGTTTCCGCTTCTAAAAGTATGATGCCCTTCATCCATATCCCAATCGGTTTCAGACGAGGAAAGGAGTCAGAGTAAGCGAGGGATCGGATAAAAAGTGTTTTCTGTTCCTTGATACAGTCAGGCGGGGTACAATCGTATCCATAAATATTTATAAGGCAGGGATTGATGGTGGTGGAAGAGATGGCATCAACCACCGGGCGCAGGTTGGTTCCGAATGGCCTCCAACCAACTCCGCAGGCTCTTCCTATGCGGGATCGAATCCTCCGGAGAGTCCTCGAGGATTGTCTTTCGGGGTGGGACTATCTGTATGTACTCGGCAGGGCCCTCAGTCGTTCTGCGAGGGTCGTAAAGCTACTGGATTCGGTCCGCTCTCTTACGAAGTTCGAAAACAATCACAGATCCAAGGATTTAATTCTGAACAATAATATGATATGGATGGTTGTTAAGAAATGACTCTCAAAACAGTAGGTTATTTAACCATTAAAATAATTTTCATGTCTAAAATGTCTCCCAATTTTATTAAAAAAAAAGTCGGCTTTGTAATAATCTTATGACAGCAGTGTTGTCCGGGTAATGAATTAAAAGAACCCATCTAATGTATAAGTATGTAATATTCATTGGGCTGGAAATAGCCAATAAGCATACCATAAGACAACAAAAAAGTGGCTAAAAAAGCTAAAATAGCCAGTATAAAAAATAAAAATAAATACTAATATGATTAAAATTATGTAAAAAAAGTACAGCATTGTTTTGTAAAATCTTAAAAAATTGACTGAAGAAAAAAAAAAGAATTTTGTGAAAAATAAAAATAAACAACCTAACTATCAAACAATAGTAAGGGATAAGAATAAATAAATAAAATAAATAAATAAGAATTGGTTCCCACAATACGGGCAGGAGGTATCCCCTAGTTTAGTTAAAATACAAATTGTAATAAATTTAATGTAAGGATAGAGATAGTTGGGGGTGCAGTAAATTAAAACACCATCATAAGTGCATACTTATTTATTGTGTGCCGACGTTTCGATCTACGTTGTAGGTCATCTTCAGGGCTGTGAGAGAAAACAGACAAAACAAAATAACTATAAAATTACATTACAGTACCAAGAAAAAAATAATAATAATCTTGAGTAACAGAAATCTTTTTCTTGGTACTGTAATGTAATTTTATAGTTATTTTGTTTGGTCTGTTTTCTCCACAGCCCTGAAGATAACCTACAATGTAGGTCGAAACGTCGGCACACAATAAATAAGTATGCACTTATGGTGTGTTAATTGACTGCACCCCCAACTATCTCCTTACATTAGAAGTTCCAGTCAACTAATTTCTTCTCTTACATGTAATAAATTTAACTATTTCGAGATCCCCCTTCCAGAGATCTTCTTGATGCTGAATATTTTTATTGTTATTTAATTATTCAGTATTTTAAATACTACTAGAATCATTATTTATTCTGCCCTACCATGAATATTGTTCAATACCTATTATTCCCTTTATAAACGTTACTTATAATGTAAAGGAAATACAATCTGGAAAAATGTAATATACCTTCAATATTAAAAAACCTGTAACCACTACGACCCGTGAACGAGTTTGGGGTTCATTACATGGTAGAGACTGTACTGTTTCATGGACAACGGTTCTGCAAGGATGTGCTTGTCCTGGGTAACCTATTATTTAATATTTTATAGAGGCTGGGTGAGCCCCAGGAGGGTTCTAGATTCCATATGATTCATCTCCCGCCGCAAACAGACTAAATAAAAGTAACTGCCTGCAGCGGTATTTGAACCAGGATTTCCGGCATGGCAACTCAGTGCTCTACTACTGAGCCACTCCGCTCCCTACCTTCAATATTACTTTGATAAAATATTAATTCGACGTGAAAATAGGCTATAGGGAAAGCTATGGAGGTATTGACATAGAAAAGGTAGTGAGTAAAAGAAAAATCATTTTACAGTGTTTTTTTTCATAGAAAACGTTGTAATTAATCATGCCAATAGAATAGAATAGGAGTAAGCAAAACCGGGAGGGGACTTTGCAGTAGTAGTTTCTCCAGAATTAATTATTGATTTTGTTTGTAAACAAATTGGTATTGGGAATATTATTTAGTAATCGTATTCTTCTCCATACCAGACGCTAACAGTCAGGCGAATGCCATTTATTGAATAATAAATATACTATGTATGTGGGTTAAATAATTTAGTTTAAACTTCCTTTCTTCAGTGACGTTTTCAAGCTCTGAACAGAAGGAGTCAGAACTCTAGCAGTAGTATAGTTTTAATTTAAAAGAAAGTGAAGGAGCATAAGCGGGAACTTAGCGAGGACTTAATATAAGCCCCGGAGAGCGCAGGGAAGTTCAATTAGATAAAGCCAGGCTTCGACATTAGCAACAGCTGGAGCGGGCGCCATAATGGAAAAATATATTTTGCATGCAGGCCCCATCTTGCCCTTTCTTTATAACCCTTTGTTTGAAATTCTTCTCGAATAAGTTTCATAAGGGAGATGAGTTATCCCTTTGTAATAGAAACTGAGGGCTCAGTTCTTGACTAAGTTTATTCTTTCTCTTAATATAATTTTCTTTTTTCCTTTTCTCTCTCTCGCTATCTTTCTCTCTCTCTCACTCTCTCTCTCTCTCTCTCTCTCTCTCTCTCTCTCTCTCTCTCTCTCTCTCTCTCTCTCTCTCTCTCTCTAACTCTCTCTCTCTCTCTCACTCTCAGCCTCATTTTTTTTCTTCCCCTTTTTTTATGACAGTATCGTATAAAAAGGTGAAAGTGGATTTATTCTAATTATGAAATTGCATTCAATTCAGGCAACTTTACTTTATGCAAATTAAAACCTGCACCTTTAATTAATTTATATTTTCTTCTTCTTTTTTTTGTCTTAAAGGTTTAATTAAGAAATTTATTCTTTCCTCACTAATTTTGTTGAGTTGCTTTGGAGACAAACGTAAGCGAACACAAATTAAAGAATTGAAATTATTTGTGCTCAACTGTTATAACCATATCAGTTTTGTATCATTGGTCTATCTATTTTTCTATTATGTAAAACCTTTGTGTAGGCATTTGTAGAATAATCCCAAATAAATATTTTATTACATAAATTATGTATGAACAGATATTTTGATTAAGTAATGTTAAGATTCCGTGTTCATACGTAAGTTCCATTTATGTATCAGCATCGTACTAGTGGCAATTTTTATATTTAGACTACTGTGTTATTCTCGACTAAAGCCGTAGCCAAGGGAGAGGTTAGGGGTCAACCCCTCTCCCCCTCGAAATCCCGAAATTTAGTTAGTAATAAAAATTAATACTAGGCTAAAAAAGTGGAAATTAAATTAAAAACAACACACAAAACAGAGGATCCAACACATTTTACATCATTGTGCATTGCAACAAGCATACTTATATTTATATTTGCTTGAAAATGACCTCCAACAAATTCAAAATAATTAACAATTGTATAGAAAATCAAGAATTGAAGTATTGTTGTTGTTGCGTATTGCATATTATATGGGCAAATTTATCCAAATTTTAAAAATTATCATGAATAATGGTATTAAAATCCTCGATCCTGAGCTGACCCCCCCCTCCTCCCCGAAAGGTTTTTCTGGCTACGGCTTTGTTCTCGACCATCAGTTAATTCATTTATTTCCCTTTAATGGCGTTATGAGACTATTTTGGTATCATAATCATGCCCTAACAGTGGAGACATGAGCTTTAAAATATACCTACATGCAAGTATTAAACAGGTAGTTAGAGAAGAGTTGGTCGACTGTATCTTCTAATTCAAGGAAGAAATAGTTGGGGGTGCAGTCAATGAAAACATCAAAATAAGGATAACTTATTTATTATGTGCCCTATAAATAAGTTAATAATAAATAATATAATATAATAAATAAGTTATCCTTATTTTGATGTTTTCATTGACTGCACCCCCAACTATTTCTTCCTTAAACAGGTAGTTGGTTGATTGATGTGCTAATATTAAAACATTCGTGTTCAATTTGTAAGTACCATGGATGTATTATCGTAACAGTTTTAATTTTATATTTAGATTAGTGTGTTATTCAATAAAATTCATTAAAATCCTATGTTTTCACTTCTAGGGAATGATTATAAGAAAAATATAGTGTTGAAACACCAATTAAAAATAGTTTAACGGGTATACACAAAACGCACTAAAAACAAACTAAAATTTAAGTAAATATGTATGGATTTCGAGACTATGTTTGTCTCATAATCATGCTCTAACAAAGAAAAAATGTGTTTTAGTGACTTTTACATATACATGCAAGTATCGAAGAAGTATTTGGTTGATTGATGTATTATATGTAAACAGTTCAAGGTGTTGGTATCATATATGTATTAATATCTTACATATACCAATCTTGTAGACTGGTGTATTATTCAACATAATTCACTAAACGCTTATTTAATCACTGCTTTCTTATAATGCACGATCACAAGAAAAATATAGTTTCAAAACATCACTAAAATATAGTATAACGATGTATATTTATAATTTTTACTTATGGTTCTCGAAATTCAGTCAATTCTTTTAAATTCCCTTTAGTGATGTTTCGAGACCCTGTTGGTCACATAATCATGCCCTAACAGTGAATAAATGAGTTTTTACATTATACACGCAAATATTGAAAAGGTATTTAGTTGAATGATGTGGTAATATCTAAACATTTCGTGTTCAATTTTTAAATACCATTTATGTATTTTAGTAAAAGTATCAATTTTATATTTAGAATAGTGTTAATCAATATAATTCACTAAACGCCTACTTTATGATTATGGGAACAATATAGTCTCGAATTTCACCAAAAGATAGTTTAACAAGTATACGTCTGAATACAAAAAGAACTAAAAGTAATTTATATATATATATATATATATATATATATATATATATATATATATATAGGTATACATGTATGTATGTATATTTCCTAATAGGAAAAAACGAACGGAAGAAAACCACTTTATTCAACGCACTAGAGAAATATTCTACATAAAGAGGAATCTACGACATAAAGAGGGATATACGAATCTAACGCCACTTTGAGATAAAATACGTTAAAAGACTTGAAGGAGAAAAAAAATAGAAAAAGAAAAGAGGAAAGCCCTTATACAAAAAGGAAATTCTCCGAGTGGAATTGTATTTTATTTGTTTTCTGTCCCGCCCGTACACGGTTCTTCCATTACCGAAGCCAGGGGAAGAACCTGCTCCCGATGTAAATGGGTCACAACACCATCGGACTTCGGTGAGGCAAAAAAATGTATTCATCAAGATATCTATTGCCATCTATTCTCCGTAAATGGTGGGAGTGGTAGGAGGTGGTATCTGCGTGTGGTTGGATGGACGCTTGATAGCTTAAGAACTGAATAGTACTCACTATTATTTAATTTTATTTATTACTAACCAATTTATTTTGGAATAATGGAGACAGAAATTGGTGTTGTAACTTGATCCGAAACGGATAATACAAAAAACAAAACAAATATTTTCACTTTTTTTCTATATCTAATTTTGTTTAACCATTTTATACCAAATAAATTGAATTTTATCTATCTGGAGAACATGTTGGTATTTTCCTCCATAATTTTACCTGTTTTAAGATACATTATTATAATTTCTATATAACGAAGTACTTAAATTAATTAACAATGATTGATGTAACATTATTTTCATAAATATCAAGATTAATCTTTGATATCACTAATTGAGTCATGGGCATGGGAAAAGATATTAAGTAATGAAAAATTAATTAATATCGGAGAAGCACAAACTTTGAAATCTGTTACTACCTCCGTTCATAAAAACTAAACCATTCACAGTTTTGACTTATTCTTATTTCTATCGTATTGGCTTGATTTATTTTTTACTGGCTACCCTTTCCATGTAAACACAATTATAAAATGCAAAGGAATTATTGGATACTTCAGACCGCACAAAATAAAATAAAAATGTAAATAACGTTAGTCACTTCATGGTTTGAAAATAACCATTATAATAAAAAATAAAATAATTTTTTACTTTATAAGAAAAAATCGGGTCTAAAAGCATTAAATGGAGTTACTATAAAAAATCAGAAATAAACACATCAAACACATTGCAATCTACTCTTATGTAGCAGTGGTAATATTGTCAACTATTTCATGCCAATATTTAACCTATTGGTCAATTTTTTATTTGGAATTTGATAGAATTCGAGGGGTTCAAGCTATTTAATTTAGAAAATTCTGAAAAAAGTTTTAATTATTACTTTATTACAATATTTATTTAATATTTCATATAGAGCCAATTCCAAAACTATTGTATTTTCCACAAGAATGTTTAATACGAACAACCAACCTGGCGCGATCTATATCCACGAAAGCGAAGCTGCAAGAGTCGTTTCATGTTCTTTTTGTTGAAGTTGCTTTTGTAAAGTAACGCCAGAGGTTGCCCACTTACAGGGGATTTGAAATTTATGTATTATGTATTAAGTACCGCTGATAGATTAAAGAGATAGGTCCGGTAGTGAACTAACGAAGTGTACCTAAGGGAGTGTGCCTTACATAGCAACGGCCTTTTATAAGATTTATGGCTGTTTGCGCTCAGTTTAGCAGCCAGATCCTATCCAAACTTTTATGAATATAGGATTTTATAATTTATGATTATAAAGAATCGGATTATTGTTAATCAACGTTCTGGAAAATACGAAAATCTTATTAACAAAAAAATGATTTTTTTAACAATTAAAATCCTCTAATTTACAAAGCTGAAGCAATCAGGTACATTAACGTCTTAACAAGTATTTTATGTCTCTTTTGAACTTTTGCTCTTATATATAAATAAAAAATATATAACGCAAAAGTGGTGATTGTTATTTCGAGTAGACTTGTTAAAAGATAATCATCTAAAAGTTATATTTATTAATTTATTAAGATTATTTATAGCTACCTAGTAAAATGTATCTATCCTCATATTTTACTGTAATTTATTATTACTGATTTTAATAAGAACAATAATTCGTTTTAATTAGATAACATATCTACGATATAAATTTGAATTAAAAGAAATAAAAGGTGTAATTATTTTTATTCTAAAAAAATATGAAATTTATGGAACCGAATTCTATATTTTCTTGTATTGGAGGTGAATGGAATTTTCATATAATTATTTTTAGGTTTTTAAAAAATAAAAAAACACGAAAAATCTAATTTCGAAAAAAAAAATTCCTACTGATTGATTCAGTGCAAAGAATTAACGAATAATTTATGAAAAATCTTATTTTATTCTATCGCAGCTCTAACATACCTGCGATCAAAATGGATCAAATGAATCTGAATAACAAATAATTAAAAACTATTTGGCGATTATGGATATCACAAATAATGAAGTGCCTTCTTCAGATCAAACAACATTTTTTTTATTTTTATTATACACATACAAAAATAATAATTAATGAACCATCTATTGCATTCATAATAAATTTAAGTAAACATAAAATATTTATTATATCAATTATAAGGATGAAATAGTTTATTTTGGGATGAAAAATCGTCCTATTTGGGTCCGTAGTTATTATTTGTGTGGCTCCTCACCGAAAGGGTTTTTTGGCTATTATACATAGGGCAGAAATAAATATTGTCGATAAAGAAATTTATGTAAAACAAAGTGAAAACCATTTAACTTTGTATGTTGATGATGTCTGTGTGTGCATTTTACATTAAAATTTAAAATAAATAATATGAATCGAAATTTTATAAGTTTTTTTAATAAAGACGATTTTAATATGAATTAAATTAGGCCGCATATATTTAAAAATATATACAAAACTCCTGAAATAATATAAATTATTTTCTCTTATTTATAGTTTACTATTTTTCTAAACTACGAGTATTTTCTTTAAAGTCATATTCGGAAAAGAAGACCCAATGTTATAATATTGCAAAAAATATAGCATGCGCATATAAACTCTATGCATGTATTTGTTCCTAAATTGAGTGAATGTGATACCTGACCTCAGTGAGTCTTCTATTTATTCCCTTACCTGAAAACAGAAAAGAAAAATCAATAATGTATTAAGTTAGAATGTTTAATTCATTCTAAGAATTAACATTTTAAATCATTCTTATCTTAAAAGACATCTATTGCAAAACGTATCATCTAAATTGCGAACTGAGAATTTTCGCAATGTCGCCTAAGCGTATTCTTTTCGGTAGCGAATTTCCGCGGATGTGCCCTCCGTTTTGTATAAGTTGGAATTATTTCGGCCTCTTTACAATATTTCACCAGAGTATGTTAATTCCAAGTCGGTGGCAATATAAATTTTATTCGGCTATCCAAGTTGGTAAATTTAAATTCCTGGAGGACGTGGGTTTGCCGTTTCATCAAACCGACAATAAATTATTCTTCTCAACTATTATCGGTTTTGAACTAAAAGAAGTGCAGAATCTTTGCCAATTCTGTAAAGCTGTATAATCGAGGGTATATATATATATATATATATATATATATATATATATATATATATATATATATATATATATGATTAACATTACAACTTACGTACATATACATTAAAAGTAAGAATTGTACAATGTACGCTAAAAATGTTATTAAGCTGAAATGAAAAACTTATGGGGTACATTTATTACTTATTTAATAGAAAATACTAAAAACCTAATGATGAATTCAACTTATTTTCTCGGTAAGTCTACCTAAACAAGTTTTCGAAAATTATAAACAAATATACTGCTGTATAATACATTATAATACTTGAATTATAATTTTCCTTAAACTTAAAATTCTTTCCTTTGAATGCGATAGATACGGTTACCATGGTAACAGCTGTGAGAAAAGAACAGGGAAGGTTATTTTGATTTTTTGTGTTAATCGCCTAAAAGAAAACCATTTTGTAAATAGTGTTGCAATGTTAACTTTAAATGGTGTTTTATAATGTGGATTGATTCAAATACTCGATTTATTGTGAGTTGAAATAAAACTAAACTGAGATTCTCTGTAAAAAAAGTAAAGTTATTTTTCATTATAACCATAATTTCCTGTAATTGATTTACAAACTTATTATTCTATACATTCTTACATGTAAAAAAAAGAAAGATCATTAAAATTTAAAATTTCAACACTATTTACAAAATTGTTTTCTTTTAACTGATTAACACACAAGTAAAAAAAAACACAATTTTGTAAATCGTGTTGAAATGTTAACTATAAATGATGTTTTCTTTTTTTTTTACAGTCAAGACTGTATAGAATAATACGTTTGTAAATCAATTATAGGAAATTATTGTTATAATAAAAATATTTTTATTTTTTTTATAGAGAGAGAAACTCAGTTTAGTTTTATTTCAACTCACAATAAATACTAATTATTAATTATAATATGAAAAAACTATTATTTAAAATAGTAAATTAATTATTAGTTAACAAAAGTTTATATATGAGGCGTTGAGAATCAAAAGCAGATAGCTCCGAAATTTTAAAAATTCACTTTTTCATATTTTTCGCTAGCTTAGTTAGGATATTTTGCCTAACATGATATTTTTCCGGCTTATTTCTCATGGTTTTAGTCCGAATTCGAACTTGAAGCATTGGAAGTATAAAATTGGAAGACTAAACTAGCGAAAATGTGAAAAAGTCAATTTTTGAAATTTTGGTAGTTATCACTTTTGGGCTGTGAACACCTCATATATTGAATACATATATATATATTCAGCTCATGCCGACATCTGCCTACTGTGTAAGCTTCTGTGGTACATATTTTATGACATACGACAAAAATATTTCATAAATTTCTAACCGTAGGCATTTAACTGTAAAAACAAAGCCTGACATACTGCAGGCAGTCGGTAGTTCACACTTGCGTTACAAATGATCAACACACTACCTCCTTTAACACAATTGCCAGCAGCTGATACGTTCTACACTAATGGCCCACATACATGTCTACCTTTAAACCAAAATGACTACAAAAAACAAAACAAAATAGCTGTACGAATAATCTGTCTATCTACAAAGGAAATTCTGCTTCTGATCTTACAAATATCATTTTAAAAAAATAATAATAATCATACAGACATTTATACTTATAGAGATATCCAAATAATAATAATTTGTTAAAATATTTGTCAGAAATTGTATATCAAATCGTATTAGATTAATGTGTATTGGTATTTTTAATTGATTTCGATAAGCAAAAATTTTATCAGCTGCATTTATTATGCAGCATTATATATAAATTTATATACGTATACATTTTATATTGTCAGTGCAAACTTTTTTTTTGGCTTCATACTTTTCTATAAAGATTTGGAAAAGAATGATCCCATTATTCCATTATTGTAAAAAATCTGCAATAGTTGATCGTATGGCAGATTCTCAATCGGTCTTTATAGTGTGTCATTAAATGCTTAAATTAATACTAGATTTGTTTAATACTTGAGAAAATAAATTAAAAATACAATAATATATAAGTTAAAAATTAAATAATTTACTTATTATTTCAGATTGGCAGATGAATTGACTAGCAATTCTTAAGGATTTTTTTGGAAGAATTTTCTACAGGAATTCGATTACTTAAAACAAAGTCCTATATTAAAACTCCAATTATTTACTTATTGTAATTACTAAATAAAAAATTTAAACAATTTTAAGTATATAAATTTAAATAAAAATTTGTGAAAGTAACTGAAACTAATTTTATTTAGTTTTATAATTCTTGGAGACATTTTCCGAATTCAATATTACTCCAACATTAAAGAAGATACTGAAAACGCCATTCACATTAAATACAAATGTACAACCTTATCATTTGGATAATTGTGAAGTGTAACGAATTCCGATCATGATATCGTTTTGGTAAGAATATTATCTTTTATCTTGTGATTTTAATGAAACGGAAAAATATTCAGAACGTGTTTTATCATAAAGATGCATGATTGAATATTTCACTTTGTTTCTCTATTGTTGATAGTTTGATTGCACAACGTAACATCATTGATAGTGTTGTAATGTTAGGATTTTGTATAATGCACTATTCAAATATATTCTTATTAAAATTAAATATTGACTTTAAAATTATTCGATTCCCAATTTGTTCAAATTGAATAGTCAAAGACGCCATTACTGTAGTCTGACAGAGGTCCATACTATTCACTACACTATAGTTTTCGAAACTGTTTAAAACTATCTTCTCTTACAGTACCATATTGATTGTATTTATTCATTTATGGGGAAGAGTGTTAGTAGAAGAGTAAGGCCACTGTCTACTAATATAAAGCTCCGGTTTTATTTATCGGCTAATGAAAATAATTTTTTTATTCTTTTATTCGCCGTGGATCGACATACTCTCACTCGATCACAGGACCTGTATACTATTCAGTGGCTCACTCACCCTCTATAATGTGAATACTATTTATCAGGTGATAGAATGTTATCTCGCCCAAATTTTGGTCTTTCGCATCTGTTGGTTAGTCTTACAAATTAGAATTATAAATAGAACAAGTTACTTTTTTTACTAAACGCAACAATCTTCATGGTATGTACATAATAAATAAAAACAGTAAAATGATTGTATTGTTGTCATTAAAAGTTATGAAGACAATATGTTGGGGCGTTTAATTAAAAATTCGTTTCACACCATTAACAATATTTATCCTTAAAAATGCTTTACACATTCTTTGAGGATTTAAGTCGGTTTATTTAAAGAGGTGAGGTCTTAATATTTACAAGGTTTTTATATATTTATTTTATAGTGTTTCAGTGGTAGCTGTGCCGAAGGTCCTGGTTCAAATCCGGCCAATAAATTATTTAATTTGTTAACTGTCGGGGATGGATCCTGTGGGATCTAGAGAATTTCATGGAGCCCTCCCAGGCTCTATAACATGGTTACTCTTGGTCGAGGGGATAACCTGGTGGATAGGCATGATCTCGGATAAATTACTACGCAACCGTTATCTTAGAAATAGTGCAGTCTCTACCACGTACTGAATCTCCTTTATACTTTCATTCATGGATTATGCAGTTATTTTTATAAAGATGAGATCCAAATATTTACAAGGTTTTATTTATTTTCTTTTTTAATAAAGAATTGAAACGTTATTATTTTTGTTTAAAAATCCCCAAAATAAATAAAAGTTCCATTGCTGTAGATGAGGTGGCCATTTACAGCCAATGTATTTTTTTTCTATCTTCTTTAATGAAACTAAAAATATAAAAGATATTGAAATAGTAATTTAGTTAAGAATTTTGTTAATGCCATGAAACCACAAAAATTTCATCTAATAGAGACAAAACCATTTGACGGACAACGGTCCCTTGACATTTCATCACTTGGCAAGACCTACCATGTTTGTAGGGCCTCCGGAAGGGCGGTGGTGGGGATGTAGCGCATGCGCGGATCAATACGGCCCTATTATCTCCTGCCTTTGTTCCCACCCTTCGCCCTATCCCCCCCTCTCCATCATCCTATCGCCCCCACTCCTCCAAGTGGCCCTTTCAGCCTTCCTCCAGCCCGCCGAGTAAGTTACATTAAAACAATGTGTCTCTCCCGCTAAAGGCCGGCTTAGAAACCTAAAGGCGGAACAGTAAATGTTTACAGAACAATGTTCTTTTGTATCCCGATCGTAGATAAAACAAAGTATTTATTTATAAAAATTATCAAAAATCTTAACAATTGAATCAGAACTTGGTAATACAATTGTTATTTTTTTTTTTGGAAATAAATAAGCGGACTTTACAAAGCGTAAGTTTAAAAGCAAAATAAATTAAAATTGAGCTTTGGAACTTATATTTATGTTTTTTCTACTAAATAAGTAAGCTCTTAAGCTTAATTTTTTAATTATTTTCCTTCTGAATTAACCTGTTATCTATTTTATTAATTTATTTCCACATTCCATACAAGAGTATACACCTTTAGAGAGTACAAGAAGAATACCTATACACTTAAAAAATAATTGATTTATAACATTTTTTATTATTACATACGTTATGATTTCATATTGTAAATAATTATTTAAAGAAAAACTTTACATAATTTACATTTATGAAATTATTTAAAAAATTGATAATAATTGTTGACCTATGATAATTTCTTCAACATATGTAAAAAATTGATTGTTTTAGGTATTGTTACGTTAGTTTACTTCACATGAGTTTCCTGCTAAAGTCAATCATTACAACTTATCTTCCAGGTTTTAACTTTCATATTATTAATTTACAAAAAAAATATAATATATTAAAACATCAGACATTTAACAAATAAAAACTACTATATCTAAAATATAAAAGAAATAATAGACAAAAAAATAATTTTAAAATATTTTGAAACTATTAACAAAAATACACAAACATTTTGGTGAATATTAAACCGTAAGCATTTAACTAAAATCATTAGAATTAATTAATAGCAATGTATTATTATAGTTTCGTAAATAATAATAATAATTTTGAATGATGGATAAATGTGGTCAGGGGGTGCAGTCAATAATATCTTCAAATAAGAAAAACTTATTGTTTACTAGTGCCATGTTATGTAATAATAATTTTGGTTATTTGCCTGAGCTGTAACTCTGCAGTTGTGATAAACATTTCAAGTGGATCAAACGTTTTTAACTTTTAAACGAAACAAATTTCAGAAAAACGATGCAGGTAAAAGTTGTAGTTATTCAGGCCTAGTTTGAAGAAATAAAAAAACATTTTTTGTTTTTTCACTTTAAGTTGTCAATATCGACCTTCAAAAAATGTAAATTCCTCTTGATCCCCATTTATTTTTATTTTTCTGAAATGTACAATACAAAACATGGAAAAAATGTATGTAACTTTTTTCTATCTTTCATAGGTCAAGTAGAAGTATCTGAAGCTCACTACTTCAGTATGCTGTCTTCACTGAACATTTTAATAAATCTGTTTAAATTTTTTTCATTTTCTGAAAGATTCAAATTTCCTCGATTAGTAAGTTATTTTGACTAAAACTCTTAAATAAAATAACTTAATTCTACATTACGTTTCCTCATAAAGGAGGTATACAAAAGTAGTCAACTTTGAATGTTTTTTCTACTTAAACTATGAAAGATAGAAAAAAATGTTACATACATTTTTTCCATGTTTTGGATTGCACATTTCAGAAAAATAAAAATAAATGAGGGTCAAGAGGTAACTACATTTTTTGAAGGTCCATATTGACCATTTAAAGTGAAAAACCCAAAAAATATTTTTTTTATTTCTTCTAACTAGGCCCGAATAACCACAACTTTTACCTGAATCGTTTTTCTGAATTTTGTTTCGTTTAAAAGTTAAAAACATTTGATCTACTTGAAATGGGACTCCCTGTTTAGTAGGAAAAAATAAATGCAAGAAAATAATAATATATCCCGGCACTATATAGATGTTGATCATAAAGATTAACTTAAAAAAAGTTTTTATAACAATAAGTTGTTGAGGCCAGGAAATTCAAAAGCAAACAAGCTAAAAATTTCCGTTCTAACCATATTCATTGCAAAAAAAAAAAAGTTTCATTTTTACTTTTGAATAAAAATTACTAATTTTCGAAACAGGTAGGTACTGGATCTTGGGATCTATTAGAAAAGGCTATTATATTAATGTGTAATATTATAATTCATTTACTAAATTATGTACCTATCGTATTTTATATATACTATACTTATAGGTATATCTAATTATAGGTATACTATAATTATAGACCACCACAGTTATGCTACTAGATAGATGAAGAAGAACTTGTTTCCAATGGGAGCATCAAATTGATCAAATTTGAAGATTATCAAATCTTCGAAATCAAGTTACATTTCTAAAATTTGCATATATATATTTTTTTTAATGAGTAGAGGCTTATTGACTTATATTTATTGATTGTTGATTATTGAATTACGTATAAATAAATTATTGATTTACTGATTGGCTTGTATAAGAGTTATTGTTTTGAAAATATTATAAATGTATTGCTCATTTTGAATAAATAATAAAGTTTGAACGCATTTACGTTCATATATAGTTTAATATTATCTATATTATTATAAACACTTGTAGATTTGTTAAACTAAAAATAATTTTTAGTTTTATTTGAATTAACATTTAATAAGATTATACATAATTAAACTTGTAGAATGGAATTATTTTGGGCCTATGATTGGGGAAGGCTGTTTCCTAATATGGCCGGACCTAAACCTTTGATGGCCGACCGATCACTTCACAATGCTCCCTTCCAACTTCCATCTTCTTTGGGGATTAAAAACATTATTGTTTTAGATTTCTATTTCGCATAAATTTTTCCATTTAAAAATTATATTATTTTATTATAAATCTTGGAATTATTCCGACAATAAAATAGCGCATTACATATAAATATTAGAAGCAAATAACTTATATAACCAAAGTAATGTCTTTATCCCCAAGCAAATGAAAACCACTGTTAATAAAGATTGTAACTGAATACAGAAATATCTTAACGATTTCCCCATTACAATTTATTTATAAATATTATAATTTACTATTTAATTAGGTATTTGTATAATATTAGAATGATTATTGAAAACTTTTAGATACGTAAATATTTAAAAAGAATAATTCAAATATAAAGTGTGTTTTTCATATAGTCTAGTAATACTTCATCAAAATCATGTTTTTTTGTAAATTTACATTTTAATAAAAATGTTTAATGTTTATCTTCTTTAATATAAGATTTTAAAATTATAATAACTCCATAATGAAATATATATTTTTATTGCAACAAAATAAGTCAGTATAGTTTCATAGCAATTCTGATATGGTATGAAAATTATTAAAATATTTATCTAAATATATTTATTTAATCAAGCCGGCTGACATTCTAAAAAAATATTTTTAAATATGATGAATGTTTAAATTATACAATCTCAGAGTAATGACGACAAGTGTTGTTAATGTTATTTTTTTCTTTATAGCTATCATATGATTTTTTTAATGCATAAAAGATTGATGACAAAATTAATTATTTTGATAAAATAATTGTTAAGTACTGAAGAATTGCTGTAAAAATAAAATTAAAGGGTGTAATTTGCCCATTATAATACCCTTTCATTTCATTTTGATTTTTAATTATCTATCTAAAAGTTATAAAAAATACATTACTGTATTAATTATACTTTTAAAACAAACATTTATATAAAAAACGGTAAGTGGATATTATATTCAGCTAAACTTTTAAGGAATTTTCTTTTGCATAATAGTAATATATTTATTTGTAATATCCTAATTTATTACTTATAATTACTTTCCAATAGGATTTTTACTTTATTATTAATTTTAATAAGCTAAGTGATGACTACTAGGAATCAGTAAATGAGAACTAAGTATTCATACTATGTTAAAGTTTGAAGAAAATATTACATTTATGATCTCATTTTTACTGTTGATTTTATTAGTTAAAAAATTATATTTGTTGAGTTCAAGAGTTAACTTAAACGATTGTAGCGAATCTGAGAAATGGACGTTATAATTCAGTACATGTTCATTAACTCTGCTTTTCATAATTGGATTCAGACAATTACACGGTTACGTTTTTTCCGTTGAAGTTAATCTTAATTAATTACTCGTATAACTGACTACCTTAGCAACTGATCTTTTGTTTTTTATTCCTATCCCTGAAAAGATTTTTCTGTTATCACATATATTTTCTTATGTCATCTCTTTGTATCATGATCTGACATCTTCATGCGTTGGAAACGACAGTAAATTATTGATGATATAAGTTGGATTCTGAGTTATAGTTCGGTTACACAATCGTTCTACAAATACCGGCTACTTTTCTCTCATGGATGTAGTTTCGGATTATTCTTGACAACTGATCGTTCTACTGTCTAACGTTTTATAATTTTTTTTTGTTTTTTTATGAGTTGTAATAAATTTATTTCTCTCATCCGATACAGTACGACGATGAGAAAGGTACGGTCGGGTTTCTCCCCAGACGTGTAAACAGGATAACGCCAAGAGAACGTGACTGAAGTCCTGCAATAAAACGAAGGATTAACTCGTACACAAGACTTTGAGAGGATTATTGGCCCAGGGGCCGCCTGTTGGTGTTGGATAAGCAATGTATACACTGTTGATATGTCAGTCTGTAGGAATTGATTGCGACAACGTATATTCCAACAAGGAAAAATAACAAATAATACCGATCAAATTGCGCAAGGAAAAAGCTTTGGGTCTGACTTCGTGATCAAGAAATAATTTATACGAACAGCATATCATATTTTTGTATTTGTTAAGAAAAGCCAATTTTCCATAACATTGAATTTATAAATTGTTTTTCTTCCTTACTTATAGGAATTGCTGCAAGACAATTGTTCACATTTTTATTGGAGTTGAAAAGTAATTGGAAGTATTTATTTATTACAATTTACCTAAAATATTACCTATTTTGTGAACATGGTGACTTTTACCTCTGGGGCACAGAATTTTCCAGACCTGCTGAAACCATTTATACACTTTAAAAACATATGTTAAGAGTATAATACGTTAAACTATAGCCCTGGCGAATATCGTAGTGCATAAGTCAGGCCTAGGCTAGGAATGGAGTTTTTGGTTTTCATTATGGCTAAATTCCAATTAATAATAAAAGAATATGGATTGCACTATACGATTATTTCTTTCTTGGCAAAATTCATTTCTTAACCGCCTATTCATCGTGGCTTCGGATGTTTAGGAATACAATTCGAATATCTGTTTAAAAAAAGAAACACAAATTCGAAACATTTAGAACACTTAAATCCTTACGACGCTCCCCAAAATAAAATTCTAAATGCGTATGATCATATCCTTACAGTTCATTCAATGAATATCTAGAATTATGATTTTTACGATTAATAATAATTGTTCTCTAATTAATATATCTTGAATAATATTAGTGGGGAAGAAAATGGTCAAAGAATGGTTGAGGTTAAAGAAAAAAATCCTTAAATGGTGTTAAACTATTTATTAGAAATGTTATTAGAAAAACGTGTTGACCAGCATTGCAAGTTTTTTCAGGGCAAGATATATTATATTTAAACATTTTGAATAATACTTTTGTAATTTAAATTGTTTCATTGGATTGCTACCGATGGATAGTTTCTCCACAAGTGTTTTTCATATCATATTGTACATATTAGCAGATTTACTTATTGTAATATTATTATAGTTGAATATATCAATAAATTAAATAAAAAAAAAATTGTTTCTACTTTTTTATCTTGTTTCCAATTAATTAAAAAGTATTTCATTTTTATATATTTTATACATTATATTATTTTATATATTTTTGATATTAATATTATTTTATTTAATTAATAATCTTTGTATATTTTTGTATCTTCTACCCAATGCTGAAATGTGTGTACTTGAAATGTGGGTTGAAACGCTAATTTCTAATAAATAGTTTATTTATTTATTTGGCCTAAACCGGATCGTTTTCCTATTTATTTAATATACTTTCATACCAGTATTTTTACATAATCTAGAAAAATTTAAAAAATCATTATTAGAAAAAATTACGTTTCTTGTTAGTTTTACTTTATTAGTTGGTAGACATGATTTGTTACTCATTTTTTAATTGAATGAGTTGTAGCTTATAGCACATAGGCAACCGTCTACATTTTTTTGGGGAGGGTTGGCCTGACTGTTTTCGAAATGTTCACCATAAGTTTCCGAGCATGGCCTACCACTAGACATTTTTTTACAAGCCGACATGTTCCAAACTACCAAAAGATGTCTGGTTCCAAAAGAACTACAAGTGGCCACCGCGGAAGCTCTGAGGCAGCGATGGTAGAACACGATGTTCTTGTGCTTTAAGGGCCTCGATTACGAGTGAAGTGGACTTTTACTGCTTACGTCTGATGGCTTCTACTAAGAGGGCTTCAAGACTTTATAAGCGCAAATTAGTTGCTTCAATTTATTTATTTTTTATTTTTCAAAAACTCATGTAGGTATGTAAAATAATGGCATGAGAAAATGTATTTAGTATAAAAAATGTGAAATTATTATATCACTTTTTCATAAGAGGACTAATTGTGGAATCTTCTTGTAAAAGAAAAAAATATTTATAATGTTTGACCACTGACTAGAGTTTTAATTCTAATTATATATTTTATCATACAAAAATCTATTTTATCTAAAACAGTAAAGTAATTGAAGAAAGATCAGACGTATCAGATATTTTAAGTATTTCTATTTCTGTATTATCTTGTTATAATTGCATTACAATAATAATATTACAAACTAAGGATTTGAATAACGGAAATAGCTAAAATATTAATTTTATAAAAAAAGTATTAAATATATTAGAAACTATAAGAATGACACAATCACTCACATACACGTAGGTATGTGACCTACTAACTAAAAATACAATAAAAAAAAGGGTTTCCATAAAAATAATATTATTAATTGTTAATAATTAATTGATAGGTTAACACCTATTTATATTTTTAATTTTAGTTACACCTAGTACAGTAGGTAATTGATCAATATTATATAATACTTTTTATTTTCCTAGATTAGTTTAATTACTCATGGAATAATAAATTCAAAATAAAATAACTTCTTATAGTTATATTCATACTGAGTTATTCATCTCTTCCAGTCCCAAATGCATCTTAGATGTTGTATTCTAGCTTATCATTTTTTTTCTTCTTCTTATATTTAAATATTTATTGTTTTATTATTCTATTATGTGATTTCTTAATAATGGAAGCATATTTTATTCAAATACTTAGCCGGAATAATAAATATATCCCCGTCTAACCGGAACTGTCTTTAGATAACTTTATCATAGTTCTACGTTGGGGATAGTTCTTTATCAGTTCGTTAGTTCTTATCAACGATTCCACTCCTTCGACCATTTTTTTATCAGTTTTTCACATAATGGCTTATATCACCCACCTTGTTTGTTTTCCATTTTTATCACCTTTTTGTTTTGCTTAAGTAGGGACCACAATCAGGTGTTCTTTTGCAATTGCCAATAATCTGTCTGAATCATGATAATATTTTAGCTTTCATTCATTACATAGAAGCATATGGAAATTTTAAGACTTCAAAAATTCACATAGAATAGAATAGAAGAGAAAACAAACATTATTCTGGGACCAAGTCTCTTTAGTGTAACTATCATGAACAAAAAAAATAAAGATAATGTACATCTGGCCAGAAGGCTACATAGCTGTTAGTACACAATCGATTACATTATTAATTGAGTTTGTTCAATCTCAATATTAATTTTGAAAATTTTAAAATGTAAACTTGAAAATAATTAAATAATTTTGCAGTAGTTTTTTTTATAGAGCTCATACATTTTATTATAATTTCTAAAATACAAAACTTCTTCTAAGTAAATGTCTTTTTGAATCTTGTGCTAATATAAGAATAGAAGAATAGAATAAGTGCTAGGAAATTTAAATTTAAATTTATTAATATTTGAAAAATAACATATTAATATTAATAATGATACATGGTATCTCTTTTACTGCACCAGGTGCATTTTAAGAGAGGATTGTACAATGAATTTTCTTTAAGATTAATTGGATGAAAGGAGTGGGGAATTTAGTGATAATGGGGGCTCACTAGTCCTTTCTGATTGCAGAATTTAGAAAATAAGATTTCTTGTAGAAGATATGGGGCACACTAACAATTAATATGTTCAAGAATGAATAGTTAATAGTATCGAAGATATACAATGTATAAAATAATACAATAGAGTAAAAAATAAATAAGGTTATTTGCCCATACACTAACTATATATATTCAACGAACCAAAAATAAATAATTTTTCTGTTCTTATGATTTTGCAATATTTTTTTTATTAGTGTGGAAGAAAAAGGTCCGAATGGAGGTAAAAAAATTATTAAATAACATTTCTCCCAACTTGAGAGAAATATTTTACCTCCACCCAGACCATTTTCTTCCACATATATGTATATACCTACGGTTGCCTTTTATTATTCAAGATTAGTTTAACAAAACGTGATATTCTATTATTTATAATATAACAGTATTAAGTGATGAAAAACTATTTCACCAAAACCGTCTTGTCGAAAAAGGTCTAATTTATTTATATTCTTCTCAACAATGTTTTATTTAATTTACAAAAAAGTAGCAAAATAGAATATAGTAAAAGTAAAAAAAACTAAATATCTGTTCTAAAACATTAAAATGTTTCTATTATTTAATTAATTTTGTGACCACATTTTTTAAATTGGATTTAATTTATTAAATTTAATTCGGAATCTCAAATACACAGTCGTTGCTTTTACATTTCTAACAAATAATTACAAACTGATTGATACAGTTTATAGAAATATTCGGAATGGTAATTTAGAAACCACCTTAATTAGGAAGTATAGCATTATAATTTTAAAAATCAGTTTATATTCTTTAGGAATTATTCATTCGTACCAGTATAGTACGTAACTCATCAAAAAATGTTCTTAGCAATGTCTGACCTCGGGAAGTTCATTTAATATTTAAAGCCTAGTAATAATTTCCAATTTATTTTAAGACAGATTGATAAATTATCATACAGTGTCTAGTTTTTTAAATTTGAGAAGATATCTTTCTTTCTCTTAAGGAAAATTAAAAAGAAATAAAAAATTATATAATGTGACTCCAGCGTTAATTTACGACCGACTATATATTAAGCGATAAACACTTGCGGCATTGTCTTACTGTTAAAGGATGTCATAAAAATAAGCATTACACGTACTAAAACTTGAACATAAAATAAGTGTATAAAGATATAAACAAATTGTGAGTGAAATTAATCGCGTAGATAGATCTCTTCGTCAGTAGCCATTGAATACACATTAATATAACGTTGATTATTAACGGGACTAACTTAGATAAGAAAACTAATTGAAACTTAATTAGCTTTTATAGGTCAGTAAATTTATTGGCACTTTATATAGAGTGAATTTGCGTTTATTTAATGATTTGAGGCATCTTAATCATTCTGAAGTGATAGTTACTAATATTATCATTAAATAAAAAGAATCATTAACTGATAGGAAACTGTATTCTCTCTAATGAGCGACAGACAAAAATATTGAAAATTAAGTTAAACAAGAAGAAAATAATTTAATCTTAATTGTGTTTGCCTACGTGTTACGGAATTAAAAGAGATGTTCAGGAAATATTAGTAAATAAAAATATAACGAACTGTTAATTTTTTGTGAAAGTATTGTTATCTTCAGTATAAATTTAGCAGTAATAAATAATAATAATTTAAGAAAGAGTTTGAAAAAATGGTTTCTTTTATACACGGCAATCGTTCTATATATAAAGCAAAACATGTGAAAGAGTTCGATCACCTTCAATTATTTCAAACAGGATTTGTGAAGTAGATATTTAATCTTTTAAAAACGAATACTAATAAAATTGAATAAATAAAACCCGATTTATGAATTATTCAGTCAAGGTGAAGCAAAAATTAAGTACGATGCTATAATGTTTTATTCTGTTGAAACTATAGAGTTATGGAAAATATGTAAAAATTAAATAACCCATTTTATTTGTCACAGAGGTAACTAAAACAATATAATTTGTTTTAAAATAAAAATGATAATTATGAAATCGAGCAGTGCAGACTAATTAGTTACCCCTAATACATATATGTGTTTGTGTGTGTGAGTTGCATCATATTTTACAATTCATAATTCATATTTGTTTAATAAAAGAATATATCAGAATATTTCCAAACGAATTGCTCTTTCAGATATGACACAGGCTTGGCTTTTAAAAAATTGAAATTAATCTAAGACCTTATCAACATCGCAGAATGATTTCACAAAAAAAATCCTTCGGTGGGGAGGAAAAACAGCCGACGTCGCACGTGAAGAGCATCAGAACCCGGCAGGGTATCCTTGAAGCATGCATACGTAATGCCCTCATCAGAGGCCTTCTGGGGAGACATACAATTTTAAGAAGGAGGCGAGGAAATGGGAGCGGGGAAGAGAAAAAACACAGGAAAAGCGGGAAAAGATCATTAGAGGGGAAAAGTTTTCCCGGTTAATTATAAAGTCGCTAGATAAGGGAGGGAAATGAAAACAGGACCTGCGCTGAATAAAACAGCCCTGAGGTAATCTGAGGGCCCGATCTCTCCAGCGCCGGGATTACAGCTTCTTGTAATTACTCGAGGTCTTACACGGCCTGCTTTTATTCCAGCTCCAGGCTTCCAGAGCTGGAGTCAACCCTTCTATCTCAGAGCTGATAAGGCTCCACTGATTAGGAGGGTGTAGGGAGGGCTTTTGAAAAGGTTTAAAACGAAAAAATGGCCACGCTGCCTCTGTTCTTGATAGCGTCTGTTCAGAAAATAAACTAAATTTGTGATAACGAATAAATTCTATAATATAGGAGAATAATTAATATCTTTTAAATATTTGCATATAGCAACTATTGAAAACACACTGAAAAAGCTCAATACTTTAAACAATAGTAGAATATCTCAACTAAATTGAATTTGGTATAATTATTATAATATATTATTTATTCATTTATATTTTTTTTCACGTTTCTTTTATTATACCAGCAAGAAAAAGAAAAATTGACATATGCAATATACGAATATGTATGAGTATAACAAAAAATAAATAGAATAATAAAAAATATATAATGAAAAATAAGAGAAAATAAAAAGGAGGAGACTACAATATTAGATATTAATAAATTATAAACAATGATGTAATAGTGGATTATAATTTTTGGGATTTTATAGCGGAAATATTCAAAAATCATTAAGCAATGATCCCATATACGCCTCGGTCTACCCCTCGAACATGTACTAGTCGTAAAGATCTAATAATAATGATTAAAATAAACTATTTAAAAGGAAGTTCAATTAGTCGAAAATTTAACAAGTCGGCTAATATTACAAAATACTTTGAAGGTATTTATAACGAAAGTAGTTTTGTTGTTAAATCTGCTTAAGGAAAATATAAATCGCTTTTATGCAATATATATCATTCTTATAAAAAAAAAATTAATTAATCTGCACTTCACTCATTAATAATTTATATATTTGGGAATGAGAAAAAAACATTTTCTAGTCAATGCATATTCCTGATTCTCATAATCGTTCAATTTCAATAATCATTATAGGAATCAGGAGAATGTTTTTTCTCTTTCCCGCAATATATATCTTAAAAATAATGCCTAATTATTTAAAAATAAAAAAATAATTTTTAAATTATAGATTTTTCCAAATTTGAGGCGTAAAACCTATTGGTCATCAACGCCTTTTATAATATATTTTAATATTATGTATAGTTCCTAAAAAAGAACGATATAACTAAAAAATTTGGATTTTTAAGTTGTCTTCAGTTGTAACTGCATTGGTTTTAGCTTTTTTATTCAGGAAGGACATATCTGTTATTCCGATTCCAAAATGTTTTTTTTTCTTTCAATAAATTCATATTTAGAGTTATCATGTTTGAACTTAGAGTTTCATCAGAATAACGACATAAGCTAAAATAAAAAAAAAATCAATCTTTTAAACGTTTCCTAATGGTTAATAAAGGAATTTCAATACCATCACTAAAATATGAATGCTTCGCTTTACCAATACCCAAATTTTAATTTTTTTAACTCACATGGAACTTTCGAATACCTATTGAAAAATTAGTAATTCTTTTTATAAAATTTTTTTTGAAGTAGCGAAATAAATAACAGTAGAAAATAAGATTCACCAACCCAGAACCCAACACAGCAACCATCAAATAAGTACCTTAAATTTACTAACCAAACTCGATTTCTATGGCTAAATCAATATGAACTAATAATTTAGAGTGTCAATAATATTATATATGTACTAATATTGCCGGAATTATAAATAAACATCTAGTTACTTATTCTAATTTGATTCGGTTTTAGAATTGAGGCTACGATTTGAGCTCAGAAATTTGAATTTCTAGCATTTGATTGATTTATACTTATGCCCATATGTAATTAGGATTAATTGAAATAATAGTGTATTAATAATATATAGTATAACTAGTTAATTGAATTTGTGTTGTCTACAGCTCTAATTTGTTTTCCATAGCTCTCAGTTTTGTTGTACTAAGTGCAAGGAAACCTCAGGTAAGAAAAGCGGAAGTGTTTCAAAGACTTATTATACTTGGCTTTTACCTGGAAGTGCCGTCTAATCATCACCTGGAACCCGGAACAGGTGACCCCAGGAGGATTCTGATTGGACGCCGATCTGTGGGGGTGGACTGCGAACGAACTGGACGGCGGTGGCGGACTGGAGAAGGCTTCGAGGGTGAAAGGGCTGTTACGTAAGGGAACAAAGGACACAAATATTGTTTGTTGGGGCTGGACTCAAAGGGTTGTTTATGAGGCCCAGGTACCGGCAAGGGCTTGGTACCAGTGAGAGTCACCAGCGAGACCTTGGAGGTGCACAGGTAAGTGGACTTTCACTAGTCTCACTCTAGTTTCACCTGTTCTAGTTTGTATCTATGATTGTCAATACAATCAGAACCGAATATAATTCATATATATATATATATATATATATATATATATAGAATCTAAGAAATAAAACTATACAACTTATAAAACATTTTATACATTTTATTTTTATACATTTTTTATTTTTATTATTTTAAACATTTTATTAAACCGTTTCAAATGCGTCGTAGATGCTATTTTTACTGTTTTTCACAAATCACAATATTCAAATTTCAACTATCTGAACATTTATAATCTTAACCAAATATAACATTCAGCCTAGTAATGAAAATGTACCCTCGCAAGGTACTTTAAGCTCTAAATTTCTAAATAAAAATCATTGGCTTTATTAACCCGGAAGGTGTTATCCAAGACCTTAAGTGTATTGCGGAATCAAGCTTTACCTCAAGTATTCTTTAGACTAACGTAATATTGCTCTTTTTTTTTATTAACATATCTGTCTCTGATTTGAATCCAATTGTTCTTTAGGATGGATTAATCACGGGTTCTTCATTTATCACTATTTTCATTTATCTTCATTTAATGCAGGTAATAAACATAATATACTATAACAGCATCTACTTATAGTTACATACGTTATATACGTGTTTTTTCTTTCAATGCTTATTGCTTCACTGATTTATCCGTAAAGTATTGCATGTCTCCAACAACAAATTCCTATCTATTTTCATTAATCTCATGAACTTGTAGTACTTGCGTCCTAAAAAGAAAATTGTACCCCAAGACTAAAGGAATGTATCTGATGACGTTTCGGCTCTTGGTGTTATATGGGGCATTCTATCGTTTTTGATTCTTTTCTCAACCGTTAGTTTTGTTTTGTTAAGTCAGAATATCATGTTATTTAAAAACTGCTAAACATAATAAAACAAAATAAAAAATGGCTGATATGCTTCTGGCATGAATACATGATATCGTCCCTGCCATTTCCAACTATCGAATGTGAAAATCGGTACTTTTGAGGAGAATTAAAAAAAACAAAAGTTTCATGGGTCAATAAAAATTAGTGCCTATAATCAAACCAATGACATTTGTTTTACCTTGTTTTTGTGGCTGATAGATAGCCCTATATGAATTTTATATCAATTATCAATCCTACAGCAACTGCTAACTTAAGTTGAAAACGAAATATGTGTTTTTTTCACTTTCGATGGTTGGAAATGGTAGGGCCATACGATAGGGGATACGATATGATATAAATAGACAAAATAATACATGATAAGATGGAATTCTTTCCACTGAAAAAAAACTCAATTAACAAAGAACTTATTATTGAATTTACAACTCATTGAATATTACAACATAAATATAATGAAATCATAAATAGCCTATAATCATTAGGAAATTTAAAATATAAGAAATCAATTCTTTGACATTTTGTATTTTTATGTTTATGTTCGAACTATCGATTCTGTATAGATATTCTAGGGCACGTTCATTGAATAATTTGTTAATTAGATTTAGTTACAAAAACAAAACAATAAGTAGTTTATCAGGTACAACGGTATATGAATGTTTTACCGTAGATGCTATCACATGTAAGTTATAAGATCCCCATGATTTGCAGGGCTTGAAATTCGGTTTTCTTTTGAAGTTATTTGCTTCATACTTCTCAAGCTAAAACTACCTTGAGCTTAATCAGTGATACCAACCATTTTTTTTAATTATCCAAAGAGAAAGTAAAATCTAAACCGTAGCTTTTGGTTTATAATATTTTCCCAATGAAAACTGTTTCACATCACGCCGGACTCATATTATTTTATTGAATTTTTGTTTCATCTTTTATAAATGTCACAGCTGTTTTTATACAAATAACGTTTATGAGCATAAGGCATTTGAGTAATAACTCATTTGTGAATTGATTACTCAATTTCATTAAATTATGATTTTACTTCATTCGTCTACGTTTCACTTCTGCAAACATTTACAGACATCCATGCATTATTTATTTGTTATTATTCCAGCCTGGTTTCTCCTAAAGATAAGAGCTATTCAGTGATAAGAAAGATTTATTGAGGCAAATTCGTAATCTAGTACTGTTTATGTGCTTTGTACAGTTTAATATCAGACCCATGGGGTTGTCATTAGCGTTAAGTGTCCAAGGGCGTACTAGTATGTATATAGGGATGTGTATATACGGAAGTGTACATACGAGGGTTGATTATGGATGCTTTACTAATGAGAGAGATTAGTAGATATGTAACAAATGACTGAGATATGGAACCACTCCTTCCCAGATAAACCAAGTGGTTGGAGGGTATTTATAACCCATGTTTCCAGATTCCAAACCCCCTTGTGGTGGTTTCATCTTAACAAAACAGAAGATATTATTGCTGCTCAACACAAATTTTAGATGTAAACATTTTGAATAAATATCAGATTATTTTCATAACTTCTTTTGAGACGTAGAATCAGAAGAAAATACAATCATTATGTTATTTTTGAGTATAACAAATGATGTAAACGTTTGTATATAACAATGCATGATTTAATTAAATAAAATGCATCCAATAAATATTTTCTAAAAAAAATATAGAATGAAAAAAGTATGACGACCCTAATAAAAAAGCACACGACAAACCAAGTGCTTACAGTGCATTCAAAGGTTCCAGCATTTTTTAAATTCGATTAATTATGAACTATTACAGTAAAATAATTATATCAATTATTTACATGCCACAGAAATCAAATTAAATCACGAATCATAATTGAAAGAATCGAAAATAACTAAATTTAGAAGAAAACGGGGACTAAAAGTTACCTATTAAATATACTTAAGTGTTATAATTTTCTACGGAACTCTGTCTCACAAATACACTGCTCCCCTTATAACAATTTTATCTTCAAAAGCTGATAGAACAGTGCCATAGTGTTATTTTGTCCCAACTAGTTTAAATAGGAAACAATACCGGTGACAGTACTACGCCTTGTAGGATCCCACAAGTTAAATATTTGAGTCCAGGTAGTTATAAACAAAATTTTGGCGTATTACACGAAATAGATAAATTTATATTTAAATATTAAATATTTAAATTGCAAGTATTAATGCCCAGTATGTAATAATTTTATAAGAAACCTAAATATCAATTTTTTATATATTGTATTCCCTAATGACATATCCATCGTTATTATTACTATGTTATGTTCTGTAATTATCATTATTGTATGTTGTTCAATATTGTTTAAATATGGTTAATTTTAAGCCTTTCAAAACAAATAAATCCTACAATTACTCTTTAATGAATGCTTTAAATAGCACATGTTCTAGATAAATATTTTGCTAGAAGAGACTAAAACCAATGTTACAATATTTGTTTAAGACCTAACAGGCAATAAAAATAAATCAGAAAGATGTAGCTCCACAGGTAGTTCTTGGAGTGGCCAGTAGATGCCGTTTGGAGTCCCGAAGCCTGGGGCTGCGAGGAAACCAATAAAACTTGAATTATGGCCATTTTATCGTTTTAGTGTCACCATCAAACCGCCTTTATAATTTTCTTTTAACCACTTACATAGCAATAAAATGCGTAATGTTTGTTTACATGTGTTTCTTAATGTTTGTTTTATTTTCCGGTGGCGTTCTTCAGATTGATGGCAATAGTCCAACCAAAATGTTTTATAATATTTCATCAACAGTTATACATTAAAAAAATAGAAATTATCTAGCAAAATCGAGAACAACTATTTTATAGTTATTTACATTTATAGATTTTTTCCCTTTTAGTTTCCTATTAGATAATTTATGTTGTGGGAAACAATATTCTACCCAATGCCAACTTATTGAATGAGACGTATTTTTTCAACGCCAAAGCAACCATGAATATGCGATTTAAAAGAAATGTTACCTAATCACTTATAAATTAATTAATTTTATCAAAATAGTGCAAATAGGACGAATGCAAAATTTATGAATAAACTTTAAATATTTACAGATTTCAATATTTTATAATTTGACCAGGAAACAGAGCGTCTGCTTCTTTTTTTTTTTTTTTTATTGATATTTACAACTGTAATTATATTACATGAAGTCAATCTGCTGTACGAACGAAGGGCATGAAAAACTATCCATTGTTAGCACTCCAATAAAGTTCTATAGTAGAAGGTCTAGAGGTCATCTTCTTTTCAGACGCCTTGGAGGGTTATCAGGAATATTATGGAAAGCAAGTTGAGGGACTGGTTGATTCAAGTCTGTATGTAGCTTTTCATGGAAGGATAGGTATCTAGTTTGGGCCAAATCAGCAACATATGGGATATTAAGATCATGATGGATAAGTTTGGTTGTTACATAATAAGGAGCATTGAGGATTTTACGAAGGATTTTGGACTGTAAGGATTGGATAGGATATGAATTGGATGGTTTAGTAGAGGCCCAAAGCTCAACTCCGTCCTAAGTCCTAATAGGTCTGATAACTGTCATGTAAATGAGTCTTTTGTAATTAATTGGGAGCTTAGAGCGTTTGTCCAGTAAATGTTGAAGTAGATGAAAACGTCGAGCCGTTTCTTGTCTATTCAGTCTTGTATGATGATTCCAAGTGAGACATTAGTCCAGATTAGTCCTAGGTAACGTATTTTTTCGACAAATTTGTTAGGATTTATTTTAATTCTCCGATTTTGATACCATTCTTGAAGGTTTGAGATATGGGATTGAAGAGATTGGGGTACAGCAAATGGATCATTATTTACTGATAACACACATGTGTCATCAGCGTATGTAGTGAGGACAGGGCTTGGATGGGTTGGGATGTCAGCTGTATATATCTTGTATAGAATGGGGCCCAGGATATTAAACTTGGACATATATCGCAGATTTATAAATGAAATGCACTAATTACAGACCATGACTTTGAGAAAACGCTGATGTACAGTCTAGAGAAATTAGTGTAAGATGTTTCTACTGATGAAACGCATTAAGTCATATATCTATTTGTTTTTTTTTTCAATGTTTCGTAACCGAATCACACGAAGTGCTTAAGCCTTTTCTACAGCGTTTTTTCTATATCATAGTTTTGAGATTTTATATTTAACTTATCATACGATACAATATTTTTTTAACTGTTTTTTTCCACTTGACAGTATATATATCATCATGATCATAAAATGAATACTTATTTTGTTCTATTTTTTTTTTTGCTTTTACTTTGAAGTTGTATTATATATTTTTAATCTTTACTTCTTATGCCTGTCTCATATAATTTCATTCATTTTTTTAATACAATATTATCAGGTGTTGAGAAATAGACTAAGGCTACTAATCTCAAGATCGCGGTTTCGAATACCGGCAGATGACCCTAGGATTTTTTAAAATGAGTAAATAATCATTGCATATGCCGTCCTTCGGAAGGGGCGTTAAAATAGGGGTCCCGAGCCTCTACGATGCCAGTCACACTTAAAAAATCCCTATCCGTAATAAACTTGGGTAGGTAAAATTTAGTGCTCACATAAAATTGCATAAACCTGACATTAAACAAACCAAACAACAATAGAATAAGGGATTTGCAGTTACAGACATGATTTAAGATATTAGACCGTAGAGCTCTTATTTTAATAACCGTAGTTCTTATTTTATCTGAATCCAAATGAAAGTTCGGAATGTTGAGTTGGGTTTAGTAACCGTACGAGTTCCTGAGGTTGGTAAGCTCTATGTCGACTTGTAAAAATCCCGGGAATAGACTGAGGCGTAGATGTGAGGATATCGTTAAGATTGGTTTTGGTAGAAGTCTGTGGAGATTTGTAAGTAGAGATTTGTGGTATCGGAGTCGAGCTTTCGGGCTCGCTTTATTTATTATTTTTATTTTTGGAAGAATTCATTAATATATAGAAAGGAAATAGGCCTAATTAGTCATTAGGAGCCTCTCACCTCAGCTGATACCGAAAAAATAACTGACGAGACGCATCAATATTCATGACATTGGTTTATTTCTACCCGACTTGATAAGATGTCAGCTCCTAGCGATAACAACGCCTACAAAGGAAGGCTTTTTTAAAAACTAGTTCATTGCATGTGATTATATTGCGAAAGGTCGCTAAGGAAGGCTTATTGATTACGAGGAGCGCCAAAATAAAACGGGGGCCCCTTCGCGGTCTTCATTCTCTTCCCGTCGTGAATATTATTAAATAAATTTGCAATTTCAATTTATATTAAAACGAGCGGGTGTAGTAAGTTAAGGGGAGATAAATAATTTATCTAACGCGGAATATAAATTAAAAAATTATCTCAAAGAAGTGTGCATTACACTACCGTTGGTTTTGCGATGATGTTTTATTGATTAAGACGTTCGAGATCTAAAGCGGATGATTCTAAATTTCAAAAATTGACATTTTCACATTTTATAAGCAGTACCTTATGCTCCAAAAACTTCAGGTTCAGAATCATATTAAGTCTATGAGAAATAAGGCGGAAAAGTGTCGTGTTAAGCTAAAATCATTTACTAAACAAGTGAAAAATGTGTATAAGTCAATCTTTGAAAGATACGCTTCCTAGTAGTTCTAAGATCTTGGCAAAATAATAGTTTTTGGAAAATTTACTTTTATTCATAAATGAAAATACCACACCTTATTCTAAAGTGAAACTTTTATTCAATCACCCCAAAATTTTTCGCCCATCTATCAGCATGTTGTGTTACAGCTGGAGAAGGGGTAAAGTGAAAGGCGCATGACAGGGCAGCCAAGGCCAATATGGCGGCGCCCAGTCAGCTGACCGTGTAGCATTTATATTCTCACTTATTCCTGCAAGTGTTCCGCGGTATTTGGATGTTTTGATCTGTGTATTAATGTATATGTATTTATTTACTTTATCGTAAATGTTTTAATGTTCGTTAACTTATATAAATAAATAAAAACGATTTTTTTACTAATAACAAATATCTTCAAAAACTATCAAATCCTTTTATCAGTGTGTATTAATTTCAATTTTGATATATAATAATACATTTAATTATGTATTTTTATACTCTAAGGCATAATAGCTTACAATACCTGTATTGTAAATCTAAAGGGACTTGTCCCAGCATAAATAAAGACATTATTATTATTATTATCTTGTTCTTTTACTAGGTTTCTACCAGAGAATGGACCAACCCGGATATAAGTCAAGGGTTAGACTAGAGTTTGTAAAATGATAAAATACATCAATGATATATAAAATACATAAATATAGAATCATAAACAAACACTTTATTGTGAATATTCCTCTTATATAATATTGATCATACTTTTTAATATGCGTTTATCGTCTAAATTATTGTATTAATTATGTATTCCGTACTCTAATACGCAAATTGAAATCAAATATTATAATTGAATATTTTGTCTACTATTGATTTCTCATTATCATTTCCATTTTTCAATAATTAAGTTAAGATTAAAAACGTAATTTTAATACCCTAAATCGAATAATTTGTCCAATTTGTTTTTTGTTAAATGCCTACAGACCGAAAAAAAGTTTCACTTGCATCGTGGTTTCATAAAACCACACAACTTTTTTTTGTAATGTACCAGTAAAGCTCTCAAATATCAAGTAAATATCCTGTCTAGATTCTAACTTGACTCTGATGATTTCCTATTGAGGAAAGTGATTTAACTTGACACTCCAATACCCTGACATAACTTTGTAAAAGAAAATTATTAAAGTATATAATTATTATTAAATTATCTCATTGTTAAAGAAAATTAAATCTCAAAATTATATTGTCACGATTATAACGATGAAGACAATATGAAGAGTATTTTTTCGGTTGGAATAAAAATCAGTATAATCCGACATTGATCATATAAACTTTAACCCTGATAACTTCTTTTTCTCCCATGTATCATATGACGAACTATTAAACGCCATTCTGAAATCGCGCACCTGTGACTATGGCCCCGACAATATTCCTTTAAAGCTACTAAAATCCTGCCTTCCTGTCATAATGCCCGTATTACATCATATTTATAATTTCTCGTTACAAAACTCCATATTTCCCACGCCTTGGAAAACCGCGTTAGTGCGCCCGCTAAATAAAGTTGAAAATCCCTCCTCTCCAAATGACTTCCGCCCTATCTCCCTTCTCTCTAACCTCTCAAAACCATTAGAACGCCTAGCCCAAAACCAAATTTCAAATTTTCTAGAAGAAAGTTCCCTCATTAACCCTCTCCAATCCGGCTTTCGTCCAGGCTATTCAACTCAATCCGCTCTCCTCAAAATCACCCATGATCTCCATACTGCAATTGAACAGCAAAAATTAACAATTCTGATCCTTTTAGATTTTTCCAAAGCCTTCGACTCAGTAGACCACAATATCCTTCTCGCCAAGCTACGAAACTTACCTCTATCCAACAGTGCTCTAGGATGGTTCAAGTCTTTCCTCTCAGATCGCTCCCAATATGTTTTGGTCCTCGGTCAACCTCCCTCCATAACCCTTACGCTGTCCTGTGGTGTCCCACAGGGTTCATCACTATCCCCCACCCTATTTGCCATTTACATAAACGACCTTCCACTTCTTATCCGACATTCCCAGTATCATGTCTATGCCGATGACTTTCAAGTGTACCTATCCTTTTCCCCTTCCGATCTAATATTAGCCACCGAAAAACTCCAAGATGACCTGAATCGAATAAATCGATGGGCAATGGATAACAAGCTAAAGTTGAACGTGGACAAAACCAAGGCAATAATAATAGGGTCAAACTACTTCCTTAAAACTATTCCCCATAATCCAATCCTCCTTCTAAACAATAATCCTATCAAATTCTACCCAACTGTCAAAAACCTTGGAATTACTTTTGACCAGACCCTTTCCTGGAAAAACCATATCTCTGAAATTTCTCATCGTACCTTCTCCACCTTAAAGCGTCTCAATTACCTTCGTCACCTGTTCCCTTTTGAAATCCGTAAACTCCTAGTTTCTTCCTTAATTTTCCCCCATTTTGACTATTGTTGTTCGGTGTATGGGGGTATCTCTGGGGATCTCGAAGCAAAATTAAAGCGGTTGCTTAATTGCTTCGTTCGATTCATCTTTGGGATCCCTAGAGATGCTTCGGTGACCCGATATTACGAAGAATTGAAATGGCTCTACCCTTCCTACCGCCGTATGTACGTCCTAGCATCTTTCCTTTACCAAGTTATCCAATCCCGTCGACCATCTTACATTTTCGATCTCCTTGAATTCAAAACCACAGTCCTCTCCCGCAACACCCGTTCTCGGCTCTCTGATCTATATACAGCATCCCACCGAACTGCAGCTTTTGACAGAGCTTTCCTGATCCGATCCTCCTCCCTTTGGAACTCTATACCTTCTTCCATTCGTCGTTCCAATAATCTTCCAACCTTCAAATCCCGTATATTCCAGCACCTATTATCCCTACAATTCCCAAAAAATCGAAAATAGTAGGGGATCAGTATTGACTTAATGCTCTCTTAATTCGATGAATGAATGATGTTTTTAGATGTACATTTGTGTGTGTTATTTTGTATTCATATATTTGAGTGTGTGGAATTTAAACCACGTACATATGTATTATGAATGTCATATAGATAGATATTAAAAAGGACAAAAAGGGATGAAAGGTAAATCTCGGATAATATTGTTTAATCTTTCTTTTTTGTTTTTTTTCTTGGCATAAATTTGATATATGTGACCATAAATTTGTTTCTCTTATATAATTATTGTAAACTTATTTTAATTTTTTTTCTTTCTTTTCTTCTAATATGTTTTTGAAATACTGTTATTGTAGGTATTTCACATTTTTTATTTGTTCATTTTTTTATTCGTTCTCACTGATTAAATTAATTGTAATAATTAATTAAAAGTAATTATTTAACACTCTAAGATTTAATAGCTTACAATGCCTGTATTGTTATTCTATAGGGACTCGTCCCAGAATAAATAAAGACATTATTATTATTATTATTATATTGTGTAAAAACGTGCGAAAAAAAAAACAGGGAAACACAAACCAACGCCTTTATTATTATTTTTTTTTATATCGACATTTAAAATAATTTAACTATCGAATGATCACTTGACAAGAGCATAGTTGTTTAATTTATTTAAAGACATATATAAACACAAGAAGATAGGTTGTGGTTGAATCCGGAATATAGAACCTGTGCGTGTAGCGCACCAGGGAGCAGTTTGTCATGCCTCTTGGCCACACTAATGCTTGATCCCACGGGACTTGGAGACCACCCAGCTGGTACAAAAAATACTTTGTAATTTTAATTAGAAATTTACATAACACCCCTCCTATCCAGTGAGCTATGTTCCATTTACCGTTAAAAATAACCAATTATATACATAAAATGTAACGTTTTTATATATCATTTTCTTACTGTGTTAGATAAAGTGATATCGTTGCGAAGGTTGAGAATGACTTAGAAGATTTTGGGGATTAATAGCGAACGAATTTCTAAAAGGTTGATAAGCAATGATCTGAAAGCAATCTGATAAACGATTGAGGGATGGACCAAGGAGTAGGGGGAGATGATTGCATTATAGTACTTGAAATTAAAATATATAAAAGTGAAATGAAAATAACATCTAACAGGAAATAAATATCACGTTATTTTAAACATAATAACATATCAATCGCATTTATTGTTTCAATAAATCTTACAATTTATATATAAACATATAATTACATATTTGGTGTTGCTGAAATGTATTAAATTAGCCTAAGTTTATTTAAGATGAGTCTAGAATTAAAAAAATTAACTAAGTAAAAGTTGAAACATAAAATACAAGGCAAAGCGATTTGTTTTTCTTATTAATAGTAAATGCTATTAAGAATAAATATTATAACAAGGGGAAAACTTTAAAACATTATAAGTGAATAACAAATTTAATGCTGTGCATTAATTTTTAAAGCTCAGAATTATCAATTTATTTAACTTACATTATATTACATTTATTTAACTTTGTTTGGTATGAATAATTTGCCTTGTCAAACCAGAATATCATTCAGAACACCACGTAATATGATAACGAAAAATATTTCGAAAAGAATTTTAATTTGCACACTACTGTATGTTCACTGAGTAGAAATTCTCATCATTTCTGAAGAAAAAGAATAATTTTATATTATTTAATTTTTTTATTAAACACTTATTTATTAAAATTCACAACTGTATATTAATAATACAGCATGTAAATAGAAGGGACGAATTATAATGGTATGAGAAATAGAAAAGGAGAACCTACCTAGTGATAGTACTCGAAAAAAATCATATTTAATTTTTTTGGGGGTGCACGAATTAAAAAATGGTACGATGGATTGAATTGGTCAGGGGATGCAGTAAATGATAACACGAAAAATAAGCAAAACTTATTTTTTATTAATCGTTTCATGTTTCGACCTACGGTACACCGTGCAGATTGGCACAGCCCTTTGCCTAATGGCCTACAGGCCATCTTCAGGGCAAACAGTGGGTACATGACTTGTCACAACACTAGAACTGTCACCTTAACTATTAACACCAATTCAATCCATCATTTGAATTATCCAGTCAACTATTTTCCACTCAAATAAAAATTGTTGTAGTCGGTGGTATTCTACTAAACAAGACTGCACCACACTGTATCAGGGTGGGATACGACACCTCGAGCATGGAGGAAAGGCAACCCGAATCTATTTTGTTATTTAAATCCTTTTAGAATTTCGATTTGAAATCACGACTCTAGTCTTGAGCTTGCACCGACAACAGGGCCTCGATGTGGAAAGGAAAACGGCCAAAGAAGGATCGAGGAAAATCGTGATGAGGCCATTCTCCATTTGTTGGTCTCCATTTGTTCGTGACTGGCCGACAGAAAGCTTTCCAATTCCAAACAGTCACAAACTGGATGGATCTTTATCGCCAACCGAAATAATTGTACGTCGACTGTTCTTGCGCATGATGGCTGTGGGGAAAGGAACACGCATGGAATTAGGAAAAAATAAAATCATGAGAATTCCTTATAGGACGTCAGAAAATGTATTTAGATTAAAATTAATTTAATTGTGTTAAAAAAAAAATAGTGTTTTTAAATTTAAATAGAATGCATTAAAAATAAAAAAGGTACATCTCAACCGAATATTTCGGTTTTGGACTGTTATTTCAATACATAGACTGTAGTAAAATATTTTAAGATTAAGAATGCTTTCTTATTAACTATAATTTTTTTCCATAAAAAACCATAAGTAAAAAAAAATTTCATTATTTTAATTTAATGCCAAATATTTATATATTTCAGTACTGTAAGTGGGTACTCCACCTACTAAGCCTACTACAGTAAATAAATAAGTACTAAAATGAATTTCAATTAAATTAAATTATATTTTGTTTATTTTTATTTGATGGTGATTATTTAAATATTTTTATTTTGAAGAGAAATATTCAATTATAGTAGTTGTTAGGAAGGAAATAAGGACAGATTTTCTAGTTTTCTGTTGTTTTTTTTATTCGAGACACTTGGGATGTTTTCATATATACGTCCTAATCACTATTTGGACTATCTTTTCAAGACATCAATCTGGTCAAGGACATCCAAAACAGGTATCCTTTTATTTTTTTATTCATATTTATTTTTGTTAGGAAATGTGCAAAATTACCAACATTACAAAATTTAATGTTTTAAATATTATAAACTTGTTCGCCGTAGTGATAATAATTTATATCCCCGTAACCTGTTTAGGCTCAGTCTCAAAATGTGTGTCACGTGTTTCAATCATACCTAAGCGTTACCTGTGCCAGTTTATAATCTTATGCTCGGCCTATTTTCGAATATTCAATTTATATTTAAAAATGATAAACTTTCAATGATTTAAATATATTTAGCAAGCAGTGCAAAAACTAATCTGTAGAATAAAAAAAAAATATCGAAGTATAAACTGCATGAATATTATATTAATACATTATTCAGACACGTTATGGACATGCATAGAAAGTTATAATAAATAAACAAAACAACAAAATACGAAAAATGCAATGAAGGTGAGAAACTAGAAAAAAAATACCTAAAGATTTTGTGGGTCTGTTTCGGAAAACGCATCTAGATTACATGTATGGTAATTATGATTACTTATATCAAATAACTCCATATGTTTAGAAATTTAACATGAAACCTAATTATGAACCCTAATTAACATATAGTTTCATTCGTGGTCTACAATAAATTATAATGAACATTTTTAAAAAAGTTGTTAACCATTCTAAAAATTTCGTAGAGTCATTGGGCTTTAGTCAAACGAAGAAACAAAAATATGTTGGATTCATATGGAGGAGAAGGTAAGACAAAGAATGTTTATTTACTAAAATTTTAGAAAGCATCGCTGATTTTTAACCACAAATTTAATTGTAATTGTTTTGTCTTGAGGTTATTTATAAACATACATATATTTTGTTATGAGTATTTTATTTAATAGCATAAATAACAGATATCTTTTTTTTTTATTTACTTTATTGATATTTACAACTATAATCATATTACAACAAGTAAATCTGCCGACGTAGTGAGGACAGATCTTGGATGGGCTGGGATGTCAGCTGTATAATATATCTTGTATAGAATGGGACCCAGGATACTACCTTGAGGAAGACCGGCAGACTGGGTAAAGAGGGAAGAGCAGGAAAAATTATGGTTTACTTTAAAGGTTCTATTACTGAGGTAGGAACTGATAATAAGGACGTAAGTAGAAGGTAATAATTTACGGAGTTTGTAAAGCAGACCCGGATGCGAGACTCGATCAAAAGAGATATCTAAAAAAAAAATAATTTACAGGCGTTTTCCGAAACAGACCCGATTTTTTATTTAATATATGTTTTCATCGTTGTATGCGTCTATTAAAAAAATAAATGTCTACAACTCTGAATTTTTCTCATGATGACTATTTTCGTGATTTCTTAAAACACTTTTTCTTACAATGAACAACTACCAAAACCCAAATCCGTTATATGACTCTTAACGCAATCCTCCAACCTACGCCTCCCTCTAACCCTCAACCATTTACCAGTCGGCACAACGCTTTTTTTTTTGTATCAACATATAATTTTATTTATTTATTATCAAACTGGTGAAAAATATATTCGAAGCAAACTAAGCCTTGGTAAAATTAAATATTTATTTTGGGACCCTGGAACAAAATAAACGAAGTTCTTGTTGGGCGGAATCTCGCTATGGGGGAGGGCGCCCCTCTCAGGTGAATTGCCACAAGGCGATCGCCTCATATTTCGTCGCACCCCACCGCAACCACCCCACATCCAATATTCAGACCTCCCTGATGAATGGTGGCTGGGAGCAGGGCTCTTCTATATTATACACCATGTCGAGGATTCTTGCACGCGATGGTACGTATACATGTATGGCAGAACGGAGTTTCCAACGCCATTCCTCAAAGATCCCAATAATATATTGGGATATTATTATTATATATTACGTATATATATATATATATATATATATATATATATATATATATATGTGTGTGTGTATGTATGTATGTACATATATATTACTTTATATAAAACCCATAAAGTATCAATGGTTCATTACTTGATAGAGACTGCACTGTTTCTAAGATGTTTATGGAGGGAGATGATCTGTCCGAGACCATATTCAACTGCCGTATTTTTTCCATCATAAAGGGTACCCACTTTATGATGGCCTCTTGAGCTTCAGGAGGGTCTCCAAATCCTGCGGTCAACAGATTATGTAATTTATCTCCCACATCCGGATTTGAACTCCAGACCATCAGCACAGCGCCCTATTATGGCGCTATCCCACTATTTATATGCATTATTAATTTAATAACAATAATAGTAATAAATACATATTATAGTGAAATTAGGAAAGGCATACTAAATAAAAAAGTAGTTAAACAATCCTACCAGAATACCTCAAAAGATGAGCCAGATTATAAAAGTCCCACCTTTTATGCAAGGTATTCTTTCGTGCAAGGTACTGTATTCGTGAAATTTAAAGTAGATTAGTATAATATGACTTGAGACACAGAGAAAAAAAATTGATGTCGGATATTCTTCGAGTAATGATCTAGCAAGAGAAACAATAACCTGTGAAGGGTCTACGGTTCTGTACATGGTAGAGACTGTACTGTTTCAGGGAAAATGATTATTCAGGAAGGTGATTGGTCCTAGATCACGCTCAATCACCAGATTTCCCCCTTTATTTTGGGTTCCCACTCTTTAGAGGCTGGGTGAGCCCCAGAAGGGTTCTATATCCTACAGGAACCATCTCGGGCCGTTAACAGATTAAATAAAAGTCTGCCAGCAAGCGGTATTTGAACTGAGGAGCTTCGAGATGGCAACTCAGTGCTCTACCGCTAACACATTCCACTCAGACCCCCGAAGGCTCGCGTATAAGTACAGATAAAATATATTTTTTTTAAAATGCATATACATTTTTTATAGGATGATTATAAATGGTCATGATTTTCACAGGACTGTAGAGCTTATAAACATATTTAACATCTGAAGAATGGCATAACCGAGGATTTTTCCCTGCTTTTTAAAAAATCCAAGGGCCACCTGCAGGGCTGTGAATCCGCTATCTCGGCCTTAATAGATTCTATTCTATTCAATACATCTCAAGTCACTCCTAGGTAGATATTTAAACAATATTTGTTTTTTATAACTTTAACAACTAACACTTATTTATTTTGCTAAGATACGAAAATTATTACTAATATTTATAAAAATATTTTTTCAGTAGTTTAATAATTCATTAGAAGTTTAATTAATCAAATTAAATTTTTAAAAAAATAAGAATATCACAAAAACGTGTTCACACATTTTAAAACATCACACTGCATAAAACATGGCCTAGAGAATAAACAAAACAGAGCACCTATGGAATAATGCATGTCTCCCAGATATATTATTCATGCATCATAAGATGCCTGGGATGCAGAAGACATTTGACCCAGTTCACCGGCTGGGGACTACGCCCCAGAGGGCCCCATATCAGGCCGGGTCTTATCAGACTTGGCGGGGATTCAGGGCTTGATGGCGGTCCTGGTAAACATGTTTTCGGCCCGATAGTCGACTCACCGCTCTATTACGCCCCAATATTTTCTTTCTCTCTTCTTATTCTTTTTTTTCTTCTCTCTCTCTCTCTTTTCCCTTTTCCTTATTCTCTTATCCATTTTATCTTATATAAACCCTTTTGCATAATTCGTGTAAAATAGTTGTGTCTTTCCCCAGGAAGACTATTCGTCCTTGTGATAGTCCTCTGGGTATTTCATGTCCCGTTTTAGGCGTAGCAATAGAGAGAACGAATATTCTACGCGAGCGGAATATCGTAGCCGGAATATTTCTGCTCTCGACAATAATATAACTGAGAGATGTAAAATATATTTTTACAATACTTTGTACATAAAAAGAAAAAATGTTCAAGTGTGAAAAAAATGTTTTTAAATTATGTTCTCTTTGTTATTGGAGTAATACTATGGGTAGTTTCTATACCTGCCTTTATCTCATGCCATTTCGTATCATCCATAATATTTAATTGCTTTATTATTATTATACAGTTGTAAATTTCAATAAGTACATTTTTAAAATATCCAGGTTCAAATGCAGTTGCTAATAATATATTTAATCTGTTAACAGCCAGGGACGGACATTGTGTCATCTACAGACCTTCCTGGGGATCACCCAGCCTCTATAAAGTCCGTACCCGTAATTAAGGGTAAATCCTGAAGGATTACAACCTCGTAGGTTGTAGGTTTTTATATATAGGTTGCTTGCACAGATTAAATATTACCAGTTAATTATGAATAAATCAACGAAATGTGGGTCATAAAAAAAGTCATGGAATTTTCCAAATTCAAATGTCAATTTAATTATTGAATAATAATTAAAAGGACTTTTTTCTAAAAATTATTTATTTATTATTATTTATTAAACTAATTCGTCTAACTTAAAGACGCTACGTTCCAAATAGAGCCTATATTTAGTGAATACATAACTTAATTTCTATTAATATATAATCAACTCACTCTACATAAACGTAAAATTTCTTTTTATTTGTAAAATAATTTTGTTCTTAAATTAACACTAAATAATAATAGTGATAATAGAATTAATAATAGATTTTGAACAATTAGTCCTGAAGTACATTAATTAATTGATAAATAATTGTTTTTCTTCATAAATAGTAACTGATTTTAATAACTACTAAGTTTAAACAAAAAGTCCTGGAGCAGGCTAATTTTAGACTACGTGATTATTAAGGGATAATTGTGGTTTACAATGCCCTCCAATTTTCTTATTTATCTTAGAGCTGATATTAGGTACTTCTGAATTAAAAATAATTCTTCTGAATAATTAAAAACATGTTTCATTAACAATGGATGTACTTTTTCATTGCTACTAATTCGTTATTCGATTCAAACAAGCGATACGTCAGTCGAATAATAAAAAGGATCACAAAAATTAACGCTTTATGTTTACTAATAATTAAACATAATTTGATAACTGCGCAAACAGATAAGGGATGTGAATACACGATGAGATGGTAATTAGAACTAGTCACTCTTCACTAATAATTTCTGAATGGAATAAATTCAACTCAAATGGCCGCTCGAGTATCTTAGACGCTACAATTGGTCTTTTGAATATACGATGCGGGTGCCATAGCCAAAATTAGACTGAACACTTTTAGTGACCATATTATCTTATGCTCTTGGTTTTTCTCTAATACACCAGTAAATATTTGTTTTACAACCTTTAATAATTAATACAAATTATAATTAAATCAAATTAATATTTATAATAACTATACTTATAATAATATAGATTTCCATTTATCATTGCGCTAAAAGAACAAGGTAATAACTTAAAAAACCTAATTATTCAATAGAGGTATTTGAAAGTTTCATAAGAGTTAAAAAAATAATTTTTTAATCTAAGCTTTTTAATTAACCTGTTGTAATTATGATATTGATATTTTTATATTATATAACTATTAGAAATTTTGTAAAAGCTTGAAACTTTTATTTTTTTGTGATCTTTGACTGCATCCCCCAACCAATTCAATCCATTATTATTATTTTAATACAGCGAATGCAGTGAAATAAGATTAAGACAATTCCTTTTTAAGTATAAATTATTTTTAATATGCAATAAAAAAATGCTCAACATCTCAAATACCAAGTAGTACTCAAATTGTTACAGGCTCACTACAGGGATGATCGTTTTTTTTTAATACTTTTTTATCTTGGTAAATGATAAGTATCTATTTATTAGGTATTAATAATTAAATAATAATAATAAATGAATTTAATAACTCTAATAATTCAGAAAGGCAGAGAATGGGCTCAGTGGGTTCCCAGTACGGTAGGTAGATGGCCCTAGGATTTTTTAAAGTGAGTAAAAAATACTTGGTAACAAAATTCTTTAAATGTTTAATGTTTCGTGGTAACTATTCTATAAGCTGAGTCCTGTGAAAATCATGATTTTTTATAATAATCTTATAAAAAAATGTATTTGTATTTTTAAAATATATGATATCTGTACTAATACGTGAGCCTTCCGGGGTCTGAGCGGTTTGGCTTAGTAGTAGAGCATTTATTTGCTATCCTGAATGAACTAGGTTATAACCCGCTCACTGGCAGACGTTTATCTGTTGCCTGGGACTCACTCAGCTTATAAAAAGTTGGTACCTAAAATAAGGGGAAAAAATCATGCTTGAGGGCGATCTAGGACGAATGCACACCCGTTTGCTAAGAATACTACTGTCTCTACCATGTACTGAACCCCAGGCTCTTCATTGGCTATAATGATACAGGTTTTTTTTTTAATAATTCAGAAATTATCTAAGTGAGTAACTTCTGTTTTGTTTATCTCAAATACTATACGAACAGTATGGAACAAGAAGCATTCCATTAAAAAGCGCTAAACAATTAAAATATTAGCACGCTTGTCACCAAATTAGAATAATAAAGCCCAATTCGCACTGCAATAAATGGTAATGGACTGTTGCACTGAGCCAAGGCTGGTTCACGCTCGAAGGTCGTAAATTATTCAGCGATTAAATTATATGTCTTTTATTAGCTGTTACAGGTGTAAAGGGTTCAGATCCAGGAGCAGATAAAGCTGTAAACGGTTTGATGGATGGGCACTAAATTTTTTTTGTCAGCCATAAACTGAATTATGTCAGCATCTTCTGTTTAAAATAGAACCTAATGCTGGGAATTCCTTTTATTTTATTAGGTTTTGATTTCATATGAATCACACTAAACAATTTCCCATTGATTTATTACAGTTTATTAGTAACCAATGGAATAAATAATATTTCAAATTAATTTACTCTTAGATCTTTGATACGGTTTTATTACAAAAAAAACTACTGCTACATTCCATGAGTAGTGTTGGGCTCAGTACATAGAGATGGTACTGTTTTTAAGACGACGATTATGCAAGAAAGTGATATGTTGGAGGTAAAACTCAAACGCCAGGTTCTTCCCGCAATTATAGAGGCTGGGTAAGCCCCAGGAGGTTTTCTAGGGTCCATCCGCGACTTAAGTAATTAAGTAATTAATCTGCCCCAGCCTGATTTGAACCCACTAGAAAGCACTCAATTGATGTGCTCAAATATAACTTTTTATTTCAGGGTATTTATTAGACATCCTACTGTTAAATTATCAACGGTGTAATGTTACTCATCAAATACATAAATGATTTATAAAAATTAATTTATAGATAAAGTAAAATGGTTAAAAATAGCAAATACGAATCAGTATTCGTTTATGAACATGCGGATTTAACAATAGCTTAGAAGAACAATAGCAGTTTTTAATCTGGTAATTGTGGATTGCTAATTTTATATGTTTTATTAACAACATTATTAAATTCTCATTTACTAATTCAGTTAGAAGCATTGAAAACTAACTGTATTATTATTACCATGCAGTTAACATTTGTAATTCTAAAGATATGATATTATTTTAAAGCTCCTCAGCAATTTTTATTTTTGAACAATACTTTTTATTTATTGAAGTTCAATGATTAAAGAACAAAACCGTCTAACTAAAACAAACTTTAATATTAATCATTGTAAGCGTATGGTTTATTGCTTCAGTTTATAAACTATCATTGTAAAGAAATCTAAAAAAAATGTTTAATTAAAAAACTTGCTACTATTTTGGATTTTTTTTTTCTTTTGCATTTATAATTTATTTTAAATAATATAATATAATTTTAATGGTCCTGAGGAATTTTTTGTTGTTAAAAAATAGTTTTTATTTATTGCAGTTCAAAGATAAAGTGACTGATATATAATTCTTTGTTATAAGTGATTGCTTCTATTATATGGTCTATTTGGGTAAAGCCATGTTTTATCGCAAGAAATATATATTATTTTGTTCTTTATTTATTTATACATTCATTATTTTCAGTAAACTAAAATGAATATAAAAATATATAAAGGGTTTCTCTTTTTTCTTATTAGTATGTTCACATGGGGTTTAGTTTTTAAAATTTGTAAAAAGTTTTCTTTGTTATATAGTTATTTTTGTTTCGTACATTTGTTTTCCCTCTTTTTCACATTATTCAACTTGTAATATAACTCATATTTTGATATACAGATTATGTGCATTTATATGGCTAAGTTATATGTCATGAATATGTCTATAAAATGCCTTTAAGATTATATACACACAATTCTTTATATATGTATATGCGGGTTAGAATCCCTGCCAAGACTTAACCTTTCCTCTTCAAAATAAAAAAAAATGAATTAATCAAAAAGAACAATAAATAAAATATGTATATATATACATATATACACATAGAAATAATCAGTTAATGAACCTAATTTACGTTATTTTTAATATTAGAAAGCCACGTTGAACTGCTACGATAAGCGTCTCTACTCTTATGAATAGCAGTCGGACAAAAAATTTAAAAAGTTAGAAAATAAAAAGGAGAAAGAATGCCGGTAGAAGGTCTGGAGTTGTCCTTGAAGGGCCTGGAGGTTCCAGGCTGGAGCAAAAGAGGGCAGCACCTGTATGGCTGGATACATTCCCTGTATGCTGGCGAACCTAGCGGCATAATGCTAAACTATCTCCACTAAAATAAATAAACTAATTATATAGTATTTTTCCAATTGAGTAACATTAGGAACGTTCATCGCTACGTTCAAGAGGATATTCTGAATTTAACGAGATTACTCCATAGTTTTTCTTGATTCTGATTTTTTAAAAATATGTTTCCGATAAAAAAAAGAGAGAAAGCAAGCTTTGAAGAAATATTAAGAAAAAAAACTACAACAAAAATGCATGCCACAAATAATTCCGATAATGGAAATCAACTTTATTTTAAATACCTGCCATAATAGAAACCACTGAGATAGCTCAGAAAATCAGAAAATTGAAGCAAATACTAAAGGCAAGTCCTATTTAATCCATATCTGCTTAACAAAATAAACTGAAATAATATACATTATTATAAATTATTATTGATTAAAAAAATTTTAATATTTGATGTAGCTACAAAGCAAAAGGGTGTAAGTGATTCATAATAATATTTAAATATTGAGTTACAAATGGTTCTAGATATCTACTAAACATGCAATATGTTTCCAAAGGAATATTTCTCGATATTCAGGTGATACACAGTTGAACCGTAATATTGTAGTCATATTATTAATGTTTAAGCTTATTATGAGTATTAGCAAAATTATTAAGGTTTCATATAAATACTGTTAATTTTTAACTCAATTATTTAGCGTTTTTATTAATATTTGATTCACAAAACTGTTCATTTTAGTAATAAAATTTCTTAAATTTTAAATAACCATGTATTATTTTTAATTTCACGTACCATAAAAAAAAAAAGGAATATTAAATAATGAAAGGTATTGCTACCATGGGCATTTTTGTCCACATTTTCAATGAAAAAACACATTTTAGTCGCCCGATCCATATTTATGCTATATAAGGCAATGAGTGTGTTTGTAATGAGTCTTGCTCAAAAACGAGAAGTTAAACTAAAATGGAAATAGTTAATTTTTATTTTTAAACCTAAGTGTAGCAAAATAATTTGATACGGTCCTTGATTGTTTATAATTATACCAGTTAATATACTAATCAATAATTAGCACTAAAAGTTTTAGTAACAAAAAATTAACAAAATAGTTCGCAAATATAATAAATGATCTTACATATTGAACATATGTGAGAAAAGAATTGACGTTAACCAAAACGATCACAAAACAAACATATTGATTTTTATGTCCGTCATAATTTCTACATAAACGTTCTTGACTTTTCAATTGTTAATTTCTTTATTGGACCACTGTTAGTGTTCTGGAACGGAAACTTAAATCCTTGTAGATCAAATTCATATGGCTATTTAAATAGTTATGTTCCAGTAAATTGATTTTTAGAAAACATGGTTAATGACAAATATAATAAATTATATTATTCACCACAAAATATGTTTTGTTTTTTTAATTTTAAAATAAAGCACAAAAGTTAAATGCGTTCAGTAAATGAAGGATATTAAAATAATTGTCAAAATTTTATTTAATAGAATTATTTTAATAAACATCTGAGCTACCCTATTTCTTTAGCTTTTGAACGGAAGACGTTACTAGAAAAGGAAATCTATTTTAAACCACATTCAGAGAACTTCGGACTTGAAGTGAATTGCCTATTGGGCATTACAGATGGTAGTTGCAGTTCGGTTCTGCAAGCACAGTGAGAAATCGATTCCTCGAGATACAGTTATGTAATGTCTACTTAAGTATTAGCGTGAATTTGTGTCTAATATTTTAAATAAAAAACTGACTGCAGATTTTTAATAAGGCTCGATATAATAGATTCATTATAATCTATTACCATAAACTTCTGAATAAACGGATTGACATTCATTAATTAAGTAATGAAATTCTCATAGCAAAACAATAGAGTATTTTTTTTCTTTCAAAATGACCTTGCTTAGAAAATAATATAAAAGGCTTAAACAGACTAATATTGACTAGAAGTATCAGTACGCCACTGTATAATAATGAATTAGAGAATAAATGTTTCAATTTTTCAATTGCTATGCCAAAGATTCCAGGTTCAAATCCTGCTGGGGCAGATAATTTATATAATCTGTTTACAGCTGTGGTTGGATTCTGCGGGATATGGTACACCCTCTATTAAGTGGATATACATTAATTAGAAGAAAAACCAGGTGATGGAGGACGATATCGAACGAATCACTTCACTGCACAACCTTGTCCTTGAAACAGTACAGTCTCTATCTTGTACTTGATCCAAGATCCTTGTAATTGTAGTGATATGTACATAATAATTTTAATAATTTTTAGGAACAAGCTTATTGCTTTGATCTTTACTTATAAATTTTAAATGCAGAAATATTTGATACAATATAGGAATAAGATGAAGCGAATATAATTTTACGATCGTATTGTTGTTCACGTTTGGACTGATGAACTCTATTATCATTGTATTGGTTAGAATCACAACATACTATGCCCAAGATCGCGGGGAAGTCAATTAGAGATTCATTCCAAGAAATATACTATGACTGGTAGGTAACCATTGAATAAAGTTAATATTGTAAGTGCACGATTTTCGTTAATTTTCGGTAACCGAGTGTCTAGAAATATGGTAAGGTACACCGGTTAAAGGATCCCAATGATAATTTTTTGAGAAAATCAAGAAAGAACAAGAAAGAAGCCGATCGTATGTCCAGAACCGACCTCAAGAGTATGGAAACTATTACTGGGCACTGCAAACTCAGGAAGCATACGCACCGTATGATCTTCGGAGAAGAACCTCGGTACAGATGGGGCAAGGAGGAGGACGAAACGCCCAGGCACGTTCTCTTTGAATGTAATGCACTCTGTCGGACGAGGACATCTGTCCTTGGCTCTGGAGGACATGAGGAACTTCAAGACCTGAGATTTAGAGATTACCTAAAATATCTCAGAAGCCTAGACTTACGATAGGAACTTTACAGCACGATGGGTCTCTTCACGTCGAGGTGCATGGTAGAAGAGTCAACTATTATTATTATTAAGGGTCACCAGTGGTGTAATAGCTAGCTTAACAACCTACTACGCCCAAGATCGGCGGTTATCGGCCTAATAGGATTTTTTAAAAGGGAATCAAAAATCCTTGGTTATGCTGTCTTTCGGAAGGAACGTAAAACGAGGGTCCCTAGCCTGTACAAACTTAAAAATCCCTATCCTAATTAAACCTGGATAGTCAAAATTTAGAGCTCCTAATGTAGCATCGTCCGATTACCCATAGCATCATAAATTGACGTTAAATGAACAAACATTAAAACTTTCAACATATTTTCTTCTCTTTTATCGTCCTACGTTCTTCGAGCTACCCGGGAGATTACTTCGCAGGGTTCTTGCGTAAGTCCCCTTCGGGTGAGAGGATACGGGTCAAAAGACTCGGGAACCTTGAGCCCTCGAGGATGACTTTCTCCAGAAGGAGTAACGGTCGAACCATAAAGATCCTGGACCTAGGTGAGCCGAGGAAGAGTTTACGATTGGAGTAAAGGTTAGCGGCAAGGGTTTGTAGGTCGCCCGGCGGAGACAGCGCTTCCAAAGGCCTTAACGACTTGCTCGCCTATCGTAAAAAGTGATTTACACCGTCATTACCCGTTTTATGGCAATATCAGATAGGAGGACATTTGTACTATGCCTTCGAATTAGCAGCTCTAGTATTTGTAAGATTTGTTTTGCTTTATTTATTAGCTGCGGTTTATTCTACTCCAGAAAAAAAGGTGATAAATGATTAAAAACTGGATAGATTACTTCCTTGACGTTTTGACGTTTATTACAAAGTGATATCATATACTAAGGAAATGAAATTTAATGTTCATTAAGTTAAATTTGAGTTAATGGGTGATTCTGTTCTAACTTACTTTTTTTTAATATATTTTATTATTATTTTTATAATTAAAAATATTAATTAAAACTAAATAATGTGGCTTATAAGTTGAATAATAGAAAATACATTACGCAATATCAATTTGTCTGAGAGAAAATTGCTAGAAGAAAACATCATATGCTTTTCAGATTTCCCCAACAACATGATCTTTATTTGGCACTTGTATGTATGTTTATTTAAAGTCACATTATGATCTTATGACTAATCGGATGATAAGCTCTAATTTTACCTATCTAAGTTTAATTAGGATAGGGATTATTAACGAGTATCTGACAACTTACAGCCTCGGGACCCCCGTTTGACGTTCCTTCCGAAGGACGGCACAACCAAGGAATTTTCACTATCTTTAAAAATTCCTAGGATCACCATCCGGGCTATGAACCCAAAATCTGGGACTTAGTAAGTTCGACGTTCGTCCCCATTTGACACTTTTTTTATGCCACTTACGAGCCTAAGAAATTTTAGAAAATTAGTGGATCCCAAGAACATGAAACATAATTCATATTATATAACTTATATTTTATTTCTCATGCTAGTAAAATTAATACCAAATTGGCAGTTACTTGATTTTTCCTAATAAATAAAAGTTAAATAACCTCATATACTCGTATATGAAAATGCGGCTCGCGGTGTTTGTTTCAACTACAATGATTTTATTATTTTGCAGTTATAATAATTAATAGTAAGAGTGACAGATTTTCAGGAAACAATGTTGGGGATGGAAGGATCTGGGAAAAGAAAACAGGCCTGAAGTTTGGAAATTTCAGAAACCCCATTCGGAGAATTAAGAATTTGTTGTATTCGCGCATTTGTTGAATTCGCATGACAATAAATAATATTTTTTAAACTTTATGAAAGTTATTTAAATATGATGTGCAAAAATTAAGGGGTCATCTGCAAACAATTGAGCCAGATTCTTCTTCTTTCATACAAACCGTTAGGACCATAGAATGGGCCTGTTTCAAAATTAATACCCTGCATATGAGTACTATATTAGATGATTCAAGTCTAATATCCATATACTTATGGCTCCTAAATAATAACAGTGGTATGGTGTTTTTGGGTTCTCTCAAAAATTTCATGCAAGGGTAGGGAAAAATGTTCAGATAACCTCAAGTCATCTCATAGGAGATGGTATTGAAATAAGTTAGAATTTGACGCGTCTCTTTGAATTGATCTACGAATATTCTCCTACATAGCAATTTTAAAATAGTCGGGTATAACACAACTAAAGTCCCCTACGTAGCGATTGTTAAATATAGTTTTCATCTAGCACCTAACATAAGAATGGATCTCAGAGAAAAACCCATAAATTTCCAGATCCAGAAGAAAGTTATTTATAAGTTGATATTCGAAACCAGGTCTTGCGTTACAGTATAAAACGGTAGAACTGTTAAATATAGAACAAAAATTATCTATTTTCTTGTGGAACTATTTCTGATGGGTGTTCTCCGGCCGGTGAACGGAGAGAATGAAATACAAACATTCTCATCCCTTCCTCTACTTAGTACAGATTTATTGAACAGAAGCCATTTCTAAAACAAGAGCTCTTCTCGAAGTTTGAGTAGGGATCATATGAAACTGTCAGTGTGAAGTAAACTATTGTTTTACTAGAATAATAAATATTATTTTTAAAAATATCAAATATTTGTATTTAATATTATCAATCCATATCACTAAGATTACTTCAGGCATACAGATAAACAATCAGCATTTTTTTCATTTTGTTTGTGTACTAAATCGATCATGAGATAAAAAATCAACTTCAATCATTAAACACTCAATAATTAATAATTAAATATTAAACTGATTGTTGTAAAATTTAAAACGTGGAGTAAAACAATATAACTTTGAAGGAAATTCTAGATTCTGAAAACTATCCGCTGTCTCAACTATTGACAGTTCAACAGCCTAAAACACAACATAGTGACAACCTTAACAAAAAAATAAATTGAAGAATGTAAACCCTTCAGAAACCGTTTAAAAAATTTTAAGTGCTACATTCTTGCTTTCAAAATAATAACCAGTTAATATTTCTCTATTATTTGAAATAGTCTTAAAGTGTTGTGGTATTTTATCAGAGTTGCTTAGCTGTTAAAATTGATATTTAACGAATAGATCTATTTTTTGTTTAGTCTTTTTCGTGCTCGATCGAAAAAAAAAAAACCTGCACCACTACAACCCGTGACCGGATCTGGTAGAGATTATATCGTGCATGGTAGAGACTGTACTGTTTCATGGACAACAGTTCTGCAAGGAGGTGACTTGTCCTAGGTCACGCTCAACCGCCCTTATTCCCACCCCCTTATTTTGGGTACCCTATTTTTATAATATTCTATAGAGGTTGGGTGTGCCCCGGGAGGGTCCTAGATCCTATATGATCCATCGCCGGTTGCAAACAGACTAAATTAAAGTCTTGCCTGCAGCGGGATTTGACCCAGAAATTCGGGCATGGCAACTCAGTGCTCTACCACTGAGCCACTCAGCTCCTTGATTGAATTATAAGTACTTTTTAAAAATTGGCAAATCACAGAACCACAATACCTGACTTCTTTTAGCCGTTATATAGAATTCATCACTCTTTTAGGATTCAAATGGATAAAATGGAATGCATCGATTTAAAAGAAAGTTATCTTATAATAAACTGTATTTTTATTTTTTTTATAAAATATACTCCATGTCATCAAACAATATTTGTAGAACATATGATGACTCTATCTCATTCATCAATTTCAGATGAATTATCATTATATATATAATTATTATTATGATCTTTTCTTTTTTTTTAGTAAATAGTTTTTTATTTCTGTACAACTTTTTTCTGAGTCGAATGATAGTGAGTGATTTTTTAATTCTCCAAACAGTTTATCAATATGCATATAGCAATAGACTAGTATTTGTAAAAACAACATTTAATAATAACAATAGTACTTTTATGTTATTCAAATCTTTAGTTGAAATATATTTAAATTCTAAAATAACTTATTGATTGAGAAAAAGGTGTTTTTTTGGTCCCATTTTTACTTCTATAATAAAACAATTTTTAAATATACATAAGTGGTTAAAACGTTTTATATTTATATCTGAAGGTCTAAGTTATAGGTTTATTGTCAGAAAAAAATTTGATAAATTTACAAGGCTGACAATCCGTCCAGAAAAATCCGTTACAAAATGATCGCTGGTGACCGACAAAATTACATTCCTGTATTCCTAGAAATACATAGATATACAAGAAATACAAAAACCATGGTAGAGTGACCACATACCTGTCTCGGCTAGCCTCTTCACAGTCCAGCTGGCGGACTGAGTATCTAAGTTCATCATCTAATGAACAAGTGGTGGGGGTTGATATTTTTTGGTATAATGAGTATCATTTAAAATCTTTTATTATGAAATTTAGATCCTATGAGGGAGAGAGAACTCTGCAGTCTTCGGACGCTGCTCAGAGTCAAGGACTTGTAAACTGAGCTGCTCTTGCAATGTAAAAAATATAATTTAAAAATCACATGTAATTGTAAAGCAAATGTAAAGACACTCAACAAATAAACACACAATTGGTTTTCGGGAGAAGCTATAATTTAATAGCAACCAAGAAAATGCTACGCATCGAGGAAGCAGTGATGTCACATACGCCAGTTATATTGTTTTGTTTTTTTGTTCAATTTGCTTTAACTAACATACAAAGGACATAACTAATAGGCAAAGGAATCTCAGTACATCCAGCCTCATCCCATCCCAAAAACTGCACCAACGCTTACTTTCTTATCACTTATATCACTTAATATTATACATATTAGATATTATATGCTTACGATTACTGATTTTCTTACTTTAAAAACACAATTTTTTACACAGTAAAATCACCATTGTATGCCAAATAAGCAATAAATGGGACATTAAGGTCAGTATGGATTACTTTGTTCGTTATAAAGTAAGGATCATTGAGGATTTTACAGAGGATTTTGGAATGTAAGGATTGGGATACGAGAAGAATTCGATGATTTAGTGGAGCCCCAATGCTCCATCTAATGATTGTCATGCATATGAGTCTTTCGTAATTAATTGAGAGCTTAGAGCATTGTAGTAGCCTGAAACGGCGAGCTGTTTCTTGTCGTTTTAGTCTTGTATGAGGATTCCAAGTTAATCTTTTGTCAAGGTGGAGTCCTAAGGACAGGGAGTCATTGGTTTACGATGGAGGGTAAAAGTGATTTGACGGGATTTGTGAGAATTTATTTTAATCCTCCAGTTTTGACACCATTTTTCAAGGCCAATGATGGGATTGAAGAGGGAGGATGCTATAACTGGATGGGTGTTGAGTGATAATAGATATATGTCATCTACATACGTGGTAAGGATAGTAACAGGATGGGTTGGGATGTCAGCTGTATAAACTGTGTAGAGGATTGGGCCGAGGATACTGCTTTGAGGAACACCAGCGGTTTGAGAAAAGAGGGATGAATATGCATAATTGTGATTTACTTTGAATGACCTGTTAGTGAGATAGGATTTAATATTGAGAAAATATGTAGGAGGTAGGAATTGGCGGAGTTTGTAAAGCAATCCCGGATGCCGGACTCGGTCAAAAGCCTGTTCCACTTCAAGGAATGCCACGAAACAATATGATCTATGTTCCAATGAAGAGTAAAAGACGTCCACCACACGATAACATTAATGGATAGTGGAGTGAGATGTTCGGAATCCGAACTGATGATCTGGTATAATGTGGTTTGCATCCAGGATGGGGTATATTCGTTTCAGGATGAGCTTTTCCAGGATTTTATCCATACATGGTAAAAGTGAGATAGGACGGTAAGACGAAGGGTATTCCGGTTTTTTTTTAGGTTTTGGTATAATTTTTACGAAGGATAATTTCCAGAGGTTAGAAAAATATGTATAGTATATAGTATGGAGTAGACTATTATATATGTATGTGAGAAATAGGATGGCTTTTCTAGGAAGATTTTTTAAAATTTGGATAGTGATGATGTCATGTCCAGGAGCTCTGTGAAAAGGTAACCTGAATAATATTAGATATTTCTGAAGGATGGAATGCTTTGGGAGGAAGGGTCACTTGGAGGTGAACATTTAACTCTTATTTTCTATATTGAAGGTTGGTTGGGTTTGTAATAACAGGATGTGGATGAAAAGTTTTAGAGGGATGTTGGCCGAATAACTGAGATTTTTCTTCGTCAGATCTTGACCAGACATTTGATTCATTAAGGAGTGAGTGATTAAAATCTTTGAATTTCAGGATCTTTTTTATGGTCATCCATAATGTTTTGTCAGCAGTTGTAAGATTTTCAGTTAAGTTAATTAAATTTTGAGTTATAAATTTCTTAATTTCTGCTTTTAGTTGGTTAGTCAATTTAATAAAAACAGTTTTATCTGTAGGGTATCGGGTTCTATGCCATTTCGATCTTGTTTTGCGTTTTTCTCTTAATAAGATGCGAATATGCTTTGGCAGGTCAGTTTTCTGAGAATCATTAATTTTATGATTTGAGGTATTATCATCTAAAGTGATTTTTATTGATGTAGTAAGTATTTCTATGGCAATATCAGTGTCTTGCTTAGTCTTAAGTGGAATTGTTAAGTCCAATTTGTTCTGCAGATCATAACAAAAGTTGTCCCAGTTTATACGTCCGGTAATCAATATAGGGGGAGAAGGCTTGGGAGCGAAACTTCAATGTAAGAAAAGGAGAACTGGGCTATGATCTGATGAAAGGTCGTGGAAATCTGGGAGGTGACAAATAAGTCCAAGATGTCGGACTGTTTTTTGAGGAACGTTGGCCAATAGGTGGGGTTATTTGGGGCAAATATAGAGTAACGCTTAGTGGATGTTACAGAGGAAAGGATTTTTCACGGGAGTTGGACGATCGACAATCCCATCTTTAGTGTTTGGCGTTATAGTCTCCTCCAGCCAAGGAGCGCGGTCCAAGAGATAAGGAACAATGTATGAGAAAAATAAATAATAGAGTATTAAAGGAATAATGTTTTGGGGATGTAAGGATTCCGGGGTAGGAAGGAACATAAAACAGACTCAAAATGATTACTAAAACAATATGGGACTAAAATTGAAATTTTCTAGTTGTCTCCTGAAGACCTTAATCGATAAAAAAGACTAATAATTATCGTATCATCCCTAAATTCTTTTTTAAAAGAATAAATGTTAACATTTAGAGCATTAGTAGAATTCGTATAACAAATATTTTTAAAATTTATGGTAAAAACATGTCCTTGTGATCTTTTAAGTTAAATCTGTTACTTGATAGTTTCTCAACTTGCCTTCGTCTCATTCCATTACGTATCCATTCATTCTGTGCACTTCTTCCACTATAAATTATCATTTTTTAAGTTCAATAAATGACTTTTTTTAATGTATGAGTTAAATTTTTGGTTCTTGGTTCTCTCCAGATTTTTGAAAAAGTTAAATAAAGGGCAAATTAAATTATTTTTAATAACTAATTCAATATTAAAGTAGCACTGCAAAGTTTAAGTCAGTATAGAACTTGGTATTTTTAGTTTGTTTTTTTTTTCTTCGAACCGGTCAACAAAGGTCTGTTTGTTTTAACACATTCAAACACATATCATGTTATAGCACCTTCATTTATGCACATATTTTATTCTTTATGTGTGGTATGTATTAAATCTTATACCAACTCAGTGGTCTCTGCGAACCAGTTTGGTCGATTTATAGCTGATGAAGAGATCAACGGTTTTAAGTTCTTGATATATTTGTATGCATAATCTTCTTCTAAACGGAACTCTGAAAATCCGACAGGATTCCTAAGGTTCTAGATTGTAATCCTATACCAGACTAGGATATTCATAAAATATTTTGTTAGTCAACTGGACTTGTTATTCGTCTATTTTGATATGCTCCGGTCTGCGTATAACGGGACAGGTTCTCTTGGAGAAAAACATTCAGACCATGAAACCTTATCAGCAGAAGATATTCTGGAAATCACTGGAAGGTAGTAAGTTATGATCCAGAAAAATTGAATAATGATCCATAGCTAAGTACCAAGTCCGTTCTAGAACAACGTCCGTTGGTTCTTCACGAAGTCTTTTTTTTTCTTTTTTTTTGTCGTTGCGCACATCTTGAATAAGTAGCAGGTAGGTTTATCAAGAATATAGAGATAGGGAGTTTATTCGTGCATCGCTCCAAGGATTTCTGAACATTTAACCTAATGTGCTGATAAGATTACAAAAGTGCATTTAGTTGTCTGGTAATAGAATCATAAGTGAAATGATCGTGTAATAATGAAGTACTCCTATTTTTTTCCCTCGGTATCAAGGTTCCACAGTAGAAATTATCATTTTTTTTTTTAAACGCGATTGATAATAATAATTTCAATAAATACGTGAGTGTTCCCCTATTGTCGTCATCATGATAATCAATCGTCGTAACTGCATAACAGAGTGATTGATACGCTGTAGTGAGCAGTGCTCTTCCCGTTTTTGACCGGAGATAGTCGGCATATTCGTTCATTGGGTGCAGCGCAATCATGACTTTGCGACATAAAGCCGGCATAAACTTCTGTTTTTTAGTGCCTTTATTTCGTTTTCACCATCTTAAAGTTATATAAGTAGTAATGAAGTCAGAATCCCGTGGGTAGTTTTATAAAACGTGTAAAAAAGTTAAAATTTTCGCGATGTGTAATAAACTACTCACGCTAATTCATCAATTACCCGTCGAGTCGACCAAAATGTTCATCTGAAGACTTTATAAAATTTTTATTGACATCGGTGGGAGGAAGTTAGTTGACATAATGAACGTGTTATGATTAAAGCAACTGAAAATTAATTTACGAACGAATTTATCTTGAATGTGATAAAACAACTGATTTTTATCCACTTCTTATACATTTATTAATTTATTAGCATGAAATTATTATTAATTAAGTTTAATAGATATTATAATGGGCTATAATTATTCCCTGTTGATTATCACCTAATAGATTCGTTTTTAATTATGTCTGAAAATATATTAGCTTCCTACATCTATATTGTAAGTTTTTCGAGAAAAACAACCTATTTCTCAAAAATATTTACAGAGAAGCCTTTAGAAATATTGAGATGACAGTGATGTATCGGCATACATATGAGGTGTATTATGTAAAAATATCTGTGATTTCGCCCGGACTGAAAGGCCAGCTAGAATACAGAAAGAACATGGCTTGGCCTTTCCAACGAATGCCTCCGCATTTGGTTGTGTTCGACTCTGATTTACGAGCAGCTTCGAATAAAAAGGACCGAATTTTCTTCATCCTCGAATGATATCAAGGAAAAACTGGAAAATGTCGTTTCCAAAGAAGATAAAACGTCGGAATATAAAGAAAACTGTAAATTTATACTAATTTGTTGAATTCATTCACCTTCATATAAAATTCAGAGATTTTTACCTTCATAAACTATTTTCATAAAACTAAGAAGTTAATAAATCAATATTTATAAAAAAAAAAAAACCAAGCCTAAACATCTTTAATGAAAAATTACTCCATAAAATAGTGGAATGAAATATGTAGAATTATGAAAACAAATTTTTTTTATTCTTTTGCTAAATCAACAAAGTATTTAAATATATTCTATATATATTCTATATTCTAAGTATTTAAAACTTTTAAAAAAATATATTGAACCTAAATGTTGATTATGTTTATTTATTCATTTTGTGACCACTTATTCTGGTTGTAGTTCTTTTTTTCTAAAATTTTTAAATAAATTGTGACATATATTATAATAAGACATTTAATTGTCGATTCAAAATTAGATAAATTAAGTAAAATCGTAAAAAAAAATATTTCGTCAAAAATCCATTGCTTGTTTAGACGCAAACGAATATCCACATTTAACATTCTGTTTTGATTACGGAACTAATATTTAACATTCACATGTGAATGATTAGTGGTTGACGAAAGAATTAAAATTGGCATTCATATACCATAGATGTTATACAGAGATGATTATAGCTGATATAATAATTAAAAAACTATAAACTCGTTAATAGTTATCAACAATTATAAAAATCGTTAATTTTTATTTTCCTCCCCTCTACAAATTTTTTTTCATAGTTATATAAGTTTCTAAGAATAGGTGTACCAGTGTTTTAATTTAATATTATATGTTAGTTCAATTAATCATGGTTTATTTATTAATTATTTATTTATGTATGAGAGGAAAATAGTTGACTGCATGGTAAAATGGAGAACGGAGATAGTTGGGGGGGGTGCAGTCAAAAAAACACCAAATAAGTGCTAGACTTATATTTAGTAAGTGCCGACGTTTCGACCAACAATGTAGGCCATCTTCAGGGCGAATGGGAAGCGGCTGGGTGAACCGGTTAAGCAACAATGTACCATTGTTTTATACCGGTTCACCCAGCCGCGTCCCAATCTCCCTCGAGATGGCCTACACTGTAGGTCGAAACGTCGGCACTTACTAAATATAAGTCTAGCACTTATTTGGTGGTTTTTTTACTGCACCCCCCAACTATCTCCGTTCTCCATTTATTTATTTATTTCATCTTATGTATTTTTTCTCTAATAAACCAACTAAGGACCATATGCCTATTTCAATTTTTATTCTTAGATTTTTTTTCTTAAAGTAATTTTACTTTTATTTTTGGCTATTTGATTTTTTTGTATTTATGGATGTGTTTTCATACATAGTCTTATTATCTAGCATTATATTAAATCGTAAAATTAGTCAATTATTTTTTTTAATTATTTTAAATACAGTTCAGAAAACTGTATTTATTTTGTTAGGTTTTGTAATAAATGGTCGTTTCCAAGGTGATTTTATTAATTAATATTGATGATTTAGGTTAATAACGATTTGTAATGTAAACCATCCCATCTTCCATTATACTAAGAGAGTATAATAATTCCACCTTCAACTATCGGAAATTTATTCACCTTCCTAAGAAGTTTCTTGAAAATCGATAAGATCCCTCAGCAATCGATGACGGGAGTGGGGAGAGCCTATAGCCCTCGGAGACCACCTGGGAAAAATAAATATTTCATGAGGATTATAATCTGGTTCCCAACACCGGTAGCTGGTCCTCGGAGGGAGTCCATTTGGATTAGAAAATTTCCTCCATAACTTAAGAAAACTGGATCTCCATTGAAATTTATAAATATATTTATACATATCAATATTATATTATATCGTTTCAAATGAAATTTCCGTTTTTATTAATTAAAAAATTCAAAGAGGCTTTAATGTACTTCTTTTGTTATCTTATTTTTTATAATATTTACTATTATTATAATTGATCGAACATGGTTTATTATACTATCAAATATAAACTCGATTTTCGTGTATTTTTTTTTATGAATTTAAACTTGCAGACTCAGGAGCCCATGTTTGCACGATACATTACCACCGCATTTGGGTAAGGTGCTGTAAAGAACGGAACATTTGCCGTCGGTTTTAGAAATTTTCAGCTTGTGACACAGATTAATTCGTAAATAAGTAATTAATTCATAAATAATTATTTTCTATTTTCTACTCAGAGGTGAAACTGTCACAACCACATCATACTGCAGGGATATGATAAACAAAATATCAAAAATGCAGCCTGCATAGGTTGATCAGAAGGGCTCTATACTCTTACACAACTCCAGACCTAATGTTTCACGATAGACAGTTAAGCAAATCAACAAGCTGGCTTACGAAGTCCTTCCACACCTATTCTCCAGACTTATTTTCAACAGATTTCCATCTGTTTAGAAATTTGTACCACTTCCATAAGAGTGAAATTTTTCACAATGATTCTTAAGTCAAAAATGCATTTTAATATTTTATTTTCATACAAGACTGAAAAGACAAGAAACTGCTCGACGTTTTAGCTTACACCAATATTTAATGGAAAAACGTTCTAAGCTCACAATTAATTACAAAAGACATTTACATGACAGTTATCAGACCTATTTGGACATACGGATTTGAGATTTGGGGCTCTACTAAAATCCAATCCTTACAATCCAAAATCCTTCGTAAAATCCTCAATGCTCCTTATTATGTCATAAACTCATCCATCATGATCTTAATATCCCATATGTTGCTGATTTGGCCCAAACTAGATACCTATCCAATCTATACAAGCTCCATACACACTTGAAGCCACTAGTCTTTCAACTTGCTTCCCATAGTATTCTTGATAACTCTCCGATGCATCTGAAAAGAAGATGGCCTCGAGACCTTCTACTATAGAACTTTCTGGGAGTGCTACCGATGGGTAGTTTTTTGTGGGTGTTTTTGGTTTTAATGTTATTTGTTCATATTAGCAAATTTACTTGTAATATTATTATAATTGTAAATACTAATAAATTAATCTAAAAAATAATTATGTTTTTTATTTTATTTAAAAAACCTGACATTTTTAGTTTTGGGATTAAAAATGTTTAAACACGTTGATTATTTTTTACTTGGAAATAAAAAATGAGGTTAGATATTTTGAATAAAAATTGTTGATGCCATAAAGTTGTTATACTGAATAAGCTAGGAATGGGCATTTCGTATGAAAGGTTCCATTAAAAGTTATCTCAGGATTTCGCAACATTATTTAAGAGTTATATAACGAGAGAATTTCAAAATATAATGAAACATGTCTGTTTAATGTTTAAAATTAAATTTAAATGCTTCGATATGCCTTCACCTAAGTTGTAAATAAATGACGTCATGTTTTCAAGTATCCTTCACTATCTTCTTTTGTAGATCTTAGGACTAAATCTTGACAAACGTTCAACTTGAAATCCTTTTTTAGACTGAAAATGAAATGCTCGTTGTTTCCGGCTTCTTCAACATTCACACAACACTTACTTATCAAACGCAATAAGCTCCCTATTAATTACAAAATACTCATAAACTGAATATTAAAAAACTTGGTAGAGCTTGGTAGGGGCTCCACTAATCCATCGAATTCCTCTCGTATCCAATCCTTACAATACGAAACCCTTTGTAAAATCCTCAACGTTCCTTACTTTGTTACGAATTAAGTCATCCATAATGAGCTAAATGTTCCATTTGATGCTGATTTGGCCCGAACCTGGTATCAGTCCTATCACGGCAAATTTTATTCCCGCTCAAAAAAGTTTCTAACCTAGCTTCTTCAATTTCCGGTAATATTCCAAAATATCAGAAAATTCGACCTTTTACGTCGAATTTGTTATTTGAGTACTATCGCTGGTCAGTTCCTCTATTTGCCTTTATCAATTTCTTTAAGTATCATTCATTATATTGTATTGTTACTAGCTATATTGTTATAATATAGTTAATTTCAATAAATAAATTTTTAAATAAACTCCTTCGATCTCTTATAAGTTAGGAATTATGATTATATAAAGTGTAAAGCATATAAAGGATTATTATGTTTATAATAATAATTGCAATTCTCGTGATATAGTTTTCAATTAACTTTTTTCTTCTTATAGTTCCAGATCAACAGCGCTGGAGAAATGGCTGAATGTGCCCTTGAGACCCTGTTTATCCTTTCCAGCTATCCTTTTCCTTTTTCCCTTTCTGCTTATCCAATCAGCCCTAATGGATCTAATCCTGGAGATGAGATGGCAGCCTAGGGACCGGACGCAGATGGAGCCGGGCAAATTGAACTTCCAAATATATTGTACGCTTTCCCGAGAATGAAGGACTTTTCCAGAATTTTCAAAAGAAGAGAAAAACTCACCCTCAACTCAACTTAAAAAATAGCAATCCAAAAGTAAATATAATAATTTAATTTAATATATTATTTTAACTAGATATCTATAAATGCATACGATTAAATTAAACTTAATGATGATTTTAATTTTAGAAATTTATTCACGAAAAATAAGTTTTTCTTAACCTATCAATTTTAAATTAAATTATTTGTTTAATCAAAATCGATAGATTTAAACATGTTACACATAAGATAATATAACACATAAAAATTATAATTTCTTCTTTTTAGTGTGTCATTATCATCATCGTTTTTCTGATGATGGGAAAACATACCGAAATATTGACGAAAAAATCTAAACGTCATTATACTATAAGTTAATTAAAATATACACACGAGGGGTTGAGAAGCCCATGGCTGTAAGTAACACTTAAATAATTTTGTGAAAACGGATTTTGAATAAATTTAAAACGCTTAAAATTGTATCATTATTATAATGTGTTAATAAGTGATATAATAATATATAATAAGTGATAAGAAAGTCATTTATTATATATATTGGTGCAGTTTTGGTGATGGGAAGAGGCTGCCTGGACTTGGGGCCCTTTGCGGTCTTTTAAAGCAAATTGAACAGAAACAAATAATAGTATATAATATAACTGGTGTAGGGATTATCATTGCTTCCTCGGTGCGTAGAATTTTCTTTGTTGTTATTAAATGTCCGCTTCTCTCGAAAACCAATGCTGTGTTTATTTGTTGAGCGTGTTTAGATTTAGACCCATGCCGCCTATATGACGCGGGCCCGGCAATTTGGCTGAAGAACTCAAAACGCTATAATCTAGTTAATTTTCAATCTAATCGGACTGCACAGAAACAAATTGAAAGGATTTGGATGTTACAATCACGTGCAACGCCTCGTTTTCAAACTGCTTTCAGTGTTTCACGAGCGGCTTCAGTTAACGATGTTTCAATTGGCTACAATTCCTACCAATGCGTTGCTATTAGATCTACGAACTCAGTTTGCCCACATTGCAAGGCATTGAAATCCAAAAATGAAGGAAATGGATTGTGTTGCGCAAATGGCAAAGTATATGTTTCCTTACAAACATACAAAAATATAACAACTCCTTCCTAATGACTTCTTTTGGGGAAACAAATATACTTCGCGTAAATTTCATGCCAATTTTTAAGGTACAAGACTTCCTTTTTAAGTTGTGTAAAAATAAAACTTTTCCGTTTGATTTGCAGATACAAGGCCAAATACATCATAAAGCATGTTCGTTGTTGCCGGTGACAGATGGTGACTATAAATTCCTGCAAATTTATTTCATGGGCAATACAACAGAAGAAATTGATAATAACAGTTCAGTGAGGAAGTCTATTATAGAACAATTACAAACTTTGTTTCATCAACACAATCAATTCATTACATTGTTTAAATAAAATAGGTTAAATCTATAAAAAAAAATTGATTATATACGAGGGGTGATCAAAAAGTTCCAGGACTGTTGAGATTGCGCGGCAATGGAGTGTCATAGAGCAGTGCGGTTGGCAGCATTGTTTAGCGTGACTCTTCCTGAGCTCAGCTGTTTATTCAGTTTGTTGATAACCTTCTTCATTGCAAAGTTACTGCTGTTTTCGTAAAAAAAAGTTTTTTGTGTTCGGCGATTTTGTGAAATGAATGTAAAGGAAGAGCAACGCGTTTGCGTAAAGTTTTGTGTGAAGTTGGGTAAAATGTTTACTGAAACTTTTCAAATGTTGCAAGTGGCTTTCGGTGATGAATGTCTGAGTCGGTCAAGGTGTCATGAGTGGTACAAAAGGTTCAAGGAAGGCCGGACATCGTGTGAAGATGATTCTCGTTCAGGGCGCCCATCAACTTCGACTGACGACGATCATGTTCCAAGATTGAACAGTCTCGTGCGTTCTAATCGTCGACTAACCATTCGTGAGATGGCTGAAGAATTGAACATTTCATTTGGTTCGTGTCAACAGATTTTAACAGAAAATTTGCAGATGAGAAGGGTGGCTGCAAAGTTTGTTCCGAGACTGTTGACTGAGCAGCAGAAAGAACACAGAGTTCAAGTTTGTCAGGAACTTCTTGAAATGGCAAATGCCAATGAAAACTTCTTAAAACAAGTCATTACTGGAGATGAAACGTGGGTTTATGGCTACGACGTGGAAACGAAGGTCCAGTCATCACAATGGAAGACAAAATCCTCCCCAACCCCCAAAAAAGCACGTCAGGTCAAATCAAACGTCAAGGTCATGCTTACTGTTTTTTTCGACTGGAAGGGTGTTGTTTACCATGAATTTCTTCCACGAGGTGAGACCCTTAACCGCTTTCGTTATCTTCAGACCCTGAGAAATTTGCGAGAGGCAATAAGGAGGAAGAGACCAGAGTTGTGGCGGAGCGGTGAGTGGGTGCTGCATCATGACAATGCGCCTGTTCATTCCGCACTGCTCATTCGCGACTACTGCACCAAAAATGGAATGACGGTCATTCCCCAGCCTCCATATTCACCTGACCTTGCCCCTGCAGACTTTTTCTTGTTTCCAAAACTTAAGAGACCCATGAAGGGAAAGAGATTTGAGTCCGTAGATGACATTAAACAAAAATCGCTGGAGCAGCTACACACCATTTCACAAGATGATTTCTCAAAGTCCTTCACACAGTGGAAACATCGTTGGGAAAAATCTATAGCTTCCCAAGGAGAGTACTTTGAAGGGGACGACGTCCAATAGCCTGTAGATTTTTTAAATAAATTAATAAAAAATCAGTCCTGGAACTTTTTGATCACCCCTCGTATGTACATAAGGCCTTCCTATTTATCGATTACAGTTTGACAGATGCATTGTAAAACAAAACGGGGAGGTTACGATCTATAAATTAATTTAAATAATTGAATACATTACCTATCGGATCGAATTGTGAATTTAAACCATTCTTAAACCCGCTGAATATTCACAAAAAAATCATTAAAAAAGGCCCTATTCGTTTAGGAGTTCAGGACGTACAGATGAACTGAACGATTATATATATCAGGGAAGCAATACCCCTCGCGAGTAGCTATATGCTTATATGTTATATATAAAATTTTCTTAATTAGTCTCATAAATTTTTATAGACTGATTTTTATTTTTGTCCAAAATTTCCATTATTTGCCTATAATAACCTAGTAATTACATCTTCAGTTTTTAAATTATGAAATTGATGAAGTCGGTTTATAAACAAGATATATGAGCATAATATTTCACAGACTCTGCTATTTCCTATAATAAGGTAAACCGTTGGAGGAACAGAATAGAAACACATAAGCCGGGTAAGATTATGCATGCAGGGGCCGTAGGAGGGAGGAGTGGGGGTAAGCACCACAGGTATCGACCAATAGGAGGAGGCCAAGGGCTAATCTACCCCCAGGGCTTGCCAGGTAACTGGTCATCTATACCTGCGTCGTGTTACCACTGTCAATCTCTGTTTCATGGCTCCTGGCCTGATTTGACTTGGAATAGCGAGAATTAAACTGAATAGTTCCTCTGCCTTAATCAAATACTTTTGAGCCTCATAATTTATCAGACTTACTAGAAGATAATTAAACAATTTATCTTGTGAATTTATTAGTCAAATAATAATGTCTTTAGCAAAGAATTTGAAGACACGCTCGAGACCAGAAGGAATATTTGATGAATAGATTCAAGATAGCCATGACAATTTTAGAGAGTATATAATAATAATAATAATAAATTCTTTATTTCTTCTGGGACAAGTCCATTTAGAATAACAATACAGGTATTCTATACAGGGTATAATGTTATGTCTTAGAGTATAATGTAATTAAATTTAGCTAAATAATACAATTAAATTAACAAATGAGAAAGAATTAATGAGAATTATCTCCAATGATAATATTTAAGGAATCAAAAAAAAAGAGTACAAGAAATAAAAATAACATAGAAATAATATAGCAATAATTATAGAGAGAGAAACAATAGGTAGTTACATATGTATGCAAATTACAACGTCAAGTAGAAAAAAAAGAAGCAAATAATGAAACAAAAATACAAAAAATATCAACTAAAATAACTACATTTAAAAATATCTAACTGGATGAGTGAAGTGTCAATGATATAAATAAAACGCACTTATAAATAAAAACTATATAAATATAATTAATATAAATATTAAATATAAATAATAATTATATAAATAAAAACAAATATCTTATTTATCAATTAGAAAATTTTAATCTGAGTATGCTATTTTTTCGGGAATTGTAAGAATATTAGGTTGAATATACGATATTTGAAGGTTGAAAGATTATTGGAACGACGAATGAAAGAAGGTATAGAGTTTTAATTTAAATTATCATCTTTTAATAATTTCCAAAAAAGAAAATCGTTGAAATAAATATAACTGCTGTGCTAGCTAATCCAAATTTATTTTTATTGAAAAAAGGTTATGTTTTACTTTTGGATTTCCAATTAAATTGTAAAAAATAATGTATCAGTTCCGAAGGTTGCGATATCACAACAATTTTTAACTTTTCTTTCGTTTCATTTTTAATTTTCTCGTAAATAAAAATAATCGTGAGCATTATTATTTAAGAAAAGAGTGTAGTTATGGGAAATTTGTATATTTCTGTATCATTTCATCTAGAAATAAAAGTTTAAACTAACATTTCGAAGTATAAACATATCATCATGCATAGATGATATATTTATCATTTATCTTTTTTTTTTAATTGTTACAATTTTACCCCCAGGAGGGAGGGGTTGAATCCCGGCCTGGACAAATCTTTTCTCATCAAACTGAAAACAGAACATACATGTTTATTGAAACGTTCATTTCTTGATTAAATGATTAAAAAAATATACAAATTTCCCATAACTGCTCTTTATTTTTCTTAATAAAACTCATGATAATCTGTATTTTTGAAAATGTTAAAAGGAAACCGAATAAAAATTTAAAACTTGTGACAGCTCGAATCGACAACGTGCAAAATTATTACCCTTAATTACACTTTGTCCAACAATGCTAGAAATAAGAGGAAAATTAATTCATAATTTATGCATGGAATGGTTTCTATTTAAGTTATTGTATTTAATATCGTATATTTCTAGTTTTTTTTATATATTAAATTATTTTATATAATGCAACTTCCTAACCAATTTATTCATGTAATTTATTTTTATAGATTTAATACTGCAGTTTTTAGAATTATTTAAAGATGTCAAAAGTGTACCTTGATGCAAACTGATAACGAAAAATTATTGTACAAACATTGTTCTTAACAAAATTTATATCTCTTTAAACTACAATGTGAGGTAGGTGATCATATTTTCTGGGTTTTTTTTTTATAATGACGGAGATGATCTTCATAATTATTTTTTTTAAACATTGTATAATAACTTAAAATTTGATCTTAGGTTATTCATCAATTAAAACTTTAGTCATATAATTAAAAACTTCTTACTTCGATTAACTTCTAGTTTTTTATTTATGGTTAAACGATAAACAAAAAATATGCCGAGCACTAAACATATTACTACTATTATATTTAACCAACAATGTGTTATACTTTAATACATGTCGAGAAATCTTATTGCTATAAAAAGCAATGATTCATAATGATACGAATGGTACCAATTGAGTGTAAATTGATCTAGATTGAGATCGAGCAACTAGAATTGAGTACCATCCAATTATATAGATTCCTATGCAATGGAGTAGCTCTGTGGTTATATTGGTATTTATTAAAAGTGTTTTCAGTATTATTTTATTATTCGATTTAATTTAGCATATATCATGTCTTTGATAGGAGAAATTCAAGTTAAATCAGGAATATAATTTTTTAAGTAAAAAAATAGCGAACAAGCATTTTACAAACTTCCGTCCACGGTTTAATTACCCAAACCCAAATCCACAAAAAACTCTTAACGCAATACTCCCATCTACGTCTCGGTTTTCCCCTCAGACGCTTACCAGTCAGCACAGCGTTTATTAACTTTTTAGGATTTCGTTCGTTACTAAGCCCTGCAACTTTACGTTATCACATTAATAATATAAACCGGATGCGAGATTCGCAATTTCGCATTCTGTAATCTACTAAATTCTCCAGTAGCTCCAACCATTTTTGGTCCCACTATTCTAGGCAAAATCTTATTTTCGAAAACCATAAGGCGTTGTTCATCTTAGCGCTAGGGTCCACGTTTCACATCCGTAAAGAAGAGTTGGAAAGATGATGAAACAATGGGATAAAAACTTGAAATTTATTAACATACTTCCTGATTATACTATCTTGAAACAAATAATACAATTTGAACTAGTAATACATGTAAATTACACTAACGCAATTTCAGCAAAGAGTAATATAAGTAAATGAACAATTGTACATTTTGCGAAATGAGGTTTGGTCCGCCAATTAACTTCTAGTTTAAAAAACTACACCGTTCGACGCAATGTTTTTCTAAATGAATGATTTGTTTTAAAGTTTGAAGTAGAAGCATTGAAAGGCTGAATAAGGATCCTTCATTTAATATTCATTCTCTTTACAAATCGTATTTAAATTAGACCGTTACGAAAATCGAATTAGAGAAAGTTACAAATGGGTGAATCTAAAAAGCTTAGTTTATTTTTTTGTACACTCAGATTAGGTTCTAAATTATCTCACTATTATAATTTATTCAGAAGTATTTGAGGCTCATAAGTTTATATCGGGAGTATTTATTTCCGAAAGCCCGAGATAAGCGAGGAAAAAAATATATAAATAAAAACAAGAAGAAGAAAAATAAGGGAATCAGGGAAGATTTATCTATGGTTAGATTCTGATAATTGGGCCAGTACCTCCAAGAGAAGGTTGCCTTCATTAAGTCCAGTCACGGTGGAGATCTTCAGCTGGAAAAGTCAATTCCAGGCCTAGGATCATTTGTATGGTGATTCTTTCGGAGGGAGGTCTTCGTATCTCAGCTCTTAGCCAATGTCCAGCAGGCAGATGGCTTTATCAGGTCCCTTAATATACATATTTCGAATGGAAAATATATCATTCAGGAATTTACATAATTCGGAATTCCAGGTATGCAGAATTTGTATCGCGTATAATTTAAATTTCGAAGAGTTAACTTGTAAATGGGATGAGAAATAAGCAACATCTACCAAATTCAGTCACCATTTAACATTTAAAAACTAACTTTTAATTGTTTTTATTCTTGTGTAACGAATACCTTCCTTTAAATAACCTACCTGTACGGTTACATTCCGTGGCGGGTCTGTGGCTCAGTACATGGTAGAGACTGTATGGTTGGATGGAAAACGATTGATATTTCCTAGATCACGCTCCATCGCTAGATTCCCTCCCCCTTATTTTGGGTACCCACTTTATAGAGGCTAGTTGAGCTTCATATGGATCCTAGATCCATCCGGCCGCTTAGAGATTAAATAAAATTCTGCTAGTGACCAGGATTTGAACCGGCATTTCAATGATTATTATTATTGTGGAAAAAAAGATATTTACTGTACAATAAGTTGAATGTATAATAAAGAAAGCATATGATTTATAGTAATATATTTTAAGAATCCACGTATTCCTCTATTCCTCTTTGATAAAAAGCGGATTACACCGAAACTTTGCCCTTTTCTCATTTTCGCTAGTTTTGTCAAGCAATTTCGCCTTACACGACACTTTTCCCCTTAATTCTCATAGTTTTAACCCGGTTCTAAGCCAGCAGTTTCCGGAGCATGGATTTGATTAGCTAAACTGGTTAAAATTGAAAAAGGTAATTTTTGAAAATTTAGAGTTATCCGCATGTGATCACGAACGCAAAATGTGATGTAGTTATTATTGTAACCTGTGGAAATAAGTCCTTTTGAAAATTTTAAAACTTGTGGAAGTTTGCTAATGTAGCAATGTAGATATTATAAACTATTATTTTAAATTTGTTTTTCCTTACATATTTTTGTTGTATTATTTCTTTTTCAAATACAATAAGTTATTTTATTTTAAGTGAGACATCAATTTTATTTTTATTGAATATTCTTACATTCATTGAATGTCTTACAGTATACAAATGTTTTTTTTTATGACAGTAAAATTTAAAATAAACGAAAAATATACCATTTTCAAAAACCTATATGAAAAGAATATTGTTATTAGCAATATTTGGGCATAGATTCGCATTATATTACGATAAAGTACTTATGATTGTATCATTTTATGATAGCAACTTATCTGGTTTGATAAATACTTTTGCGAAGTAACAGCATATCCTTATCTAAAACGCTATGTATCATTGTGAAATTTATTCCCGCATTACCTATCGCTTGGTATCATTGTCCATAATATTCAGTCGGAATTGATAAGGGATGGTACTTTAAGTTCACTGATTCGACTATTTATTTATATTCACTGTTATCAGAATTGTTCATTTTTCTCTTTTTAGCAATGAAATTCTGAGATAAGGAAGTTTTCTTTCTAAATAATGAAGCAATAAAGTTTAAACTCTTTGATATTTACAATGATTTATTTATTTATTTTAATGTATTATGTTTCCTATTAAGCTAGTAAAACTCAACTAAAGTTTAAATTGGTTGAAGACTCTCAAAAATCTTATTTTGGGTACACACTTTATAGAGGCTGGTTGAGCCAAAGGAGGGTCCTAGATCCCATATGATCCATCTCCGGCTGCTTACAGACTAAATAAAAGTCTTGCTATAAGGGGATTTCGAACCAGAATTTTCGGCATGCAACTCAGTGCTCTACCACTGAGCCACTCCGCTCCCCAATGAATATTTATGTAAGTCAGTCTAATACTATCCATTCTATAAGTATGACCAAGCAATCTCAATCTTCTATTTTTATTATTAGGTGCTCTTATATTTTATGCAAATGCTCTTATCTGTGGCACCTGTGCATAGTGTGCTAAGTCGAATTTTGTGAATTTCAAGCTATCTACTCAGAATCGTAATTTTTCTGAACCTATTTTAAGTTCAAGATTGGAGTATCAGACCACGATTCACAAAGGAATATCCTTCATTGCAATAGACGGAACTCTTAGCGTGTTAGACACAAGGAAAGAGAAAAAAATTACGATTCAAAGTAGATAGCTTGAAATTCACAAAATTAGACTTAGCCCACTATGCACAGGTGCCACAGATATATCGTTGATATTAATGCAAGTAAGTTATTAGAAGTGAAAAATTGGACGAATGAAATGATTACTTGATTAATAGAATTCATTAATAAATTGAATAGTTATGTCATATTGAGGTTTAAAACATTGCTTACGAAAATTAAATTTATAAACTAATTATATCGTCTGCACAAATGGAAATTATCGAAACTGAAAAAAAAGTTTTCATGAGAGTGATGAAACTGTTTGAAGGTTCATTCAAAACCAGTGCTTATCGTCAATCGTAATTTAACTGTCATTATAAATAGTTTTATGTCTGGATTTGCACTTGTATTGACTTGGTGCTGTAAGTCTGTATTGCTGATGATCTGTGTTGTTGCTGTATTGCTGATGTTGGTCCTAAGATTTTCCTAAGTATTTTTACTTTAAGTTATTAAAAAGAAATAATATATTAATAATTGACAGTACAGCTTAAATATATATACACACGAGTGCATAATATATATTTATATATATATATATATATATATATATATATATATATATATATATTGTTTAGAATATGCATATATTGATTCATCCCGAAGCTGACTAAGTGAAGGTATGCAAGGCTTCTCTCATCTTTTATTCTAGCTAAAAATATTTTCCTCCCTCCTTGTCATATGTTAAAAATTTGTTAGCCGGTAAAAGAGAGAGCGGAGGTAGCCTATGCAACAGTGTCAAATCATAAAGTGGGTTTTATGATGCCGGGATCCTCCGGGTGTAAAACAAAGGTGGGTGCGGGTTCCCGAGGGATGATGGCGCAGGAGAAAATACATTTTCCTGAAATATATATAAGACCACAAACGTGTTGCCTCTGTTCGTGTGACCCCCCCTCCTATCCCCACTCTTAGCGACCAACTTTTTACTGCTGGACAAATATAGGACCAGCCGATCCTATGTTGTCATGGCGACTATCTCTTCTTTGCCTCTGTGTTCTCGCTGGGAGTCTTCTTCATGACTTATTCTGTACATATATATGTACATATACACATTAGATTAATTATTTGGATTTATTAGGAAAAGTACAATAACTAGCGAGTATATATTTTTATTAAAAACCACACACCAAGCGCAAATCTAGGTTTGTATTCTAGCAAACCCGACAGTCGTCCTATTCAAGAGTTATAATTTCATTAATATAATAATTTTATATTAACCAAAAGAATATGTGAATTCCTCCAAAATCGAAAAACTAAACCGAACTGGTTTAAGAAAGCGGAGAGCGACATGTGAGAATTCGGAGTTACGAAGGATATTCTTAAGGGATGGAACTGCCAAGAGCATAACCGTAGACAATACAGTTAGGTGAAACTAAAAAAAAAATATATTATTAATGAATATAATAATATTAATATAGCATTATGAAGTTTAAGCATTCAAAAAATGTTTTAATAGATTATTTTTTCACAGAACAGATAATTCACAAGACAAGATAATTTAACGACTAAAAAAGAGTAAAAGCTCAAAATTAAACATAAATTATAATGGAGTAGGTGAGATCCCCAAAACCTTCCAAAGTCTCCAAAATCTGGATTTCTCTAATAAGATGGTTTAAGTTAGAAAACAATAAATTAGAAATAATCATAACAGCCAACAATTAATCGAAATCAATGTCAGATTTGTTTATCAATCTTTTCATATTTTTAAAAAACACTCTTAGATTATTCTTTTGTCTTTTGTCCATTTTCAAGTAGCTCCTTATATAATATTAACAACGTAATGTTTTCATATATTTTATTTTATATTTTATTTTCTAATAAACTAGCTGTCTCTATTTAAGGAATTCACTTTCACCCGGACCATTTTCTTTCACCTATGATTTATTCCCACATTTCCTGCCGTACAGAGGTCATACTGGATGAAAATATTACGTTTTTGATAAGGTCAACTTATATTATTAAGAATAAATAAATAAACTGTAGCTGTGGTATTCTCAGATAGAACTTCACCGAGGAAATCCCTTCCGCTTGACCCAGTGACCCTAGTTTACCCTCGGGGACCAACCCAGTCAGAAATAAGCTTCTGCTTGCGCGAGCACGGGCCAATCAATGTGAGCATCCTAGGATCCTTTACGGTCAGCCATCCAATTACTGAACCCTGTTTACCCAAGCAGCTCCTGAACTGCCGGGCCGTAAATTACTTTGGGAGGTGTTTGCTCCTAGATGTTGTTTACCGTCAGCCGGTACCGTCGTAGTTCTGCAGGTGGATTTCGATGTAAGGCAAACTAACATTACAGGGATTGCCGAGTGTGAGGATACTACGATTTCCTCAAACTAATCAAGATGAAAACTAAATAAACAAGTGAATACTTATTTTCCATAGGGCTAGTTGAAAATTGAGGTATCAGTTCCGGAGGTTGTCGCTTCGAGTAAGGCAACAGCAGAAATTTTCATTCGTTTTTAATATTATCGAAAATAAAAACAATGATGGGTTTTAGTTTTAAAAAAAGAGTAATTTCAGTACTAATAATTTCATAAAAAAAATGAACGCTTCAACAAACATTTGAAGTATAGATGCTGATATAACCTAATAGTTATAGTTACTGAATACAGCCAATAATAAAATTATTTTTATTTTCGAAAATATTATTACAAAGGAAACCAATGAAAAGTTAAGACATATTGTGACTTAACTGGAAGCCACAACCTACGGAACTGAAACCAAAATTAATTTTTAAAATATTGAAATTTTGATATTTACAACTACATATTTGACTACTTTGTAATTAAAAAATAGTATAATCCTTTCATTTCCAGCATATGTAACTAAAAATATTTTATAATAAGAAATTAAAATTATAATTGGTAAATATCATTTAAAGTAATAAATTGAAGGATATAAGAGGTGCTCAGGTGCAACCGTTGTCCTAACATGAGTGACCTTCACATGCCAAGGGAACGTGTGATATTCCATTTCTATTTCTGGATTCTGAACGAACTTCCAGGGAATTCGTTGGGAACAATTCCAGAAGAAAAACTACGCATCTTGCATATCCAGGATACCATTAAAGCTACATCCTTAAATTCTGGGATAAGTATTGAATTCCACGATCGAACATAAAATTCGTTATTCTGAATAAAATGGATCCTACTATATTAGAAAAAGAAAAAAACTTAACCAATCAACGATAATAAATACCACATAAATTATTATGTTGAAGATATGCACAAAAAAAATCAATAAAATAATATAGTACCAATTTAAAGTGATTTTCGATTAAATTTTGCTCATGTTTTCCAAAATGACTGTGAATAAAAATATCAATAGTAGTTATTATTAACATAAATTTAATAAAAACTATATATTTTTAAAAATTATAATAAGAATATTACTTTATCAATTATAATTATAATGTTGTAAATTGTTTTGCACCATATAACAGTGAGCTGTACACTCATATTCCGAAAATATCGGATGTTATGAGAGAAAGGAGAATGGCCACCTTTTAGAATGAAACCCATAAGACTGGCGAACCGGATTTTTACATATTTAAAAGAAAATAAGACCAAACCTGCCTGGTTCGAAGAGATGGAAATGGATTCACTGGAGATGGGGATTACCAGCAAGGATCCATCTTGGGAAGCAACCGTCTCAGGATAAAACTTGATAACCGTGTGGGTTTTCAAGAAAACCAAAGCTGAAGACGAGAAAGAGATGGAAGCAGCACCGGCGATGAATGAGGGAGTACTGGGCAAATGTCAAGAAGAGAAAAGGCAGTTAAAATAAGGTGGTCCTTAGTGGGCCAATACGAAAAAAGCCCAATAATAATAGGCTCAAATTTGATCACAACTTGTACGTTTTTTTTTTTCAAAATAAACTTCAATATCTTGTTTTATCAATAATTTAATAATATTTAACATTGTATTTTGAAGTCATTTATTATTCAATTTTTTAATTAATTAAAAATACATTTAAGGGAAATATCTTATAAGTGTGAGCAAGAAAATATATAATTTCTGAAAATATGAGATGAAATTATAATAAGAGAGTATAATTTTTATAATAATTGAATTGATAGTTATTACGAACGACTTTTGCTGTTATACCTGGTTTTATAGCATAATCTTGATTCATAAAAAATAATCACATACTAACTAAACTTTATTATTATATTTTTACATATTTTTTAAATAATAAAATAATATTTAATCAACCAAATAAATGAAAAATATATAAAGTTGATTGTGTCGATTAACGAAAACATATTTATAAATAATTTTAAAATATTTTTAAATTTAATCACGGCTTTGTTCAACTATAATTATAATATTTTAAAAATGAAACTTTGAAAATCGAGGTATTTAAATAAATATAAGTACTAAACATTAGGCATCGTGAGGTAATACTATTTAATCAACTAATGTTAATTATTGAACTAAGGCCAATAAAATTTAATCAACCACATAAATGTAAAATGCATCAAGCGGGGTTATATCTATTAAGAAAAAACTTATTTGTATACAATTTTAAAATATTTTCTAATTTAATCATGGCGATGTTTATGTATAAAATTAATACTTTGAAACCGGTACTTTTAAGACCATGATATTTTAAATAAATATTTTAATGTTCATAATTTCTAAAGGAAAGAAAAAAAATCTGCAGTAAGAAAATATGTAGTAACAAAAATGAAACAGAGGTATGGCTGCTTCCTTGTAAGAACTGTTTTCTTCCCCGGGCGATAAAAGCATACTATTATTGTTATCCCCATTTTCATAAATTCAGTTTACGATCTGTTGAATTTCCTGGCATACATCAAGCTCACAACTATGTCCAAGAGCCTCTATCGGGAATATCTTCTGCTTCTGCAGCTTTTACGCCGGTGACTGATGAGCTGTTAAAAGAATACAGCTTGATAATTGTCCTAATTCGGGTGAGACCCGGCATTTAAATGTTGTGGCGCTGTGATGGGGGCGGGCCGGGGAATGCGCATGCGCTGGGTCTGGAAATGAGAAATCCATAAGCTGCGCATGCGCTGGTCCATGACCCCTGCGCCTTCCACCCCCACCACTCCCTGTCCTCTTATCAACAGCAACCTTTCATATTCCAACCCAATTTACTCTAAATTAGCCAATTTATAATAAATGAAGATATCAAAATAAGATTCGAGGGAGAAATCTTTGCTCGGAAACTTTTGGCGGGAGGTAGTGAGAAGGAATTGGAATTAAAATGCATAAAACATTGACCCACTTACTAAGCAATACCTATCAACAAAAAATTGTTTCTATTACCAATTTTCATTTCATTATCCATGGCCTAGGTAGATATATTTCTTTAAAATAACGATGAGTTTACTAAGTATTCTCTTGTATTTCACTACAAAGTAAAAATTATATTAAAAAAAACCTGTACCACTACAACCCATGAAGGGTCTGGGGTTCAGTACATGGTAGAAACTGTACTGTTTCATGGACAACGGTTCTGCAAGGAGGTGACTTGTCCTAGGTCACGCTCAACCGCCAGATTTTCCCCCCTTATTTTGGGTACCCTATTTTTATAATATTTTATAGAGGCTGGGTGGGCCACAGGAGGGTCCTAGATCCCATATGATCCATCTCCCGCTGAACACAGACTAAACAAAAATCATGGCCTGCAGCGGGATTCGAACCAGGATTTCCGGCATAGCAACTAAGTGCTCTACCACTGAGCCACTCCGCTCCCAAAAATTATACAATTTCACAATATAAAAATACTTATATCAACAAGTACCCTTTCAAGCCATAGATCATTCTATCCAATACTAAAAACACCAGAAAGCCTTTTATATATTTCTATTTTTCTATTTTTATTATATATATGTCAAATTAATCTAATTCTAATATTGATATTAATTTTTATCTTAGAAGAAATTAAAAAAACAAAAACTTTATGGAGTGAAATATATTTCCTTGCTGGAAGAAATAATAATGAGCATTTTAAAAATCATGTGTACATTTAGTGTGATATAATATTACACAATATAACATTACTTTTTGTGAATTAAGAATCATGCTCAGAAATCAGATATATCACAAAAATTGTTCTTTAGTTATTGATTTAGTAACTCCTAACACTAAAACTTATGGTTCGCGATTCAAAACTCTTTACTTTCCTAGATTCTTTAAATAAATTTTAAAATATTAATTTTAGTTTATATCAAAATTCCATTAGGAACTTTAAGTGTGTATGATATTAGTCTAATAAATAATATAACTACAGAAATTACGAAAATCAATAATCACTTAGGTTTGTTGTATTTTTTGTCAGGCTCCAATATGCTTACGATATTCTATTTTAGATAATATTGTTTCTAAAATGTATATTGCTGATCTTTTTTTTTAAAAAAAATATTTTCAATATAGGAAACCAATTCTATCGATAACTGTATTATTCTTGTCGAGCTTACATTGATGCATTATTTTTTCTTTATTTAATTAAAGTATCTAGTAGTTAAAATGATAAATGAATAATCTCAAAACTGTATAAAAACAAATATTGTATAATAATCTATACTTAATTACTAATTAACGAAAATAAAGGTAACCTCTTGGTATTTGAAAATATGCATCGTTAAAATATTTTAAGTGAACATTGAAAAGGGAAAGGTAAAAAGAGACCTTACATAAATGTTAAGACCGTCTAAAAATTCCAATGAAAAGCCCTTAAGTCTCCAAAACTAAAACAGAAATTGAAAAGATCTGTCCTTATATTATATTAAATTATGATATTTTCAATTTCTGTTTTAGTTTTGGAGACTTAAGGGCTTTTCGTAGGAATTTTTCCACGCTCTTAATATTACAAGTGAAATGACAAACATGTATATCACATGTAATACTACATCTATATTTTACTTAAACATCGTAGGTTATTAATAGAAAATTACAATGATATTTTTTTATGTTTATAATAAAGGATTTTTTAATGATGGCTTAGAATTCTAGTTTTAAAATTAGCTGTAAATATGAATTTGTTAACAAACTATGTTAGTTTGCACTGAGTAAATGTTAGTTTGTTTCGTTATTATAACAATTGCAGATATTTCGTACCCATGTAAGTTATTTAATTATTATTATTTTAAATAAATACATTAAATAAAAATGACAGGAATTGACATGAAAGGTTTATAAGTCTGTGAAAGTGGAAGTGGTGAGTTGATGCGTCGAAGCTTCCGGGTACTAATCCAGGCTATGGCAGATAAATTATTTAAACTATTAACAGCAAGGGGATGTACCCTGTGGGATCTGGGCATCCTCCTGGGGCTCATCGAGGCTCTGTAAAGTTGGTACTTTAATTGGGGGAAAACCTGGAGGTTGAGAGTGATCTCAAGCAAATCACCTCATTGCACAACCTTTGTCCTAGAAAAAAGACAGACCTACCATGTATAGAACCCTAGATCCTTCAAGGTATTCAAGGTCCAAGCTTTGTGGTACAGGTTTTTTTTTTTTTTTTTGTGAAAGCTATAGTAGGTAAACATAACTCACCTTCCTACAACATAAGGGTGAGATATACGCCTTGCATTTTATGATAATCCAAATTTTTCGCTAAGAAGAATAACTTTCTCTTAAGAAGGGACTTTATGAGCGTTGGGGGTGAGTATGCTGATGTGAGCATCCTGGAGTTAAGAGCTTCCAAAAACTTAATAAAAACTTGGATTATGAAAATGTAGAATAGTAGAGAAGGAAGGTCAGAGAAGCTTGAATTTTTTATGTTTGCACATTTTGGAGTATCCTTTTCTTTTTTACTGGAAAATAAGAATATTTAATTATTTCATGCTGATTCTATGGAATCATCTGGCGGAATGTTAATTTTATCTCATAAAGCCATATTTGAATTATCACTTTTAACGAATCATTTTTTAAATTTAAAAAATCATTATACTAATTATAAAATTTAAATAAAATATAAATGAATGTTACCTTAAAAAAAATACTAAGGCGATACAGTCCCTATTGTTCTAATTTTATAATTTTTATAAATCGCTAAATTTGTTAAATGTTGTATGATTGTTAGATTTTTCTTTCTCAGAATAGCATCGTCTTCAGTAAAATTCAGTTTTTAATTTTTAAAGTACAATTTTGTACATTTTGTTTGTACACAGTTTTAAACTAAGTATCTGTTTTTAATTTTATGTTAATTGTTAAAGTGTTAAAATGTTTAATACCTCACATGTTTGATTTTATAAGACACTTTTTAATTTTTTATTTTAAGCATATTTGTTATTTCTTCCCCAATAATTTGGTATATACTTCTAACGTTATGAGAGTACAATGTTCCTTTTGTGATCGTGGCTTTGAAATATCTTACCCTCAAAACAGTCATAAATTTATTACACATCGGAAATTTTTTTATATCATTCAGAGATGTATCAATACTACCATTTAAAATATATTTCAATTTTTATACGAAATTGTTGTATTTTAGTATAATACCCTTACCTTAACGTTGAGACAGTCTACATTCCCTAAGTGCCAACGTAGCCTAGCCGACGTGGCCTAAGTACCCACCCTTACGCGGAAATGTAACACTTTGAAATGCAGGTAAAGATTTTTTCGAGGTTTCCTTAAACATCCTCAATTGCCCAAGGACTGTATAATGACTCCTTTGAATGTCGATATGCTCGGGTTGTGACAGCTCTTGAGTATAGGACAATGAGTTCTCTTGTTACCTAACCCTTCTTTCTCTAGGGACGATGTCATAAATTAGGAAGGGAATAACTTCCTGGTCACTTCGGGAATATTTGAATAGGTTGTTACAAAAAACGATGCACCGTTAGGCATTGTAATGTTAGTTCCTGATTCTCAGGGGTGCATTTTACAATGAGGCTAGAAAAAACAATTCATCCTAGAAGGAAGGCCTGGAGGTAAACCTTGGTTCTTCACAGTCATAGTTAAACGTTAAAAAAAATGTAAAATAGTTTTACAAGTAGTTACTTGGTTTTGTAACGAAGGTATCACATTGATTGAGGCGTTCAGAATCAATTGGATGATTCCAAATTTAAAAAATTGACTTCATTACATTTTTCACTAGTAATTAATGTCAAGCAATGCTTTGTGCTCCCGAAAGATTCAGAACAAGACACTAACCGTCAGTGGTAAGTCGGTAAAATGTCGTGTTAGAATTGAAGTTCGACAATGTATATCATACAAAAAACTAATATAGATGATTATTTTCCAATTTATATTTAAAAAAATAAAAGCTTTTTGATGATTAAATAAAATAAAAACGAAACTTTTAATTTTTGGACTTGTAAACTTAAACAAAATAAAAATATTTAAATGATCACAATAAAATAAAAATAAAACAATATATAATAAATAATATTTGAAACAAATTTACATAGTAAGAAAATAGTAAATAATTCATAAGATATGAACCATTCAAGATAAATATAAGAATTGAGAATAAACAATTGTTTGCTCTTCTTTAAAAAGTCCCAGTTTTAAACGAAGTCTAAAATAAGTGGAACTAAGTAATTAACGTATTCTAACAGTTTATTCCCTGTAAAAATATAAATTAATATTTCAAAATATAACTAAAACATCCTCAATGAAGTACTTTCTTAAAGATAATAGCTACATAATTATATAAAGTTTTTATTTTTACTACCAGCATATAATTTACAAACTATAGTTTTATATTTTATATAGCATATTTTAATAAGTAATATTTGAAATGAAAAAATACAGTAGAGCTATCTATCAATTTCATTCCATACAATTTTATCTGTAACATTTCAATTTGTTTTTATCTTATCTATCCAGCCCTGAAGAATACCAGCAAACTGCGTCGAAACGTGGGTTTAAAATAATTAGTTCATCTGTATTTATAAAACTCCGGACCATAATCTTCCCCATAAACTCTGCCTGTTTTAATTTTATTATTTTTCTTTCCTCTTGACAATAGCAGAAATGATAAATGCAATTTATGCATGAAGTTTCCACATAAAATGAGTAAGGGAAATCCTGGGGGATTATTCTGTCGGGGTTTAATTTCATTCGTGCGGCGGAGTTCGGCGTATTCAGACTTTTTTAATCAGCGCAAGTTCCGTACAGGTTTACGATACAAACTTAAAATCACTCTTGTTCGAGTTGGAGGAGAAATTTTATGTAGGGCTCGGGTTGGCAACACGAGGCCCTACACAATCCCTCCGATTCCAAATTACACTCCCTTCAACCCTCATTCGTCCTTACAACCTCCTCAGCTGTTTCTTCCTGATAGTCACTATTAACAGTTTCATTTTCCCAGGATAGGGTTTCCCCAGGATTTATTCCTGTTTCAAGGTCAGCATGAGGAAATCGAGGGAACCGTAAAACGAACATTGCATATTGCGGTAAATGAAAACCATTTTCAAGGTTGCCAATAAGCTAGAAGAGAAAGGTGTGAGGAAAAATCAAAATAAAAACATCCATAAACCCGAAATCTCATCTCACCCCTATCAACATATTAGGGCAATATAAGAAACCCCTTGTGCAATTTTTGTTTTTTGTTCACTCATTTAATGTGCTCAATTAACGTACTCATTTAAATAGTAGGAGTCATTAGTTTGGCTTGTCCAAGTTTAATTATTTGCCCATTTTACCGACATTTATCGATCGGAATAACCAAGGATTGTTTACTTCCTTTAAAAAATCCTAGAGTCACATACCCGGCTTCGAACCCGCGATCTTGGGTATAGTATGTTGTTACGCTAAACCCTGGACCACAGGTAACCCATTACGTAGTTTCTAAAAAAATCCTTAATTATGTAATATTCATTTTATTAGAATATAAATTTAGCTTCTCGTGGTTGAGTTTGTTGGAAATTAGTCAAAATTTCAAATGAAGTTTTAAATAATCGCAATAAGAAAGATAAAAAATGATTCTCACACAAACATTTGTTTTTCACAGGCTTAATTTTTGGAAGTTCAAATTAAAAAAAAACTACTATTTTTATTTAACCTCGATTAAGAACCGGTTCTAGTTATGTTAATGTTGAATGATAGGGTGAAAGAAAAAAGTATGGATTTATAAGTAGTCTCTTTTTAGCTCAAGAATGATATTAATCTAGATTGTGCATACCAAACAGTTTTTTATTAGTAGTTAACTTTACTTTCTGTATAACATTTTTCAGTATCAGTAAACATTAACTGTATTTTTAGTAAATATAAAGTTTAGGTATGTTCACTCTAAACGCATCTGAGTGATATTAACTTTATTTTCGTATAATTAATTTTTTTTTAAATCAGTATATAATCATATTATACTTGACAAAAAAAATGAAATATATAATTGTAACTGAGTCACCGCTTTCCTGGCCAATATATACCAAACATTTTCAAGGAGTAATTTAAACATTTCTATTCGTTCATTTATTACTGGAATCCGATTTGGTATGGTGACAATTTTGAACATTAATTGTTGAATGTTTATATCTAATGTAATTTGCTTATATAGTTTATGTAATATAGATTACATTCCTTGAAAAACATCTATTTCGGTTCGTATAGCGCTTTAAATCTAATTTATGATAAAAAGAAACAACAAATGTATTGGATGACCACTATATCATAGCCGAAAGCAATATTATCCACGATTCCATTCGAAATTAGGTCTTACGTAATTCCCTTCACCCGTAAGGCTTCTCAAGAATAATAAAAGTGACGTTTGACATACTTTTACTATTGCATAATTTTGTATTTAAATCGACTTGACCAAAATATATTTAATTTATTTTGTTGTCCTGCATGAATTACAACCCTAAAATCATTCACATTATATCTATTTTTCATATATGATAATAGACCTCCAATGCAAAAGTCAGGTTATGAATATTTATGTAATTTATTCCATAAATGCATCAATAAAAATGTTGTAGGAAAGTAATAAATTTATTATAATTTATTAAAGAGCATAAATATTGATATCATCAATCTCGGTATTTTTGAATAGTGTAATTTAAGGTATTTGATTATTTAAAATAAAAATTAAAAATTCAATTTTATACTATTTCAATGACGTTAGATTTTTCTGTTTGTAAATGTTTATAATAGTTTATATACTATTTTAGAAGTTTTATATTTTCACCTGAATCTCATTAGATAACACAATATAAAATATAGAAATATTACAATCTGCGGTAAGGTTGTAATAGGAATTAACGTTTACGTTGCGGATAAACCGGAAATTAAAAAAAGTATACGGTTAAATTTAAATTTATAAATGATTACCATTTAATCAGAAGATCTATCTAATATGTCTTGGCTTAATCCTACATTTTTATTATACCTAAATAAATAAAACAATTTAAAAAAAAGACCGGGTTTTAGACACAATTAGCAAAGATTTTTCTACGGTCTTAACTTTTTGCCTCTGGAGAAAGAATGTCTTTTGGGTAAAAAAAAAATTAGCTTCCAATGTTAAGAATGCTAGCACCGCATTTGGGAGCAGATTTGATAAAACTAAACTAGCCCAAATATTTTATGTTAAAAATTTTTAAAAAAGAAAAGTTATTCCAAGGTTTTGAGTTTTGACTACTGTTTGACCTCTGTCTATTTAAATTTTTTTTAAAACGTTTTTTGATGGTGTTAACGTTTTTTTTAAAAGTAATTGTATGTATCTAAAAATTTAAATAAACTTGTTCCATTTGCAGGAATCTCTTTGGACAAAAACACCCAACCCCCTGAATTTTCCATGGCCGTGTTGGGCCGAGGAGTCGCTCCCCCAGAGTTGGTGAAAAGTTGAAAAGATGGCCGTTCCTTGTAGCTACCAAGTTATTTAGCAACCCTCCATGCTCCAGGAGAAATATTATTCCAGCACCAGAGGGGCGAGTTGAAGCTGGCCCTAGGTATTAGTGTCACGTTTCTTTTATATCAGGCCCAGAAATAGCTGATCGGTCTGCCCATTCCTGTCTTATCGGAAAGGCTTTCCGCTTTTATTTTATTTCTCTAAGCCTGTTTCCTATAATACTTTATAAAAAAAATCTCCCAAACATCAAAGAATATTTACCAACCTAGCTTATTAATAGGTTAAAGGTCTTAAATAGGTTTCAGACTTTAATACAGCAATGTATCAACCTTCAAATGAAGCCTCGAAGAGGTTTTTAAAATTATTATTATGTTAAAGCTTTAGAACCAATGATCCATAAAACAGAATGGAATACAATAGAAAAGTAACTTTGTCACAGGAACATATATATGTCCAGCAGGTTGCATTATGCAGATCATAAAGTTTTTATTAAGTGCCAAAAAAGTAAATAAAAGCAATATTAATTAAAAAGAATGAATCATTACAGGCTATTAAGCAATTAAAGAGAATCAAAGGGTGATATCATGTAACGAATTCCACAATAATATGATAACATTTTATAATAATTAAGGAAATGATTTAAAATCTATAATACAATAATTATATTGTAACATAGTAACATAAATTATGTTTCAAAGCAGGTTTAGTGTCTGAAAATTAATAATGATTATTTGTATTTAGGCTTTTTTAGTATAACTGTCATTATGTTAGAAAATTTGTTACCCTTGAAAATACACCATTAAAAATATATGTATTGGAAAATATAACTTACTCTTGGTAATGAAACCAGAGGAAAACTTTTATTACTTCTTGTTTTTAGAGGTCATTTAAACTCAAGAAAAAACATTTAAGAAGGATGAAACTTGACTGATAACAAATGATATCATGTATATATATATATATATATATATATATATATATATATATATATATATATATATATATATATCCAGTAATTTTTATGAAAACGTAAAAATACTTAGCCGTAGTTTTTTTATTTAAATTTTTTTTTGTTTACCGCAAATAAATAAAATTATCATTTATTCTTATATTATCGAAATGTGCTCTTTAAGAAACCTTTTGGATACATGTATTATAAACACAATTAATATTTATTCAGATTGTTTAATATTTATTCAGACTTTAATTCGGGCATAATAATATTTAAATGATTTCACAAATTACAAAATAACATTTCATACAACATATATATTATTTAATTTACTTAGAATCATAATACATCTCCACTTATAATTGCATCTATAGATGAGTAACGTCATGAATCTAAATAATTAAATATTTACGTAAATTTATTAGTAGTACATTGCAATTACATAAATACACCATAAGTTTAAGTTTAAGGTTAATTTATTTAAACTATTAATTTTAAAAAATTATTAATTTAAAATTTTAAAGAAATCAAAACAAAAGTTTTCTGAACTATGTGTACATAATAATACACACATATGAAGGATTTTAAATGTAAAAGTATTTCTATAAATATTGGTTATAGTTTATTCATTATAATTTAGCCCCTTGGAATATAGTGTTGATTTTACTATTAAGTATCACGTTCATATTAATAAGAAGGTTGTGGAATAAGAATTGGGTATTAGGAATAGTATTCCAGTGGTGAGGCTCAATCTTCAACAAAACCGGTGTATTTAGTATTATTATTAAGTATTTAACATTCAGTGAACTAGTCTATTTTTTAAATCTAAATTCATAATAACGTTGGTGACATCAGAACAAAAAATAAAAACTAGAACTTCTTTTTTCTTCAGTCCAAGGCTTAGATAACACAATTGCTCGCATATTCGATTACTTCCACTGGTCGAAGTCGATAAACAGAACATTTAGTTCAAACCGCAGGAAAAATCAGAAGTGCCTCTGAAACGATAGTCGTCATTCTTGAATAGGAATAGCGAAAATAAGATCGGGGTGACCTTTCGCTTGCAAGGACATGGACAATCACATTCCTTTATAGGGCATCAGGGTCCTAAGGATAGAGAAGAATCCTGAAGACAAGGACCCAGGACACTATTCTCATGCAGGACTTCTTGGAGGGCTTCGGAATACATTATGTAAATTGAGTCGGTAATCTCCGGGCTCATTAAGATGTTAATTGGGATCCGGTCTAGTTTTGTTCTCGGTTATCATTTTATTTTTAATAAGATGAAAAAAATAAACTATTCGGCATGAATAATCTCCCCCATTTCAAATGGGTACGATACCGCGATGGTATCATAGCTCATACCATTAGAACATTGTATAGATAGGAACAGGTAACAAATAGTCTTTTTGTAGTTCTTCAGATTCCTTATATTTAAATGATAGAAGTTCATTTAAAACGTCCAACGTCAATCTTTTTCATGGTAAAATAAAATCTCATTTATTCTGGAATAATAAACAGAGTGCTTTTGCATACATGTTTTTCAACGGAATAATTTACCGAATAGGAATGTAATACTGTTGATATATTTTTTTATAATTCCGTTATTCCATTTTTGGACAATCCTTGAAATTCTCTTTTTTAATTTAGGTATTTGATCATTCTTTTTCATGGCGAAATAAATTCTCATACCATCTGGAATTCTAAAATGCATTTATAAAACAGAGTGCTTCTGCCTATAATGTCTTCAACAGGATAATTTTTTAATACAAAAATCACACTGTTAATATTTTTTCTTATAATCCCTTATTTCTTTTTTGGACATTTCTGGAAATTATCTTTTTTTTTTTCTTATCTGGAGTTATATTTTGTCTGCTAATTGTTTATAATCTATAATCACACAGTGATCGTGTAGTGAGTGCTTAATTAATCTGTAATGAAACAAAAAAAGAAAAAACAGCACCACATATCGTAGTTATAAACCGCATTTGTTGAATATGAATATTTATGGAACTAAAAATGCCAAGTTTCGATAGTATTCTACAATCATTGATTGGCTAACTTTTAATTCAATGGTTCTTATTTTAAATAATTATTATAAATAAAACTATACGAACTATTTCTATTTCTATAGGATTTCTTGCAAAATTATATCAGAAAACAAATTAAAGAACTAATTTAAGTGCAAAAATGGATTGAAAATCTTTAGGTTATTTTAATACGATAGTACTCGAAATATTTTTATCATAGTTGGTTATACATATTTGTATCAATATATAATTAGAAATTGATATGTAATAGATTTTACTTACAATAATAATACCTGAGTGGCGTTATTGTTGTGTAAAAATAAGTAAGCAATTTCTAGAACTGCGATTTCCTTTTTTTAAACGAAAAATTGTAACGAAATTGACAATAATTGAATGTAGCCAAATCACCAGGTAATGAATGGGATGCCTCACAAAGCTCCGAAGACGTGGTAAAAATCAGAGTGGGACAAATAGCGGTCGGATTAACGGCGCGAGTACAATTTTATTGGTGCCATTAAATACTATAAGAGCCGTAGTAACGTAGTAAACTGACTGGGGGTCATCCCTCCATTCATGAATGGTCTTCTTGTTCTTCTCAATGAATGTTCTTCGCTCTTTGCATAGCCAGCTCACGTCATCGACCTTCACCTCAGCGAGGCTTATTTATGGCGTTACTTTTTCGGCGTTACGTGTTTGGAATGGTAAAAGAGTTTAAAACGGTTTTATGTTTATGTATTTACGGACGGAAACATGTCCAATAAAGGAAATAAAAGTACTTCTATATTTAATAGACGGTATTTTAAGCAATCATGCATTTTTCTTATAGAATAAATTATGTGTTTAATAATTTCATTAAAGTTGTCAGCTATAACGAATCTTGCCTGTTTTTAACAGCTTTAGTAGTATTTTAGGCTGTTTTTTTATTATGCTTAATTGTTAATTTTGGTTCCACTAAATATAAATAGCTCTCATATATTTTTCTTTTATTGTAAAATATATGTTTAATAATGACTTCATTAATTTCAATCACGTTAGACTATATGAACCTTGCCTTATTTTTTTCAATACCTTTGGTATGTTCTTGTATTAAAAATTTTTGGTTTTTCAGGACGATCTATGGGAATTCCCTGTTCGAATCATGGCACGGCAACAAAATTGTATTAAATTAAATAGATGATATTGAAGATATCCGAAAAAAAAATTGTGAAAAAACTTTCTAGACGTGCGATGACACTCTTATAATATTACATATGTAATCAATAATAAATTATAAATTAATTTGTATAAATCTATAATTTACATTTATAGTAAAAAACATTGAACAGTTTTTTAAATAACATCAGTCGCACTTTCCGTACAAACCTACAATGTTATTACACGAACATTTTACTGAAGTAGCATATTTTAATAATAATAAAAATAAATGAATTAACAGCATAGAATATGTGTACCTAACTTATAATATTCTAGAACAAATGAAGAAAGCAGTATTAATCGGAACTGCAAATATCGTTAGAAAAGTCTTATGTTCTACGGTTGAAGCCGAGAAAAAGAACGAGTAATAATAAAAAAGTACCACAACACTCCGTGAAGGTTTTCAGGTACAGTACATTGTAGAGACTTCACTGTTTTTATCTCAACGGTTTAGCAGGAAATTGATAAGTTGAGCTCACACTCCACCGTCAGTTTTTACCCAAATTAAATATACACTTATATGTTTTTAATTTATGAAACAATCATAGGGTCTGAAGATTCTTGGCTGTTATTTGTAATATATTAATTAATAAATGTTCTTATAATAACTGGTTATTAAGGAGCTACACCGCTCCCTTAACTACAAGAATAAAATCAGTTTATATTCAGAGCCTAAAATCTTTTAAGTGTTATATTTTTCACGTCAAAAATATACATAAAAAGTATAAATAATATTATCTCGAAATAACTAACCAAATTTGTAACTACTGCCTAATTTAAAAAAAATGATAATATATATGGAAGGATGATTACAGTTATTTTAATAAATACTTTGAAACTGGATTATTCATGAAAGTAATTTTAATTGTTTCATTTATTTTACAATAGATATTTATAAATGTTTCTATTTATATGTGATTTTTTTATACCCACACTTTAAAGGAAAACCGTTCTTCTCATGATTCCATTCTTATGATTGATCAATTTTAATCAATTTAGAAGAATTATAGGTTTGGCCAATACAGGGATAAAACCCTATCAAAGAGTAGCTAGCCTTGATTAAAAAGGTCCCGGTTTAACATGAGCTGACTTTAAAAAGGTGTTATAGCTTTAATCCACTCAAGGGAAGTAGTGAGTGGATTTTTTCAAATGAGTATAACCACTCAGGAAGTGCAGTGTAATTTTGCCCGAGAGGTTCTGGGAAGTTTTAAAACTGTTTTAATCTAATTACCACCTATGGCACCAGGCTGTGTATATTTTAATAATTAAATTTAGTTATTTTAAATAGTTCACCATCTTAAAGGATGGTATTAAAATTTTAATTTGCTCAAAGCAATTAGGTTGATTGTGACTGTTTGACTATTTTCATAAGAAATAAAATAGTATTAAAGTTTTTTTAAAAATAATTATATCCTATTATTGGATTTATTTTAAGATTTTTCGATATTTTAATAATCAAGATAATTTGGAAAATAAATTTAAATTAATAATTATTAACATTTGACCGAGACGGCTGTATTAATTATTTACATATAAGGCGTTTGGGATCAGTAGCGGATGTCTCTAAAATTTCTAAAATTGACTTCATCACATTTTTCACTGTTTTAGTGAAGCGATTTTGTCTAACGCGAACTTTATCGTCTTATTTCTCATCCCTTAGTCCGATTCTGGACATGAAGTTTCAAGAGCGCGTCAGCATTTGATCCTAAATGCCCCATATTAACTAAATGATTTAGAAACATTATTGACTTAAATAATTTATTTAGGTCTATGCTTGATTTGAAACAGTAATTGTATGAGAAATATCTCTACTACCGATCATGCAAACCTCAACAAAGTTTTTTTATTAATTTATCATTTTATTTAATTATTTATAACTTTTAGCTTAATAAAATGTTTAATATTCCCTTTGGTTAAAAATTGTTAAATAGGCCTGAAAAATATAAAATTGAATGAAATACATATAATGGTTTTAAAAAAACTATAAAACAGGTTTTAATATTTAACAAAATTAAAAAATAAAAATAAAACCATTTTTTATTCGTAAATATTATTATTATGAAGAGAAAAGGTTTCTACTAAAATTTCAAAGTATAGACGAAATGTGTTTGTTGAAACGTTCATTTCTAGATGAAATGATTATCGAAGTATACACATTCTCTTATTCATACTAAAGCACATGATATCTTGTATATTTGGAAAATATTAAAAGGGAAAGGAATGAAAAGTTAAAACTTGTCTGGACTCAACTCAAAGCAACAACCTGCGTAACAGTTGCCTGGAAAATCTTTTCTAAAAACGTTATTCAAAATCTTTGTTTAGGCATACCTACAATTCTATTGGCCGGAGGTAACTGGTCCCATGAATGTCAGCCATTGGTCAGTCCAGCGCTGCCATGATGTACCTTCTCGAGTTCCCCGTACCTGGTCCGTCATCAGACTGAGCTTAATAAGTCCAGTGCTTGTTATCGCAAGTCCTTTTGAGCTTCGTTAGCCTGGTTATGGGCAGATCGAAGTCCCACTTAAGTCTGAATTATTTCATGGCTTCATTTGTTGAGCGGCCGCTACAATTACCTTGTAGATTTATTATAATAAGTTGAGGCTAGGAACTTGCTACATTGGAAGTGTCAATTTGTTTCACCATTTTGATATTTTTAATTTTATATTTTTATACAAATATACACGATGTTAATGAAGCAGCTCAAATGCCTATGATGTCATTTTTAACACGCTATTAATTGATCCACCAGTATGCATATAATGTAACATAACAATTAAACTCGATTTTTGGTCGCTGTAAAAAATTTAATTTAATTGAAACTTTGCATATTTTTCAGGGAGCAATGAAAATATTATAATATAATAATTTTGTCTCATTCCAATATGAGTGGATTCAATTCATTTTATATATATTTTTCAAAACTCCATAGAATGGAAATACTTTTCATGATTTTTTAAAAATTTGAAAAACCTACAGCCACACTTATAAATTTAATTCAAACTATAGATACAAATTCCACATTCATTTTCCATCATCTAATAATTTTCATAATATTAATATTTAATTGTTAAAAATAAATTAAGATCTCACATTCCAATCTATTTCAACACTTATTAGGCAAACGCGTAAAGAATTATAAAACGCAAATTAATTATAAAAGACTCATATACAAGACTATTATAAGATCTATTTGGACGTATTGAGTAGAGCTTTGGGGCTCCATTGAAAGCCTATCATATTCAATCCTTACAATCCAAAATAGTTCGTAAAATCCTCAATGATCCGTTACGAATAATCACCATAATGACTTTAATGTTTCATTTGTTGCTGATTTGGGCTGAACCCGATATCAATCCTTTCATGAAAAACTTAATTCCAACACAAACTCATTAGTTTTAAACCTAGTTTTCTCTTCTATTCCCGACAGCCCTCCGAGTAGTCTGAAAAGATGGCCTCATGACTTTTTAAGTTGATTTTGTTAATTGAGTACTACCAATGGATGGTTTCATTCAATATTTTTCCTTTTTGTAATGTTATACATTTGTAAGTTTCAATAAATACATTTTTAAAACTTCCTATTTCCCAAGAATCAAAACGAAATAAATTTCAACTGCCCAAGAAAATAAAATATTATGAATGAAAATATCAGCCGAAACTCTGGACTATTTCTTCCTACGTACGAAAAGGAAATAAATTACTACATTATATATTAAATTAACCAATAAAATGGCCGATATCGGATCGAAAGCAATCATAAATAATATATTTAAAATGGCAAATTTTATCAGAATATATTATTTTTCTTCTGAAGCGATGTCCCCTTTAAGACGAAGCCGCCTCAAAAAGTTCAATACCCGGCTTAATTTTTGGAGATCCGCGCCCAAATCCCTACTTTGTTTCCAAATCCCCCAAGCCTGTCGCGCCATTAAATATGTATATTCCCAAAGATGTTTTGGAATTAGGCGTTTGTAGACCGGACCTGCCAGATATCTAAATATATCAAGTCGGATTATACTGAGCTGGTTTTGCTCTCAATCAGATCTCTACTATCGTCCATTTTCTCCGCCCAATCGTAAATCGTACTTAGAAAGTCGTTATAGATTTATTTATTTGTTTGCCTGAGCATGGCCTACTTAGCGATATTAATAAACACGAAATATAAATATAGTTATCAAGGCTCTACATCACAGAATGGTTTGATTAAAAGAAGAAGAGGATGAAAAAATAAATAATTTTCTAAGCTGAATTCTTAATTTCAATTCTTAACTGAGACGAAATTATTTATTTAATTTCCCCCTTCACTCTTTCTAATCTCTTCTTCGTTTTATTTATTTTTAAGTATTTTATAATTTAATTATTAATTATAATTTTGTATCAATATTCTTTTATTTAATAATTTTTTCTTCCCGGTGCATAGGCGTAACGAGGGGAGGGGTTATTGGGGATGTAACCCCCCCATAGCTTAGAAGAAATTTAAAAAAAAAAGTGTAACAATTAAAAAAAAAATTTGGAGGATTTTACTTTTTCAAAGTTATTATTGTGGGATTACAGAAGTGCCAAAAAACAACGAAGAAATTGCAAAAACAGTTATTTTAATGAATAAAAGGTACACTAAAATGACAAACCAAAACGTAATACTGTTTATTTACAACTAATTATACTATTATAGCGGCAGTAGTGGCATCTAGCGGCAACAATAAGATCGCAAATGTGAGAACAGTTTAGACAATTCTTAGAACCTAGAAATAAAGCCTGGATGGGTCTAGAAAGTTCCCTATGCAATTAAGTATAGTAAGTTATTGTAACCAATAAGTAGGGTTACTAGTATTGAAAAGCTACATCTTGATTGCCCTTCCAAAAATAACATTTATAACTTCCAAAATAACATTTATAAAAAAATTATAATCTATTTATTTAATTTGAAGCTACATGATTTATAGTATAATACATATTATACCTACATTACGAGACATCTTTTTGAAGGGAGTAATATGTTGGAGTGGTTGACTGGTGGGGAGGTCAACCCCCCCCCATGAGTCAACTCTAGTTACGCCAATGTCCTGGTGTACCTATTCCTAGTTCTTCTACCTTGCTATGCCAGATAAATTATTTAATCTTTTATCTTCCGTAGATGGACTTTATAGGATCTACAGACTCTCCAGGGTTCACCCAGCTTCTATAAAGTTTCCCTCCATCTGCGAAAAACCTAGCAGTTTAGGGATGCTCTCGGCCAAATCACTTCCCTGTACAATCATTGGCTTAACAGTCGGTAGTCTCCAGACATACTGAACCAAAGAACCGTCATGAGGTGTTAGTGATATATGAGTAACGTTGATACTCGACATAGCTGAGTGTTAGGAAACATGAGCGGTGCCATGGATGGTCTTTTAATAAATAATAAAATAACTTTTTCTTAAGTTATAATTCTAATGATAAACCGTTTAATTCATTAAAAAATTTTTGCTAAATACCCAATACTCCTATTTGTTTAGTCATTTATCATTACAGTAGTAGTCCTAAATTTCACCTTTACAGTTATAATCAGGACAGGGATCTCTAACGAGTACCTGAGATGCCAAGCAATTTATGCCCATTCCGAAGGACAGCATAACTATGGATTTATTCTCTCAAAAAATGTCTACTCCAAAAGATTTTTTTTCTTGGGCAATAAATAGGTTCTCTTGATCTCTAAACCTGGTAAATCATGAACTAATAATGTATTTTGTTAAAAATAAATTGATAACTATAAAGGAATATTCTTTCTGGTCTACATTGCACCTGATTATTGGTAATTTTTGGTTATATTTGTTGCATATGAGAATTAGATTAATTACTTAAAACCTTTTTCTGAGCACAGATCGCTTATTTATCTGTCTATTGAGAAATTATTTAACTTGGAATATGTCTGACTGGTGCTGATGAGATGGAAATACTGAAAAAAATGAGCATTTTTCTTATTTTCAACACAGATTTTATTAATATAAAATATTCTATAAAATTCTATTGATTTTTATTGAAAATATAATTTATTAAAAAGAAATACGATTTAAAAAAAAAAGAGTTGCATTTCTGATCAGAATGAAATAAGTGTAAAATACGACATGGGCCATCATCATAGAGACATCATCATAAATCGGCACGATAAGACTCATCAGCTCACCTAGCCTGATGACTTGCCTCATCAACTTCTTCAGCAATTCAGGCAAATAGACTTCACGAGCTTAAAACGTTTTTATCAAATCACATTTTAAAATTCACTAGATAGTATTTATTAGATTATTTTTGGAATATTTTAACGTATTAAAATCATGAGAAAAAAATCAGAAGAAATTTAAATAACTACTCTCAGATAAATATATTTATAAATTTGATCCTATATCTAGAGGTAAATAAGCGGTCAAGTCGAGTGCCTTGAACTTAAATCAAGGGAATCGTACCCATTATTAGTGAATAAGTCTGGCATTGGCTTGAAATAAAGTTATATAATATAACTTCATTTCAAGCCAATGATTCTGCTTCAATAATAAAATTAACTCACTCTGGACTAAATTAGACTTAACCTCACTGGGGCTGCAGGTATATGAGTGTGTGGTTAGACAAATGCTGTTCTCTATATCACCAATATATATCCTAATTATTATTATAATAGAATAAATAAAATATTACCATAAATTTATAATAAATTTATTATTTTTTTAATTAAATGACAAATAAAAATTATATATAACTACCTATTATTGGCATATGTACATTTTAAACGAATAAGCTTTACGATAGAACATGTTTAACTATCTAGGAAAATAATTGAGGTATCGGTTTTTAATACTACAATAGTGATTTCAAGAATATAGATGAAATTTTATTGAAGTTGTTGTAATAAATTAAATATAAATATTGTCAGTCATCAATCTTTATATCGAGAAATTAATTTTCATTTATTTCTTTTTCTCACAAGAAAAAATACATAGTTCTTAGAAGAAATGTGTTCCGTGGTTGATAGTGATAGATAATATAATAGTTCTTAAGTAGTAATTTCTGGTACGTTCTTTCTGACGCAATCGACAAAGGCTAAGTGAGCCCGATAAGATAGATTCCACCGGAAGCATTAGCCTAGAACTCGGTTTTAGTTCTCTTTATATGTGTTTATTTCTTTATTGTATTTTAAACGATAAAAATTTTATTGTATTTGGCTGATAAAAAAATTTCTATATTTATCACGATTGGAGTAGGTTTAGCTATTACAACAAATAAAAACGCTTAGGTATATCAGCTGAAGGACTGTAAGGGATATGATAATCCGTTTTTCTTTTTACAAGATGGTATTGAAAGGTATTTCAATAGACAAAAAAGAAAAAGCAAACTGCTCAGAGATATAGAAGTAAATTAAATCGATTCCTTGATTTTCTTGTTTATTTATTTACTTCTTGTGTAATTTGCTACAATTCACAAAATTACAAGCTGTACCACATAGACCAGTCTCAAATTAAAAACAATCGTACAAATTTAAATGTATCTGTGCAGAATCATAATTAACAATGAAAGAAAAATGTATAAAATAAACTTCCAATTGAGAGAAAAACAAAATTAATAATAATAAAATAAACAAAAATTGTAACTATACATTCTTAGTAAATTATATACATATATGTTAACAATAACAATGAAATAAAAGAAATTGGTAGTCTACAATAATAAATGTTTTGTTCTTTAATATACATTCCGCTTTGTACTCTTTTTTGTATAGTTCACAATATTTTTTATAAGTGGGTCTTTATTGTTTTTACACTTCTTTAAAATTCTTGATTTTCTTAAATTAATAATTTTAGTGTCGTTAAATAAAAACAATTTACAGGTTTCTAGCGGCTGAAATAAAGTGCTTTTTTTCCTAAATAAAGAGAATTTTTCCTCTGAGTTAAAATGAATTTACGCTATTAATTTAAACCATATCAATAGAGATCGAGTTATAGGCGCAGTCTACGTCATGTTTTTGTTGAAATTAATAAGAAAGTGGTGGTTTAGTACGGAAAAAGAGAGTAATACTGGGGATGTACATTTCGGTAATAGGTTAACCTAGCAGATATCATCTAAACTTCTAAACGTCAAGGTAATTTGTATTTTTGCAAATATAACAAAGGAAACGTATAACCAGTAAAGTCTAAGCGACAGCCTGCGGATCTGATACCCAATTTTATATTTAATAGGCGGATACATAGAAAGTATACGCACTATCCTACTTTATCTACAATCTAAAAAAAATCTCCGCAAGATATTATCGAAAACTTTTAATAAAAGAGGACCACCAACTAAATAAGATGCCGTATTTAGATAAATCTTCAATTTGGAGAGAACGACAGCGGACGGAACTCATTCCATATGTAGATGGCTTCCTTTTTACAGGCTTAATCAGAGAGCTACAGTAAGCTCATCCCAGAGGTCGAGGAATATACTTTGGACTTTATTCTGGCATGATGGAGCGCCCGGTCCTAAACCCAAATTGGACCATCTATTTTTCCTCCTCCGAGGTGCCGTCCTCCAGCTATGAAAGAGGAAGAGAGACAGAGTTTTCCTTTTTACCGATATCCATTTACCGGAGGCTGCCCAGGGCTAAATCCTACATTGTGTCCTGATCCTGGCTATATCACCCCCGCCTTGATGAGAGCCTTCCATTCTATCTCCTCTCTCTCTATCCTCTTATCGCTCCCTCTCACGCTCACACACTCCACTACACACACTCACACAAGAAAACCGAAATTCCACCGGATATGAACTCGCCCCCTCCCCCATCTTCTTTTCTAAGAGGAAAATCCCCAGGTGACTCCAATATACGATCCGACCCTCGTCCGAGAAAGAAGCCATTCGATATTTTATAGATCACTCCGGTTCAGGGCTTTACAAAAAAGGGGAATTCCTTACACATTCTGGAAAAATTGTTATATGTGAGAAAATACAACAATAAAAATGTATTCTCATAATCTAAGGTTGAAAGTTAAAAGAAATATAACTTACGAACACTATTTCAAAGTAGGGCTATTATACACTCATACATATAAATATATTTACTTCTATCTATGAGAGGAAAATAGTTGACTGGATGATAAAATTGAGAACGGAGACAGTTGGGAGGTGCAGTGAAAAAAACACCAAATAAGTACCACACTTATATTTAGTTAGTGCCGACGTTTCGACCAACAATGTAGGCCATCTTCAGGGCGACTGGGAGAAGCGGCTTGGTGAACATGCTAACCATCAATACAATTTGTTGGTTGAATAGTTAATTTAATTTACTTAATTTTAGGGCCTAAACATCAGCTCCAAAATTTGTGTTAATTCTAATTGTTTAAACAATGAAAACTGTTAATGGAAGACTAGTTCAATCAGGTCGCTTTATTGAATTAAATATGTAGGCTTTTATTAGTTTATCAAAAGTATAATGAGTTGCAATAATATTATATCATGAAGATGAATTATATTTGATCAGAAACCTTAATCCAGAATCGTGCCTATGATAATAAGATAGCTAATGAGTGAGAAAGATTGTAAATCAAATCATTTAATTCTTTTTAATATTAAATATAAGTAGAGATTAATATGTAAATATAAATTACGAACCTTATTTTAGATTTTAAAAAGTAGCATTAGTATTCTTTACCTGAAAAAAAGAAAGAGAAATGCACATTAGTTATATGCTTGGGCTTAATACACAATACTTTATATCACAGCTAAATAATTATCTACATATTACAATATTAACAATATCTAGACGTATTTATCATATTATAAGTGTTTTAAATAAGTTAAAACGATGATGAACAGTGGAAGACAAAAAATATTTGAAGCTGATCTCTATCACAAAAAAAGCAATATAGTGCAATTCGTAATTTTATTGTAAACAAAAAACTAAAAAATCTTTAATTATTTTACTTAAGATGTTATTTTAAAATAAGATATTATTTAAAATATTGTAAAATTATTTAATTTGTTAACAGATATGGATGGACCTTGTGAGATCTACAGACCCTCCTGGGACCACCCAGACTCTATCAAATGGGTATGCTTTTTTAGGGAAAACCCTGTGGTTGAGTGGGGGTTCCTGATAAATAATAGAAAAGAATAATACGAACGTTGAGGAATTAACTAACATTTAAGTGTTTAAGGAAAAATATTAAATTTGGAAGGATCCATGTTTTCATTATTCCATGTTTGGGAAGTCGAGGAAACTGAAGTATTCAGACAGGTAAAATAATTATAATTACTAGTAATATTAATTAAATGAATTACATAGCGAGGTAGCTCAGTGTATAGGGGCTGCGTTACTCTGCTGAAGGTTCAACTGCCACCGATGAACCTTTATTGGGTTGAGTTGATATTATTTTCTTTTTTTAATTGAATCAATTAATAAATATACGCAGACCCCTGACAAACCAAAGGGGATATTAATATTGGAATAATTCTGTTCAATCGAAATTTAATTAGGTTTCTTAAGCCGATCGAGTAGATAAAATTCTTCTGCTTCGTGGCACCTCAGGCAGCCAGGGGGTAAACAGGACTGCATTTGAAATTCAGATGCGATACGGCACCGTCCATGGAGATTGGAAAATTAAAAAAAAAATCCAATATATATTCCTTACATATAGCCGATTCAGGAACGGATGCTGGATTGCGTAGAATCCCCGAACCATCCATTCCTCTCTTCCAGGAATATTCCCTAAAACACCGGACACCTCTTAGACGGAATGTTGTCTTTTTTTCAATATACATGTATAACACCAACAGATTTTCCAATTTTCGATGATTGACAGGTGATCCTTTTTTTTTAAATTTAAATAAAAAAAATAAGAGGAACAGAGTTTGTTGTTGTTAGCTTGGAACCAGTTCTATTCCCAGAGATAAGGTGGATATGGTAATACGAGGAGAGTCACTCATCTAAATGCAAAAAAGACTTACTTAAAAAAAAGAAATGAATAAATGGTCTCTAAGTTGAAAAAAAATAAAACTAATTGTGGTATCCGATATTCTCCTGTCGTGATGGGCCTGTTTGTAGAAGACGAATTATCTACGATAGTATTTGAAAGGCTTCTTCAATAATCTTATAGCTCCCAGTGAATGTGTCCTTCAGGAACGACTAAATGTATCGATAAAATTAGAACCGATGAGCTTGTTTTAAATATATTTTTCATTTTAATTAAGTATTTCAATTTTACCGCCTTCAGCGGACTCCCATTGTAACGCCTTAAAATACCTAAAGGTAACAGAAAGCTTTTTATATATAAGCATTTGCATGCATTCATTGTTTTAAACATATTTTTCATTTTAATTAAGTATTTCAGGATTAATAAATGACATAATGTATAAGGCGCAAATTAAATGATTAAATAACTTCAATTTTATCATGAACGCGAACATCACGAAGCAGATGTTTTATTTTTCAATTTTTTTCCAATTATCAAAATACCTACGTACAATAACATATTTAAAAAATACCTTTTAATTAAATAGCATTAGTTGTTAAACAATACTTATTATCTTCAAAATAATAACGACATTAAAGCAATATTCATTTTAATGATCCTTGTAAAAAATTTTTACACTTTGTTTCTCCAAAGATATGAGCTATATTAGAATTCAAAAATAATCATTGAAAATAATCAATATAAGCAGGTACAATAGAAGCATAAATCGCATATAATGGAATACCATGTCAATTAAAATTAAAAGCCGATTGATTATCAAAAAATAAAGGAGATGTATTTATTAACTTTATTAAAATCGATTAAATACTAGATAGAAAATGAACCATTAATTGCATATTTTTAGTTAATAATATGATATATACTAATAATATATATCCAATTACATACATTTTACGTATATTTAAATATGTTATGATATTAAATTTAATGCGATTTCTTTCTTTTTATTCATAAAATTAAATACAAATCCAAGGAGGATTAAGAATTATGGTCCGGGTGGAGGTAAAAAAAAAGTTGACTCATTTTTTGACCTGCACCAGGATCAATTTCTTCCACATATATACACAAGGTCAACTATTATTATTCAAGATTAAGGATTATAGATTGGAATGATGGTTATTGATTGATAGTAATTCAAATGTTATTGCTATAAGTTGTAATCAGACAATAAGCATTAGAATAGATATCTTACGAATTGTTTCATAAACCTTGGATGTTTAAACTAACAAAGGTTTATGAAACAATTTTAAAAACAAAATTGTGTTATATTGACTGTTTAATCTCGATGTTTTTTAAAAATATATGTATTGAACTTTACACCTGTATACAGAATACATCAAGTAAATAAACTGAAAGTAAATCGTGTCCCCGACAGGCAAGTACAGAAACTACCCAGTGGTAGTACTCAAATAATCTCGAATTTAACTAATTATAGGTTATATAATGGAAAATGTATTTTTCCTTGGTTAAATTTGTGAATTTATAGTAACCAAATATTAAAGTTTTGAATCATTATGTATTACTATTTTTTCTTTTGCTTTCGTGCAGAATATATACACATATTTCCGTATGTGTACTTAAATACGCACTGGTAGTAAAGAATAATAATCGGGATGCCACAGATCATTCTAGATATCTCTCCGAGCGAGGTCTATGTCCCATGGCATGGAAAGCGTGGGGTTCATTTTCTGGAAAAAGGTTTCCTTTCCCGGAATTATTTGTTTTCCCCAGTCGACAAACAGAGTCGTCTCCCAAAATATAAAAGAAACGAAGGCAATCTGTAATGATTCGTGATATTTTCCAGCCGAGCAGATTCGCTTATACATGAGTCGATACTGCTCTGAAAATGGCGCAATCATAAAACTCAGCATATAGTAAACCTCGATTATATTATTAATCATTTTTTTTTTTGCTAACTAATACTCAATGATTTGAAACGATCATTAAATGAGCTGTTATTTTGAAAGTGGTGTAAGTCAATTTTTTCATATTCGCGTTATCTACAGGTTTCCATTTGAATTACTTTAAAATTACGAGCAAACAGGCAGATGCTTTTATGACTTAGCACTCATTAAAAAATGGCGTTTAAAAACCTATACATCTTTTAAATTTTATTATAATATATTAATCGATAAAATCATTAACTTTTTTTTTAATCAAAATAGACTTATACCACTATCAAAAAGTACGGCGTGATTAGATTGCCTATATTTTATTGGATTCCGTATAAATAAATAACCTTAATGCGGGATTACAATTGAATCTATTTAAAAAATCAGCTTCCCACGTTTAAAATTTGCGTTTTAATAAATATCAAATTTGGAGCATATAAATAATTGCAACATTGATGACGATGATTTCATCTTCATAGACTCTATTTTTGATTGTTTTGATAACAATATAATTGTTAAAAAAATACCTGCATCACTACAGTTCATGAAGGGTCCTGAGTTCAGTACGTGGTAGAGAGTGTGCCACGGACAAAGATTGTGCTAGGAGGTAATTTGTCGTAGATCACGCTCAACCGGCGGGATTATTCCTTCTGTTTATGGATGGGTAGAACAATGGGTACCCAATATTTATATAATGGGTGAACCCAAGGAGGGTCTCAGGTCCTGAAGGATCCATTAGCAGCTAAACCGATTAAATAAAACCAGCAGCCGGATTTGTATCCAGGAACTTCGGAACGGCAACCCAGCGCTCTGCCACAGAGCCACTCCGCTCCCTAAAACATTTTGGTAATGATCTCAATTTTACTTCGAAATATTAATTAAAATTTAGGACAATATTTTGAAATCCCCATAAATTGTTTATAATAACATTTTTGTATTCGAAATATTGAAATCAAAATTGTATTATCAATTAATTAATAATAATTTCGAATTTGATGGAACAGCGGTTCATGACAGGATCTAACACGGTTTAGCATACTATGCCCAAAATCGCGGTTTCCTAGCCCGACAGGTGGTCTAAGGATTTTTATAAGAGAGTGTATAAACCTTAGTTATGCCGACCTTCGGAAGGGACGTAAAATGTATGTGAAGTTTCTATCGCTTATCTTGATAGCATATACTGACCTTTAATGTATAAAAAACAACAGACTTTAGAAAGTTGCAATCGTATACTCATTTCGTTATTATAGAATTGTAAACAATGTTTAACAATATTTCCAGAATATCCCTTGAGATAGTTACCATTGACGAGAATATCTGCACTAATTCCTCAAGTTATGCAAACAATGGTTTAATCGTTGCCCCACTTCCTGGGTTTACGACTTCCTCAAAGGCGAAGCGAGATAAGGTCAAGAAGCCTCCGCTGGTCGCCGTAAACTTGATTAAGTTAAGTTAGACAAGTTTGTATCGAGGGGATACATTGTGCTTGCGAAGTACGCTCCAACTGCAGATATCTTAGATCTTATTGTACAACTGTTCTTTGTCTTTGTATTACACACAGTAAACCTATTTTTTCTTTTCAAGTTCTATAATATTTGAAATCTTGAACTGAGATAAAGGATATCGTGTCACATTTTTGTATTTGTCAAGAGAGCTAATTTCCATAACTTTGAACTAAACTGTGTTTCTTCGTTAATTATCAGTCTTGCTAATTAAATACCAAGGAAATAACTCAATACTTGGCATTTTTTGCTTCATTAGCAATTATATTGGAACTTTTACTTCAGGAATCTCCTGTCTAATATTCCATTTCCAACATTTTTTTTTACAGTCATATTTTGATTTGTATCGTGTTTGAACTCGAAATTTTATGGGGATAATAACATAACGTACAATAAAAAAAAATCATGTTTTTAAAAATTTTCTAATGGTTAATAAAAGAATTTTAATACCATCACTACAATAGGAATGCTTTGCTTTACCAATACCCAAATGCTTATTTTTCTAACTCACATGGAACTTTCAAATATCTTTATTGAAAAATTAGTTTTTTTGAGTTATGACGTTGTTCTTTTGAAGGAGCGTTGTAGAAACAGGTTAAATAAAATTGTTCACATTGTTATTGCCAGTGATAAGTAATTGGAAGTATTGATCATAGCATTTATTTATGACCAATTTACCTAAAATAGTTCATACTGTACATGGTGTCCTTTACGTCGGAGGCACTAATATGTTCTTAACTAAGTAAAGTACCTAAATAAACAAATAAACTATTTTCCTTCGGAGTGAATAGGATCCTAATCAAATTTATAACATCACATCCTACGCGCGTAATATTTTATTTCATACAACACTAATTTATTACCTGCATGTTATGGTTCATATGTTTATTAAAAAGTCTAGTCTAAATCAGAGATGCAGTAAAAATAGCCCTTAAGGATCTGAAGGAACCCCTGTTAAGGATCTGACCATCAAGGAACAGAAGTGTTTGTTGTTTGGAAACTCTAATGCCTTGTGGTGTATTTTGGTTGAGACGGGTGACGCATCAACTGGCGTTCTCTTTCGTTCCATTATGTTTCCACAAAAAAAAAAAAAAATCTGTATTTGTGACTGGAAAATAAAATATATAACATCTGCAAATAGCGTGCGCGATAGTTCAGTGGTAATACGCGGAGTTACTGTGATGCTGATTTCGGGTTAAAGTCTGGTTGTGATCGAACAATTATTTAATTTGTTTACTTTTTAATCCTTTAATGTCACAGAATATTACTATTGCTAATTGGATAATGGTACACAGGGATTCCTAAATTTTGCTTCTCCGAATTAGGGATCAATTAAGATTGGGAACTTTAACAAATAACACAGGCCAACGATGAAAAAACTTTTTTAATGAAAATACCTTATTCTTATGTTGTTTAGGTTGCTGAATCCAAATATGATGCTTAAAAAGTTGTATCACCCACCATTTATTCACATTTTATAGTTAAATTCATGAAATAAAGAAATATTTTTAGAATTTAACAGCTTTTTCATAGTTAAGATAACATGAAAAAATAGGTCTAATGAACAAAGATGATGTTGGCAGCACTGCTGAAACACATGCTAAACAGCTGATGTTTTGTTTATTTTCAACATAACCTCACTTTTACGTTTCCTGTACATGTGCTCAGTGCAATGTCTCATCGCGGCTGTAAAAACTCTGCTGACAGTTTTTGTTATATTTGTGGTGAGTTTGTTATTAAAAAGCACCAAAGAAACATTACAGACTTTGTGAAAAAGGTTTATCTAGCATACTTTGGAACCAAACTTGGAGACCAGGATAAACCTTGGGCACCGCATAAGGTATGTTATGTATGTGTTGAAGACCTCAGGAAATGGTCAAAAAAAGAGAAAAAACACTTTAAATTTGCTGTTCCCATGATATGGAGGGAACCAAAAAATCATTCCGATGACTGTTACTTTTGCAGTGTAGATATTACTGGTCATAACTCTAAGAACAAGAAGGTAATAAGCTACCCTAACCTTCCGTCCGCCATCCGACCAGTAGGGCACGGTGTAGATTTGCCAATCCCGGAACCACCAGAGGACTTAAATTCTATTGAAACAGAAGTATTTTCTGATGTACAGTCGGAGTTAGATGAACACGATGAAGAATTCCAATGTGTTACAGAAAATGTAGAGCCTAAATTGTTCACTCAGGTCGAGCTTAATGACTTAGTTAGGGATCTGGGCTTAACAAAAGAAAAAGCTGAACTGCTTGGCTCTAGGCTAAAAGAAAAGAACTTGCTGGCGGCTGGAACCAGCATTCATGTGTATAGGAAGAGAGAACAACAATTTTCGAAGTATTTTGAACAAGAGGGTGATTTGGTGTACTGCTCAGACATTCATGGTTTAATGAATGAGTTTGGAATTGAATACAAAACAGAAGATTGGAGGTTGTTTATTGATTCATCCAAAAATAGTTTGAAGGCAGTTTTAGCACACAACGGTAACATGTATGCCTCTGTACCTGTCGGTCATTCTGTACATATGAAAGAGAGTTACGAAAATCTAGAAATAGTGTTAAATAAAATAGGTTATTCTGCACACGGTTGGATGATATGTGGTGATTTGAAAGTTACGTGCATGCTCCTTGGTCAGCAAGGGGGTTTTACCAAATTTCCATGTTTCTTGTGTGAATGGGACAGTAGAGCTCGGAATCAACATTGATGCAGAAAGAACTGGCCTGCTAGGGAGTCTTTAAAGCCTGGCGAGAAGAACATTTTACGCAAAAACCTTGTAGATCCAAAAAACGTGCTCCTACCACCACTATATATTAAGTTAGGTCTCATGAAACAGTTTGTAAAGGCTTTGCCTAAAGATGGGCTTTGTTTCAAATATCTCTGTCAGAAGTTTCCACACCTTTCAGAAGCTAAACTGAAAGAAGGCGTCTTTACCGGGCCTGATATTAGAAAAATGATGTTTGACGTTAACTTTGAATCCACAATGACCTCAAATGAAAAGGAAGCATGGGTTTCATTCAAGCAAGTTGTCACCAAGTTTTTGGGAAATGAAAAAGACCCAGAATATAAGGCTATTGTTGCTAACATGTTAAAAAAATTTGAACAGTTAGGATGTTTGATGAGCCTGAAAGTTCACTTTTTGAGCAGCCACCTCGATTACTTCCCGGAAAATTTAGGAGATGTTAGTGAGGAGCAAGGTGAGCGTTTTCACCAGGACGTTAAAGTGATGGAAAAACGTTACCAGGGCCGCTGGAATACCAACATGATGGGGGATTACTGTTGGTCACTTCACCGGGAAGTTCAGCAAGCTATTCATCGCAGGAAAAGCTACACAAGAAGCTTCAAGGAAAAAAGGGAAAGAAAATATAAACCAATTCCAGTTGACAAGTGAACCTTGTATCATCACATAAAATTACTATTCCAAGTATTTTACTGTAAATACAAACCATTTTTACGATTCTACAGTGTTTCATTGATTTCCCTATATACTGTAAATGGGTATTAGACTATATAATAAAATACATTTTGCTTGGAAACTAAGGGTGATACATAAAAACTACGAGCAGATTTGGATTCAGCACATAAAAATCTATCAAGATCAGCTATTAAAATTAAAAAAGTTTTCAAAAAGGTTTTTTTTGTTGGCCTGTGTAATTGACACTGCACAGGTTTGAGACCTATTTTACGTCATCTCCAAAGACTGCATAATCAATCAAGGACTTTTACTAACTTTAAAACTGCTAAAGGGCGACCTTGGGCATAGAACTACTGGTGCTAAGTACTACTCTACAAGTCACCCCCAATATTTAGTCTGTTAACATACTTACGAGTATTTAGACATTATGAGAATTGCAGATCCTCCTAGTGCATACCAAGTTTCTATAAAATGGTTAATCTTATTTCCCTACTCTTATCCTAGAAACAATGTTGTATCTACCACGTACCATACCAAAATTCTTCATGGACTGTTGTGATACAGTTTTTTTAATATAAAAAAAAAACAAATCAAATGAAACATGTATTGTAAAATTCAATAAGAATTATTTTTCATAAAAAAATCAGAAATGAAATTTATATTTTCCAATGAACTTAATATATTTGAAGAGAAGAATCTAATTTTATATTCTATTTTATTTAAATAAAATTAAACTACACGATTAGCTAATTTTACATTGCTTATCATATGATACATTTGCATTATTTTTTTAAATTTTTAATTATAAACAGTAATTATTATTTTAATTGATATACATATTACAATTGATATACCAATTAGGTATATTATTGCATTAATCTACAAAACAAACATATATCATAATTTATACGAAAATTATTGCATATATAACAGTCTGGCTGGAAATAAGTATCTATATAAGTAATAGAAAGATGTATTTAGAAGATGTTATTCATGAAAAATTTTGTTTTAAAAAAATAACTTTATTAACGATTCACGTGAAAATTTAAAATATTCTTAAGATGGTTAATATTTTGCCCTTGTAGTAATATTTTCAGGTGAATTTATTTAGTTTTTAATTTTTTTTTTTTTACTGGTGGATATCTTAAGGGGTTGGGTACTATACTCAAGAAGAACTTTTTTAATTTGCAAGACTTGAACATTATTCCTGACGAATAATAAAGAAAAAAGAGAAGAATGTATAAAAGAATAATACTCTCTTCCCACCCCAGTTGAATTTATTTTAATGAATTCATCTCATAAAGGTTTTCATGACAAAACTGAAAGCGGCTCCCGCTTTACATGTTTACTTTATTCCTCTGACTTTATTCCTTCATGAATTATAAAGGAGGGATTAATAAAGGGAGGCGTTTTATTTTAAACAGGGACATAAGCTAGCCTGGCTACACTCAATGTATGAATGGAGGCTGTGTCCGTAGTTGAAACGTTTATAGCTTCGCTAAGGAGGCGGTGCAGGTATGAAATTATATACTGTTTTCTTTTGTCTGATGTATATAAACAATAGGAAAAAATAAAGAAATAGGATGGATTCAATAATGTGATTTGTATGAAAAACTATTGTAACATAAGCAGGTATCTGAGAGACAATAAAAAACATAAAAAAAATCAATTGCTGAAAAAAAATGTACCAACACAACCCATGTATGCTATTGTATATATATTGTGCTTTGTAGGCTATATAGGCTATACTGTTCTCGAACAACGATTGCACAGGAAGATTATTTGTACAAGATCTCGCTCAAACTGCTAGGTTCTTCCTCTATTTCGAGTATTCACTTATAGGTGGGGGACCTTCGGCATGGTAACTCAGTGCCCTACCACCGAGCCACCCCACTCCCTGAGTTAAAATTAAATATACTAATTTTTTTTATAGATTAATTTATTGATATTTACAATTATAATAATATTACAACAAGTAAATCTGCTAATTAAATATTAACTTAGACAATAATAATATATGTTAATAATAATTAATTACTCATTTATGCTACATACTTACTAATACATCTAATTCACATTGTTAATCTTAGTCATATCTTTATGAAGTTCAATTAAGAAACCGAGATATCTCAAACCAAGAAACCCAGTAGGTATACGGAAGATGGCAACCATTAATTTTTTTTTTAATTTTTTAAAAATATAACAAGATAAAAATAGTTCTAATGCCCCTAATCAATCTAAGGGCATCAATTCATCAAGCTCTTCTACGGGAAAAACATATCAATCACTTATTTCCGATTTTTTTTTATTTTTAGAATAGAATAATCTATTGAAATTTACAACTGTAATTATATTACATCAAGTAAATCTGCTGTATGAACAAAGGAAATTAAACAAAAAACACTTGTGGAGAAACTATTCATTGATAGCACTCCAATAAAGTTCTATAGTAGAAGGTCTCGAGGCCATCTTCTTTTCAGACGCCTCGGAGGGTTATCAGGAATATTATGGGAAGCAAATCAAGGGACTAGCGGATTCAAGTGTGTATGGAGCTTGTCATGGAAGGATAGGTATCTAGTTTGGGCCAAATCAGCAACATATGGGATATTAAGATGGAGTACCAAGTGTCATGGCCGCAAGTGAAGTTACATATTCACGTCGCTCTGTACTTAAGACATTATTTTTATGCAATTTTGTTTAAATCATCTCGTCAAACTCTACCAGAACAAAGTGAACAGACTGTACTACACTTCACTTTTATCATTAGTGAGGTGAGTCATTAATAAAACGTTAGAACTAAAATAAATTAGTGACCGGCTGCTAAAGGCAGCAACGTGGCCTTAATCCTTTAGTAATAGATAGGACTAATACTCTACAGTTACCAAGATCAGGGTCAAGACTTGGTTGCTTACCTTCTACGGACTTCACATAGTAACGTGAACGTTTTATTTTTTTTATTTATTTTTTTTTATTTTCATAAGTTTAGTTAAATATGTTAAATTCAATTAATATACTTAAATTATCAATAGCTTATAACTAATAATTTAAAAATTTATTTTATTTGTTTTTATTGTATAATGAATAATTTCAATATGAGTGTTCGATATCAAGGTATCGATATATCGATACTTATGCTAGGTGACCAATCTAACCTATGTAACCTACCAGTCAATAAAACACACAGTTCATGAGAAGTGCATGTTTTTATTAAGTTCCCAAACATGGTGTCAGGTGTTAATTAGTCGAACCTTGTTAGAGTAGTGCGTTCTAAGTTTCTTGAAGTTAAGATGAATATTCCTTTGCCAGAAAAGATGAGCTTAAAAGGCAATTCTGCCGAAAATTGGAAGTTTTTTAAAGCAGAGTGGGAAAACTACCTCATAGCATCAGATTTAACCAAACAATCAGAGGAAAAGAAAATAGCCACTTTTATGGTTCTCTTAGGACGGGAAACTTGGCAGATTCTAGAGAGTATGAACCTCTCAGCAGACTCAAAAGGTAACATAACCTCCATAATTAGTGAATTGGATAATTATTTTATACCCATGGTAAATACAACATACGAAAGATTTCTTTTTGGCTCTGCCAACCAAGAGAGAAATGAGTCTATCGATGAGTACCTTATTCGCCTTAGATCATTGGCAAGTACCTGTAATTATAAAATGATGGAGACAGAGCTGATACGTGACAGGCTTGTCTTAGGCATCAACGACAATGCAACTAGAAAACAACTACTAAAAGACCCTAAGCTAACTCTCGAGTCTGCCATAAGCATATGTCGTGCAAACGAATTGGCTGAAAAGCAAATGAAGACCATACAAAATGGTGAAAGCTCGAATGTAGAAATTGTAGCGAAGCTGAAGGAGGGACAAAAGCGACAAACAAAGACTGAAAATAAGAAAATAGGTAAAGTTCCATGTGAATATTGTGGAGGATACCACAGACATGATAAGCAAGCATGCCCCGCATTTGGAAAGAAATGTAATAGCTGTGGACTTGCAAACCATTTCTCATCTGTGTGCAAGCAAGCAAAATATAGAAAGCCCTACAAGCGTAAGCCAGTTGTAAAAATGATGAATGAACAAGAGAACTCAGAAGAGACTTCGGACAGCAATGAAGAAGCATTTAATATTCAGGAAACATATCACATCAATGATAGAAAGAAAACGCGTATATGGGCAACAACTCTGAATTTTGTGATCAACCAAAAGAATTTCAAGGTCAAATGTTAGTTAGACAGTGGAGCAACGGTAAACGTTATCGAAACAAATTTTTTGAATAAGATGTTTGGAGGGAAGCAACCCTGTTTGCAAGCTACTAAGTCAAAACTTCGATGTTATGCAGGCACCACAATTAAGCCAAAGGGTGAAATCGTCCTCACAGTAACTCACGGATGCCTGAAGCGAGACTTGAAATTCCTAGTTGTCTGTCACTCAAAAATTAGGAAAGAGCTACCGTTACTTTCCGGAGATGCTTGTTTGGAACTCGGACTTGTCAAGCTGGATAATGTACAAGTTCTACGGATTGACACGGAAACCAAGGCCGAAAGTATTTTAAAGCAATATGAAGACGTTTTTTCGGGTGTAGGATGTCTACAAGGTGAATGCAAACTTGTTGTCGACCCTAGCTGTACACCAGTGAAGCAAAGACCCCGAAGAGTTCCAGTTCCCCTCCGAGAAGAACTAAAACGAAAACTAAGTGAGCTTGAACAACAGCAAATAATCGTCAAAGAAACACGCCCTACGGACTCGATCAGCAACTTAGTTTTGGTGAAAACACCTAAAAAGCTCCGATTATGTCTCGATCCCAGAGATCTTAACAAAGCGCTCAAGCGTGCTGAATATGAGATCCCTACAATTGAAGGAATAATGCCCGAATTAAATAATGCTCGATATTTCTCAGTATTGGATACTAAGGATGGATTTTGGAATATGAAGCTATGCGAAGACAGCTCTTTTCTCACCACTTTCTGGACACCATTTGGACGATATCGGTGGGTCCGCCTTCCGTTTGGTCTCAAAATCTCAACCGATCTCTATCAACGTCGCTTGCACGAAATTTTCGAAGGCCTAAGTGACATCATCATAATTCAGGATGACATCTTAGTGGTTGGTAGAGGAAATACCAACGAAGAAGCGTCCCAAAATCATGATGTAGCATTAGAGAAGCTGCTAGCTCGAGCAAGAGAAGTGAACCTTAAATTCAATCGCAGCAAGATCAGACTAAAACAAGAAGAAGTAAAATATATGGGACATATTCTAACTAGAAACGGCCTCAAACCAGACCCTGCAAAGGTTGACGCAGTAGCAAAAATGCCTTATCCGAAAGATGTAGTGGAAACTAAAAGTTTCATCGGTCTGGTGACATACATGTTAAAGTTCATCCCAAATCTTTCCTCGATTTGTGAGCCATTAAGGGAGTTAACACAAAAGGATCGCCCATGGATCTGGGAGCCACGACACTCCAATGCAGTCGACACTGTGAAGCAACTCCTTATAAATGCTCCTGTCCTCGCATATTTCGACCCGAACAAAGAAATAATGATACAATCAGATGCATCAAGCAAGGGCCTTGGAGGAGTACTTTTACAAGAAGGAAGACCTATTGCATATGCCTCTAGAAGCCTTAATTCTAACGAAAAAAACTGGGCACAAATCGAGCGTGAAACACTCAGCATTCTGTTCTCTTGTCAGAGATTTGCTCAGTATATTGTTGGGTGTAAGCAAATTATTGTTCAAACGGATCATCGTCCACTTGAAACCATTTTCGAAAGGTCTATCTTAGAAGCCCCAACGAGACTGCAACGAATGCTTCTACGTTTGCAAAGGTACAACCTGAAAGTTACCTTCATCAAAGGTGAGAAGATGCTCATAGCTGATGCACTTTCACGCTTACAGTTACCCGACGAAGAAAATCTTGAATTAGACGAAGTTTACCAGCTAGATACCATCAATCAAGAACTCGAAACACTGAAAATTGCAGATAACATCAACATGATGCAAGATAGTTTACAAAAAGTCAAGCTTGAGACCTGCAAAGATGAAGTCCTGTGCCTCTTGTCTTCAACTATTAAGACTGGATGGCCTGAAATGAAGGAAAAGTTACCTGCATGCCTTCATCAATATTGGAATGTTAGAGGTGATCTTATGGTCCAAGATGGCATAATTTTTAAAGGTGATCGAGTAGTTATCCCAAAATCCTTACGTGCAGAATTCATGGACAAAATACACCTGTGCCACCTAGGTGTGAATGCATCATTGAGACGAGCCAGAGACACACTATTTTGGCCACACATGAACAGTGAAGTTCAAGACACCATAAAATTGTGTCCGACATGTCAAGAGATGGCCAGTAATCAATCAAAAATGCCTATGAAATCCCATCGTATCCCAGAATTACCATGGGAGAGAGTCAACATAGACTTGTTCGAATTAGATGGAGAAGATTATATAGTTATGGTTGATTCGTATTCTGATTATTTTGAAATTGAAAGACTACCTAATACCCGAGCGGAAACCATCATCAAATTCTGTAAAAGAGTGTTTTCTTGTCATGGCATCCCTCAAATTCTTGTGAGTGACAACGCTACACAGCTAACTGGCAAAGACTTTACTCAATTTGTGAAATCATGGGAATTTTTACATACTACTTCTGCCCCTCATCATAGTAAAGGCAATGGAAAGGCCGAATCATGCGTGAAAATTGCAAAGACACTCCTTAGAAAATGCAAGAAAGACAACCTAGATTTCTACGCAGCACTACTGGAATGGCGCAATACTCCCACAGAAGGTATGAACTCTAGCCCAGTTCAACGCTTAATGAGTCGTCGAACTAGATCTCTCCTTCCAGTTTATCCTAAACTACTTCTTCCGGAAGTCATTGAAAATGTTCCGAGCATGATTACCTACAAAAGAAGGAAAACCAAGTCATACCATGACCGTGCAGCCAAAAATCTTCCAGATCTTCAAATTGGCCAAGATGTGTTGGCGAAGACCACCCAAGGTAAACAAGCATGGCTACCTGGTATCGTGGAGTACCAACATGGAAATTCCTATGATGTATCCTTAAATGGCAAACTATACAGAAGAGATCGTACTTGGTTACGGCCAAGTTACTGTCCACCCTCTCCTGAAAATAAGCCGCATTCTCCTCAGCGAAGACTGTCGACTCGCAAATCCACCCTGCCACTTACGGTACCTGAAGGCGTTCCTAGGAGTAGCTCCCCCTCTCAAAACACCAACGATGAAATGAAGCCACTAGAACAGGAACCATCAACAATCGCTGACAGCCATTGTACAAGCCATAGGGAATCCAGCCCCAAAGAGAAGACACCAGAATCCAAACCAACTACCATGCAGGTAGCTCAACAATCAAGATATGGACGACAATATAAACCCAAGAGATGCCTAGAATGAGTGAACATTTTTTTTTTCATTATATATTTGGTACATTAATTTAAAGAACAGTTCAAATTTTATGATTCTTTAGTATGAGATTTATTATATGAATAATTTTAAGAGCCTTAGACATTCATTGTATTTTTCATTATAAAAAAAAAAAAAAAAAAAGAGGAATTGTTCGATATCAAGGTATCGATATATCGATACTTATGCTAGGTGACCAATCTAACCTATGTAACCTACCAGTCAATAAAACACACAGTTCATGAGAAGTGCATGTTTTTATTAAGTTCCCAAACAATGAGTGTGGACAATCCGGGTAGTGAAATGTCGGAGGAAGAGACATATTTCTGAAATAAGTGAAACTGACTCACAATACCTTAAAAGGAGAATATTACAAAAAAATCAGAGAAAATCTGCCCCTGGCTCAGCGGGTAACTCACCAAACAAAAAAAAAACAAAAAACGGGTAGTTCAAAAACATCAGTCACTAACAACAATCCGTCAAAAGTACCACCAAAAACCCGCAGTAAATCTACTGCAGTCAAACAACCCGTAGCCTTAACCAGCAGCACCTCTGGCCCTAAAGTTAAATCTCCTAAGGAGAATCAAGAAAGTCAAAAGTTCGATGAACCGGTACCTCCTCTTATATTTATAACAAAAATAACCGATTTTTATAATTTTGGAAGAGAAGTAGCAGAGTTGATCGGGCAGCCAAATTTTAAATGCTACTCTCGTGTCAATGATATAAAGATTAATACAGTTAATAAAGAATCGTACAAAAAATTAATAAATCACCTCTATAGCCACAATTATGATTTCCACTGCTATCAGCTCAAGCAAGAAAAATCATATAGAGTAGTTTTAAGAGGGCTTCACTCGACCACGCCTAAGGACGCTATCAAAAGAGATCTAGAAGAGATAGGCCATAACATCAGGAACATATCGTCAGTATTGCATCCAACTGAAAAATATCCCCTTCCTCTGTTTTTTGTCGAACTAGAGCCAGCCAAAAATAATGTTGAAATATTTCAAGTTACTAGACTTGTTTATTCAACTGTTAAATTCGAAGAGCCAAGGCACAAAAACACCATAGTACAGTGTTCTAGATGTCAAAAAATAGGTCACACGAAGACCTATTGTCACCATCAACCCAGATGCGTCAAGTGTGCTGGCTCACATCCAACTGAAGTATGCCAGAAGTCCAGAGATGAGCCTGCAAAATGTGCTCTTTGTGGTGAGGACCACCCGGCGAATTATAAAGGTTGCTCGGTATATAAAAGCTTCCAGCGACAGAGAACAAATAAAATACAAAGGAAAAGCATAGAGAATGTTCCTCAACCACCTGAAGTCAAAAACTTAACTACATTCCCGGAATTGCCAAAAACAGCTAGCATTTCAGATCAACATATCACCAGAGTTCAACCTCCGGAAAACATAATCCTGACCTCAACGAACCAGCAGCAGCCTCAACGTCAGGCGCCTCTAACCTCCCAACAGAAACCCCAGATTTCCTATAACAAGCCCCAATCCTCCCAACCCAAATCCCGAGATCCTAGATCCAACCCTCAGAAATTCAATACTAAAACCCAAACTCCACGTCAACATATACCTCTCCATCCTGAAACATCAATAGTCAATCTACCACCACAGCAACCAAATCCTATGTCTTCCAATCACAACAATCAAATGAATCCTTCAGTTCATCAAACAATGAATGCAAATCCAGCACCTCGGGTACAACCCTCAACCAATCTTCCTTTACCCGTTAATTATCAATATCAAATTCCAGACCCATATCCAGTCCAAATTCAAAACCCAATCGACATAAATTGTATCCTCTCATCCTTCCTGACAGAACTCCAAGAGATTATCAAGCCCCTCATCAACCTGCTCACGAGAATCCTTACCGAAGTCCCTCTTAATTACCCACGATGAGCATAAAGCCCCTAATTATTGTCCTATGGAATGCTAATGGACTGCTTAACCATCGAGACGAACTTGACTTATTTCTTCATGACAATCACATAGACATCGCCCTATTGACTGAAACACACTTCACAAAACGATCATATTTTTACATACGTGACTACATCACTTATAGATCAGATCATCCTGACAATACAGCACATGCCGGTTCTTGTATCCTTATCCATAAATCCATACCTCATTCTCTTATACCTTCTACTCCAACTGACGTCATCCAATCAACTTCAGTAACCATTTCAACTAATCCTTTCCATATAACATTCTCAGCTGTATACTGTCCTCCTGGTAACTCCCTTTCTTATAACCTCCTCGATCCTTATTCCGATCTCTCGGACCGCGTTTTATTGCTGGAGGAGACTACAACGCCAAACATCAACGATGGGGTTGTCGAACATCCAATTCCCGTGGTAGCATTTTATCCCGAATTTCAACCTCTAATAGTTTCTCTATCCTCGCACCCATAAACCCTACTTATTGGCCTACATCTCTCAAAAAACGTCCAGATATTCTTGATATATTTGTTTCCTCACAGATTTCCTGCAATCAAACAACTACCATATAAAATCCCTAGATGACCTTTCCTCTGATCACAGTCCAGTTCTACTTCAAGTACATTCAGTTCCCATTCCTAAGCCCTCTCATCCCAGACTGATTACAGGACGAGTAGACTGGGATAAATTTCGATCTAATCTGGAAAATAATTTAAACCTCAAAATTCCGCTTAAAACAAAAGGAGACATCAATTCTGCAATAGACAAACTTACAGAATCAATACAAACCAATATAATTGATAGCTCCTTACCAAGGAAAAACCATTATCAACAGAATAACTGGCCACTTCATATTCTCGAGTTATTAAAAGAAAAACGACGGGCAAGAGCGAAGTGGCACCGCACCAGATATCTATCGGACAAGAGTCATTATACCAAACTGACAAACAAATTAAAATCAGAGATCAGAACATTCAAAATTTGTGTTACCGTACAGAAAATCTGAGTAATACTGACAAATCCTTATGGAATACCACTAGAAAACTCCTAAAATATAAAAATTTCATCCACCTTTAACCGAATCCCAAACCTGGTCAAGATCTGATGAAGAAAAATCACAAATTTTCGGCCAGCACCTATTCAACACATTTAACCCTCACCCAGATATCCTTAATCCTACCCAGTCTGAATGCATTGAAGCAGAGTTAAGTATTTCTCTTCAGTTGTCTCCTCCTCCTAAAGCATTCCATCCTTCAGAAATATCAAACATTATTCACAGATTACCCGCCAACAAAGCCCCTGGGTACGACCTAATCACATCCTATATTCTAAAACGCCTTCCTCGGAAAGCGATCCTACTCCTTACATATGTATACAATGCCGTATTGCGTACCACGTACTTTCCTGATTCCTGGAAATTATCCATAGTTAAGATGATACCAAAACCTAAAAAACCACCAGAACTTCCATCTTCTTACCGTCCTATATCTCTCCTGCCCATAATGGGTAAAATGCTTGAAAAACTCATTCTGAAACGACTACATCCTATAATAGAATCCAACCAAATAATCCCAGATCACCAATTTGGTTTCAGAACATCGCACTCCACAATCCAGCAATGCCATCGAGTGGTGGACGTTGTCTCATCCGCATTAGAGCGCGGAATGTACTGCACGGGAGCTTTTCTCGATGTAGAGCAGGCTTTTGATCGAGTCTGGTATCCGGGGCTGTTGTACAAACTCCGTAAATTCTTACCTTCTACTTACTTCCTTATTATCAGTTCCTACCTCAGTAATAGAACCTTTAAAGTAAACCATAATTTTTCCTACTCTTGCCTCTTTACCCAGTTAGCTGGTGTTCCTCAAGGTAGTATCCTGGGTCCCATCCTATACACAATATATACAGCTGACATCCCAACCCATCCAAGCACTGTCCTCACTACGTACGCTAATGACACATGTGTGTTGTCAGTAAGTAACGATCCATTTGTTGCATCCCAATATCTTCAATCCCATATCTCAAACCTTCAAGAATGGTGTCAAAATTGGAGAATTAAAATAAATCCTAACAAATCCCACCAAATTACCTTCACTCTTCGTCGTAAACCTACGAATTCCTGCCCTACTGTATCATTTAATAACATTCCACTGATCCCTGTCGAACAGATACGTTACCTAGGACTCCATCTGGACAAACGTCTCACTTGGAATCCTCATACAAGACTGAAAAGACAAGAAACTGCTCGACGATTTCGCCTACTTCAACATTTACTGGACAAACGTTCAAAGCTACCAATTAATTACAAAAGACTCATTTACATGACAGTTATCAGAACTATTTGGACATACGGAGTTGAGCTTTGGGGCTCTACTAAACCATCCAATTCATCTCGCATCCAATCCTTACAATCCAAAATCCTTCGTAAAATCCTCAATGCTCCTTATTATGTCACAAACAAACTCATCCATCATGACGTTAATATCCCATATGTTGCTGAATTGGCCCAAACTAGATACCTATCTTTCCATGACAAGCTCCATACACACTTGAATCCGCTAGTCTCTCGACTTGCTTCCTATAATATTCCTGATAAACCTCCGAGGCGTCTGAAAAGAAGATGGCCTCGAGACCTTCTACTATAAAACTTCATTGGAGTGCTATCAATGGATAGTTTCTCCACAAGTGATTTTTTTGTTCATGTCCTTTGTTCATACAGCCAATTTACTTGATGCAATGTTATTACAGTTGTAAATATCAATAAAAAAAAAAAAAAAAAAAAAAGATCATGATGGATGAGTTTGTTAGTGACATAAGGAGCATTGAGGATTTTACGAAGGATTTTGGATTGTAAGGATTGGATACGAGATGAATTGGATGGTTTAGTAGGGCCCCAAAGCTCAACTCAGTATGGCCAAAGTGGTCTGATAACAGTCATGTAAATGAGCCTTTTATAATTAATTGGGAGCTTTGAACGTTTGTCCAGTAAATGTTGTAGTAGGCGAAAACGTCGAGCAGTTTCTTGTCTTTTCAGTCTTGTTTGAGGATATTACTTCCGATTTGAATCAAAATTTGTAATATATAAGCCCATGTGAAATATATTAATAGTTTATAAGAGGAATAATATTAATACGTACGTTCAGTATTTAATTAAAAATGTGAAAAATGGTTTTTGGTTTCAATAATATATAATAGTTTAAAAAAATAGCCAAAATATAGCTACAGTCCCTAGTGAATAACTGGCTAACTCAGAGACTGTAAGTAAAAAGTAGTTATTGCTTATAGTGAAACTTCATTTCAAGCCAAAAACTGCGAACAAAAAGAAGCTTTGATATTCTAATTTAAAATTTTAGTAGATAAGTTCCAGCTAGTGATTATCCGGAAAGTATGGGTATCAGTTTGATTAGGACATATAAAATGTTAAATTAGAAATATTTGAACTGATTTATAAATGCTTCTAGTTGCAGACAAATGAAAGTACATTGATAAAATATTCTGACCAGGACAACACTGCTCAAGTTATATCCCCTATTACCCTTGTGTCTCTACAAGTTCCTTCTAGAGAGGTCTATATATCTTTCTGTTTTGTTTCAGATCGCTACATGAGGAAAGCGAATTGTCCAGACTTATCTCCCAGGGACCGGGCAAACAACTACATACAAAGGACTTAAGAAGTTTAACTCCACGCCAGGACGTTTAAGGGCCAATTGGCAAATGGAGTAGTATATGGCTAAAAGTTTATCCGTAGACTCGATCCTAAGACAGAGAGGATCTTACCCTACCCCCTCTAGGGGGAAGGCTGGCCCCAAAACAAAGAACTGAGTCGAGCCATGAATTATTAAAGAGGTTCGGAAAGAGATATTGCGGTCCACGTCTGCCTCCCAGAGCCAGGGGTTCAATATTTTACTGTCAATATTCCTAAACGGGAGAGGGAGATATCAACAGGCAGTATGCTTGGATAATTGAAATTTGTTTTGTATAAATTCGGCGGTAAAAATAAAGAAAGTTTTAGTAATTTCCCCCTTTAAAAGGGCAGTGAATTATTGAACTGTGTATTCCGGATTCGAAATTGGATAAATTATTTATCGACATTGTGTTGTTTATGTATCCTTGGAATAATCCAGCCTTTATATAGTTCGAGCGTGATATCAACCTAATCACCTCCTTGTAAAAACGTTAGATTAGAAACTGTATAGTCTCTACTATAATCTTAACCTAAGACACTTCCTAACTTTCAGTAGAACAGATTTTTCAGTGTTTATTAAAATACAAAATAATCTTTAAAAATTAACGTTGATATCCCATTTTCAGGTTTTTTCTTTCCCTCGATGAATATGTTAATGAATTCATACAGCTTCAAACATTTTAGCTGTATAATATAGTATCATAGCCTATTGTAATATAATTATAGCCGAGATCAGGACAGAGAGCAAGTGAGACGAGCTACATAGTGGGGAAATGGGCATAGCTTCTCTAATATGGACGGCCGGACTGAGGCGGCTCCGTGCAGATCGTTTTCTAAATTGTCAGACTATACATATACAGGTTTTTATTACCTTAAGATTTTTCAAGAATTGTACCAAAGCAGTATCAGGTAAATTATATACTGATTGTATCATTACATGTAATTTTGAGATTAGAATTATAGCATCGTCCATACGCATGTCAAAGTTTTACCCTATGTTAATAAATGAATCCCTCCCAATCAATGCACATTTTAAAATTTTCTCCATTGCAGGTTAGATGGCTAGGTTAGTGAAATGAATATTTGTAGTTTTATATAAATATTATAGTTAAATATAAAATTTGAAAAAGGTTGTAAATAAAGGGAAACAGAATAGTAAAAGAAGATCTTGGTGAAAAACGATAGATATAATTTATTTGTATTTTAAAAATAACAATGCAGGAAGAGTGTGAAAACTGTTTTACGTTATGTTAAAAAAAAAGTTTTCCTGTGACTTTTCCTCATATACATTCTTTAAAATATTAATTAAAACTCGTAAAAATGTGTCGAATAAATAAATTATAATGCATATTATAACATTATAGAATGATGCCATGACCCTTTCTATGGTTACAATGCAACGATAATAAATAAATAATCGAATAATATGGTTGATAAATAATGGTAACCGCCTAATAAATAATAAGATGTAAATTTATTATAATGATACTCTTGAGCTACTGTCAGAATGGTATCACTGAAGGTCAACAAGATACAAATGAATACATATATTTATTGATAACGTTGGAATTTAAAAAAATATATAATTATTTCTTTTTATTTTATTGTTGGATGCTATCATTTTTTAAATATTTTATTTACTAAAATATGACCAGGACCGGGACTTGAACTCGGGTCACCCACGTAACCGTCGTAGTGCTTAGCCACCTCAGCCATCCTGGTTCGCTTCTCGGTCAGACATATACTTTCTTTTCACTGATCCTATATCTCCATGTTCTCGCAATTTGCGATGTATACACTGGAGAATGTTCATTAAACATTACTTTTATTTTTGGATCTTGTTGACTTACGTAATTATAATTTATTTTTATCTTATTGTTAAATGCCATAAGTCGGAGATATAGGATCAGTGAAAAGAAAGGATATGTCTGACCGAGAAGGAAACCAGGATGACTGAGATGGTTAAACAACCACGACGGATACGTGGGAGACCCGGGTTCGAGTCTCGGTCCTGGTCATATCTTTTCTTTTCAAATAAAATATTTATATAATTATTTGTTTTTGATTTTTTGTTGATGTATCACCTGGTTTTCAGTCTGCTAAAGGCAACAGATGATATCTTGATTTACTTAATATTGGTTGACATGTCATGCCTGAGTAAATAAGAAAGATACATACCCTAAACTTGAAATATAAGATCCCGAGGATCTATAGCCTCGGTGAATAAGTGGTTGGTTTGAAATGGAGTTGTTCCTTATATTACAACTCCAATTCAAGCCAAAGACCAAAAGATTGGCACAATCAATACAATTTAGACAAATTTCGACTTGACCAGTTATTTTCCTGGGCTTCAGATATAATTAAGTATTTAACCAAACTAGTTCGGAAAGCGTTTATTATTATTGCTAGTAAAGGTAATTTAATAAATGTGAGGAGAACAGTCACCGCGAATCACCCAAGAATTCTCTTAAATTAAACTAATTTCCAATAATTGTGTAACAACATCCGATTTTAAAATTAGTTATTTCCATTAATTGCTTAACCATAATTTTTTTTTAAAACAATTCAACTCTTCTAGTGACCTATATATATCTAGTGAATGAGCGTGTACGAGTATATATACATCTAATCATTCATAAATAATAAACTTATAGTCATCCAAGCCTTAAATAAGCTTCGATATACACATTAATTTCCCATAATTGCGTAACACTGTCTAATTTTTAAAATTATGGTTACTATTAATTGTTTAATTATCCTTTTTTTTTTTAATGAACTCCTTCTAGTGCAACTTGTTTATAAATAAACTTCAAGACTTTATTCAGAAAACTTCTAAACTAAGTGAAATCAATTTTAGCGTGTCCAGTTCATTTCGTGTTTGATCTTGATGTTAGAGAACCTGTCAAATATATAAACTTTACACGAGTGCTCACTTAATATATTTTAATTTATTGAACCTACAAGTTGATTTCAAAGAAAAACATTCGAGTTTAATTTTTCATATATTTCTTTTTTATAATTGCTGTTAAATTTTTTATTATAAATTTTTTAAGTTTTAATAAATTAATATAGCATGCAATGTTTTTGTTTTACTATACCTAAATAGGTATCAATAAGCTATAACTTTTATTTAACATGTGTATAAATGATGTTTAGAGACAATATATATATATATATATATATATATATATATATATATATATATATATATATATATATATATATATGAATTAAACAAATATAGATTCTACCATATAATTGTGATTTAAGAAAATGAAATTCTCCCATTTGCTAGAAAATGGATCAGCAGGATTTTTATTGAAAACCATAACGTTTTGATCTCTATTCTGGTCATTGCTAATAATTTATTAAAAATTTATATATTTGAAATTTATAACTGTATTAAATAACAATTTTAAGGAGAGGAACTACCCACTGGTAGTACTGAAACAACTGATTTACGTTAGAAGGTCACGAGGCCATCTTCTTTTCAAAAGTATCGGAGGATTATCGGGAATTGAACAGGTAGCTAAGTTTGAAACCGATGGATTTGAGTGGGAACAAAGTTTGTCATGATAGGATTAATCATAGATAAATCAGCAACGAAGGACATTAAGGTCATTTTACTGGACTTGACAAAAGTATGAAGCATTGAGGATTTTATGAAAGGTTTTAGATTGTAAGGATTGGGCACGAGAAAAATTCGAATTTTAGTGGAACACCAAAGCTCTACTCCAAAAGACTAAATACGAGCAGTCTACATTGTAATTAATTGGAAGCCTGGAGCATTTCTCTAGTAACTGTTAAAGTAGCAAAATTTTAAATATTAGATATGAACAAATGCAGTAGAGTTATGCCGTAATGTAAAATAATTTACTGCAGTAATAAATTATATTAAAAATACGTTTCAATAAAATAAAAATAATGTGTCAAACTAATTTAAATTTATCTTGAATGATAATAGTTGACCTAGTTTAGCAATATATACAAAATTTAATATGTACTATAATACACAATATGTAATAAGTAAAATTACTTGAAGTCATTTTATTTAATCATTGAAGCCTACAACTGTATAATAACGATACAATAAGAAAATATAATTAACGATACGTAATGGTGTGGATAAAGGTAAGTTAAGAAACATCCTAATCCTCGTACTCATATAACAAATTCAACTTCAAAAGCTCTTGACGATCTTTTGAAATAGTTTTTAATAAAAAATATAATGTGCATAACAAATTTAAATAAAAACTCCATTTAGATCCTTCCCATCTTATCTAATGCATTTAACTTTTTCGAAAACAACATTGTAGTCATCGGATTATTACTTGTAATTTATATGATTATAAATTTATAAGATTATGGATTACTTAAGATTACTGTATAATGATGACTTAAAGTTACTGTGTATACTTATGAGCTATTAACCCTTAAGTTGTGAAATATCTTCCGTGTTGTCAGCAATGCAACTTCCTTGAACTCTCACCTTCTTTTACATTTATATATTCCAGCTCTAGAAGATTAAGATTAGGGAGAGGATAAAGACCAGAGATGGTTTTGCTAAAGTATACTATGTAAAGAGAGTGTTCACTAAGTTAGTTCTAGAGTAGTCACTAAGTTATAATGTTACTCTGTTGTAAATAAATCACATACTTTGTTCATACAAGAAAGTCCCTTGTATATCTTCTATATCACAATATAAAATCAATTTATATCTTTCATACAAGTCGTCAATCGTTTGTTAACTTTGCGAAATATTTTTCGATCATACTCAAATTTCTTTTAGATAATTTTATAATTGAGGTGTTTTGTCCTTCTGTAAAGAGGAACGTGGACTTTTCGCTTCTATAAGCCGACACAAATTGTACACATACTTAGAGGACTTAACAATTTAATCCGGAGGGAAATATCAGAGAGCGGACAAAGCCCTGCTCGGGTTTAAGCATTTCATTTTACGACTTAATCAACCTGGAGGCACCTAAAGACACGGCACTTAAACGGTGGGCGAGTATCTGCCGACTATCCACTGCATAACGGATCTCACCACTATTCGAAAATAAAAATAACTTCTATCTATTTTTCTTAAATATTTGTTTAATTTATTGACATAATATTTATATTTTCATAACGTCTCCCTCCTTTTTTTAAACATTAAGTCAATATTGAATCTATTATATGCCAGATAATTTTTTTAACCTGTTAACAGCCGGAGATGGGGCCTATTGGATATGTGGACTCTGCTGGGACATACCCAGCCTCTATTAGGTGGATACTGTTAATTGAGATTGATATAGAACAATTCATTTTCCTGCACAACCCTTTTCTAAAAGCAGTTCAGTCCCATGTACTGTACCCAGGATCTTGATACCCATGGGTTGTTGTAGTACAGTTTTTTTTTGTTTACTATTACAGGCTTTAATATCACTACCGTTGAATATGACAAGAGCATCTCAAAAATTAACAATTCTTCTGAAATTATGAGCAATGCATTTACTTTTTTGTTATGGATGTAGCTCCAAAAATATTCATGTGACAGCAAACAAGAAATTATTTTAAAATAGTAAGGGTTTAAAAGAGTAGTGTTAAAAAAACGCTTGAAATACAAAAATGGTTAATAAAGATTACCTCCAGTCTAGCAGCAAATTTATCTACTGTTGCCAACCGAAGAGATTAGTTCCAGAAATTTTTAATGGATAAAACTTTTGTACGATTTAAAAAATAAAATGTAAATATAAAAAGTATTGCCGATCATAAAAAAATACCTGATTAGCTGAAATTTGTTAAAATAATTTATACTTGTTAACTCAGTTTAACAAAATCATAAAATAAATAGCATAAAATTAGTGACTTAGTAGTTTTGTAGCTCACGGAAGTAAATAACATTTAAATTCATCTTAGTTACCATATTTATTTAATTCCTTTCTCTAAAAAATTATTATTGGGCGTTAAAAATCTCCGAGGAATAATTATGCAAAACATTTTTAATTATGCACGGACCTCATTCTCGCCAAGTCACAGTCTTAAAATTTTATCTATTTAAATAGGGATATTTCCCTCAGGTTTTTCCTACCCTCGAAGGGAATACCCTTTAAACCCGGAAAAGGGTTGATGAGGCGAAGAAGAGCGAGAAGTTGAGATGAATAAAGTTTTCCTGTTGCAGAGGAAACTCCTCCGGGGGCGGAGCACGACTGTAAAAACTCCGGGAGAATTTCAAAAGTTGTTGAGGGGAAATGGCCGCTGTCTTCCCGACTGCCGAGAGCTAACCTCGCCCCTCCTACTCAGACTTTTTTCTCAACAGGATAGGAACCTTGTCCTACATACGACTTCTTTAATCTCATGAAAATTGTTATTAATATCAGTTTATTTTATCAAATATATTATCACAACAAAATAAATTATTAAACAATCCTAAATAAGTCAAAATATAAACCGAAAATTTGTTATATTTGTATAGGTGCGAAAATGGTTGACAAGATATATCTTAGAAGAGAGTGGAATGGCCGGGGGGGGGGGGGGTGCACTAAATAAATTTTACGCAAATTAAGTTTTTATTCTATTTGTACGAACGTTTCGTTGTACTGGGGTTCAGTACATGGTAGAGACTGTACTGTTTTATGGACAACGGTTCTGCAAGGAAGTGACTAGTCCTAGGTCACGCTCAACCGCCAGATTTCCCCCCTTATTTTGGGTACCCTATTTTTATATTTCATAGACGATGGGTGGGCCCCAGGTGGGTCCTAGATCCTATATGATCCATCTCCGCCTTCAAACAGACTAAATAAAAGAACTGCCCGCAGCGGAATTTAAACCAGGATTTCCTGCATGGCAACTCCGTGCTCTACCACTGAGCCACCCCGCTCCCTCTATCAAATCATAATTTAATTTATAATTATATTTACCAATGCTTTATGACATTTATATGTCTATATATTTATTATAGCTTATACACAGTTATTTAATCTCCCAATAAACATAAAATTTATAAATTTTGCAAACCCATATAAATAAATGTTTTCCAGAAGCAAAATTAAATTAAAAGTATTTATATATTTTGAATATTTGATTAAATAGAACAGGCTAAAATTATTAACAGTTAGAATTCAGAATTTGGAAATAATGAAATATTCCCTAAGGTAAGTAAATTTCAGAATCTTATAATATTTTTCGTGTGTTATAGAAAATAATTTGCATACAAAATTGTAAATGTTTATGAAAAAAAGTGAACAAATGGATACCGAAAATAGATTGATGAAATATCAACGATTAGTAGCAAATTGGATGAAAAGACTTTGTTTGCATGTGAACATAGTTTATTAAATTGTTATTACAATTATTAATTGAAAAATTAAGAATTAAATACAATTATTATTTGAATTTTAAAATACATAAATAGAATGAAAAAGAAATTCAAAATCATTTTTTTATAAATGATTTAATAATTGAGAAAGCTTTACTAATAATAGGAAAATTACTAATAAAGAATAATAATTTTATCATTATTGATCACTAGCTGTCAATTGTTTATAAAAAAAATAATTATTTAAATCTGAATCCGAGTTCTATAAATGTTTTTGTAACACTATACAACGCAAGCAATGTTAACATTGCATTTCTTTAAAGAAATATGACCAAAATAATTGATATGGCTATTCTTGATGATAACATTAAGTAGCAAATCAAAATAATACAATGAAATTAAATGCGTTCTATGTATTTTAAATTTTCAGTCTGAAACTGAATATATTTTTTTTAATTTACTACTAATACTTTGTAAAAAACTTAAGCTTCCGAACCAATTTTTGTTTTTACCTTTTAATTTATTCATTTTATAGCACCAACATATGTATACAAATCGTTTTTGGCTAAAATAGTTGACAGTTTAAATTTATTGCTACATCCTTATGACAAATATCACTTTAATATGCATAATTTTTGTTTAAATATAATTACTACCATGACCAATGGATGCGAAATACATTTATCCAAGGAAATAGGAAAATGTATTTTTACTCTCAATACCGGTATCAGTTTAGTGCAGAAAAAACCCGCTAGATAGCACAAGCATCATTCATTTCAAAGGAAAAAATACAGGTTTCTGTTACTTCTAAACATGACATTGAAATTCTTCTGGTAATGTATATATTTCTAATCTATATGGATACTAATATGTAAATACCAATACATAAGCTCAGAAAGTTAGTACAGAATTTAAATTTACATATTGGAAAATCTATCTAAATCTTAATTATGTGAACTTAGACATTTACAGTAAACATAGCCTGTTTTAGTAGTTTTAATTGTTTAAAAATTATCATTTTTAACTAATAGGAATAACAACTTGCTCTATAGTTTTATTTTTTGATCTTCAATAAAGATTAAATATACTTAAATCCACTACAGTAAACTATTTAAAAATATATTTTTCATAGTTTTTATGATTAAATAATTAAATCAAAAGTCAAATCGTAACTCTAAGGACAAAATATTTTCTAGCCCTACTTTGTATTTATTTATACTTTCTATATATATGCTTAAACATATTTTTGTGTTGAAAAATATTAATGAGCAATTCCTATATTTACCTAATTACCGTAATTATTTACCGTATTCTTCATAATGATAAAGATAAAATAAAATCAAACCAAACTAAAATCGTAGCTTTATACAATTATTTTAGAACGAAATGTCATATTTATTTTTAGAAAAACACTTTCTTGCCCTGTTGTTTTATTTATTTATATATATATATATATATATATATATATATATATATATATGTGTGTGTGAGTGCGTGTGTAAATCCAACATATGGTTACACCATAATATAGAGCTAACTCGACTGTAAACCTACTTTTATGCTAAAAAATTATGTAAAAATTTAAATGTATGATAAAAAGGTGTGCATATTGTTCAAATATAAAAAAAATATTTTCTCCTCATTTATTTCATATATTTTTTTATATGTCGTTTATATTATTAACTTACAGAATATATATATTACTTTTGTATTTAATTTATCATGTTTATAATTGTTATTATTAGTTTGGGGTTAAGAAAAAAAAGAGGATGGGACAAGCATTTAAAACAATTGTCAGTTATAAGTTCAGTAATATAGGGATAATAATATTATTGCATTTGTTAATTTCTAAAATTAAATAAAAACAATTTATTTGAAATGTAGGTCAGGAGTGGTTGTTAAAAATGGTGCATATACATATAATGTGTGTGTGTTTTGTGTTTGTGGTATAACCAAAACATTTCTATTTATAATTTATTTCTTTTTATTCTATAGTTAGATGCTATAATTTTTTTAATATTTTCAAATATTTGATTTGAAGATAAAAGATAAGACTTGGGTTCGAGCCCCGGTCCTGGTCATTTCTATTTATAATTACACCAACACTGGCATTTGTTTTGATTCATTAATACACTCAATTACTCACACAGAGATAATATTTAAATCACAGATACAGAAAACCTTTTCCTCCCCCGTGTTTACAAGTAAACGCTTTTTCAGCGAACCAAAACAATTTCAAAGCGGTCCCTTAATGGGAATCCCTGCGGTGGAATTGAGCCAATAAAAGCAGGATTGAATGAGAAGAAAGATCGTAGTATATTGTTTGACAAATAGGAGCCGAGGATATGAAGCTGGCTACAAGGCCCGCATTATCAGCTGTAAAAGCAAAAGTGGCCTATAAAGAATGTGCCGCCACGAAACGGCACCAATACCGCATCTTATGAAAAAAGAAAATCTTTTTTAAAATGAGACATTCCCATATTGTTCCTTTTCATTCCCAGTCCCTTATATTCATATTATATTGCCAGAAAAGACATCCTGAACAAAAATAACAACTTCCATGTTCTCTGTTATTTTATGCGTGTGTTGTATTAAAAAAAAAGACATGGCTGTATACCAGGTAGTATACAGCCCGAGAAATATATGTAATATTACTAGCGAAAAATAATTACTTGTTTACAAAACTTAAATGTTTATACCTGAATGTTCATTAACTAAACAACAGGACCAACGACAAAGTAAGTAGTGTAAAATATATTGAAGTAATGCATAGTGTACTTTGCCGGAAAATATCTAAAGTACTTTGATTAAATGTACAGTCATAAATATAGCCTGAAATATTGGTATTATTCTAAAAAAAAAAAAGTGTACGACTACAACCCATGAAGGGCTCTGGATTCAGTACACGGTAGGGACAGTACTACTTGAGGATAACGGTTGGGCAGAAAAGGGGTTTGGTCCAGACAACCCTCAACCAAAAGGTTTCCCCCTTCTTCAGGAGTACCCATTTTATAAAATCTGCAGATCTGACTGGATTAATCTACGACTGCTAGCAGATTAAATAAATTAATTAACCTAGCCTGATTTAAATCCGGGTTTCACCACAGCAACGTAGCGCTCTACACACTGAACTATACCGTTCCTTATGTTAAATATTATAATGATTTCAAAGTTTAATGAATTTATACAATCAAATGTGTTGATTTAATTAAGATCTGTAGGTATGGATATTAAGATTTTAAGAAATATTAATTATAAAAAAACTAATATAAATGTATCTAAATGATACACACATAAAATATATAATGTAAATGATCCTTATAAATTTTTTAAAATAAAAAGTTTACGTAGTGAAAAATTAATATTTTAACATATACTTAGTTGGACGAAACCATTGCTATAATTTCCTTGAAATGCTCATATTGTCATATAACTATTATTTTCACTTTCTTCAAGTAAAGTATAAAATATTTGTGGGTTTAAAATGAGTTATAGTAATTTATTCCATCGACAGATCGAATAAATTAAAGGTTCATCTTTCAATTACTACATTTTTACATATAAATAAAAATTCATCAATATATATCGAGAAATATATTGTTAATTTCTATATTTCTCCACAAAATAATATACAGAACCGAAGAATGTGTCTAATCAAAATAACTATATTCTGGTCGTCCTTATATGCTAAAATGTACATCTTTATTAATTATATGGTTACAGAAGTGACAATTAATTTGAGTGCATGAGGAAAGAGGCTAAGAACCGTAACATTTTTTTTTTTTCTAAAAATATATTCTAAAAGTTGAATCGAACGTATACACAGTTTCGAACTTAGCCGCTTAATCGATATTCCACGACTTCCATTGACCAGCCTTACATCCACGTCTGGGAATAGAGATGTCTTTCATTGCGACCTCTCTCTAGAGCTGCATATAAAGTTACAATTAGAGCGTCTGGCTGAAGGATGCTCTATCATGTGACCAGGGTATCTAATGTTCTATCAATCCTCAGACAATGATCTCCATTGAAGAATATTCATCTGTTCTAGGAAGAATCAAAGGATGGATGAACTCAATTGAATGTTATGGACATTTTTCTTCTAAAAACTGAGTTAGTGCTTTTTAAAAAATAAAGAATAAACCTTGACAAAATAAATATGATATACACATATCATATTTATTTGTGTGTATCTTTAAAACCCATTAATATATTGTTAAAATTAAAAATAAGGTTGAAAAATTAAAAAAAAAAAGTTTCAAAACAAAACTATCAATTTATCCTCTACAATTGGTTACTATTTTATGAAATTTTAATTTCCATCAATAAAAGTCTTAATGGTACAATTAAATTAAAATGTAGTCAACGCTGTGTATTTTAGTAAAATTCACTGCCCAACTGGATTATTTTTTAATTTTAATCTATGTTATATATCTTCCCAACACTACTTTTTTTACCACTTAAATATTTTTTGTAATAATAAAATTTGTAAAAGATTTGTTCATTTTCATTTTAATTTGGGTCGAAACGTATATAAAAAGTAGATGAGAGGTAATGAATTTTGGACTAAAGGTTTTTTTTTACACCCAAGGAAAAATATTATTTAAAAGTCCAGTACCCTAGACAATTAATATAAAAAAACTACAGGTGAAACCCAAGCACCTAATAAGAATGACACAGAATAACGTGGAGGATCACATCAGGCACTTCAGGAGAGAACTGATCTGCAACAGGGACCATTTAAATATAAAGTTTTGAGTGATGATGAAATTTATGTATTGAAAATGGCCAAATAGGGTCGAAACGTATATAAAAAGTGGATGAGATGAAATGAATTTTTTGACTAAAGGTTTTTTTTTACACCAAAGAAAAATGTAATTTGAAAAATAAAAATTATTATAGAGTAAGGAACGTTCAAAAGAGGCTTAAAATAATTGTTGTTACTTGTGCGGTAAAATTCCAAACAGAATATTCAGTCTCAAAATTAAATATTGACAGTTATTTTTGTTTTCTGTTTTTAGTTTTATGACTAAAACTAAGGGGTTTATGTTTGGAATTTTTCCACTCACTACATTTTTTTCTCTAGATTATGTTTATTCAGTAAATTAAATTACACGTTTTTTCATCTTTCTTATATTCTTTAAATTAATTGTTGCTATACAAATTCTATAAGGGACGCATTAGAGTTGAGGGATAGTGATATGTTTATGTATATAAGCCTCGTATATAGATATCTATGTAACTAGCCTATGTACTTATTATTTAAAGATTTTTATATTTGTTAAGATGGAATAATAATTAAAGTTATCTCCTCATTAATCTCTTTTAGTTGTCATTCGGGATTTTTGCCTATTGGAAAATAAACAAATTTTGATAAATACTAACAATATTTTCAGTTTAAAATCCTGAATATCATATATGTTTAATCATAAGAAAGTGATATATAAGACGTTCAGGATCAAAAGTGAATAGCTCCTTTAACAAATTTTCGAATGAGTTTTCCACATTTTTCGCTAATTTAGTCCAGCAATATTTATCTAACACGACACTATGCCACCACATTTCTCATGACAAAAAAAAAAGTCCGGTTCTGAACCTGACGAGATAAAAAACGTGACAATTTTTTAAATTTTGAGTTAAAAAGATTGACATCCTGAATACCTCATGTTTTATAGACATCGTAACATATATCCTACCGGATACTTACCGATTGAATATGGGAGATTTTTTAGCGGTAGATTTCAACTGTGAAACGGGTAGGGAACAAACAACGAACCGGGACTAGATAGCGAAAATTATTTTCTTTGTTGCAGAGTAAAACTAAATATAAAATGTAGAAACCTTGTAATATCAGAAGGGCGGTTTATGATTCCAGGTAAGGGAAATTAGTCGGGGTAAAGGTAAAAGGTCCTTTATCATTGGCTGGAGTATAATCCTTCTTGGGCGTTATCAGGCGCGGAGAGAGAAGTGGCAGTGAAGGAGGAAATGAAGAAGAGAAAGAGTAAAAGAGAGAGATCGATACCACGTGACCAACACCTGGACACTAGCGCTCGATTGGGGTGGAAATGTCTGGAACTACTTGAAGACCCCCAACGCTCCCTCACCGGAATCAGGTAAACCAGGTGTGAGGGTTTGTCTCCCCACCAGGAGGGGATAACAAAAAACCTTGGTTCTAGGCAATTATTTTCTCCACAACAATACTAAATCTTCCTAATTCGATACTTTTAAAATCTAATATATTATTTAAACAAATATGCCATACCATTATTGGATAGTAATTTAATAGAAGTATAAGTAAGAAAATGGTCCGGGTGGAGGTCAGAAAAAAGTCTCTATAGTAAGAAGAACTGCTTATTTTTAAAGCCAATGTTTTGACCCACATAGGTCTTCTTCAGGGCTAAATACAATTATATAAGGTACTTGTAAGTTAAAATAGTATATGGTGAAGAATAACAATGTATGTAGTATATTGGTAAGAATAATAATGTATTTGTTACAGAATAAAAAAATATACAGTCATCTGGAATATGAGTGATAAAAAATATATAATAAAATGGGGAGCCCTTTAGGTAGGTCTAAAAGAAAACAGAAGGAATAGTAATAGAGAAGTATCGAATGAGAGTTAAGGAATAACATTAAGTAAAATAAAAATTAATACAATTAATAAATTAATACAAGCATAACTCGAGGAGGCAAGGAACCAGTAATGAGCTGTTAAGCCACTCGAAGAAGAAGAATGTAATAATACAATCTGCCACACTTGAGGGCAATAAAAGTTTTTGAAATCTATGAGCACATTCAGCAAAATATTAAGGCTAACGTTTATTAATTATTTGCATCCCGTTTGATCAATCATAATTAAAAAATTTGAATTCAATGACTAATCAATGATATATCAATAAAAAAGTGAAAACAATCGCAATCATTATTATTTTGAAGATCGATTATTGTTTTCAGGTAGAGAAGATATGAGCAATTATTTACTAGAAATTCCTAATCTGTAGTTCAACCACTGGTTAGCAGTTAGTTAGTCTAAAACCATGACAATTTTAACGTAAACTTATTTATCTATCTATCTATCTAGGTGGCGCTACAACCCTTGGTGGGTCCTGGCCTCCTCAATGAGCCGCCGCCATTCGGCCCGATCTTGTCGCTCTCCAGCTTCTGATCCGTAGCAGGCTCCTTGCATCCGCTGCCACTCCATCAACCCATCGAAGCCTTGACCTACCAGTCCGTCGTGTACTGTGAAGGGTTATGGCCACTACTTTTCTAGGAATTTCTGAATTCCTGAATCCAGTACAAATTTCTTCAGTGCTAGATTAAAAAGGAGACAGGCCAGTCCCCTGTCCCAAGCCTTTACTGGAGGAAAATGCGGCATAGCAGTCAGACTGGATTCGTACCTGACACCTTACATCTTTCATTGTCGATTTCACGAGACGTACCGTAAAACGGGGTGAATAGAAACAGTGGGGTGAATAGAAACGAAACTTCATTTTTTTATGTATAATTTAATTCCTACATAACTATAGGTAAATTGTGGCAACTTTTTTTTTTTTTAAGTTGCTATACTTTAGGCTGAAAGGGAAATAATGGTTTGTTTGGTTAGCAGCACTGGTTCCTGTTTGTATGTCTTGTTGAATTTTACCACACGATTTTTGTGTTTTTTTATCCACTTTGATTTTTCCAGGTAAGTCATAATACGTAGTGTTCTTCAAAGTAAATAGCTGTACAAAGCATAGTTTAATTATTCATATAAAAGATTAAGGCTTACTTTAAGCTTTAACTTTAACAATATTATTTCAAAAATTATTCATGTTTTTTAAGTTAGGTTTTCAGAATTTATGGGGTGAATAGAAACACATAATTTTTAGTGTTTCTATTCACCCCACAAGAAAAATTTAATACTAAATCACATTTACCCTATTGTGTGTTTTATATTTATGTTAGACTCTTATTTGACACAGCAGGACTCTGTAAAATGCTAAGAAAATACAAACCGGTGGTTGGAGGGGGCTACAAAAAGCATGATCCAAAAACAATCGAAAATGCACTTTCTGACATACAGAAGGGACTAAGCCTTCGGGCGTCTGCTGAGAAACATGGTTTGCATTATAGTATTATATATGGACACTTGAAAAGAGGTCTCAATATGAAGAACCATGGTGGTCAGGCAGCTTTATCTCTCGATTCAATGGCATGATATTTTTCAAAGATGACCTGTCCAATTTCACAATTTATTAATCATAATTTAATCTTGTTAAATACGGTAATTGACTACCAAATCAATTTCTTTACTTACAGTTATGTAACTTCTTTTGGTTATATACTGAAATAAATCATTAAATTGAGAATTAAATTTGTATTTATCCATTTACAAATTAAAAATACCATATTTAACTGTTTCCATTCACCCTCGATTCGTATCAATTGAAAAAAATATGAAATCGAAGTACTGTTTCTATTCACCCCCATTTGCGGGGTAAAAAGAAACACCATGTTTTAATTTTTTTTCTTTAAAATGAAATAAAATTAAAACAATTAAATACTATAAACAAATAGGTCTAACAGAGACCTGTGTTTGGTCAAAAAATTGTATATCTAGAACAACTACAAATATGGAAATTTCAAACCAAAGTTGACAATTGTTTCTATTCACCCCGTTTTACGGTATCTATTTGATCTAATATTAAAATTATTTACTATTAGATAAGTACTGAATGGTTGTTTAATCATGTTTTTATCCCTCAATGCCAGTGAATATGTAATGTAAATAATAAACCAATGTATGTAAATAATAATTCTATGTTTTTGTATTATTACACCAGCTTCTTCTGACATATAGGTGTGTCAGAGAATGTATGTCCAACCATGAGTATTCGAAAGCATTGACTTGAATTTATGCGGAATTCTATAGGTTAGCCCACTGATTCCTATGAAATACATTAAATACAGTACATTACAGCCAAATAAAAAACATAAAGACTAGCTAGCAGTTATAGGTGTCATGTTATCTACTTATGGTAAGACTAAAGACTTACCAGACTAATGATACTCAACTAAACCTTGATGTCTAAAACACAGAAATGAAAATTTTTATTATAATTTGATGATTTAAAAAAAAAAATTACCAGTAAAATAAAATGATTCCTTATTTTTGATGATCTGGAAGCATTGAAAAAATTATAAAACCTGTACCAATACAACCCTTGAAAGAGTCTGAGCTTGAATACATGGTAGATGTATTGTTTTGAACTGTACTGTTTTTGGACAACGGTTGTGCAGAGAAGTTGTTTGTCCTACATTACACTCAACCGCCATATTTTTCCCACTTATTTTGGGTACCCATTTTATAGAGGCTGGGTGAGCCCCAGGAGGGTCAGGAGATCCCATAGGATCCATCTCCGGCTGCTAACAGATAAAATAAAAGTCTTGCCAGCAGCGGCATACGAACCCAGGACATTCGGCATTGTAGCTCAGAGCACTTCTAACTAACACTAACACTGAGTCACTTCACTCCCCAAATATAAGTTCTACTTCTACCAACTCTTGATTTGGTTATCTGTAACATCAGATTAAATTTTGTTCATAAAACTTCATTTAATTATTTTTTTAGTGAATTTTCACGGCCTAGAAATATAAAACGTTCAGATATACAAAGGCGACTCAGTGGTAAAATCCACTTTACCTGATATTCGTTTACTGGGTTTTCTGCATGAAAATATCCCTGGTTGCAGTGCATTATATTATTAAAGTTGGGAATATAAAAAAGGTTCTCTGAAGTTATTAGTAGATGAGATTCCTCCTTTATTATTATTAATTATATATTTTAAATCCACAGTTACAATAAATGAGTTTCTTGACAAGAGAAAATTTATTTTGGAACAAACTATATTTCACGAAGCATTTATGCATAAGGTTTTAGAAATTAGAAGTATTTAAACAAAACTATTTTTTTTTAAAGTTTGTATGTAATAAATTACTTTAAAAGAGAATTAAAATTTTCCTTTTAGGAAGATTTTAAGTAGAATAATTGTAATTTTATAATATTAGTAGTGTTTTGTGATTTCATTTTTCCGTAACTTGATTCGAATTAACATTGAGTAAATAAACTTAGTTACCTATTTTTTTGTGGAAAATTTATTATTGCAAACTACCGAATTTTTTATTTTAAAAATAAATGTTTACTATTGAAACATTTATTTTTTGGTTTAGCTAAAATAGTTTGTTTTTCTTTCATGGTAATAAATCAAGGTAGGACATATTTAACAAAGTTTACACAATATAAAGAATAACATCCAATATTTTGTGATATTTACAAAAAGGATACTCTATGTCCCCTAATATTGAAATCTATATCTAGTTTTCATTAATCGTTCTGAAACTTATCCACAACTATTTTTTTATTTATTTTACAAGATAATTAATCTAGATTATAGGGACATGATAACCTGTTAAAAATATTAGGTATAACCTTCACTTTTTTTTTTACAATTTACTTACTTATTTTTGAAAATATTTAAATTTATATTTTAAATTTCCAGAGGCAACTCTGTATCTACACTAATATTAAAGTTCTTGAAAGGCCACTTTTAATAAAATGTAAAAATCGATGCAGCTCTTTATGACGGATTTAAGTTTTAAAATAATAATTAAAAGTTAAATTATTTGTTTAGATAACTTTATAATATAGCTATTTTTAAAATTAATTCCTTTTTTTTTTAATTTTCTACGCTGCTCAATAATTCTTAGTATTTTTTTTAAATCTTAAGTTAGTTTACTTTAAACAAAGAGACACTTATCTGAATCTGGAATAACTAATTTTAATTAATATTAATTTAATTCAAATTCATTTTTAAAGAATAATTAATATTTTAGATACGCTTGTTTTTTCAAACTAATAATAAAATGGAAAAAATAAAGTATAACCTCCATATTATTGTGAACTTTAAAATATAGCTAAAAATAATAACTTTTTTATTTAATTTTTAAGACTACTTCAGTGGCCTTAGTATTTTTTTAAACCTTAATTGAATTTACTTTTAATTATAATAATTCATTTTTTTAATTTAATTTTAATTCATTTTTAAAGACTAATTAATTTTTTAGATAAATTTGATTTTCAAGTAATATTAAAATGGAAAACAATAAAGTATACCCCCCCCCCGCATTATTGTGAAATTTAAAATATAGCTTTTTTTAAAAATAATTACTTTTATTTTTAAGACTACTCAGTGTCCTTAGTATTACTTTATAAATCAATTTTATTTAAACATTAAGAAAATTAGTTGAAACAAGTGTATACATAATCTCCGAAATGAATTACTTCCTCAATTATACCATCGTGACAATAATAAAGATATATATTGGAATATTTGAGTGGACATACCTTTGGGTGGACCGGCCATGCAAGGTGGAACAGGTTCCTAAGGACATATGGCGGCAGTCCAAATCACCATCCTCTGTAGGGAGCCATTGAAGCCATCTTTCTCCTATCTCCGGTTCCGATCCGGCCCAATGGAGTCAGCTATTGGTGAACGGTCCTGGCCAGGTAGCCGTCAGGGTGGAGCAGGTACCCATCTTAGGGAGAACTGTTAGGCAGTTCGGTTGACGACGGAATAAAATGACGAATTCAACTTCATTGAATAAACCAACTAAACCACAGCGTTTTGAATAATAAGGTTTAGCGATCCCGAAGGCTCGACGCCGATTTTATTCTCTGCTTACAAACTTCCGTACATGGACCACTACCCAAATCCAAATCCGCAAGATCATTCCTAATCCATTTTGATTGTTACGTAATATTTTATATTACTTCATCAGTACGATAAGAGATCCTTTAAATAACACATGTCGCTCATTCAAAAAAACGTCATAACTAAAAACAACCAACTTTTAAAAGAAGTATTTGGAACTTCCTGTGAATTAAGTAAATAAAAATTTGGGTCATGGTAAAGCAGAGCATTCCTATTGGAATTGTGGTATCGATATTTTTATATAAATATTTTTTTGAAGAAGAAAATATTGAAAAGCTTGAAACTTTTTTGATTTTAACTTGTGTCATTATTCCACCTTAAAAAAAAATGTTGGACATGGAATATCCGATATTCATAAATTAAAAAGTTTTGACCAATACTATCGCTGATGAAAAATGCTATTTCTTGAGTTCGTCGTTCAACTTCAATTCTCCAAAGACAAACGCCCTAAGCTCCATGTCAATTACAAAATACTCATTTACATGACTATGATAAGACCTAATTAGAATTAGAGAAGTAGAGCTTTGGGGCTCCACAATCACATCGAATTCCTCTCGTATCTAATCCTTACAATCCAAAATCCCTCTTATGAACTTCATTGCTGCAAACTTAGTTGCGAATAAAGTCTTCCATATTGACTTTAATGTCCCATTGATTGCTGGATCGGTAGGGACCGTACTGTTTCCAAGTCGTTTGTACAAGGATGTTATTAAGCCAAGATCACGCTAAACTGTCATGATTTTCTCCAAATCAAGGGTATGCACAATATAAGGGCTCGATGGGTGGGAAAACCTGGGAGTGTCTCCAGGCAATAAACTGCTAAAAAATAATTTATCTGCCACAGTAGGTTTCTAAATCAGGATCTACAGATTAGTAATCCAGCACTGAATGTAATTAACTATCGTACTCCTTATTTTTACCCTTAAGAAAGGACTAAAATTTGCCAAATAGTTTTTTCCTTCAATCTAAGAAACTAATTCCTAAGAAACTAATAAGAAACTAATGTTTTTAATATATCAATAAATATATTAAGACAGTTCTTCCAACGAAATAAACTATTTTGCCAATGCAATAAAAGTTTTCATTTTAAAATTCAAATCTTATTTTAAATTTAAATTAATGTTTCTGAAGTTGATTCAGCCTTAAAATAGGAAAACCATACGTTTGAAAGTTGAATATTTTTTATAAAACTATTGATTATTTTAAGTCAATACTAAATGACTATTTTAAGTAAAACAGTAACATATATTTTAAATATAAGAACTGTAATAATCAAATATAATGATTTATGTATATCTCTATCCTCAAGAAAAGTATTTAATTGCCTGATAATTATTTGTAAGGAACAATTATAAGTATTTAAGTAAATGTGGAATATTAGCAAGTAAGCTGAAGACTAAGTACAGGGAGTTGAAGTCCAAGTATTGATTGGGGCAGGGTAGTCGACGTAACCCAGACAAAGGGTTAATTCATTTCAAAACACACAACCCGCAGGCATGTCGATACAAATATATATTCAAGGGGGTGTATGAAACTATTAACTAAGTGCTTTATTACAAAATACGGATTGTTATAACCTAGTATATATTGATCTTTCATTTTCTATTTTAAAAAATAATAAATATTTATATTTAGAGTTTTGTAAATATTACAAAATGTTTGGTCCAGTCTATAATACATATCTAAGTAATTTTGAAAAACCACACAATTATTGACACTACGAGTTTTGAAGCTGTAAATTTTTAAAGTAATCAAAAATACAGCCTATTTGGGTCTGCTTTTAAAATTATAATAGAAAAACTTGCTATGGGAAAACGGGAAATATTGTATTTTTTATTTCTTACTGATAGTTTAAAAATATACACAAAATATTATGGATTGTTAGAACACTAGTTTCTAGGTTATTGTTTCATTTGGAACGTGATGGCTCAATTTATAAGATGATTATTTAAGTGTTTGTATAGAACAGGGACAATATCATAATATAATTTATAAGAATGCAATAGGAAAATTCCTAAATCAAAATTCTAAGATACTGGAAAATTCTAACTAATAGTCTCGGCGGCTCAGACATAGTCAAGGCATACACCATATGGAGAAGAAAATATACATCACATCTCACATCAACAGCCTAAACTGACGCATCAAACAAAGACAGCAAACTCACTCAAAGACCTTTCAACAAACAACTATTTATTATATTTATTACTTTCTTGTAACACCTTTGACTAAATGCTTCGGTACAATTTTTATTATTCTTCTTCTATACAAATACAATACTAGGATTAACAATATTAGGTTGTTTGTTATTCTGATTTAATCAATGATGTGTGATACTTAGGTGCTATTGAAGCGGTAATAATACCATAGAAAAGAAGTTTAAATACATAATCCTACTAATATTATAAATGCGAAAGTTTGTATGTTTATCTCTCACGCAAAAACTACTGACCGGATTTGGATGAAACTTTACAGTAATATAGGTTATACATCAGAATAACACATTGGCAATGCAAGCACGGATTTAAGGGGGCCGCACGGGGGCACGTCCCACCCCGACAGTTTTTTAGGTGCTGTGGAGAATCCATTATAGCACATAATTAAAGGCAAATCACATGATAATATATAGTTGTTAAATAACAGAAAGAACATGAGTGAAACTATTTGTTTTGATATCCTACTAATATTATAAAGGCGAATGTTTGTACTTATGTTTGTTACTCATTCCCGCAAAAACCACTGAACGGATTTGGGTGAAACTTATTGAGTAAAATAGGTTATACATCGTAGGCTACAGCAAAGGCAGATTTATGTGGGGGTACGGGGGCATGTGCCCCCCCGTTATAGTACATAATTAAAGGCAAATCAGGAACTTAGCATCTTGAAATTTGTAGATAGGTTTTTTGTGTAGTTTAAGAAAGAAATTTGGATAATTCCATCCCAAGGGTTTCCCCTTTAATATAATAGGGGTTCAAAGGTTGTATAGAATCCGTTAGTTTTAAAGTTGGACATCTGAAATTTTGGATGTACGAGCAACTTAAATTATTTATTTAAAATGATCACGAAACTTTATGTGGCAGACCAAATTCCACGCGAGCGAAGCCGTGGGCATAAGCTAGTATCAAATAAAACAAAAAAAATCTTAAAAAATATTTAAATTAATTAAAAATAAAATGTTAAATGTGATTATAAGTATTAATTAAATTCATTAATTAATTGTGATAATAATATTTATTAAATGGTAAATTATTTAATTCTTATTATTATTGCTGAATAAACTAGTTATAATTTATCTATAAATGTATATACTTTAATATGCATAATATTATTACCTTATTATAGAAAAGAAATACTCAACACAGAACATACGTGTTTCACACCGAAACTATACCTCTGAACTAACTCAAGGGAATATGAGAACCAGGAAGTCATTTACCAAGAAGTTCCGTGACATATGCAGGTGACAGTCGGAGCCAACCTGTCTTAAATGTTACTGGTTTTTTATTACAATATTATTCAGTTTTCTATTCTCCCTTCCGACTTCTGTAGAAGAAACGTCACATATCTTGATAAAAAATACAAACAAATATGTGTATTCGTGAGTTATATGGCTACATAAGTGTCTAAGTAATAAAATTAATATTAAAGAAGTTTTACTTAAAGTAACAATTTCATGGAGCCAAACTCTGTTCCACATATCAATTATTTCATTAAAAATATAATTCACTCTTCACATTTAATTATCTTTTTTGAAGTAAATTATAAATTAAATCATTGAAACAGCAATATATAATAATACGTTTAATAAAATAAAATAGTATGTATATTAAAATAATAAATATATTTCAGATCTGGTTTTTATAAAAGTATCCTCATATTTTAAAAATAAATTTATAGATACACGTAGATAGAAATAAGTACATTGCTTACTTGGAGTTATTCATAGCTTCGTGTTTTGATAAACAATATTCTTCACATAGCTAAGTAGTGTTTAACAAATACGTTCTATTTTCAAACACAGTGTAGATGAAATTCTTTATAAGACTTTTCCCTGCACTCATTTAACTCAAAACAATTGTTAATCTTATTGTTTGTTTTTTTCGTGTTTTCCTATTCATGATTTTTTACTCCATCATTGAGGTATTTTTAGATTTCCAGACAGTACCCTTGTTTATTTATAGGCTATGACACTACATATCAGTTATATCTAAACTATAATAAATATATTGCGTACAAATCGATTTAAAATTGAAATAGCGTGCTTAAAAAGTATTTATGTTGAAGACAAATAATTTCCGGTTTAAATCTCTTATTTACTTAAATCCATACATATAAAAAACAACATACGGTTTATGATCGCATAGCTCAAAGAATAAATACACCCCCACGCTGAAAGGGAAATGAGTAAAAGAAAAAACTAGAAGTTTTTATGATATAAACCTCTTTAGATATATAAATTCCTACAGTATTTTACTTTATAAAAAAAAATATATCTATGATCCAATTAACGAATATTCTCAAGAAATGCTTTATAAATTGATTTGAGATAAAAAATAATTCAATATTGAGTATAAAATATATACTGTGTGTAGAGTTTAAGACATAATAATGACAGTAATATTCTAAAGGATTTTACAAGTTTATATAAAATAAAAATATTAAAAAGGGAAATTATATTAAAAAAAGGTGGTTGAAAAATTAATAATTATTAGCAACTGAGAAGAAAGAAGAAGTCAATTTAATGTAATTTGACAATGCTTGTTTGTATCATGAATAAAAAAAAAGTAGATATCTTTTAAATAAGTAACATTCCTAGTTTTGGAGGAAATGGCGGATCAAAGTCAATGAGGAAAACACGTGACTTTTACCCTTCGCCGGGGAACATGTCCTTCTGTCCAATTCAATGAAACCATCCTACCTATTTCCGACACAGTACGATACTTTGGCTTCCTCCTAGACAAAAGACTTAAATGGAATCCTCATACCAGACTCAAAAGACGAGAACTTAACAGACGATTTAGCCAACTATACAGATTACTATGTAGGACCTCCGATCTTTCAATAGACAATAAATTACTACTATACATGACCATCATCAAACCTATTTGGATCTATGGACTGGAACTGTGGGGGACCGCAAAACAATCGAATATCAGACGCATTCAATCCTTTCAATCCAAAATCCTGAGAACTATTGTCAATGCTCCTTATTAGGTTTCCAACAAAACCCTCCATAATGATCTCAACATTCCTTTCGTCCTCAACCTCATCCCTACTAAATTTTCAAACATTCACCAAAACCTTGCCTGTCATCCCAACCCCCTGGCTCAGTCATTATCCAGTGCCACACATCCATATAACCCACCCCGCCGTCTAAACCGGCAATGGCCCCGAGATCTGTTGTAGTAATGTTATTTGGAGTACTGGCACTGGCCAGATTCTCCACTCACGACCTGTGTGTGTGAAGCGCCCTTAACCAGCTTCCATTGGCGTTTTATGCCAGAGACGCGGCTGGGAATGGGGGCTGGGGCTTCCCGAACTCCTGCTTTGCCCTCATTCCTGGAGAAGAAGCTCAGTTCGGGGACCCCAGGCAAATTGTAAATAGGGTATGAATGTGTACATTTTATTTTATTTTTTTTATTATTAGTATTATTATTTTTTTTTTTTTACTTTATTTTATTATCATTTCCGCATTAATTTCTTTCTGTTACCGCATGTATACATTTTTCCGCATGTATATATTTATTTATTTTATTTTGTTTATATTATTGTTTTGTTATGGAATGACTGTAAGCTACACAGCACTATTACTTATTGCCCACAAGTGGCAGATTGTAATATTTCAATATATAATATATTGTAATATATATATATATTATAAAAAAAAAAAGTTTTGGAGGAAAATAGTTATAAAGAAAAAAATTAAATATATTGTTATACAGACTAATTTTGAGAGCGACTGAGATTTAGGCCGAAATGTTACAATAGACAAATATTTTAAGATTTCTTCTATCTATTCTAATCTGCAGCCCCGTTTAATAGATGTTAATTCGAAATTTGTCCAGAGAGAGAAACTGTGTCGAGGGGAGCGGCATCGTGCCATTCTCGTAGTATTTGGCTCGAAATGGAGTTTTAATGTAAGCAATAACTCCTTTTCAAGCCAATGCCTGACTTACCCCTCTTCACAACGAAAATAACACGATTTTGCTTTACTAAGTACAAGAAACTAATTTTGAATTCGACATTACCTCATATTCATCGGCAGTTGTTGGTATAATATAAAATATATTCTCCATTTGTAGGAAAATGAATTGAATATTATTTAACTTCCCTGCTTTAGGCTTCCGGAGTTTATTCATGTCTTAAATTGTTCATTCGAAAATCGAATTAATGAGGTTCAGAGAAAGTTGATACCCAGAAACGCAGCAATAGTAGATGTCCTAACGCAGCGATAGAGCTGGCAGAGAATACAATTTATTTCCTCCCCACACACGGTCCATCGCGGTGGGTCGGTCTCGTGTAGGAAGTCACGTATAGTCCTGTCCGGTATGCTAATACGCCCTTTCCCTAACATACACATATAATTATTCACTATGTTTCTGATTGAAAATGTTTACTGCTCACATCTGGATATCACTTTAATTCTTGTCTGAGTGACGGCTTCCTCCATAAGAAGGCAGAAGATACAATATAAAAAATAAGTATCTGTCAGGTGTTCGGAACAGTGGGCAGCTAAACCGTAGTTTGTAGTCGGAAAGTAGTGATTGTGTCTAAAGATGGTTTTTATTATATCTCTGACAGAAAGTGTACGCATACATATGGTCGATACGTAAGCAGAGCGTGGAAAAAACAGCACATTTTCGTTTTCAATCAATTAGCTTAAGGATTCGTGAACATCTTTCCAAATCCCTTAATCTGAATTTACATTTTAAGGGTGATCAATAACAATGTCAAAAGGTCAATTATGCAAGTACCTTGATGATGTTCTTAACATTTTTTTTATTTGGGAGTTTCTCCTAGTAGATAAATTTTATATTTATTGGGAGATTATATAACTACCTATAAGATACAATAAATATATAGATCTATAAACATCATAAAGATATGTTAAACATATGTAATTATAAATTAAATTATGATTTGATAGAGGGAGCGGAGTGGCTCAGTGGTAGAGCACCGAGTTGCCATGCCGGAAATCCTGGTTCAAATCCCGCTGCAACGCAGTACTTGTATTTAGTCTGTTTGCAGCCGGAGATCGATCATATAGGATCTGGACCCTCCTTTGGGTTAACCCAGCCTCTATAAAATATTATAAAAATAGGGAACCCAAAATAATGGAGAAAATCTGGCGGTTGAGCGTGACCTAGGACAAGTCACCACCTTACAGAACCGTTGTCCATGAAACTGTAGAGTCTCTACCTTGTACTGAACCCCAGACCCTTCACGAGATGTAGCGGTACAGGGTTTTTTTTTCTCCTAGTAGAATATACCACATTCGCATGCTTGATCTGGGTTGAATAATTAAAAATTAATGTGCATTGCAAAGTATTGAATATTTTGTCTTCGTGTGATTATGTTGCAATTTTTTTAAGCTATCGAGGTGTTTTAAAAAAGCCTAATGTCATATTCGATAGTTTGCCTCGTACTTTTATAGTGATTATAGTGATATTAAATCAGTCATTTTTTTACATTTCATTTAATATCTAATATTTAATATATAATTTATAGACTAAATTATTTATAATTGAAATGATTAAAGAAGAATCGTAACAGAAAAGCCGGACAACAATCATTCTTTATTCGAAAAATAATATTTTATTTATTACTTTAATACATTTATCAATCTTTTCCAAACCATGGTGGGAGTAGAATGTTGAATGCGGAGTTACTTTGCTGGAAGACTCGGGTTCAGATCCGACTGAGGCAGATAAATTATTTAATTATTTAATTAATAATACAAATTAATTAATCTGTTAACAGCCACTATAAAATGGGAACCCTTAATTCGGGGTGGAAACAGGGCGGTTGAGCCTGATCTCGGAAAAATCACCTCTCTTCACAGCAGTTATCTTAGAAACTGTGTGGATTCTTTCATATACTGAATCCTAGACTTCCCAAGACCATGGGTGGCGAAGGTTTTTTTTCAAACTATGTTAGAACTATCATGTGATAAAATTACAATATGAGCACTGACCCCGAAAATATATATTTAAGTAAATATAACATATAAATGCAGATTCGATACAAAAAGGTATATTCGATACAAATATAACATTGGAATTGATTTATTTTTATCGAACTAATGAAATCAACCCACCGAACAGAAAAAGCCATTATTAACTCCAATATTTATTATTCTAAAGTAAATTCAAATATTAGGCTGTTGCTTATTTTATTCTGAGAACATTTAAACATTATTTGTTTTTAATTACAAAAGGAAATGCATGTTATATTATTAAATACCGACTGATAATGCTGATTACTGAGTTCTGAAAAAAACATAATCATACTGTACCATAAGGATCCGCCCATGTACCAATCATTTTAATTTTTAAATTAAAGAAGGCTTATCTGATATCGCACAATATTTTAATTTATAATTATTATAATTGTTCATCGGATAATATGCTGTGTACTGCCCTGTGTTCAAGGTCACCTGTGATCTAGTGGTTAGCGTAACAAACTACTAAACCCAAGATCGAGGGTTCGTAGCCCGGCAGGTAGCCCTAGGACTTTTTTAAGAGAGTAAAAGATCCTTAGTTACGCCGTCCTTCGGAAGGGACGTTAAACAGGGGTCCCGAGCCTGTACGCTGTCAGGTACTCGTTAAAAATCACTATCCTATTTAAACCTGGATAGGTAAAATTTAGAGCTCCCACTATAGCATCGTCCGATTAGCCATAGCATCATAAAGTGACGTTAAATGAACAAACAACTGCCCTGTGTACTCGAACACACAACAAATCATGTAGAAATTTGCATGTGTTGCAAAACTAATGCCTTGATGCCAGTTGGCAGTCATCCAACATGGACACCAATGGATCTCTATACACCGTCATAAAACCTAGTAACTCCATTTTTTGTTAGTTATATTTTTATTTTATTAAATGTAACGTTTTTAATTGAATGGGTGGTTAATTGTGAAAGATTGTCAAATATATTAACCCAAATGCAAAAGATATCCATGCTGATAATAAAAACTAAGCATCGGATTTAGTTTTTTTTGTCTGTAAAATTGGCGTGTTTGAATTCACGCGGTTTTATAATTAGTTTGATGATATTGTTCGCTAAATGTACGTAAAATATTTTCATTTTTTAATTAATAAAAGATTTTGTCAAATAATTTGAAATCAGTTCTTATAAGTAAATAAAAACCTATATCACTATAACCATGAAGGAATGAATGGTAGTTAATGTACTGTTTCTAGTATAACTGTTTTGCAGAGAAGTGATTTGTCCGAGATCCCACTCAATTACCAGGTTTTGTTCATTATTTTACCTACCAATGTTATTGAGGTTAGGTGAGCCCCAGGAACGTCCCAGATCCCAGAGTATCCATCCGTGGATGTTAGCTGATTAAATAGTTTATCTGCAACATACTGAGTATTCAAACAATTCTAATGTTATATATTTATATTTTATATTATTTTACTACATTATAAAGTCCCATAATTTATTTTATACTTATTGATCTGAAATTCAGAAGCATAAAATAATCAACCATATTCAACTTAAAAATCCTGTATAGGTATATTATATATATTTTTGAATTTCTTTAAAAGAGATTTTGAAAGTTTTCTCTCTTGTTTTTGGTCATTTTTATATACAATAAAATATACGTTCCGACTTGAAGCCTCTCTTATTTATTGTAAAAATTACTTTTGGGGATTGTAGTATTATATATTATGACGTATTTATTCATACTATAACATAGCATGGGAGCTCAGTGTGTAGAGCGCTGAGTAGCTATGCTGAAAGTTCCTGGTTCAGATTCGGCTGTTGGATATAAATCATTTTCATTGCATGATCTTCAGGCCCACTCGAGGCTCACCAAGTCCCTTTAAAGTGGGTACACCTCTGTTGAGGGAAAACATGGTGATTGAGTGTGATCTCAGAGTAATCACTTCCCTGCAAGACCGTTATTCTAGAAACATTATTGTCTCTTTCATCTACTGAACCATCACGGATATTATTTTTTTTTGTAATACACTTGAAAAAGATTTGGAATTTTTAGAATACGGTTTTGGTTTAGAGACGATTTGTGCCACTTTATACCATGTTAAAAAATCAGGAATAAACACGGTCTTTTGCTTTTATCTACGACGATATAAATGAGCCATATTAATTTATCATATTTTCAAACTGACAAATTACTATCACATGATATTTACTTCACGCTGTATCAAAATATATTAAAATCTAAAAGTGAAAATTACAACTAACGCTCAAACTATTTTGAATGCCGTCAGTCAGATTCCTAGTAGACACCGATAAAAACGGCATTCTTAGCGCTGTTACATAAATCTTTCAAGAACATCTTAGCAGCCCGAGCGGACGATGGAAAAAGAGGGAAAAAACAAAACAAAACAAAGAGATGAATATGTTTTTGCTCGAGACCTCGTAAAAGCTAACGGTGTCATTGTGGAAGGGTTGTGCGGTCAAACAACCCCAAACATAGCGGTACCTAGGTACACCGTACCTCGGTGCTTCCTGGTCCAGTTAGTAGTGGAAAAGGTTCAGTTACTGCGACACCCTGGGGTAATTCGTCTCTCGGGAATCGAGGTGAGTTCTTTAAGTATATATTGGGAACGACTTGTAGAACCTAGCTTGTAGTTCTGACGTTCGATAAGTACAAAACAAAACAAAATGTACACTACGCGTTTTAGAATATTGATTCAGATAACTAAATATTATATACTTATATTACAGAAAGTAAGTGGAACTGTTATCTATTTAAATTTAAAAAAACAGATAAGTAAGACCTATTTATTTATGTTTTATTTTTATACTATACCTACATCATTTAAAGTTATTAATTTACTATTTCCCTTGACAATAAACCGTAAATCACATAAATTAGATTAACAATATTTAGAAAATTTAAAATATTGAGATAAAAATCTAAAATTCCATATGATCAGCGAAAAACCGCGCAATTGAAATGATATTATTTTATTATATTAATTTAAGTATTAAATTATTGAATGTTTCGAAATAAAAAAAATAGTGTATAAGTGACTGTACTGTTGGGCCATTAGTCGATTCCAAATTAATAAATACAATTATTATATGATGCAATTAAATAATAAATATTACTATAATGCTGAATGTTTTAAATAATTAAATTTAAAAAATACAATTTCAAAGGATTTTTATACATACTAATAAAATATTATTTCTATTACAGAGTTAAAAACCTAGGTAAATTAAGATAAATTTAGGAGTGCAATATTTTAAAAAATCGATGACCTTATTTAAGTTTTTAAATACTTTGTTTCGTAATTTATTTTTAATAATACAGTAGAGAGAGGGAAATTTGTAATGTAATTTTCTAATTTATTTTAGATTTATTATCTTTCAAGATATAGCGAGCACCAGAAGAGTTTTGAATCGGACACAATACTTGCAAGGAATAGTATATTTTTTCTAAATTTTATATTGAGCTGTTTGAAATGATTTACTATTAGCTTAGACCATAACGTTGATGTAGGTAAGTCATATAAATTCATCCCTAAATTTTTATTACGTTCTATTTTGTTCTTAAAGATAAATACAATTAGTTTGATGTGGTTTAGAATTGTTCTAAGAGAGCGGATTGGCTCTGAGTAGATGAAAATCAATTATTTAATCTTTTCAATGTCACCTTGAGGAATTGAGGAAAAACCTGGCGGATGAACGTGATAACGGACTAATCACCTCCTTGCACAACCATTGTCTTAGAAATATTCTCTACCATTATGAGTTGTAGTAGTCACTCGTGTGACCCATTTTGTAAAATACGTTTCCAACTTAAGGGGTTGTATATTTGTTATTGTTATCTTTTAGACTAAAACTGCGTATAAGATTTATTTATTTATTTCCATACTGATTCCTAGTTTGGATTTATCAAGACTAAGATTCAAAATTATGAAAAAAAAGAGAACCCAAAAATATTTGCAGCCTGACCACTATAGAAACAGGAAGAATCTATCCAAGGAGTTTACAGCCCTAGAATCGTTAAATCTACTCCTCCATAGATCCTGCGAAGGATAAAATGCCCCTGAGGCCTCAGAGGACAGATTCCCTCCTGCGATAGGAAAACGGGGATTCGAAAAACTCCTGCCATTTCAGGATGAGATGCCAATCTACGCCGAACCCCTTCCTCCTTCAGAACCTTCCGAGAATGTAAATCTCCAGATTTGGAACTCTATTGTTGTCCTATCTGTCGCATCTCGGCGCCGAGCAATCGCGCCTTTGATTGGCTCTTTTACTACGCCCTCATCTTCCACGCGGGCCTCACAAATATCGTAAAAGACAGTTCGATACTCTCCGATGGAGCTTGCCTTCGTTAGGGGTGTGTTCTATCTTCCGAGGGATACGTCCGGAGCAAACATTGTCCGCCATAATATTTTACTATGATTCTCGATCTGTATCAAAAGTGAATTTTTGACTGTTGGGTATGCCAGATCCTTAGTGGTAATTCACAATAAATTTCAGCCTTTAATTTTAATTTTTATCAAGTTTTGTAAATTAAGAGAAGAATAGATATGATCTCAGCGATCCAAAGGCTCGGGGTATTAAAAATAAATAAGAGAAAACATTGTGAAACAAAGATTAGTCTATTATTAAATGACTATCCGTTTTGTTTTAGAATTATTTAAACGATAATATACCTACTACCACTTATGACTATTCCTCAATCACTTAATGAATTTTGGAGAAAAATGTTAAAAGCAAACCTCGTCTGACAAAATATTTTACAATGATTCTGAATCAGGATAATAGATTTCAGTAAAAATAATAATTTGCCGGCAAATAAACATATTAAATAATAACCAAAGTTAAAATAGCAAATAAACAATTGATTAGTAACAGCCTGATGACCTAAACTCAAGAAATTATGTAATATAAAATATTTAAATAAATAACTATTGCTAAGCGAAATATTTTCCTTAATATAAAATGAAATAAAACTTTACCTGGGATATTAGTAGCAGTGTGTAACGAAATAAAAAAGAAAATTTCAATTTTTTTATACTAAAGTTCCACCTATAAAAAATATTATGGTGGAAATGAATATTCTGACAAAAAATACATGTAAAACAGTAAATATTTAATCCAAGGAAAGAATTTTATTATTTGTAAAAGTTGAGACTTTTATAAACATTTAACAGAATCCTCATAGTGATTTTAATAATTTTATTCACAATAATTTATTTATTTTATAATTTTTATCTCTATTTGATTTTTGAATTATTTTCACTTATGATTATTTAAATATTAGGTATCACTTTTATTTATATTTAACTTTTTAAAAATTATTATCATACTTTATTGTTACATTTTTGCACTATTTGTGAACCACTTTAAGTACTATACATTTATTTTCTGCTTTCCTGAGCCTGTTTTACTAATATTCATTTTCAACTTTTAAGTACGACTTTTTAGTTTTACTTTTTTGGTTACAAAATATACGAAACTCCTCAGTTGATCCTTCCAGTACTCATAAGCATGGTTCAAAAATTATACACTCGATAGTACTTGGTACAAAATATTCACTACTTCGGATATAAAAATCGCTAAACCTGAAAATCCATGTCGGGATAATGAGAAAAACTTATTAAATCTTGTAATTGTTATCGGACCTTAAGAAGTGATCGAAGATTCAATTAATTCGATGTTTCTAACTGCCTGAAAAACGAGTTCTAAGATTTTCTTGCATACATAGGTACATAAAGACGAAGCTAATAAAACCGGGTTAGTTTATGATTCTTCATAGGTTTATCATAGTCGCCCCAACGTTAGGACAACCTAATATTTCGATAATTATTTCCCGAAGCCCTTTCCGTCAAGATGACCGTCCCTTTCCCTCAGGCAAACAAGGATGAGGAGGATATTTACGATCCTGAGATAGAGCCCTACGGCCCTTGGTAATAGATTAAGGATTAAGGATGGCTGGTCCAGCTGGGGTTGTATACTCCCAAGATTGGCTACGACCGTCCAATTTCCCCTGGAGGAGACAAGATGGTGTCCAAAGTGCACTAAACCGTCTCGACTACTTACACTCTTCAGTCTAGACTCTCCTACTTTCATCATCATCATCATCATCATCATTATCCTTATCATCAATAATATCACCATCTTTTAGGCGAAAGCTACATTAGCTTCCAATTTCTTGGAGGCTTCCATTAGCTCTGTTGTCCATTAAGTTCTAAGGATTTGATGTATTTTAAATATTTCTGAACTGTAAATAGTCTCAAAATAAATTAAAATTATTTAAATAATAATTTAAAACTCTTTAATGAATGAATCTTAAAAAAAAAATTAAAATACATACTATGAGTTTCTTGAAACGCTGACATTTTCAATTCTAAGGTTAATCTTCCGAAAATTAAATATAAAATTTTCAGTTTTAAATAAATATTAAATAACCCAGAAACTTATTTTTCACTCAGCTCGGAACTAACCACTCTATCAACTGACTGAAAATTTGGTATAAAACTTAAAATATATCAAGGCAACGATCTGAAAAATATGATCAGTGTTACGATTTTATATTAAAAAAAATTTATTTTTTTTTAAAAAAGTTTACATTCAATGATTCAATCCACATATAAAAAAATCACGTCACAGAAACTCACACCAATATTCCAAACAGATTCATACAATAGACATCAATCTTGCACCAAGGTGATCCACAAATAACTATTTTTTTTTTTCCTATTCCATCCAATTAACAATATCACAATAAAAAATTAACGAAAATTAAATGATTAATGTTTTAAGCATAATAACTTAAATTTTTATTTTATGTAGATCATCATAAATCTTCCCGTTTTCTCTTACAGGTTTGTTTGTTCATTTAACTTCACTTTATGCTGCTATGGCTAATCGGGCGATGCTACAGTGGGAGCTCTAAATTTTGCCTATCCAGGTTTAATTAGGATAGGTTACATCTTACAGGTTTGATGTGCTTGTATTAAAAAATTTGACGGTTTGATATTCCGTTCAGAAATAATTCGGAATAAGTTCTACATGGCTGTTGTCTGTTTTGTGAGACCATAATACTCCATTAAATAAATAAAATTATATTATTCCCGTCTTCTAAATTAATTAACTTCTCTACCAAATAATTTTACCTTTAAGAGTAGAATACAATTTTTTTAGTTTTGTTACGTGTTTTTGTTAAAATGCTAGTGCCATTAGTGACACTGATTTTTTAAAATTTCTAGAATTAAATTCGTAGATTTAATTACAATGTCTTCTATATTTTATTATTTTCATTTAACGGTAGACATGTTTCGATATTCAAATTAAATCATTCTATTTCATACTTTTTACATTTAAATAGATGCTTCACAGTAAGTTTTGTATTATCACAACTTTTGCAGGTCGGTTGATGAAGCCCTTAAAGCAGATGGAGATGAGTTAATTTGAGTTTTGTATGTCCGAATCTTCGCCTGCTTATTCAATATAAGTTTTGAAAATGAAAAAGTAAATAAATTAAAAAAATAAACAAAAATTAAGTTAGAAGAATGTTAAATGGTCAGGGGATCCAATAAAAAAATGTTTACCCAAAATAAGTTTAACTCATTTTATTTACTATCAATAAATGATCTAAAACTTAGACCGAAATGTACAGTTTTTTTTAAAAGTTTTTTTTACTTTACTACCCTGATCAATTTATAATATTTTAAAACATACGCAGTCAACCATTTCCATAACAAAAATTAATTAATTTATCTTTAAAAGCATAATAACCCTAATTTGTCTTTTTTGTACATCATCACAAAAATCCCCGTTTTCTCTTAAAGGATTGATATACTTGTTTTCCATTCAGAAATAAATCGGAATAAATTATGAAAATAAAACGGAAAATTCTCCTCTTCCAGATTATAGGAATAATAAAAATGTTTTTCTTCTCGCTAATCAAAAATGTATCGTTTCGGATGAAATATCTTAAACAAAAGGGCTCGGGGGTTTATGCCCTTTCCCTGGACTTTTTAAAGTCCTCTCAGTTTTCCAATAAAAGCCCTATCTTTTCATCAGCCGGTAGTAAAACCCGCTTCGGTTTTCTCTATATATATTGGAAAGTATTTCTGCTTTCCCGGGTCACGTCTGTTCTGAAAGAAGGGGGGAGTCTCAGGCTTTTCCAATTTTCCCGGCGGACGAATATGACTGAGCCGGATATTTTTATGTACCGCCCCGCGCACCGCACACTCAAGTGAGCGTGTGTTCTCGTGAAAAACTTATGAAACAAAATGGCGGCCGGTCGGTGGAGTTTACGACGTAGGATATAAAGCGGAGGAGCCTTCCGTGGCCTAGATCGGCCACAATCCGCGTTCTCTTATTTACCCCCCCCCTTTCGATGAATAAGTCATCCCCTGGAGTATACAGTCTGCGGATGGCGGGCTACAGACCTCATATAACTCCAGAACGAGGATCTCATTGCCCTCTAGCCCTGGCCGATTAGTTATTCCGGAAAGGGTTCATCAAATCCGCATGCCTTTCTTATATCAGGGGCTGTTTAGTAATGGATGTTACTGAGAAATTATAAATTGGAACAATAAATATCTACTTTATGTTAAAAAAAAACTGTACAACAACCCATAAAGTGTGTGGGGTTCAGTTCATGGTTTAGACAGTACTCTTAGACAACGGTTGTATAGGGAGGTGATTTGTCCTAGATCACGTTCAACCACCAGATTCACATAGGTTCCATCTCCAGCCGCTAATAGATTATCTAAAAACCTCCCAAGCGGGCATTGAACCAAGCCCCTTCAGGTTGACAACTTCGCGCTCTACCTCTGAACCATTCGGCTCCCTAGTTTACTTTACGTTAAGAGAATATGAAAAGTATCAAGCATAAGCAATAATAACGAAATTCAAACTTTTACGACAATAATTGCAACCATTAATAAAAGAAATGTTAATGTAAAGAATATGTTCGAAGAATTTAATTATTACCTATCAACAATAAATAAATAAATAGGATTAGTCCCAAACATTTATCATGTTCATTATATTAAATAGGATTAGCCCCAAATTTATCGAAGGCTCTTGGTGACACCGAAATTTCAATTTTTGAAAGCACATCGCCTACTGTCTAAATTATAACATCTCAAATTGTATCTATATTGGCCTCAATATGTGAGTTTTCAGTCAGATGTTAGTCTCAAGAAAGTATATGCATTCAAAAGTAAATATCTTAAAAATTAAGTTACATATTAAGAAACAACAAAATCTTAGGGTTTGTTTTTAAACCCTAAAAATTATATTTAACTTATAGTTGTGCTTAAGTTTACATTTATTTAGTTACAAATACACCATTTGTACATTCATTTATGAAAAAATTAACTGTCCAAATTTTGAGATAAAAATAATAAAATAACTACAATTTGTGTTTATCAGCATGATTATAGTAGTACTTATGTTAGCATTTAGGAATAATAGTAAACGTAATAATAATAACTCATTTTTTCAATCATTCACTCCAAAAAATCTACGGTCTAAATCTACAATGGTAATATATAATTTTTTATGCTGTCCGTGGATTTATGATGCATTTCCAAAGTGGCCTGCATGATCATTTGGGTTGCCCACCCCTGGATTAATGTAACAGTAATATTTTATTATAAATCCGTGGAGTACTTGGACAGCTTTTATTTTATTGAAAAAACAAAATAATAGCAGTACAAAATTGATGAGTATTACTTAAGTTTGAATGTCACAAATATTAAAACTTCCAAATGTTTAACCAATACGTTCGAAATATGTTAAACCAGTCCAACCGGGTCAGTTCCAAATAATGTATTCACTCGGATAAATTGGCTGTTTGTATTCATGCGGCGGAGGAGGCGTTTTGAGCTCTAAAGGGCAATACTCTTACATACGTTATAATAAATACATTACCACGGCCCATGGTATCTCGGATTCATGGCAGAAATCTTACTCGACAACTTCTGTGGATGGCTTCTTAAAATCTAATGAGGAGGGTCGCATTCTATGGCTAAACTTGAAGCGATAATCTTTTCTCGAGATTTACTGCCGTCATCAGGGCAGCTGCTAAAAGAAATATTCTAATTAACATGTAAATTAAGTGCTTTGATGGAACCGGACAGGGCCGCTTAAGTTCCTTCGTCGGAATCAATCTGGTGCCGAGCGGCTGCGTTTCCGCCATCATGGATTGTGAAGCATCTGTGCAAGAGGTTATTTAATCTCCTTGTACCAGTATATTATTTAAAAATTATGACCCTAAAATAACATGAGAATTGAACGTAAAAAATAACATAAGAAAAAACTAACAATAATAATTGACAGCTGGACTCAGTAAAAATAAGATACCTAAACTTCTTTTTTGTAAAGTTTATTGACTGTGCCTACCCATCACCATTTCACACTCTTTTATTTATTTTTTTACCAATTAAAGGTACCCACTTTATAGAGAATGGGTGAGCCCCATGAGTGTTTTCAGGTCCCTTCATGGCTGTTTGTTTATTCATTTAACATCACTTTTTGATGATATGGCTAATCGGACGAAAATTTCGGACGAGGATTTAATTAGGATAGGGATTTTTAACGAGTACCTGACATCGTACAGGCTCGGGACCCCCGTTCAACGTCTCTTCCGAAGGACGGCGTAACTAACCTGCCGGGCAACGAACCCGCGATCTCGGGCTTAGTTGTTTGTTTCGCTAACCACTAGCCCACCTATCATGGCTATTGAAAGATTAAATAATTTATTTGCCACGGTTTGATTTGGACCCGAGGCATTCAGCATGCTTAATGTCATTTAACTAAACTATCCCTAATTTTTAAAAAAATTAGCAGATCATAGACTAGATCAAAAGACACATTAATCTTTTTTTTTTGTGTAGCAGAGGAAGATCATTATTCATTAGAATAATAATGATTCCCAGTGATTTATTTCTGAACAGTACCCTTTATCAAGTACTCAATTTGTTTTTAATAAAAATGAAAAAAAAAAAAGTGTTGGTAGAGTATTTGTATTTCGTCCAAATAAAATCCAAATTTAACTCTCTACAGTATAATTTATTTACATTCTGATTAACAGTAAATAAATCTATCAGAATAATGGCCGCTCCCAAATATAAACGTATAAAAATATCAAACGAGATCGCTTGACATTATTATAGAATCTATTTTTTGTTATTATCCTCCTTAATTGATTTTATCTTCATTTTCGCAGCAATTGTCTTAGGTGTTTATACTTGTCTCGATAATAAAGACTATATAGGAGTTGCAAGTTCTCAGTCACATGTTTGTTTCGGAAGAGAAGCTAAATACAAAAGTATATATTATACATCCAGATTTATCTAAGCGTTTTTATATTTTTATATTCAGAGTGTATTAATTTACTTATCTTTGTGTTCAATTAATGTGAGCAACTAATTTATTTAAACTCATAGTCAAACTCTGGTTGATCTATACTTAGAGAATCCTTACAAATAGACTTTATTAAATATGCCAGTGAATATCAATAAAATATTTATTTGAGAAATCACACAGATGCCATTTGGCACATATTGTATTTTTGATGTTTTTTGGAAAACCTTCCCTAAGGGATTCTCTTGAAAGCGTGTCCTGAGAAACCTCCCATTGAAGGCACTCCTAGCGTGGTTCATCTCACTGTAGCAGATCCCTGCTCCAGAGACGTTTCAGTCTCCTTGTCGGATTATGTGGTAATGTGTCTGTCAGTAATGATTGTACCAGTAATTTTGGATGTCCAGCAAGTGAGTCATGAAAGATTTGTAGTTTTTCTTGATTATGTCAGTCACGAGTGATATGTTGAGATATTTGTGTAATGTTTTATTAGTAATGTAAAAGGGACTATGTGTAATATAACGAAGGAATTGCGATTGAAAAATTAGAATGTTCAGTATGTGGGATTTTTTGTATGACCTCCACACTTGTGAGGTTGGTTTAAGCAATATGTTGTTTATTATAATTTTGTTTGTTAGTGATAATTTATTTTTGTAGTGAAGTAGTCGTCATGGAAGTGAGAGGCGGTGATTTATCTTCAAATTAATTACGTATGGCAGTGAATGATTTAGAAACCTCTCGTCTTTGCCTCATCAACATGAGACTGAATTTTATTACTATTCATATTTATATATTTAAAATAATGTTTTTTAAATTTATTTTTGTAACAAGTATCAGTAGCCGCCTAGAAAACAATAGATTTGAAATAAATATATGCTCCGAGATACTTTATACACAAAATTAAACGATAATTTATATCTCGTGTACAGTGGAACTATCGATTTCGAAATAGCCTATTAGAAAGTAATATGTGCATGAAATAAAACAAAGATTTTATTTATCTTATTTATTTATTCTTATCTATCTGAGTCCGTATGATATAATTAATTAAAATCGTTCAAGAAGTAGTATTTCATCATAAAATTCTTCTTTACACCTCCACTCCGATGAGAAATAAAATGCTCACTGCTCGAAAACAAATGTTTTAGCTCTTAGCTCAAATTTTTCTCCGCTTTTACTACTCAGGACTAGAGAAGCGGAAGAAAGTAGAAGGTGCTGAACCCTGTAGGGCAAAGGTGGGCGATAAACTTAAAGCGAACTAATAAAAAACAAAAATTGGATTCCCTAATTTCTTTGGAGCTGCCTAGGGTTTATGGGCAGTAAAAGGAAGCGATCGCTGGTAGTTGGAGTTGAAGTGTCTGTCAACACCTCTCTTATACTTCAAGGCTTACAGGTGCAGGAAGAACGTACAGGATACTCAATTTCGAACGATTATTTAATTTCAAAATATTAAAACATAAAAAAAAAAATAAAAAATGTATTTAACGTTGTGCCTAACAGTGTAGTAATTAATATACCAAAAATTATTATTTCGGTAAGCGCAAATAAATATCATCTTCGAAAATATGTCATGTGTTCTATAAGATTAAAGTTCGTAGAATATTTTTTTGGATGCTGAACCCCATTGATATGTTCAATTTTTTAAATATTGATCAAGTGAACAGTTCAGATTAAAAAGAGGATGACTCCAAAGTTTCACAGGTGACGTTTTTACATTCTTCGCTGGCTTAATCAAGCAATTATTTCTAAAACGACACCTGGCCGCCTTATTTCTCATGGCTTTAGTACGGTCCTTTTTTAAAATTTATTTATTGAAATTTCCAACTGTGCAATAGAATACATCAAGTAAATATAATGCAATATAAATGGCGGCACGAGGTAAAGGCTTTTTTTTATATATAAATTTATTTATTCATATTTACAACTGTATTACAATAATACAACAAGTAAATAGGATAAGTGCTACATAATGACATGATAATGACAAGTAGAGAAACTCCCCACTGGAAGTACTCAAATCAAAGTTCAATCAAGAAGGTCACGTGGTCATCTTCTTTTCAGACACCTCGGAGGATTATCGAGAATGGAAGAGGAAGCTAGGTTTGAAACTAGAGGGTTTGAGTGGTAATGAAGTTTGTTATGAAAGGATAGATACCGGGTTCGGGCCAAATCAGCAACAAACGGGACATTAAGGTCGTTATGGATGACTTTATTCTTAACAAAATAAGGAGCATTGAGGATTTTACGAAGGATTTTGGATTGTAAGGATTGGATACGAGAGGAATTCGATGGCTTAGTGGAGCCCCAAAGCTTTACTCCGTAATTCCAAATAGGTCGTATGACGGTCATGTAGATGAGTCTTTTGTTGTTAATTGGGAGCTTAGAGCGTTTGCTTAGTAAGTGTTGAAGTAACCTGAGACGTCGAGCGGTTTCTTATCTTATCAGTCTTGTATGAGGATTCCAGGTAAATGGTTTGTCAAGGTGCAACCCTAAGTATCGGATCTGTTCTACAGGCACCAGTGGGATATTATTAAAGGATACTGAAGGGTAGGAAGTCATTGGTTTACGATGTAAGGTAAAAGTGATATGATGCGATTTTTGAGAATTTATTTTAGTCCTCCAGATTTGACACCATTCTTCAAGATATGTGATATAGGATTGGAGGCTTTGGGATGCAATAACTGGATTGGTGTTGACTGATAATACAAATGTATCATCAGCGTACGTGGTAAGGACAGTATTAGGATGAGTCGGGATGTCAGCTGTATAAACTGTATAAAGGAGTGGACCAAGGATACTACCTTGAGGAGAGATAAAGGCAAGTGTAGAAACTACACAAGGGTATTACTCGAATAATACACTTCTGAACCTGAAGTTTCAGGAGCATAAACCATTACTTGAATAAAATAGTGAAAAGTTCAATTTTTGAAATTTTGTAGGTATCCGTTTTTTTCCATCCTGAACGCCTCACATAGATTCATACGGGTTTGTTACATAAACGAGTGTCTATTTGAGTCTTATAGTTCGAATCTGCGAGCCGTTGATTGTTAATTGGTTTTACTGAACCTAAGATCGTCCATGAGTTTAGTAGTACAGTTTTTTTTTCTAAGAATACAGATGGTTTTAGATGACTTCAAATAAATACATTTATGAATAATTATTACTATTTTATCGTATAAATATGAAGAACAAAAAACGTCCAGGTGGAGAGCAAATAAATAATATATCATCGGCATTACAATAATACCAACGTTTCGATCACCAACGATTGGAGGTATTTTTCAGGCCCGCACCATTTTCTTTTCCATAAATATGGTAAAATAATAATAATTATTCATAACTGTAACTCCAAATGCACATAGGGATTAACTTAAAAAGTAAAAGAAAAAATCAAATCTACAGATTTTAACATATATATTCACACATACCACTATAACACATAAAAGGTTATGGTTTAGTATTTTGTAGAGACTGTACTGCTTCTTGGATAACGGTTGTGCAGGGAGCTAATTTGTCGTGGATCACATTCAACCGTCAGATTTACCTCCCTATTTCGGGAACACACTTTACAGAGGCTGGGTGATCATCAGTAGGGTCCTAGATCCCACAGGATCCGCCTCCGGTTGCTAACAGATTAAATAAAAGTCTGTCAAGCAGCGGGAATTGAAACGGAAACTACTGTGGAGTACCACTGAACCACTTCTAACACCAATATATGGTCCCTTTTATTTAATTATATGTAATTGTATTGGTAAGTCTGTGCATTATTCGTAAGTGTGTACAATATCTGTTATCTATAATGTATGAACATTATAGATAACGAATAACAAACATTTGTCTTCTCATTATTAATATTACAGACTACAAATTGCGTTTGTGTACGTCATTACTTATAATAATCTCTCAAGAGGAAGTTGTAGAAGTCAGAGATGACATGATGATACTGCCAGTGGTAAGTGTTCTTTACGAGACGCCGCATACATTTGGACGGCAACACTGTTAACCGCTACATTGGAGTCTTCCCCCAGCGTCGCTCGAGCTGTCTCTTGCCTGTTAAATGGACGTAAAACCTCCTAAATTCTTCTCCTCAACAATGTGGGGAAGACCTTCCGTATAATGTATCACCGCGGCCGGAGCCACAACGGATAAATCATCGAATTATGCAAATAGAGGGTTGTAGCTCTGAAAATAAAAGTCCTCTAAAGGAAGGAAAAGAAAAAAAAAGTAAATATACCAAAGGAAGAAGGAAGAAGACAAAAAATATAGTCTGGATAAACAGTTTTAACAGTTCCTCCTCGATTTGGAACATTATGTTAAGAGCTCTTGCGGTTCTTGAAGATAAGGCTTCATCTTCTGAGTTTAGGGCTCAGACACTTCCCTCCCGACTCAGCAGAAAATCCAGCCGTGAAAAGCAAGTTTCAACCCCGTGGGTTCGGAGATAACCTGTTAATTACCTTCACACCCTCCTTCTGTTTTCTTTTATTTTTCAGCGACCATTGGCAAGAGGAGGAGAGACTAAATTAGGTTTCGGTTTTACTGGCCTCATCTACTCGACGGAGGAATTAGACAGACCCGCTCTCATCTGGAAAATTAAACTCGTTCCATTTAGAAGCCTCCAGTTTAATTTTAACGATGATGATCATCCGCGCACATTTTTTGGAATACCGATAAGTTTATTATTAGTAAAAAAAAAAAAATATTGTTTTTAGTCGACTCGGTTCATCAGAATTTTTATAGGTTCCATTGGATTTAATAGACCGAAATACTATCAAATGTTTTTATCACCATTAATATCTATCTTACTAATATTATAAATGCGAAAGTTTGTATGTTTGTCTCTCTTTCACGCAAGTACTACTGGACGGATTTGGATGAAACTTTACAGTAATATATATTATACATCAGATTAGCACATAGGATACAGCAAGCACAGATTTAGAGGGAGGGCGCACGGGGGCACGTGCCCCTCCCCCGACAGTTTTTTAGGTACTGTGGAGAATCCATTATAGGACATAAAGGCAAATCACAAGATAATAGTGTTTAAAATAACAGGAAGAACATGAGTGAAACTAATGTTTCGAAATCCTACGAATATTATAAATGCGAATGTTTGTATTTATGTTTGTTACTCATTCACGCTAAAACTACTGAACGGATTTGGATGAAACTTATTGAGTAAAATAGGTTATACATCATAGGCTACAGCAAGGGCAGATTTATGCGGGGGCACGGGGGCATGTGCCCTCCCTTTATAGTACATAATTAAAGGCAAATCAGGAACTTAGCATCTTGAAATTTGTAGATAGGTTCTTTGTATAGTTTAAGAACGAAATTTGGATAATTCCACCACAAGGCTTTCCCCTTAATATAATAGGGGTTCAAAGGTTGTATAGAACCCGTCAATTTTGAAGTTAGACATCTGAAATTTTGGATGTACGATTAACTTATATTTAAAAAAACGATTAAATTATTTATTTAATATGATCTTTCACGAATATTATGTGGCAGACCAAATTCCACGCGAGCGAAGCCGCGGGTATAAGCTGGTCAATCTATAACTATATTGATAGGCAAAGGCAAAGCATCGAATACGAAACAAATATTTTTCCTTTTCGATCAACAGTGATTGCTTTAGCATATAATGTAATATAATTCATATAGAGTAATCCATACGTATGTAAAATACGTTTGACGATACGCACTGATTTTGAATGAGCCTACAAACAGTTTTATTTACTTTCCTGAATAATGGTGATTTCCACTTTCGATATTTTTGCATTTGTATCAACAATATGATATGTGTGATAGTTATGAGCATTAAAGCACATCCTAAATTCCAAGTGAAAATTTATTTCTCATTCCACCAGTCGTGATTAAGTTCTATGGTTAGTGAACTACAGTAGTGAGTGATAACAACTGCTAAATTATATAAACCTATAGGGAAGGTTATAAAAAATAAGATAAATATAAACACTAAACAAAATAAAATTAAATGATAAACAAATATACAGAGGAAGAAAAATAAAATAAAAATACAGTATATTTTTTTCAGACTAGATGCATAAATACCAGAAAAAGAAATTACTTGTTGATGAATCTAAGGTTGAATGACGAAGATTTTAGACTAATGGAAACTACATTAGATTGAAAACATTCAGGATTGAAAATCTAAAAAAAATAAATAAAACGAAGGATATGCTCTATCCTTTTACCGAATCCATTTATTCCGTTCGTTCCGATAAATCTTAAGGTTAAATTTATACCAGTCCTGTGTTCGGAGAGAAACCGTTGACGATAAACAGTAGAGGAAAAAAAACTCTGAAACTTAGAAAGGAGAAAAAAAAATATAAAAAAAAGCTGGAAATAGACACGGTGAAGGAGAATGTCGGAAATTAGAGAGTACCTATGTTGTGTTTATCAGCCCGCCGGGGATTGAGGCAACCCTTCAAAGCGGTTTACAAAACTGGTTCCTGTAATGAAAATCACGGACATTTCTATGTAAACTGAGAGCTGGTTTCTATTTCCACACTCCTATCGCTGTGAAGGTATAAACATTCTAAGGGACTGATTTGAAAGCTTTTAGCCCTCGGCACTGCAATGCGGCCGGCTCCAAGGGCCTGCCTCTTACGCCTACGGAATCGGAATGTATCTTATGTATTATTCATCGGTATCCGACTTTATCTGTATCTTGAGGACTGTCTTGGGAGAACAACAAGGCGAACCTTGGGAGTAATCGATCGAGAGAGATACAAAGAGATAGAAAAAAAAATCCAGCTACCCGATACTAAGCTATGGACTAAAACAAGACTTCTGCATTTACTAGACACTGAATTATTAAAAAACATAAATTCCTTAGAATTTACAATTTTATAATAATAATACATGAAGTAAATATAATAAATGATATATCGCTCCTTCAAAAGAACATCATAACTCAAAAAACCCAATTTTTCATTAGAGTTATTTGAAAGTTCCATAACCATTCCAAATAATTCCACAACTTTTCCATCGTAGTGTCAAGAATTATTAATATATCTACAGCCTCAGTGAATAAGTGGTTAAGTCGGATTTTGTCCAGAGTTAACTGCTTTCAGATAACCGGAATCTTACCATTCTCATGGTTTTTGGCTTGAAATGCAGTTGCAATATAAGCAATAACAATGTTTCAAGCCAATGCCTTATGCCCCTTGTTCACTACGAAAATAACTCAATAACGAAAAACCGCTTACTTGAATACAATAAACTCATTTTGGGAAAAACTAGACCTAACCCGGGTTGTAGATATATCATATTAGAGCAGTATGAATTAGTTTTGTTTAACTTATATCCAAAGAATCAAAATGTATTCTTGTCATATTTTCATGTAATTAACAAACGGTAGACGACTTGTAAGGAATAAATATATATATATATATATATATATATATATATATATATATATATATATATTGTGATACAAGAGACTTCCTTATATGAATTCACTTGGTAGTATTATTGCCTATGCCAATGTAATGGCAATATAAATAATTAGTTTTGTTTAACTTATGTTTAATGAATCCTAATTATTCTTTTCACTGTGATACTGAAAGTTCTAACATAGATATACAAAGTAACCTTCTTACAAAATCCTTCAAAAGAACAATGCCATAACTCAACAAATATTTCAATCGAGCTATTTGAAAGTTCTATGTCTTGTCAAAATTAAATCAGAAGTCTAAAAAAATAAAGATTTCGGTATTGGTAAAGCAAAGCATTCCTATTGTAATGATGGTATTGGAATTATTTTATTAACAATTAGAGAATTTCTAAAAGCTAGAATTTTTTTTATTTTAACTTACATCGTTATCCCCGTAAAACTTCAAGTTCGAACATGAACAAACTCAAAATATGACTTTAATAAAAAAAAAAAAATGATGGAAATGGAATATGGATATATCGTTCCTGAATTGAAATCTTCAACTAATACAATCGCTACTGTATGCTTAATTAAAAAATTTTTACGGATTTTACGAAGGGTAAACTGAATACATAACACTGCATTTGCTTGAAAAATGTTAATCCGTCGTAAGCTTGATAAATAAAAAACAATTACAAAAAACAGTTAATTTCTTTTTTATGTTAATTAATTTTTCTTTGTTGTAACTTTAATCTTCTTCCTTTTAATATGAGCACTTAATAGCACCTGTCACGGAATAATAATCATTATCAGAAAAATTATCAGCGCAAATGGAAAATATATTTTTAAATTTCATCCTTGAACTGTAATATATTGTAATAACATGTCTGGGAAGGTTATTTTGGTATCTTTAGTTCAATGTATTTTGAAAAGCTTTTGCTGATCATTGGTTATTTCTAATGATCTTCCTCCATCATTTGTTAGTTAGTATTTAAACAACAAAATTTCAAGTGATTTCGTCCAGTTCTTGTGAATTTGGTAAATTTCCATAATTTTACATTTGTTAAATAAGTATCATGGATGAGTTTACTAACTTAAATTTCGAAGTGAGGTATAAATAATATGCATACGGATATAAATAATAACAGCTCTGGATTTAAAAATACGGTTGAGCTACACTAATTTTCATAATAAATAGATTACCAACACAGAAAAAATGGCATATTATAAAAAATAATAAATTATTAAATTCAGTGAACATTCCTATTAAAAATTTTTAGTTTTTATAACTAATGACAAAAAAATTGAAATAACTGTAAATTTTAATGGCTGTTGATTGTTTCACTTGATTTTTTTTTTTAAATTGCATTAAATAATTTGCTTATATTTTAAGGAGTAGATAAATACGTCTACAACGTATGTTGAAGATGAAAAAAAATATCAGTTAAAAAATTAAGAAAGATCTTATTTCATCAAAATATTTCAAATAATTCCTTCAGACATAAGTAAATAAGATCCGAATGTAAAATTAAAATGTAATTTTTTCTATTTTTCATAATTATATCCAATGATGACCCGAGGAATAAAATTCCTAAACGGTCAATGCCCTAAGAAATCAAGATGAACAAAAGTTAATTTATTTTATAGGAAATTAAGTTATTTTCCATCTCGTCGACGACGGAGTGGCAACATGTGTATAACGTTGAACAAGAAATAAATTTTATTTTTCAACATTTTCCCCGACACCGGCCTGACTACTCTGTTAGCTCCAGTCCATGTTTTTTCATTAAGACGTGAACCCATCCAATTTTTTAATTTAACGATTACGAAAAGAAATAAAACGAAAAAGAGGAAAAAGAAAAGGATTTGAGATAAGAGGGGAAGAGAAGGAGGAACAAAAAGAGAACCTTATGGCAGAGAGTGTTCGATTCTCCACGAGTCGGTGAAATTTACGATGAGAACAGGTCTCGAAGCGTTTCGGGCCAGTAATTTCTTCTTCGTCAGGTGTTCTCAAGGAGCAATTATAATTTACCATAACCTCTGGTAGCATATGGTTAGGATCATCACCAATCGTATGGTTTAATTTTGATTTATTTTCACCAAACTGCGCGTCCAACCGTTAAAGAGAATCCAAATATGTAAATATTTGGAAAATTTGTTTTAAATCATTATGGTATAATAATACTCCAATAGTAATACTATGCCACTTTAATACTATGGTATGGAATTATTTTAATATATGTTTTACTAAAATGATTGAATAAGTAATATAAATATTTTTATGTGGATGCTACTGGACTAAATATTCTTTACATAAGTATATTTTTTCTACTTCTAAGTCCATTACTATTTGAACAATTATATTTATAAATCTTTTTAATAGTTGTCGATAAATATTTATACATTTTTTTCTCCGTGGTCATTCTCAAATCTTATGAATTAAACTTTGGACAGTACAAAGTTTAATTCATAACAAAAATAAATGAAAAAATGTATAAATAAAGAAAAATAAGAGAAAATAAAAATTAAGAGATAACTGTATTAGATATTCTTAATTAAACCATCTTTTGATATAAAGGCAATGACCTTATTAACGTAAATTTCTTCATTTCCTAATATCATGGATATATTGGCAGGCAGTCCAATTTTATCGATCGCTCTTTTGTAAAAGGTACAGCCTTTGAAGATATGGGCTATTGTTAAGCTCTTGATGCACTTCTCGCATGCCGGCGAGTGCTCCCCAGTGATTAGGTGAGCGTGGGTAAGCTTTGTATGTCATATCCTAAGTCGTGTACTACGTCATGTCCACTTCCTCCCTTCGGATGCTACGACAGGAGCTGCTCCATATTTCAATATCAGATTTTATATGCTTCAATTTATTTGGAGGGCTATTGTCCCATAATGCCTACAATAATGGAGGGCTAGCTTAGTGGTCGCGCTAGCTCATCTATGTGAAGTGGATACCGAAAATAGGGAGAAAACTTGGCGGTTGAGCGTGATCTATCACAAATCACCTCTTTGCACAACTGTTAATATACTAATCGCTAGGCCTGGTGTGGTATTTTTTTTTTTTTACTTATACTAGTGATATTGATCTATTGTACATACAAGAAATAAGTTGAATATAATAAATTACGTACTATTATTATTACTAATATATACATAATTCGGTTCACCAACAATTCAATATTTTTAATATTTTGGTTGTGTAAGAAATAAATTTGGTCTTTAAAAAGATAAATGCTTATCAGGCTTTCGCTTTTATGTCCGTATTTTACGATTTTATGAAATTCGCATTATAAATTGAATATGATAAAAAATAAATTGTATTATAAACTGCGGAGATCGAATCTCCGAATATTGGGAGTTGATGGCCCACCTTCAGGAAATTTGATTTAACCCCCGGATCTCCAAAGGGCTGTTAAAATCCCGAAATAAACCTTATCTACGCACTGATAACATGCACGGCATAAACTAAGGATCTCGTGATAGGCGGGGTATGATGAAGAAGAAAAAATATCTTATAAAATTTTTACAATGTTCTCACCCCCTTGATGCCTGAACTAAATAATTGGAGAGGTGGTATAAAGTTTTATCAGGTTCCAGCCCACGTCTGCAAGTTATTCCAGAGGTGGTTCGCAATTCGCCTCCTCCAGCAGGGGCGTGGCCGAGCATAGGAAGGGCATATACCCTGGAGCTTATTCCAGGAGGGCGTAAACCCCGGATTATACCCCGGCTACAAACCCAGGTGCACTGGAAGGTTTAATCCCGTGACCCGGTTACTCAATTCCATATCCCTCTGTTAGTGATAATTACTGATAATTGCATCGCTAATTACTGCCTATTAAGCCTAGGCCCTTTCCTTCTCATCTTATCAACGCTAATGCAGTTCCAGGAACGGCGAATGCACTTGCACTAACAGCTATGCAGATGAGAACAGTGCATTTAGTAATTAACATCTCCATGGCGGCTGAGCCGTTCATTCATTAACAGACATACTAAAAAAAATCCGTTAGATAAAAACTTTTAGATAGTAGAGGCTTCCGAACTTTTCCATTCGCATATATCACATTAATTAAATTGTATATTTCACAATTATTTGATGAACTTATGTATTAGTTATTCTAGGTGCTTATTAGTATTGTGGAAGAGGTACCACTGGGTACTGTTCTTCTTCATGTCTCTCATGCAATTTTGTTATAATTTTACAGACCCCCAATCTGCTGAATGTCAATTTGTTGTTCTTGAATAAATTGAATATTGTTTTAAGTACTTAAAAAGAGAAAAAATAATTCAGGGGCCTCACAAAATCTGAATTTCCCTTCAACGATTGATCTTTAATCCTTTTTTCGTTTAATTTTCCATTCACATAACTGTGGATTCCATCAATGAGTACTAAATGTCCTCGCAATTTAAAATTCATTTATACTATTTTATATTCAGAAACAGGTTTTTTTATGTTTCATTCCAAAATAAAAAATTAATAATATAATTTAAAAAAACATATTTTCAAGCATATATGCTACTAAATATCCGAGTTATAGAATTGAAAGAAGCGTTTCACTTAAGTTGTGAATGTGAAAATTTTTGTAATCTTTCAGGATCAAAAGCAGATAACTCAAAAATTGTACCTTTTAACATTTTTCGCTAGTTTAAATGGAAATAAATAGTATAAAATGATAAAATAAAGTGCCATAAATAAGAAAATAATCGTGCAATTTCTTCTAACACGACATTTTGCCACCTTATTTATCATGGATTTGGTCCTATTCTGAACGTTAAGTTTCGGAAGCATTAATCATTGAAAAATGTGAAAAAGCCAATTTTTGAAACTTGGAACTATCCACTTTTGATCCTGAATGGATTAACTTTTTTTTTTTTCGACATATTATCTTTGAAAATTTTTTTCATGTAATTTACAATTATGACGACATTCGATTCAAAAATTAAAGTCGATTAATAATACTTTATATGTCATTTTCGATATTTACGTTTTATTTATATAAACCTTTTTTCTTCTGAGACTTATTGTATGTTATATTTAGGCGAAAATATTTTTTTTCAAGCATATTACATTAATTTTTCGAATTAATTTATTAATTTTCGTAAGCGAAAATTTCACCTCAAACGTGAGAATGAAAATATATGTACGAGTATATTTCATCGCTCAGAGAGACAGAAAATTGAAAAAACGTTTCTGAGATATGTTGGCTATGTAACAGTATTTTTCATGTTTTTTTTTAGCCACACAAGATTTTATATCTGTGTTGCTTTTTTTTTTTTTTTATTAGTTTTTTCAGCCATAAATCATTATCAGTAATGACTTCAAGGACACGATTTTGTGTCTCTAAGGAGACTATAAATATAAATTATTGCTTTTAAATATATTTAAAGCTCTATTAAAATTAAGTTTAAATGTATTCTTGTTTATGTTAAAACCAAAATATCACAATAATTACATCGATAAATATGTCTTGAAAGAATATTTTAAACTGTCAATTCATATTATTTATATACTTTATGTATTATATACTTAGTAAGTTTAATCTACTTTGAAGATATAATTAAGTAAACATTTCAGAATTTGAATGTCAAACATCAACAGAGCGTTGATGTGTTGAAGATTAATGTAATAATAAAAAAACCCACCCTATTGATATCTGCTGTTTTTATTGTTAATATATTTTGCATATTAGTTAAGTAGGTAGATTCTGATTCTAAAACACTTGAATAAAATGTGCTGATATTACTTTTTTTTTTTATATTTCGCTTTAAATTGCCGGAAAGAACATGTAAGCTATTTCACTTTTTTCGACTTAGTAAGCGATTGGTTTAAATGTTAAAATTTACAAACGCAAATAAGCATTTAAATTAACCATTTGTTTCGAATTATTTTTCGTCTGATTCTGTTTATTATTGAACGAATAATTTATTAATTTACTTGTTTGCATTGAAAAGAATAACGTAAATTTCCGCCTTAATTAAATTTATAAAGACAAAAGTAGATTTATGAGGCGGTTTAGTAAGAGCTTTATTTTATTCCAGAGATCAAACAAGACACTAAAGAAATTAAAAGATCGTTAAAGAAGGCCTTCCCAAAGGTTGCTTAGGTTAATCTTCATTATGCGTACAAATAAATTTATATAGGGAGTGAATCAATTTTTCCTTCGGAGAAAATAAGCTATAAATTAAAATATAAAGTTAAAAAAATAAAAGAATAAAAAAATAAAGTCCCAATACCCCCATACTTATTCCTTCATTTAAACCCTCCCGTTGGTATCAGACAACATTCTTGGGATAAACAGGAATTTATAAGCAAATCCGTCTATACGTTGGGTCCGAGTCCGGTTGGCATTTTTATTATTTTATTTTTATATCTGACTTGGAATAATAAGTCCCTAATGACGATTTATGGCAGCCAATGGAAATCTAGGAGTTTTAAATATTAAAGGAATGGCCACCGGGTAAATTCTGTCCTTTCAAATGTGATGAGGAATAAGACGTTCTGGTATATTAAATAATTATTCCAATTATTCTTATAAGTATAAAATTTTGTTTATAAATATAAAATCTTTATAAAAATTAATTATGTTAGTAAGAACATGCAGCTTATCTATATTTCTCAACTTACTAAAACAACGAGGATACAATTTGGAGACCATTTCTTACCTGGAACAAATTAAAACATAAATTAAAAAAAAAACAGTAATTGACTTCTTTTCTTAAGTCTAATGATATTTAACGTTGCATAACTTGTAATTTTTTTTAATTAATTGCTATTGTGTAACCGATCTTTATAAGATAAATTATACAAACTGAGATTAATTGAGAAACTAAAACATATTATTGAATATATCAAAATAATGATGGTCGAAGGGAAAATAAAAAATAAAAATTTTTAACGCCAACTTGAATCAAATAAAAAATTTTGACCACCTAACTCAATTTATGAGGGCTGTAGAAATGTTTTTTTATTCATTTAACGTCATCTAATCTATAAATAATCTATGGCTAATCAAACGATGCTACTGTGAGAATCATAAGTTTTGCCAATCCAGAGGTCCGATTTGGACATTAAACGAATACCTGACACCTCATATGATCAGGAAATTAAGTCCCTTCCGAATATCGGCATAAAGAAGGATTTTTCTACAGAAATGCATTTCACCTTTAAAACGGTCAAAAACATTTGACCTGAATGTTTTCATCTAGAAAATAATCTTACAGATATTAGTACTTGCAACGATAAGTGCTGAAATATGTATGATAATTTATTTCTAAACCACTTGTACAAAATATACTTTAATTGAACAATTGTACATATTGGAACTATTATTAAAACTAACATTTATTCATAACAAGACAGTCTACTAAAACTTAAATTGGTTGATAGGGATCCAAATCAAAATTATATTGCATTAGTTGTATATAGGTAGATATAGAAATTCTGTACTACTAAAATCCATGAAAGGTTTTTACGGTTCAGTAAATGATGTACACTAAACTGCTAATAAACCAACGGTTATGCAAGGAGATAATTTAGAAGCGATTACACCCTCCTCCCAATCTACACATTCCCACAAGGTCCGAAGAAAATGGTCTGGGTGGTGGTCAAGAAATAATTCTTTAAAGTTGTTAGAAGTTATGAAGGTAACCTTCCTTATGTTTCAGTAGTTGCATTCGGGCCTTGGAGGTGGTGGGATGTTTCCTCTGGTTGGTGTCTTGCGGCATTTTGAGGTTAGTATTTGCTTTATTATTTTTTGCTTTGCTGTTATCCTCCTTCAGTCTTGATGATGCCTGGAATAGGCAAAACATTGACAGGTATTTTTGTCCCTTCATTTTAGAGACTTCTTCTTACGTTGTTACGTACAAAGCCATCCATGTAAACCTCAATGTCCCATTTTTTGCAGATTTGGCCAATATTAATCCTTTAATGACAAACTTTATTCCCACTCCTACCCCACTAGGTTCGAACCTAGCTACCTCTTAATTTCCTGAAAATCCTCCGAAGGGTCTGAAAAGATGGTACCGTGAACTTCTAAGTTGAATTTGTTATTTGAGTACTACCAGTGGTAGTTTCTCTACTTGTTTTTTTATCTCATGTCATTGTATATCTTTAATTCTGTTTACTTGATGTCTTATTATCATTATTATACAGAAGTGAATTTCAATAAATAATTTATTGAAAAATAGTTTAAGTAGAGACAAGGGGTTTTGGTTGGAATTCTTCCAGTAATGTCTTAGCATTATTTATTAGGATCCGACGTTACAACCCACGTTGCGGATCTTCTTCAGGACCTTGTAATGTAGATTTTCTTCTCATTTTTTTCTCCATATGTAAGCGATCAAGTAATTAATATTATTATCATACAGGTATAAATTTAAATAAAAAAAAAATAAGTATGCTTAAAATGTTTTTTTTCAACCAATAGGGTTCATAAAATATTCTACAATAAAATGCATTAAAGGCAAACTGTCTTTTTATTGACAGAAAAATAAAAAACAAATAAAATTATAATTTCTTAACGGAAATAATACAGCCGTCACTTTATAACTAAACTTTCGAATTTAGAAAGGGATATAAATTCTGTAGCGAACGGACAGAATTTAATTTTCGAGAAATATTGCCCTGGAATAAATTCAGCTGGAGAGCTTGGGACTTCGAGTCGTATAAATGAAAGTGCTTACAAGTATTGACTAAAATAAAGCCCTCTGCTACTTTGTCCTTTATCCCTAGAAATTTATCGCCTCCTGACCTCCTCGGAATAAAGTTTCTTTACATTTTTCCTTCTTGCGCGGGACTCGAACCGGTCAGCCTTAATAAGATTCGACGATTGAAAGGAGCAATAACCCTTTATCCTCGGCGTATATCCCCGACTGCCCTAATCAGAAGGGAAGATATCCCTACATCCATAACAGGGTTTACTGGGAAAGGGCTAGCGAGCTCTCCTCCACTAAAAACTTTATTCCCAGTCTTTTATATCTTCTTCTTCTTCCTCCTCCACTTCCCTTCTTCCATTAGGTAATTGGGGGCGGAGACCTCTCCCCATTCCTCCCTTTCCTTCTTGAGGGGGAAACTAATTTAGATGTATTATGTATTTCCTAAGGTTCATAATAAACCAGACCGTTCTTCCAGAGCGCTTTCTAGCCCCTGGAATTGGGTCGGATCTTTTCATATTTAATTGGGTCATGACAGCGGCTACTAAAAAGCGTCTTTAAATTCTAATTCGCTAGATTACAAAAGTAAAACAGAGGGTGTATTCTTCTTTTAAATAGGATGCTTCCACGGAGGAGAGTTTTTATTGCATACTTAATATCTCTTTGCAATTTAATTATAAATGAGAAAGAGCTAATGACCTATTCTTACATTCTGTTTTCTCAACAAGATTATTATCTGATTTAATTAAATATAAAAATATTTTTTAAATATAGATATATTATCTTCAATAATAACAGCATGCTGGTAAATTAACTAATACGTATGTAAACCTGAAATTAAACATCAAATATGAACTCCTTACAGGTATTTTACTGTCAAAAGGAATTCAAGCTCTATACAGAATACTAAAATTAACATCGAAAAAATTAAGAAGTAGCAATTGGCATTTAAAAAATAATGTATAAAACACAACTATACATGCATCTCCCTACAAAGTATTGCTCCTAATGACATCTTGTAACGTCATGGACCAGTTCATTCATGTATTCACTTATACAAAACAATTATATTTTGGTCCTGATACTTTGAAAAACTATGAATGATAAAAAAGTGAATTTTTAATTTTTTTCCCTTACCATAAAAGTATGTGTCCGAAATCCACGACTTCAAACATTTTCCTAACATTTTTTTATTTAAATATTAAATCCAAGGGGTAGAAAAAATGTAAGCAAATGGGAGTAAGGATAGGTAACAGCCATCTCCATAATCCACTGTTCGCGGATGATCAGGTAATTGTTGATCAAGACCATGAGGATGCAGAATACATGCTACGAAAACTGTGGGAGACATATGATAGTTGTGGCCTTAAATTTTTTTTGGGATTAATTTATTGATATTTACAACTGTAATAATATCACAAGTAAATTTGCTAATATGAACAAATGGCATGAAAAAAAAAACACTTGTGGAGAAACTACCCATCGGTAGCACTCCCATAAAGTTCTATAGTAGAAGGTTTCGAGGCCATCTTCTTTTCAGACGCGTTGGAGGAAACGTTATCAGGAATAGTATGGGAAGCAAGTTTAGAGACTAGCAAATTCAAGTGTGTATGGAGCTTTTCATGGAAGGATAGGTATCTAGTTTGGGCCAAATCATCAACATATGGGAAATTAAGATCATGATGGATGAGCTTGTTTGTGACATAATAAGGAGCATTGAGAATTTTACGTAGGATTTTGGATTGTAAGGATTAGATACGAGATGAATTGGATGGTTTAGTAGAGCCCCAAAGCTCAACTCCGTAAGTCCTAATAGGTCTGATAACTGTCATGTAAATGAGTCATTTGTAATTAATTGAGAGCTTAGAACGTTTGTCCAGTAAATGTTGAAGTTGGCGAAAACGTCGAGCAGTTTCTTGTCTTTTCAGTCTTGTATGAGGATTCCAAGTGAGACGTTTGTCCTGATGGAGTCCTAGGTCACTTATCTGTTCGATAGGGATCAGGCCTTAAAATAAACTTCATAAAAATTGGGCATATATGATCAAGGAGACCTCTTTGTTGACGGAAATGTCCTAAAACGAGTGAATATTTGGGCTCTGTAATGGAAAAGTGTGGAACATCGGAAAAAGAGATAAAACAAAGGATAATTACAACGCGCAAAGCTATTGGTATTCTTAACTCGGTCCTTTGGAGCAACAATAAGACGAAAGATACCAAGAAGCTCATATACAAGTCCGTAATTGAAAGTATATTGCTATATGGAGCAGAGACGTGGACGATAAGCGCTGCTCTAGGAAAAAAGCTACTTGCTACTGAGATGGACTTCTGGAGGAGAGCTGCCAGGGTATCAAGACTAGAAAGAAGGACTAATGCCTAAATTAGAGAACGGATGCAAATTCAACTAAATGTCCTTCAAAATATATAGAAAAAATATTGTAATGGTATGGTCATCTTAGAAGAATGAAGGAAGAAAGATTGCCCTACTTAATTCTCAATTGGAGTGCCGAAGGGAGGAAATGGCGAGGAAGTCCTCGAAAAAGATGGTTAGAAGGCATTGAGGAAAGTATGGACGGCCGGCTATGGTCTAAGGGAAGAAGATATAGAAGACAGAAAAAAGTGGAAACATGAATTATAGAAAATTTTCGGTTGTAGGAAACCTCAATCTGAGGAAACTTAAAGAAAAAATAATAATGAAATATAAATTTTATTTGTATATGACCTATATAATACTTGATTTCGAGATCGGCTCTTTGTACTTTTACTAACACAAATATAACTGTAACACAAATAACTGGTTAAGTTTAAAATTGTCTTTGTAATAATCATCTGAGACACATAAGTTGCATATGGTTTATGTAAAATTGAAAGTAAAATTTTATATATCATAACGAATTTGTGAAACTGGGTTTTTAAATAATAAATCAGCTTAATAACTAAAATTACAATTCTACTGTATTTTAAATACGGAAATTGTAATTATCTATAAATAGTTTATGAAATATTTATTATTTCAATTCAATATGTATATTTTATGAAATTTTTATTTTCATAAATTTCTATTTTTCTTTTTTTTTTAAAGAGAATAAAGGAATATGATCAGACTCATACAATAAGGATAATGCAAACACAGACATAATGATAAGGGTTTGTGTTTAAATATTTTTGTTTATTTTTATGAACTATATCAGCTCGGTTTTAAATTAGATAATATTTAGATTGTTAATATTATAATATTTATAATTTTTTATATTTAAATAATTAAATTAAATTATTTAAAAATTGTTGTATTTAATTTTAAAGTAAAAAATGCTATGGTTAATAATTAATTTAAACCATTTTTAAATTACACGTTTTAAAAATAAATTATTAATATATTAGAATTTTTTATTTGCCTGATGTCTGTACTCCGGAGCTAAAGGTCACCATGTCACATTTTTGATTTTGTTCAGAAGAGGCAATTTTCCATAACTTTGGACTCTTAAAACTTGTTTCTTCGTTATTTACAGGAACAGCTTAAAGAAAATTGTTCACATTGTTAATGGCACTGAAAAGTAATTGGAAGTATTTATTTTCTTAAAATATTACCTGTTTTCTGGACATGGCATCCTTTACCTCTGGGACACAGAATTAATTATATAAACCATCTTGGAATGACCCGACAAATTTAGTTCTGTTATTATAAGGTATAGAATCTAATAATTGGTTACTGAGTAGTAATAATAATTAATGAATAATTAATCCTAGGTTTGTTAATATTAAACAAGATCCAGCTAGAAGGTGAGAGCCTGCCATGTTCCCAACGGAGACGCACACATGGCCGCCGGGCAGCAACATGGCTCCCGTCCCTGCACCTGCCAGCTCCACAGCTGCGTCTTCATTATTTGTAACACTTATTATATAGATTAATAATATTATTTGTATTATATCTCCTCACATATATTACTTTTATTTATACCATTATTTTATTTTTATCATATTTTGAAATATTCGTGATATTTCTGAAAATTTAATATTTTATAATGATTTATTTTTATTAACAGTTAGGTTTTATAATATCTCATCGATTGATAATTAATTACCACGATCGATAAATAATTCAATTTAATCAAAATAATCTAATATATCTGCATTTTTACTAAGAATTGAAAAAAAATATTTCTGATAGAATGTAGAGTTTAATCCCTAATTTTTCAAAAATATTAATTATCATACTCTGTAAATTAATTATTTATTATAGTTGTTGGAGTTGTATAATTACTCATGAACGAATTTACAAAAAGTTAATATAAAATAACTAACAATTACATTTTAAATTTAGTTCTTAGTGAAATATAAAAAAATATGTAAAAGGTGATCTCTCAAAAATTCAGTAAACATTATTAGAATTTTTAAAATAACGATTAAGTAAATGACACCAATCGTATTAGCTTCAACATTGCTAATAAGACAGTAATTAATAGGTAATAATATAAATACAAATACAAATTTCTTAGTATCTCTTATATTTTATTTTGTTTATTTTCAGACTAAATAAAGGAATATCATCGGTATAATTTATGACTGGATTCCAATGATATAAGACTGAGATTAACATTGAGAATATAATGTGTAATCAGCAATGGGTAAAAATGTCAATTTAATCCGGAAACTTCTAATCACCACAATATTCTATGTAAGTTCAAATGAATACATTGTAGCATGAAACATTATTTTAAAAAGATGTTATGAATATGTATCAGAATATTTATTTAAATTTCTTATATACAGTTATATTAAAATAGTGGCTAACTAGGAAATTAAACAAATAAATCTTCAAAAAATATTAAATTTCTTGATTCTATTTTTCAATGATTTATGATACATTTGCTATCTCTTTAAAGAATATATTGGTTGTGTGACCAAAGGAAGATTCTGAATACAATATCTATATAAATAAAAATGAATAACCAAATATGTTGCTAAGCGCAAAACTCTAGAACGGCTCGACCAATTCGGGTAATTTTTTCTCCCTTATTTTTGTTAAGGCCCAAAAGAAGGTTCTTATGGTGAGAAAAAACGTAAAAACCACGAGGGAAATAATAAAAACAAGACTTTTCTTCACCCCCCCCCAAAAAATAACAGTTCATGATGCAATAACAAATTATTGAATATTGGTGTAAATTTTATGTTCCCCCCGACAATTTTCAACATTGCTCAACCATGTCCTCATCAATCGAGTAAAACATAATAAAGTTATACCATTTCCTTCAATAGTACAACCATTTCCTCATCAAATTGCTAAAGTTTATGTTTATAAGTTAACATAAGAAGATTACATTAGACTAAATGATCTTCTTATGCGTTGAAATTCTATCGACAGAAATCATATTTCATTAAAAAGAAAATCACCTTAAAATTAATTAAATTATAAGAATTACCTGAACATATGGTAGTACCGCCGTATCTCGAAATTTTGCTTCTTTATTATAGATGTTCGGACATTTACTGAGGTTTTTATCTTATTTCGTATGATTTCCTAGCAACTGTTTAAATTGTTTTAATATTTTGTGATCGAGTTTTATCATGAAATATAAATTAGGCATATTAAAAGCAATAAACTGTTGTGGTTTCCTAGCAACTGTTTGATTTTTTTTAATTTTTTATGATTGAGTTTTATCTCGAAATATAAAATAGTTATATTAAGAGCAATAAGCTTTTTGTGGTTGTGATATATGTGGTTGTATGAGTTTTCATACAAATATACTTAAACATAATTATCGAATTAGCTTTGTGAACAGACGGAGTTATAAAGAAAAGTATGAATTTAAATATTTAATCTCTACATTAATACAAATAATAGAAAAAACTATAATGTGAACAGATGCAGTTATAAAGGAAAGTATGTGTTTAAATTTTAATATTTATTGAAAATAATGTTCTAATTAGCTTTTTGAACAGATGCAGTTACAAAGAAAAGTATATACAATAAAATTACATTACATTTTTGATATGCTGTAAGGGTATGTCTGAGTAGTGTAAATCCAAGTTTGCAACCGAAAAAACGGATGGGAAAAACTTTGGTGGCGCGAAAACCTTGAAATTTTCGGAGTTATTTCAGTTTTCGGCCTGTATTTCCTAATCGGTGCGTTTTTTGAAAAAAAAAAATGGGTGACCATTTTTAAAGTAGATTACATTTGCTACAATTTGAGCCCAATCACAGCTCTGTAGATCTAATAGTGTTAGTATAAGTTTATTAGGGTTTGTGTGTCATTAATAAAATAATATAACGAGTTTCCTCATATTTGTTTTCGTTCTTATTTTAGTTTTTCAAATATTGTTTATAGTGTTTTGTATTGTGTAAAAAATAGTGTTATTTTACATAATGAAGATCTGTAATCGTAAGTGTATAATGTTGTAATGAAGGTTGTTTTTAAATTTTCTCTTCTCTCGAAAACCAATTGTGTGTTTATTTGTTGAGTTTGTTCACATTTAGACCCATTCCGCCTACAAGACGAGGGCCCAGCAATTTGTGTCGAAGAACTCGAAACGCTACAAATCAACCTGATGTTCAATCTAATCGGACTGCACAGAAACTTGAAGAGCGAAATGAACTTGAAAGGATTAGGATGTTACAATCACGTGCAACGCGTCGTTTTCAAACTGCTTTCACTGTTTCACGAGCGGCTTTCAGTAACGATGTTTAAGTCGACATATCCTACCAATGCGTTGCTATTAGATCTACGAACTCAGTTTGCCCACATTGCAAGGCATTGAAATACAAAAATGAAGGAAATGGATTGTGCTGCATAAATGGCAATGGACTGGTTTCAGAAACTGGAAGGGATTCCATACATTTCCTTACAAACATACAAAAATACAACAGCTGCTTCCAAATGACTTTTTTGGGGGCAAAAAATATACTTTGCGATAATTTCATGCCAATATTTAAGGTAACAAGACTTACTTTGTTCATTCATTTTTAAGTTTTGGTATAAAAATAAAACTTTTCTGTTTAATTGCTTATACAAGGCCAAATATATCATAAAGCAGGTTCGCTGTTGCCGGTGACAGATGGCGACTATAAATTCCTGCAAATGGAATAAATGGCCAATACACCAGAAGAAATTGATCAGCGTTGTGCAAATAGCAGTTCAGCGAGTAGGTCTATTGTAGAACAATTATAAACTTTGTTTCATCAAAAAAATCAATTGATTTCATTGTTTAAAACTACACTGGATCTTATGCCATCTGATAATCATAAAATTGTAATCAGAGCTGATAAAACTCCTGTAGGAAAACATGCAAGATGTTTCAATGCATCAACAATCGATGAAGTTGCCATTGTAATGGTTGGAGAAAATTTGGAAGCCCTTTGTTTTAGGGAAATAGGGTATAACAACGTCTGCCGGGACATCTACCTATAATCTAAAAATATATATTATTGAATATTTATTTAAATTTGAATGACTATGAAGCCAAGTTATTATTATTAGTTTATTTTTAGGCATTATTACCATGATTATTTAACTTTACAAAATTAATATAAAATAATAAAATAATTTTAATTTTAATTTTTAAAATATATTTAATGATTTTTTTTTTCTTTCAAAGGGTTTCAAAAGAGAGTTTATTTATCACCGCATCCCATACGATCATTTGTGATTATATCCTTAACGGTATAAGTTATTTTAAATCATATATATTAGATGTTTGTCATTAGGATAGGGACCTTTACTCTAACCAAACTCAAATGATTTTTCTAAATACAATTATATGTAATATTTAATTTGGTAAAATGATCTACGGTTCACTCTACTATTACTTTCTTCTTTTTATTATTATTAATATTACTCTTAGTTAAAAGGATGACAATATCCAACTTCTCCTAAAGGAGTATAAAGCTGAGACAGACAGACGAAACTGCTTTTCGCTCCAGTAACTATTGACCTAGAAACTGTTATGACATTGCTGAAGACTCTTCAAGTAATGTCAAAGTTAAAGCATCGCCACTCTGACTCCTGATACAGTATAAAGTAATAAAAAAAAAATAAAAAAACCTGTACCACTACAACACATGAAGGGTCTGGGGTTCAGTACTTGGTAGAGACTGTGCTGTTTCATGGACAACGGTCCTGCAAGGAGGTGACTTGTCCTAGGTCACTCTCATCCGCCAGATTTTTCCCCTTATTTTGGGTACCCTTAATTTTACAATATTTTATAGAACCTGGTTGGATCCTAGGAGGGTACTAGATCCCATATGATCCATCTCCCGCTGCAAACAGACTAAATAAAAATCATGGCCTGCAGCGGGATTTGAACCAGGATTTCCGGCATGGCAACTCAGTGCTCTACCACTGAGCCACTCCGCTCCCTAAAAAAAATAAGTAATAACGGGGTAAATAATTCTTAAAATTTAATTAGGTACATTATAATTTAATGATGTATTGCAAATACTCAAGGTGTATTTAAAATTATTAAAAAAATTATAACAATACCAAATATTCATATACGGCATTCCATGGTAAGCACTAAAGTCAGCTCTAAGTTAATTTATTATTCCAACTCTAATCTTGAAAAGTGTCCTTCCGAGGTAGGATACTGGTTTTATTAAGCACTTCGTTGAGGTGGGATGATTTAGTGATAAACAAGAAAATGCAAAAGTTTCATAAAAGTCATCTTAAGTGTTGATTGAGTTAGGACCGACACCAGCCAAAGGCTAGTACTATAATTACTAAATCTTCAGAGAAACGACTTAGGTTTATCAATCCATAATTTTTAGTAATCAAGTACTAATAAAGTTTTTACTTCCTGGGTATCATAGTGACCGGTTCGGAACCATTTTTTATTTAAGTCAACATTTATTTAAGGAGTTCATTAGTTCTTATTTTATTGTTAGCTTCTTATTGTATTTTTAGGAGAATACAAGACATTTTTAAATAATGACAATATTACATTGACGGTTTTCATAAATTATATCATATTATACTATATTATATCATAGTTATAATATAATATAAATTATATTATATATTGCATAGTTATATTTTCATTTCTACTATACAGCTATGGTCCACGCAACGAGTTTTTCGATTTCCAAAGCTGTTATTGCTACTGGATACAACTTTTAAATGATTTCTCAATTCCCAAGAACTAATTCCGTTATATCTCTAATGATTTACTCAAAAGGGGGCCAATACTCTAAGACAAGACAGTGAATACTTTATACCTTAACCTCATATAAAATTCTCACATTATTCGAGATACCAACCTTATTAAAAATATATTTTGATTTTATGTATATTCAAATTTAAACTTAAATCATTATCGACATTCCATCTTTCAATGATTGAAATTGAAATATTAAATATAAAAAAGAGAATTATGATTTGAATATGTTTGATAATCTTAAATTAAATAATTAAGATAGTATAGATCGAGATAGGAGTAAAATTAATAATAATACTGTTAATATTGTAGAAGTGTAATATTATAAAAACTTTTACTACTATAGCCTTGATTGGAATGTTTCTAAGGTTGTACACAGAGGTGCTTTGTGCGAGATCAAGATCAACCTCCATAATTTATCCAAATTAGATATACTCCAAAACACCCAGGAACTGGTTGAGCCCGCGGAAGGGTCTAAAAATTCTACTGGGTCCAACCGTGGATGTCAACAGATAAAATAATAAAACCTTGTGCGCTGCAACTCAGCGCTCTACACACTAAGCTCCCTACTCTGATTATAGATTCATAATATCATAATTCTTGATAATACTATAATATTATAGAATTATAGAAGTAATATATAATATTAAATTATTAAACGATTCTTTATCAGGCATCATTATGTCTAAGCAATAAGATGTGATATCAATATATCTTATATTACGAACTATATTATTAATTTATAAATAATACTTTTAACAAAGTTAATTTTACCTCCAAGGCTTCGCAGCAACAAAATGTCTACCCACTAGAAGGATGGCCGAACTGCTGGCCAAGACGACACTGCCAGGTATTTTTGATCCTGTTACAAAAGCTACGACTGCCAGAATTGGCTCCAGAGAGACAATTGGTTTAATGCGAAGCAGCTGTGTCCCATTGTTAGTGCTTCGGGCCACTTAGCCGCTCGGCCCTTAACTCAAGATAGAACTCAGCCTGAGTACCCGATACACAAACTCAGGATCTGATGGTGTTCGCCTATTCCCAGGATGAGCTGGGTATCTAGGAACACGGTTCTGTCCTCACCTTAACGATTGGGCATCCCGATCCCTCATCAGGTTTTTTTCCCAAGGTATCTCAGGACAATTTATCAGAAGTTAATTGGAGGCCAACCAAGCTGCGTTGGGTGGGATAATTAAAACATAGAGAAAACAGATGCTGCTTTTAAGGCAACTAAACATCCTAAAAACTTCTATTAATACATCAATAAGACTTTTAAAAAAACGAATTCAATATAAGCCAACCGATTAAAATAACATTAATGAGTATTAAAATCTAGGGTTCAGTACGTGATAGAGACTGAATATTTCTAGTAGAACGCTTGTTTAGGGAGGGTATTTGTCCTAGATCACACTCAACCTCGTAGGTTTTCACTTTATTTTGGGTTTACGTTTCACCCCAGGAGGGTATGCTAATAGCATAGAAACCATCTCCGGCTGTTAAGAGGAATAATTATAATAATTAGAAATAATAAAAGGCTGTTAAATTAACAACAACAAATTTATTAACAAAAACAAATTAACAAACTTCCACAGCCGGATGTGAACCCGAAAAACAAAGATTTCGAAATGATAACACAATCTATCGGAGGTAATTGTAGATTACATTGAATATTAAATTACTTATATAATTTAATCATGCCTACATAATATATATATTATCCGCTTTGATAAAATACCATTTAATCAGATGGGGGTCTGTTTATTAGACGTACATTATTTATCAGATAATCTGACATTGTTTCATTTAATGTAAACAATAAATCCTTCCTTTGTGTTTGTATGAATTGAGATGTAATGAAGTCGTTGAAAAAAACATTAATTCTCATCATCCCGACCTGCTAGCAAGACTAAAGATAAAAATATCGCTATCTTATCAGAAGTCATAAAACGCAATTATAATGTTTAGGATTCCAGGACAGTTTCCTCAATTAGTTTCGTAATTAGTTTCGTAGTAATAATTTTAAAAGATTACGTTAGTATGGGTTAATGGCCACCTGCAGATAGAAAAAATAATTAATCCTCTGTAATGTATATTAATTAAAATAAAAGAACTATAATATATCAATATTCTTTTGTTTGTTAAAGATAAATGGCGGTATTTATGAAGGCTGTACGTAGATGGTCATGGTGGCTTTTAATTGGAAAGCTGGTATGTATCATATTAACCTTATTTACATAAGATGAAAATAATTGGCTAGAATACATTTGAATAATCTACTTCAGTGTTCTAGATATATTTTTCCTGTATGGAGGAAAATACAGCTTAGTTAGGCCTCACAGTCGTTTGTTATAGAATCATGTTAATGAAGGAATATAATACAACTTATAAGTGGGTCTTTTTGATAAAATAATGATAAGGTTTCTGATACGTAAATACATAAATTTTTACAATTTAAGAACATTTTATGTGATTAAACAACTTTGATTGCACGAAATTATTATTATTACAGATTGAGTAGACGATTTAAGAAAAAATGCAAATTTTCTTATGTAATATAAACGTAGAGTGTTCTTTTAGAGGAATAAGAATATAGGATAAAACAAAAATGCATCTTTAGAAGATCTCTAAATCAAAGTCTGTTTTTTTTAATGATAATGTATCCTTATCTTTTTTTTTAATAAGGAAAAAATACCCTTGGAAAAGAAAAGCTAGAAAATATACCAACGTATCAATGGGAAGTTAAATAAATACTGAACAGACCAAATGGCTGTGTTATTATAAGTAAAATAAAATAAAACTGAATCTATGAGGCTTAATATAATCACAAGATACTTTTCGAATAAAGTGTAATCAATATTGTTATATAACATGTTAATTGCTTTATTATATGTGCTGTTACTGTTTTATATAACCAGAGTAATGTAAAATACTAAAATTCGCGTTACATGAGATACAAAAATGTATCACCAATGAATTTATTCAATTTTCTGCTACATCTATGATTCTAGCCATTTTATTTACTTAATGGATTAACAAAATATCCGTACGGTTGAGTATTAATCTGTGGTCCGTGATTATTTATTGATCCCAGTACATTTATATTGCATTATTTTTTAATAGATTTTCTGCCTTGTAGAGAGAGTGTAGGACCTCATCCTTGTCCAACAGTCCAAAGAGTACTTATCTTATAGTAAGTCTCTTTTTGAATTTAATCATTTTTTTTCTTATTGGCCTACTTAGGACCACGTCATTTCAACTGTTTCTTCTTCTTGATATTCGCCCAGTATTCCCCCATTCATAGCCAGTGCTCTCCCTTCTTTCTTCCGTCAATTTCTTTCACGTCTTCAGCTTTGTCGTTTTTCTTGAAAACCCACATGAGTTTCCAGTTTCATCCTGAGACGGTGCTTTCCAGAGCATCCTCGTGAGTAATCTCCATCTTCTGTAAACATTTTCTACCTCTTCCTACCGGGCAGGTTTGGTCTTTTTTCTTTAAAATACATAAAAAATCCAGTTCGCCAGTCTTGAGGGTTTCATTCTTAATAGTTGGCCATTGAATGATATTCTCCTTTTTATCATCCCATATTTTTGGAACATGATTGTTCAGCTCACTGTTATGACATCGTCTCTATTCACCTTGGTCTTAAATTGGGCTGAGGATTTTCCATAGAACTTTCTTTCTTTGAACTTCAATTTTTCTACCAGATCATTGTTATCCATAGCAAGGCATTCTGCAGGATATAGGAACTCCGAACGTAAAATTTTTACTCATTTTATTGATATTTAATTATTTATAGATCTGAAATCTTAGTATTTGTATTATGGTGCTTCTCCTGTTTAGTTACAAAACGAATGGAGGGAAGAGCGAAAGGAAGTACGCTCGGATGGAAGGCAGACTCTCACTAATTGGAATTTCCTCTTCCACATTATTTCCAACCGCTCGCCCCTTCGCCACCAGAGGAGGAGGGCTAAAAGGAGAACAAAGAAAAAACCCAGAGTGGCGGATAAAAAAAGGAGCAAGAAATGGAGGAATATTCCCCGGGGGCGTGAAATCTATTGACGGAATGTTTTCCATTAGTCTTGAAGAAGTACCTGCAGCTTCCCAAACCGTCCTCCATTCACTGCGTACATATATTCTATTCTTGTATATATTAAGACCTACTCTCCTTCTGTTATATATTAAACTGTAATAATCTAGGGTACAAGCTCCCTATGTATCATTTTTGAGACGGTATTTCTAGTACAAGTCAAAATAGATTTTATCATTTTTTTTGAAGTGAAATTATGTTTAGCCTCCTACTTTTGGTAGAAGAAGAACTTAGGAGCTGGCGTCATAGACATGCTCGACATGCTTGTGACATATAGCGCGAGATTGGCGATGCCTGGCGGCCTGTACATAAGCTATACAATTTGCTTTAATCAGTTTTATTCTAAACGTTAGAAATGCAATGATGTAAGAATAGTTTTATTTTACTAAAACGTCGTTTAATCATTGTGCTATTCATACAAATTATGTTAAAACATCTTAATTACTAGTTAAGGTTAAAACATCAATAACTAGATGGACTTTTAGTTCCCCTAAAATAATTTATTTGTAATAGTTAAATGTCTTGTTTTATGAACTGATTCAAGTACAAATGATCTGAATATTGTTGAACCTAACGATGATAATAATGCTATAAATTAAACTTGTTTATAAACATCTATGAAAATACAAATACAAGGTATAAATAATATATCTATAAACTAATTAAATTATTGATATTTTGTATTGAGTTTTTGCAGCCCATCCTAAGTTTTGATTAATAAATAAACTACTTGAAAATGTATATAATTATTGATCGGAGTGCCAGTAGATGAAAAAAACCAGACTTATATTAATAATTTCAATTTAAAAATTATCAAATTTAAATAATTCAGACCATAAGTAATTTAAAACTTCAAAAAGGAACACAGTTAATCCATAGCTTTTAGTTTTCACTTCTGTCTGCAGACCTCACGGGAGCCTATTTAATTTTCTATTAAATATATTATAAATTCGAAAATTCTACAGCTTCTATTACAGTATCAGAATCACTATAAAGATATTAATTAAATTTAAAAAAAACAACGCTATAATTTTTTTTCTTATTACCAATACACTAAATTCACCTAAATGAGATTAAAATCAAATTAAGTGATTCGTTACAGAAAAGAAATTAATGATGAATTTTAATGAAATCATTTGAAAAAAGAATGGCAAGCATTTTAAATTGAAACATTTTATACGAAAAAATATTGAAGCATATTTTATTTTATTTTTTAGATTAATTGAACTGACTAAAGTTTGTTGATTACCATACAATAAATGTTTAATAAATAAAGAATAGATTTTTAGTCGATATAAATTATTTATCATGTGCTATTAACACTTCAACGTTATTAATACACATTTAGTGAAATAAACTGTTTAAAATAGAAATTACATGGTAAGCTTCATAAATATATCAATCAAATAAATAATTTTTTCAAGGGTGATATATCCAATTAAATTAAAAATTTGAATTGTAAAAATAATAAAATATAATAAAGAGATATATAAAATAAAATATAATCCAGAGATACATTTCCTAATTAGAATTTTAAGTAAAATTATTACTCAAGCCTACTTCATTAAATATACATAAATGAGACATTGATTATCATAAATTCTTAGTAATGATTAAAAAATTATGACAGAACCTTACATATGCAATATACAAATAGCCACATAAATCAGTTCAACATGTGTAGATAAGCAAGATAAAAAAAAAAATTAAGTTAAGAAAAAAAAATTGTTCAATTTTTTTTAGTTATCATTAAATCATTCTTATCTTGATGTTAATACTTCAATTTCTCAAATATACGAACATGTTTCGTTCGTTTAATTTGTTTATTTGAATGCAAGAAATAAGATTGTGTTAGATATTATGTCTACTGTTAATTTATGGACAGTATGTAAATAATAAATAGAAAAATGAATATTATGGAAATATTGTGTGCTTATCATAAGTGAAGGGTTAGTAAGCCTACTATAATTAATTGCATAATAAATATGTATGATTAGATTATTTTGGTAATTAAAATAAATAATATTATAAGAGCCAAACTGTGTTTAAAAAATTGTTTTTTAATTGTTTCCGATATTACATATAATACTATTATGTGTACTATCTACTTATGTAGAAAATATGTAAACAGTAAATATAAAAAAGGCTATTATCGAAATAGAGTGTGATTATAGACATACATACATAAAAAAAATCCTAAAAATAAATATAAAACATTTACTAATGGACTTAATGCTTGTGAAAGGTTAACAAACATAATAATTAATACAAATTAAACAATAATTAAAAGCATCAGTTTTTACCATTAGATCTTTATTTATAATTAAACAAAATAAATTTTCAGACTCAAACTGTGTATAAAATAATGTTTTTGATTTATTTTAGATATCATTATGTGTGATGTTAAAGTATATACAGTATTTAAATTGTAAATATAAAAAAAAATATAGAAGGTATGTTTTTATAAACATATCACTACATAACCCAATACTATTACATAAAAATAAAAAAATACCTTCATTTCACTACGTATATATAAATAACTGTCATAAATTTATCGTACATGATCGATTATGTTTCTTGACAATATATCTGTCTTAGCTTTCTGCATTAGGATGATCAACAAACGCATTTTCTTGAACTATGCTCGATTTATGTAAGCAAATAAATATATATCTGCATGTGATTATGTATTTATGCATTAATATATATTATGCATGTGAGAGGATAATGAGCTAACAATAATTAATAGAGTAACGAGTGTTATATGTACGATTAGATTATTAGTATAATTAAAATATATATCAAACTATAATAATCAAAATGAGTTACAAGCCTTTTTTATATTGCATTGAGTACTATTATGTGTAAAGTTAATGTATAGAGAACAGAGGATAATGTTAAAAATATAAATATTAAATTATAAAAAATATTATGGAAATAGAGTGTGATTCTAAACAATAAATACATAAACAAATAATACATAAACTAAATATAAATATGAAAAATATACACATATAGTTTATATTTGTGAAATTTTAATAAGCATACAATAAATAAAATCATTACTAAGTACGTATTATATTATTTTCAATTAAAATTAATTAAATTATGAGAGTCAAACATAGTTTTAAACAAATGTTTTTAGGTACTAAATGCTTTCAGATATCACTACGTATAAATATTGTTAAACCAGTAAAAAAAGGGAATACTATTGAAATGTTCATTAAAATGTTATTGTAGACATAAAAATGCTTAAACGAATCCTATTATATAAAAGTATATAATATTTACTATGGAAGTGACTATTAAAGAGATAGTGTGTGATTATATGCGTAGAAATACAAAAAAATATATATAAATATGCAAATATATTTTATGCGTGTGAAAGGTTAATAAGTATTTTCTAATTAATACGATTAGATAATTTTTAAATTAAATTATAAGAGCTAAACGGTGTTAAATGGAAAAACCTATAAAATATTGGCATAATATTCCAACAAAAAGGCAATAAAGATGTTATCACTATGTCACTCCTATAACCTGCCCAAAGGAAGCCTCCAACCTGTTACTCGACCATGCTTTACTATGGTCGTCCCATGAAAGCTGTCCGCAACAAACAACAAATAGCAAAAACAATAACAAATACTAGAGAAGTATAATTACCAAAAGAGAAAAATGACAGAGAAGAGAGCTAATATTCAGAGGCGATGCCTGGCGATACTGACGTGTCTCGGGCTGGTATAAACATGGTGGCGCTCTCTTGGCACCATAAAAACACAAACAACATATCTTCTTTTCTTCTTGCATAGCTTCTTATTCCCCGCTCGCTTTATTCCTTGTTCTCTGCCTCTCCTCGTAAGAGTATTATGGTAATTGCAGAGCCGCCTCTTACCTCCATCTTTTCCCTCTTCCGCCCGCCGCCCCAGTAAACCCACCCCCACCTGAAGGGATTTTATGAACTCTCATCCCCGAGGCGTAAAACCGGGATCAGAAACTGAATTAGACTCGGCTGGGAAGAAGGGTACTTCATCTGACCATACTCCGATGAGGGGTCTTCCGCCTGGTACTCAGGAGAAAAATTACATTTTTTTTATATTTTATTTTATATTTAATATAATTTTCATTACTAATAAAATCTTTAATCTAAGTTTCATCCTGTCTTCATGGTGAAGATCGATACGCTAGACGAGGACTGAAGTATTCATAGCTAAGGTGTCTTCTCTAATAAAGTTAATTAAAATAATAAATAAGAAAGAAAATGGCCCGGATAGTGGTCTAGAAAAGAATTACATAAATATCGATTTATTTAAAATCGATGTTTCCATCCTCATGATATCTGCAGCTACTGTGAATAAGTGGTCAAGTAATAACTCTTACGAAAGATTTTCATTAAATTCATCAATAATTAATTTATGGAATTTGAATCTGTTAATTAAATACAGTAATCGATTTAAACGTATTCCGAACTGATTAAGATTTTTCCTTGATTATTTAATATCCTACAGTCCCATTGAACAAGTGGCTAATTCGGATTTTGTCCACAATGATTTAATTTTATCTGGGGAATCGTAATCGGATCATTTTCGTAGTTTTTGGCTTGAAATGGGTTTATAATGAAAGCAATAAATAGATTTCGTACTAATGCCTGATAAGTTCCTTATTCACTTCCTTACGTACAAGAAACTCGTTTTGGAAAAACCTCGACTTAACCACTTATTGACCAGGTCTGTAGATATTAAGGTCACTTAATTATAACTTTTCAAGATAAAATAATAGATGATATGTATAAAATAATATTGAGCTCGAAGCACCATCGAGATATCTGATCATTTAGAGAAAATATAAAGAAATAGAAAAACGAGAAGGTTTAAAAACTTTTGGTTTAAAAAGAAAGAAATTAAAAAATGCAAGTAACTATTTTAAGTAATGTTATCATAAATTACAATTCTTTAACATTTATTTTTTTATATAATAATATAGCCTTAATTGTATTAGAATCTATTATATTGATAACGACAATAATTAATAATCATTTATATTCCTGTTATTATATTAAAAAAGTAATGAACTTATAAAATACTTCATTATTATATTTTATTAATTATTTTTATTATTTATTTTGATTTTTATCTATTTATTTTTATATTTTAATTGCAAAATATACTATTGATACTGAATTTAATTATATAAAATAATTCAGTATAAACATTTAAACTATTTTATTTATAATAATCTTTATTCTCTTTGGAGCAGCATCGTATACAATTAATCAAAAGTGGATCAAACGTCGTTAAAAAAAGTGTAATTAATTTAATAAAAAAATAAATAATAGTAATAAATAAAATGATAACATCACATATTTGTTTACTTTTAAACTAAATAACTTTCTAATAATTCCTCATAAATTCGATTCAACCACTTTCGTTACGTTTAGAAATAATAAATAAGTAAAAAAGGAAATAAATAAAGAAACTAATAGGCTATTTGCCCACCTACGAAACATATTGAAACCGACTTAGCGAGTAGGCACTACTAAATCCCACAAGACAAACTGCAATTACGAAAGTAGCCTTTTGGCTGACGAACCAATTTGCTTATAGATTGCGACAATGCGGAGGACTTGCCGTCCTTGGCCAATGACAAAGATTGAAAACAAAGTAATAAATTCAGCAGCAGAGAAATAAGGGAGTCTCTCCGAGTGTCAGGGAAAACAGTTTTGTTGCTCGAGAGGGCAGACAAAAACAACTAAGGACTTCTCAAGACAAACGCGATCCACTGTTTTGACAATCTTCCGACAGTTGAGCATTAAATCGAAGTTTGACGCAGTATTCTAGATTGAACATATAATTAAATGACCAGTTAAATTCTCCTTTCCTTATTAAATTTATCTATTTATAATAAACCATGAAGGGTCTTGGGTTCAGTATATGGTAGGCATTGTACTGCTAAAACAACGGTTGTGCAGGGAGGATATTTGTCCAAGATCACGCTTAACCGCTAGGTATTCCCTAATTAATACCCACTTTAAAGACGCTGGGTGAGCCCCAGGGCCCTAATATCCCACAGGGACACTCCAGCCGGATTTGAAACTGAAACCTTCAGCATAGCAATTAGGCGAGTTATCATTATTTATTTGTCAATTACTTGAATATAGGTTAAATCGATTATAGATTTATTCAATACTTGTTTATTTTTTACAGTCATCTACCCGATCAATTAGTAATGTCCAGAGTAGAGGAATACGTTAGGAATTTGTTTGAAAAAAGAAAGTTCTATTCAAGATTGAATCATGTATTCAATGTATTTTAATAAAGTTGACTAAGTATTCATAGTTGAATATATAATTAAATATTCCAATTAACCTTCTTTTTTTGTTAAAGTCATTTATAAGTTTACATTTTTCAATTAGTTGGCTGTATATTTTATTTTTTTCCCGTCAACTACTTAATCAATAATTAATATTCGAAGTAGAGAAAGCATGTGAATTACAAACTTCTATTTAAGGTTAAACTATGATTTAATGGTATTTAATGTAGTTTACTATGTATTGAAGGTTGAACATTTAATTAAATATTCTATTAAATTCCCTTTTTTATTAAATATACTAACCATTTTATATTTTTTAATTATTTGAGTGTATACTTTTTATTTTCATTCAACTACTAAATCAATTTCATTCAATAATATCCCTAGTAAGGGAATTTACAAACTTCTATTCTGTATATTCACAAGGAAATTTATGGCTGGTTTTGTTGCGTGACCTAGGCAAGTAAATCTTAGAGCCAGGTTAATGAATCCAAATATATATATTTATTTACTTTATTTATTTACATAATTAGTAAAAAATTACATAAAAAAGGAATATGTTGAATTTTAATTATGCAATTTACAATTTCGAAGTTTTTAAGACAATAATTTAACTAAAAAGATATTATTTTAATAAATTAAACAGCACTATTTTGATTATTATCCATTGAGATTAAGACACTAAATTCATTAATGACTTTCTTTTTTTTTATCTTTGTAGAAATACATGCCAATGATGAAACGACGAAAAGTCCTTCTGAAGAATCCCAAAGAAAGCATGAAATCTTCTTATAGAAGTAATTTGCGACTTTAATTTTTTTTCTTTTTTATATTTCATGATATTGGATTTTTTATTACTTTCATGGATATAAGCTTTCTCTTTGTTATAAATTGTTTAGCAATCAATAACTATGACAACACATACTATTTATACTCGTATATAAAACCTCAATATATACATACATATATATATATATATATATATATATATATATATATATATATATATATATATATAACCTTCTTTTTTCCATGCATTGAGTTCAGTGTTGTGGATTTTGCTTTCATGATGAGTGATTTGAAAATATATACAGATTACAGGTGAATTATATTGTTTACATAGGTTACATCTATTATACTGTAATAATAATAATAATAAGTATGCATTACAATTCATGATATTTTTTTTAATTAAAAGGTACTTAGAGGTAAGTTATGACCGACAGCTCATTAATTCTGCTAGTAAAAAGCCACTTAATTATCTAAATGCTCAGCTAAGAAATAAATCATTTAAAGTGTCTATAATGAAGCTAAGATTCTGATTAGAAGGATGATCAATCGGAAATAGAAATGAAAAAGGTTAGAAAAAAACAGGAATAGATTTGAATTTGTTCAGATGGATGTAATCAAAACAGAGGTAATCATATTGAGTTATTTAATTTTACTATAATTAAAAATAATAGTAAAGTAATTAAGAAGATAACATTAAGGTTAAGTATATTAATTATCAGGGTTTAAAAATAGAAAAGAAGATGCCACGTGACCTTCTTAGTTGAATTTTGATTTGAGTACTACCAGTGGGTAGTTTCTCTACTTGTCATTAGCTCAAGTCATTATGTATCACTTAGCCTATTTACTTGTTGTATAATTGTAATACAGTTGTAAATATCAATAAATAAATAAAAAAATAGAAGATAGAAATCAAGCCTATTATAAATGGAATATACTAAAAGATATACTAATATATATTCTTGATTAATGGGCTTAAGTAGTACATATATATATATATATATATATATATATATCGCTGATAATTATGACATTAAAATTTCTATTCATATATTTCTAATATAGTTTGATTTTTCTAATTTATTTTTTTGCAGGTCCTTATTTTAATAAAATCGTGAATTATTAATCCCACAAGACGTTTTAATGTATGAACTAATAAATGGATATAATACTTGTACCGCTGTGAAAAGCACGTTCAACATTGATAAATGGATGAATCAAGAGAATCGTGGAAAAAATTATCGTATATCTTAGAAACTGCAGTATATAAACATCTAAAAGATTTGAACAATATGATTCCAATTTATCATTTAAATTGTTTAATTCTTGTTAATTAAAAAAAAATCAATACCACATTTACATCATACTCATGGCTCAGTACATGATAGGGACTGTACTATTTCTGAGACAAAGTTTGTGCAGACAGGTGATTAGGTCGTGATTACTCTCAACTACCAAGTTTTTCACCATTTAAAGTCTTATAAAATCCACTTTATACAGCCTGAGTGAGCCTCGGGAGAGTCTGAAGATCCTTTACTACCTCTAATCAATATAAAAAAAGTCCATCTATGGATGTTTTATTATAAATCAATGAATTTATCAGCCACAGTTCTACACAAGAATCTTTGTTATTAAATTAAGATAAAATAATTAAGATTTATTTAGAAGTACAAAGAACCAATTAGGATTCAGCCAAGCACACTCCCAACAAACAATCCAACAGATCTTAGGAAAATTTCAATTTCATTCAAAATATAAACCATGGTTATTTCGAAATGTATCATACTCAACAACAAACATAGGATTTAATGGAATATCTAATTATATATTCAACCTTGAACACATAGCGCAATCTTAAATAGAAGTTTTAATTATTTTAGAAAATTTAATTTATTTGGAATACATTTATTCTGCAGCACTAAAATAATTTGAGGTAGGAAAGCTTTAAAAAGTTAAATGAAAATAAGTTGTTTCCTAATAAATATAAGAAATCAATAATCCGACTTTACTCTTTTTAATGTTTCTAGTTATAATATTTTATACATTATTAAATAGTGAAATAAACATTAATTATCAATATTGTTTACAATGAACACACCATCTATTCGTCACACGTTACAACCAATTTGTTGAGGGCTTGTGATTGGTTGAACGAGGGTTAATTTCTTCGGTTGTTCTAATTGAGTTGAGTATCGATAATTGACAACAGGCGAGGTCGCAGCCATTTTCTCCCAGGATCGATTTACTGACTAATCGACAGTACAGTTTAAATTCCGTTCGACTGGTTACATCCGTTATACCGAATTTGGTTGCCCAGAATCTTAACGGTGAACCCAAGATAGTGGTTTCGTTAATATTGATACTTATATAATGTATTTTCGGGATCAGATGATTTCTCCCTAATTCGGGGAACCCCCGGAAGTCATTGGGAGGATATCATCTCTCAATTAATTCCAAAGTCGATCTCCTGCTTCCGAAGAATGCCGCCAGAAGAGGGTAACCGACGTGTTCCGAAGATTTACGACGGTAATGAAACAGAATGAATATATTTATTCCATGCTAGTGGTCTCTGATTTGAAACAAAATTCAGAATTCTAATATCCTATTTTATTTAATACCCCGACTTACCAGTTTAGCTTCTGGACCAATCAGTAGCCTCGGATCTGAGTCTTGTCAAATTGGAGGATATTACCATAATAATATAATATTACCATAATTGCCCAACGTAAACCGCTAATAGAATTTCCCTGGAACTATAAAAACTTCGTAAAAGCTTTCCAAAAGTGGATAAGTTTCCTGATTTCAAATGCAGATAGAAGATAAACCCAAGGGATTATCTTATTATTTTTATTATTTATATTCTTCACTTAATCTTAAATCCTGGCATTTTCCTATTTAAATTATCAAGCTTTCATAATACCTAATTAGCTTTATTAATTACTATCCTTTACCAGCTTTATTAATGCATTCACTTAATATTGATATGTTTATTTATTAGCTACATTAAAATATAAAATACCTAGTTCTATTTAATGTTAGTACCAGATTTACGATTTATTTTATATTTGTAAATTGATGAAGCGTTACTTTCAATTTCGTTATTGAATTCAATTATCATTCTATTTTGTTATAGCGTTTGATCAGAAACATTATTTATTCCTAATCACTAATATGTTATTTATTCATTATTATATTTAACTTTTTATTGTTATCACTACAATGACTGCTCATATATTTTATTTTTCAGAAATACAATAAAGAAAAAGAATAACAAGTGATTTTCTAATGGCTTCGCAAGGAAAGTCGGACAGAATTTTCTGAACGGGCTCCATGAAGAAATTCTGCCGAGGGTCGGCAATTCAGATCCCGTCTGAGTTCTTCTAACACTATCCCTCTCAGCAAATGCTTTTAAACAATTATTAAATACACAAAGGCACAGTACATAAATATTGTACATGCTTGGTTGATTTATTTGCTAAACTAACCTGCCTCGATTTATGTTTTAGAAAGATGTATACTCGTATTTATAATGTTATTTTATTTCCAGTGAAATAGTGAGTATAGTGGTATAGTTGTCTTAAAGGAATAATTATAGCGAATAACAAGTGAATAGTAGAAACCGTCTTGTAAATGTTATAAAAAAGTTGTAGTATTTTAGGGAAATATGATGATTGTTCACCAATTGAAAATTTGCAGGTAAAAACTGCAACACTTAAATATAAAATACTGAACTTGACTTAATGGTTTTGCTCATAGTGAACTAAAAGAAATACTATAATATCTAAATAAAATTCTAAAAGACTTATAAAATGATCTTTAATTCATATAAATCAGAGGTTTGTATTTTGCTAAAAATATATTGAAAATATTTCTTTAAATTTACTATCTTTTAAAAATTATTTTTACCTTAATATTTTCAATTCGTAATATGAGAAAACTAAGATCATGGCTGATTAAGTATGAGTTCATATTTAACGAACTTGCGAAGATTTATACACAAACATATGTTTGTTGCTTTAGATACGACTATTATTGATAAGTACATGTATACATTGTTTGTAAATATATATTGTGGAGGTTCAAAACTATGGGTTTTTAAAGCTCTCTATATATTAATATTAGTTATTTATCTAGTATAAATTGTAATTAAATTAAATGTTACACATAATTTCGTGGGGTTTCAAGTGAAATACACTAAGTCATAAACTGATTGAGAGGAAAATAATCGAATGGAAGATCTAATGAGGGATACAGTCAAAACATGATTTGATAAGTCATAAACATGATATTGAGAAATCGCTAATGAAAAGGCTAAAGTACTCAGTGTGGTAACGAAACATTGATTAGAAATTAATAAATAAAGATTTGACTTAGTGAGTTTGACCAGTAGGTACACATCTCATTTCAGTTTCATAAGCCTGAAAGAAAATCCGGAAATTGACAATTATGACTTAGTCTGTCTCACTTGTAACAGAAGATGTAAATGTCCTTATTATTTATTTAATAAATATTATTAAATATAAAAAATATATTATTTGAATAAGAATATCGGACGAAACTTATTGAAATTATGTGGATGAATGTGATTATTGATGAGAGAGTTTAAGCTTTGAGTTACATTGCTTTGTGGAGCGAACTATGAAAATTTCGAAATTAATTTTTAACTAATATGTATTTGTTGTCAATAAATATATTATTAATATTTATTTTTTCATTTGCTATTATAGAAGACCAAGACACTGACCTTGTCCGATGAGACAAGAGATGGGTAACCATGGGAACATCCTGTCTTATCTCCCACCCGCCTGCCTAGAGGACGTACACGGCTGATAACGTACTGATAACACCTAGGAGTAAATAGTGCCTTTTTCCACTTGGAAGATAAAAATTAGATAATACAGAAATTTATTTCTACCCCCATAGGCTAGCACGAAATCATGCATTAAAAAAGAAACTAATCGAAAAACCTTTCAGTAATTACAACATTAAATAATGTAATAAAATGAAAATTAATATGTAATAAAATTCCACGGTATTGTTTTGTTCTTGAGCATATATACAGTACATTAAGTATATATACAGTTGTTCCCTACATCATGGAAAACCCGCTGGTATCAGATTGTGGAACAGTGTGTTAACAAACCGGAACAAATCAAATACTGCAGGATGATTAGTTCCTGTGAATTAGAAAATATTTTTCTCAAATATTGTATATATCAAATTACTGTATATGCCGATAAAGTTTATTTTAAAAATTGGTTTAATACATAAATAAGACAACAATAGGTCTTTAGTAATATAGGTTCTATAATATGAAGAATAATTTCGGTTTTTTGATGTTTTGAAAAGGAAATTTATTCGTTCATATTTCAAAAACTTATCAATGATATATCTGGGGCACCTGTGAATAGTGGGCTAAGTCGAATTTTGTGAATTTCAAGCTATCTACTAAGAATCGTAATTTTTCTGAACTTATATTAAGTTCAAGATTGGAGCATCAGCCCACGATTCACAAAGGAATATCCTTCGTTGCAATGGACGGAACACTTGGCGTGTTAGACACAAGGAAAGAGAAAAAAAATTACGATTCTAAGTAGATAGCTAGAAATTTACAAAATTCGACTTAGCCCACTATGCACAGGTGCCACAGATATGTCCTCTTGATCGATGGTCTTTTTTCATTATTTTAGAAAAAACATAAATCTGCAGGACTACTAAAGCTTCAGGGCAATATCTGAACCAAGCGATTTTTACAAGCCTTTATTGAAGCCAACTTTACACCATTAAGAGAGTTCTGCAGAGACTGAAAGAATAGATAAAAGAGCGGGGCAAGTCCCAGGTACTAAAATATATGGATTAAAACTTCCCAACCAAGCTCTCTCAACTTGTGCCGAGTCACTAAAGAAATTATAGGTGTTGCCACTAAAGTTTTGATGGAAAACATCTTTCCTATCGATCTATTCCGACTGTTTGTTTTGAATCGCCTGTTTCGATTCATTACTTGTTGACAGAAAAAAGTTTTAAAAATGGTTGGGCAGCTTCGAGCAGCTCAGGATGAACAATTACTTTCCAATCCTTCCTTAGTTTGTAGTTTGTAGAATTTCGGAGCTTTGTCCATGAACTTTTTATCACATTATTATCGTACGTGATGCACTTTTCATCCACTGTAATAGAAAAATGTCTGTGCTGCATTGATCCCTTTCAGAAGTAAAATAGGGAAATCTGGCAAAAATTACCAGTTATGTCTATTTTCAAACCGTGATAACTTTTGACTGAGTAAACTAATGAAGTAATCTAGAATGTTCTTTGGACTGTTGCCTTTTAAGTATAGAATAATGTCGTGGAACCCACTTTAAAACTGTCTATTGCGAAAAACCGAAATTACTTTTCCCCCAACCTTATCAACATTAGAATCACTGTTAATATGGTGAACTATTTTCGTGGATCAGTCTACGGAACAAAATTGATAATTCTTGTGTGATAATATCTGTCAATATCATTTATGTTTCTAAATGTTATTTATGCTATGTTGATTAAAAACATAACAGTTTCAAAGATCGTTACTGATCCTCCAGACCAGATTCCCACAGTTTGCTCATCATTACGAGGATCAGACCGCTCATTTGGGTTCCCGGTTCGGAAAATATCTGAGAAGTCGAACCCCTTTAATTCTACGGCCAATAAGAATGTCGCTGGAAGCTGGGTGCTGTAAAATAAAGGAGTAACACTCTCTTGATCAAGACTTCTTGGGTGGTCCTCGAAGCGTCAGCGTTCACTGTTGACGGATCTTCTCGAAAAGGTCACATCAAGATATACTCCGGTCTTTTTGTTTTTTTATCTTATATATTTAATATGCAAGGGTAGTTCCAGAGGTTTGATGATTGAGTCAAATAAATTAGCATAGGAATGATTATCCATCAAAATTTAATTTTTTTGAAAACCACCCGTCTCTTGGCTATTTATTAGTGCCAGATGCAGCCAATTAAAAAAGAAGGATCCAGATATTGAATTTTAATGCGCCTACCGGTTTTATTCCCATACTTATTAAAAAAATAAAAATAAAATAGAATTTTTATTTCATACATTGTATCTTAATTTAAAATAGAAGCGCATATCAGGATATATCTCACACACTTTTATTTATGATGTAGCTTACTGTATAAAAAAACAACAGTAAATGAAAATCATTCATAGTTGATTAAAAAAAATTGAAATACTTTATGTTAATGTGAAATCAATCAGCAAAACAAAAAACTACAACCCGTAAGATGATTATAGTCAAATATAGCAATGGATCATTTATTTTAAAAATATGCTGCGATAACTGAATTTGGACACCTTTGATTATAACAAATAAAAATACTTTAATTTCTATGTAACAAGCATAATACAAATTATTTTTATTCAACTATACAAATTTTTTTAAAAATTATATCAATAATAATCTCTATGTAACGAAATTCTAATATAAACATATTCATTAAATTAAATGATAGTAACATATCAACATGACATGTTATATTATAGTAATATAAACTATGATCGGCTGATTCTAATAGATAAAACCGATTGGGTGAAATGTACATGACTTGTGCAAAACATTAATATTAAACTACCACAAGTTTTGAGAAATATAAAATATTATTATTTTGTGCACCGAAAATTTCTTTAAAAAATAAATGTTATTTGTTTTATTAAATTAGTATAATAATTTCTTTTTTTTTTACTGAATAGTAAAATTGTAAACTGTATACAATTCAATATGACATTATATAAATAAAAATATTACTTCAATGCTTGGTTATTCTAAGAATGTTAAAAAATTAACAGTTTAAATGTATAATTTTCTCTTACTATACGTTATTCCTAATTAGATATAATTTACTTGTATTTTTTCTCTCCTAAAAAACACTTATTATTAATTTTTTTATCTCATGAAAATTGTGTGGTCATTTAGAAATCAAATGTTTTGTACACGCAAAACAACATAAGTAGTTACGCAATAAAATTGAAAGTTATTCACGATTTTATTTTTTATATTGAATATTTTTACATACACAAAATACATAAAATACACACATACATAAAAAAAGGAAAACTATGCCTTATATATTACTTCAATTACTTATTATTAAAAAATTAAATGTTTTATGTATATCATATAATATATATATATATATATAACAGGCTTATGATTTAAAAATGAAATGATAAATCGATATGTTTCTTATTTTTATAATTATTTATGCATGATTAATATTAACAAATGAAATACTTTTTGACTTACTGAGTGACGTAGTCTGAGGGGCAGGCCAACAGTTGGGTTTCCATGACAACCGTTCCCCCACCACTGCAACCCAGTCAATATTCCTTATCCAGCTCTAAGAAAAAGTTGAAGGGTTGCTTTCTTAAAATCAATAATACATAACTGGAAGGGTGGCATTTCGTGATAAGATATATTCACCAGGTGGATAAATTCATATCTATATATTTTATTACCAATGCATGTTTGAGGAGTTTACGCAGGCGGAATGTAAGTAAATAATTCAAGAGAAATAGGGCATATATTATAGTTAATAAAGTTAATTTACAATAAATATGATATAAATCATATTTATTGTATGATCCAGGATCCAAAACGAATAATTCCAAATTTTCATCAAAATCAAAAATTGACTTTTTCAATTTTTCCTCTCGATTAGTGAACAATCAGAAATAAGGGTGGCTAAATGTCGTGTTGTACAAAATGGTTCGACTAAACGAGTGGAAAATATAAAAAATATAATTTTTAAAATTATAGAGTTCTCCACTTTTGTTCCTGAAACACACCTATGTATTTTTGGTTTTATCCATGCGGTATTATTTTATGCCAAATTATTGGTGGTAGAGCTGGTAATATTGCTGGATAGGGGTGTGATCTTATTCTCTACAACATTTATTTTAAACATTTTTTCTCCAACGGGATCTAAGAGATGAAGAATGCAAAAATGATATTTTTGCATACAACATGGTTGTGACTTTTGAATCGATCGTCGGAATCAAGCTTTGCACAAACTAGTATACTCATTACAGAACCTGAATGTTTACTAAATGGGTCCAACTTATAAGGCTGTAGATAGATTAAGTTTTACAGTGATCGTAAGCTACATAATAATAATAAATAATAATAATAATAATAATAATAATAAATAAATAAATAATAATAAATTAAATATGAGCAATAATGTCCAAGTGTAAAATAAAATTACAAAATAATTAATTAAATAAATAAAAATGAATTATGAGTTAGCTCCCAATAACAAATCCAAAGAAAGGAAATGATAATTACAAAAATAATAATAAGAAAATGATAAAAAAAATTATAAAGATGTAAATAGTTACATAACAAAACCACTAATATCTGTTCATGAATCTTTTTTTTATTTCCTGAGATGTTTAGGATCTTACCCTTATAATATCTGAGCTTCATTCATTTATAATTGAATAATATTTGTTATTCCTCGTGGGTAAATCTTTGGTAATAGTAAATGAAACATTAACTAATAATAAATTATAAATTAAAAATGAGTGTTTAAAATTTCCTATGTAAACTTGTTATTCCTCCCATAGTACTTCAGTTATAAAACATGATTTTTTTTTTTAGTTTTTTATTTATATATAAATTTAAAAAAAACAAAATATTTTTGAGGACATGTATACAGTTTAAAGTAGACAATATTTTCTTCTAAAAGTGCAAACAAATTTTTCAAATCCGCCAGAATACATTTTTGGGTCTAAAAAACAACAAGAAGACGCACTACTAACTGGTCTAGACATCTCATGCTCTTTTAAAATAATTGTATGACGTTGATGCAAGGACAACATCATGGGACAGTAAGTAGTTTTTTGTGTTTTTTCACAGAGAGATTTTTTATTCACGTTTAGTGTTATCGCAATTTGGACGAAAAATAAATGTAAATAAATAAATAAAATAATTCGTTATGATATGCTGTCAACTATTAACTTACAAAATGCTTTGCATTTTATTTTAAGGTAAAAATTGAAAAGGTTCCAACTTTTTGTTTCTATTTTCGTTATGAAACGTGGTGGCTTCCTTGTCGACGAATAGGAATCAGTAAACCAAAATCATGTAGAATTGTTGAGAAAAATATTTATACAGTTTTCCTGATATCACTCTTTCGTTGCTGGAATAACGTGTAATAATACAGAAAATTTTTAGATTTATTTAAATGGAAAACTAAATTTATTTTGTATTATTACACAGGTTAGTCCAATAACCAATGGGTGATATTCTGTGAGAGATAGGTATAATTTCTTACACTGTTTTTATCTTGGTTAAAAGTCAGGTATTTAATTGTCTATATATTAAGTGGAAAATTTTCTCCAAAGGGCTTTATGAGAATAAGGTAAATAAAAAAAATTGATCAGTTGTATTCATTTGATAATCGAAAAATTCAGAAAACTTATTTCTTTTGAATGAATAAATCATTGCATGAGTACGATGTATAAAAAATAAAAACGAGCTTGAATCAATATGATCTAAAAGTACATTTCTATTTACATGGTACTCATTAAAGGCTTATGTAATTTTCAATGAAGTATTCTTTGTAATGAATAGTAATGACTTAATTAATATTTAATGTATGCATATTATTTTATATATGTGCAATACATAATGTAATAAGAATCAGACATTAATAACTGAATTCATTTTACTGCTTTTTTGAAAAGTTATACTATCAATTATTTGTTGTCTGAAAATATATATATTGTATTTGTTACTCTACTGAAATAAAACCTAGACCTCTACATGCAAGAAAGATCTTGCGTTCAGTACCTACATTATAGAGATCGTGCTATTTCGAAGCTAATGGTTGTGCAAGGAGGTTACTTCGTTGAGATCACATTCATCCAACACGTTTTCCCCGTGTTGTAACCAACATTTTAGAGGCAGAGTGAGCCCCAATAGAAGGATCTGCATATCCCACTAGGCGAAATATTTGTTTATTTAAATATCAAGCACTTATCGATATATTCTCATAATCCTAATGTAAAAATAATAATACTTATTCATGATGAATTTATATTAAAATGGATCAGCAGTTGAAACTATCAAGTAATGAACCTAGATGACATAGAATTAGTAAACAATTGTATTATTAATATAATTTAATGATTTTTTAACGTAATAATATCAAAATAACAACCGGCTTATGCATTGGCATGCACGATAAGAATTGAAAAATAAATAGGTAACATAGGGGTTGTACATAATTTGATTCTTTTCTTTAGGATCTGAATTTTAAAACTTAATATCCATTCTTGATACAGATTTTAGTTGGTGCACATAATCAGTATTTTGTTAAAATAATATAAATGTCAATACACGTGGGATTAACAATTATTTTCACAATTCAAATATGTAGTAATATTTCTTATCTCCATCTCTATTATAGTTGTTAATTCTCTGTTATAATTTATTAATACATTTTTAATTTGTTTGTTAATTAAGCATCATCTCAACAGTTTATGTAATCAATAGCAATTAATAAAGGACTCATTGAGATTAATCCCGCGACTGTGGCGCCCTCCTTGTGCAACCCCTTGAACCAACCAATGCTAGTTTCTGTTCCAGCCGTGGGAGCGTTGGTGGTACTATTTTCGTGTCTATTGGCTGCAGTTAGTTAATATACTATAAGAAAATTTTAAACAACATCCGTATTTCCCCAAATATAATTATATTACTTAATATTAAATAGAAATTAAAATCGTTTCCGGGTTCAAAAGTCAAAAAAAAATTTCATTTGAATCAGTCTAGATTTATATTATACCTGCAGTCCCAGTGAATAATTGGTTAAGTCAAATATTTGTCCATAATGAGTTAAATACACAAAACCACTTCCGTTAAATAAATGGTAAAACATTGCTTGGATCCCTCCCAACGACCTAACGTCAAAAGAATGCCCATAATAAGCAGGCTTAGAATCGGACATACAAAGCTGTCTAAACTCCATCTACATTTAGAGCTACGACCAACCTACCAAAGTGGTGATAATACAACACTTACTGTGAAGCATATTTTTTAATAGTAAAAAGTATCAAATAATGAATACATATTAATATATAAACATGTCTACCATTCCTAGAAAATAATAAAATACAGTAGAGACTGATGTATTTAAAAGCTTGGAAGTTAATTAAAAAAATTTAAGAAGAGCAGTCATCGCTAATTGCCCCAACAATCGTAGCGATATTAAATAAAATTAAATTAAAAAACAAATGATTTTATTTAGGGAAGCTTAATCGTGACAATCTCGTTGTTTTTTTAGCTTGAAATGGATTTGTTATGTAAGCAATAACTCATTTCAACCTCTTATTCACTACAAAAATAACACGATTTTCTTAGTACTCATTTGTGAGAAAATTCTACTGAATCACTTATTCACCGGGGCTGTAGATATAACATACAAAATCGGAATTTCTTAAAAAAACTTAATCAAACAAAAACTAGCCTCGCAAACATCTATAATGAAAACTAGAAGCTTTTCCCCTTCATTTTGACGATCCCCTAATTCAACTCTCAATTGGCAAGTGAACTGTCCTGTAACTGAAGTGTAGTCCTGTGTAATGCTTTATATATAGGTAATCTATTATATAATTAAAAAAATAAATAAATCTATACTGATAACATTAAAAAAAAGAGTTAATGCTCATTTTATTAGTAGTTATTTGAGAATTAGACCTATGGAGAAGACATAAAATATGTTATTTATAGATCTAATAGAGTTTAATTTTGTAACTGGGTAAAAAGCCAGTATTGTTTCTTGGGATACCTAATGTCGCTAGAATATAACAAACGTTTAAGGGTGTGATATCTTATGGGCAATGCCTAGCAACTATAACTATTTTTCGGATATTTTTTTGTCTTGCTCGATCAGCTTATAATAAATATAAATATTTTTTTTAAATTACTCCTTTTAGCCGAAACTCGAAATATTGCATTTTTAAAAATTTAAATGAAAATAATCGATTTCAATAAACCAAGCTAAATCTTATTCCTTTATTTCGATTTTAGGACTGTTATTTCAATACAGAAAATACGATTCCAAAAATTCAATAAAATACCATTAAGAAATTTTTCTTATAAACTATAAATTTTATAAATCTATAAAATTAACCATAAATAAATTAAAAAAATCACTATTTTATTTAATGCAAAATAATCAAAATCTAAAGACAATACTTAGAGGGTATTCCAATTTAAAATGGGAGATAAAAAACAACTAAAAAATATTATCTAAACTGATTTCAATAATATTATTATTAAACTTACTTCGTATCGTATCGTGAAACGTTGTTCTCCTCCTCAAAACTATTCATATTTATTTATTCTGTTTAAATTATTTAATTTCTTAAAACGTGAGTAGAAATATCCGGAAAATCCATAGCCTCAAGCTTATAAAACAAAAACAGGAAAGATGAAAAAATAATTGTAAATTTTTCATCTATTCAGGCAAAATCAGAACGGGGAGATTATAATAGCAAAGGAGAAAAACGAATAAAGCACATCCTAATCTCAAAATGCATCAAGACATTAACCAGAGGAAACATACCACATCCACCAAGACTCAAATGCAACTTCCAAATCGTAAGGAAGGTTACAGGACTACAGCTGGAAATGGTTTAATAAAATAGATAAAAAAACTATAAATAAACTTATAATTTGTCAACTTCCAACATTCCTAAAACCATAGAAGAAAATAACTATTCACTAGCAACAATAGTTTCTAAAAAAACTCACAAAGGTCTGTTGGTCTGGATTGCCTCGCTTGCCTTCTCTTCAATTTGGCTCTTGAAAGTGAAATGCGGAAATCTGGAATACAAATTGTGGGGACTATATTCACTAGAACTTCTATGATTTTGGCCTTCGCCGATGATATAGATTGCAAGAATCCGTACAGATTTAGAAAATGCTTTTATCAGTCTTCAGATAGCAGCGGCTAGATTGGGTTTAGAGATCAATGAATCAAAAACCAAATATATGCATGCAGGTCCACAGCTGAATGTGCACAAACCATCGCATTTTATGGCTGGAGGCTTTACATTTAAAGGGTTAAAGAATTTGTGTATCTTAGATCGCAGGTAAACGCGGATAATGACATAAAAACAGAAAGCTATCCCAGAATTATGTCCTCAAATAGATGTTATTTCGGATTTCTGAAGCATTTTAGAAGCAGTGTTATTTTCCAAACCCCAAGGTGCATTTTTATAAGACCCTGATAAGACCAGTTCTTACTGATGCCTCCGAATGCTGGACATTGCCCAGCCCCCTTCGCCAAAGGTTCGAGAGAAAAATATTGAGGAGCATTTATGGTCCAGTTTGCACCAATGGGATCTGGAGGATAAGAACGAACGCTGTGCTAACAAGGCTCTACAAAAGCCCAGATATTTTGAATCAGATTCCTAAAATGGTTCTAGACGAAAGGATTTATGGAACAAGAAGAGTGTTAGACCTCGGTTCCAATGGATCGATGGAGTGGCGGCGAATGCTAGGTTCATCTTGGGAATCCGCAATTGGACAGCAGTGGCAACTAATAGAGAAGACTGGCGAACCAAGCTGCAGGAGGCCTTGATTCTACAGGAGTAGTAGCGCCGCGGATGGTGATTATGATATTTTGTAAAAAGAGAAAAAGGATTTATTATCAAATTTCCGTAGCTCCTTAGGTTTTTTCTCTTTTTCTCTTGCATTTTTTTTAATATTATGGTTCATTGCACAACAACTCTTAAAGCTGCAAGGGTGCTGTGTTTGAACATCATTGATGAATCCTTTGGGATCGTAAACCCTTCTGCCTCCCTTTCCAGCCTCTATGAAGTGGGTATCCGTAATAGGGGGGACTGGTAGTTGACCGTGATTTAGGACAAATCACCTACCTGGACAACCGTTGTCCAAGAAGCAGTACAGTCTCTACCACTTACTGAACCAAAAACTTATCATATTATAAGTTGTAATGGTGGAATTTTTTATTTTTTTTTTCAATTATGGTGGTATCATGATGATGCTTGAATTGAAGACCCCTTGATTTGTTACCTATTTAGTAGCGTTTAAGATACTTAATGCTTTGTTCGGATAAAGCACTATTGTATTGTTGCAATTACTAATGGTGACCTAATTAATATGGTAACCTAAATATTAGGTCGAAACGTTAATAATAATAAAATAAAATAAGTTGTGTTTATTTTGAGTAAAACTTGACTGCATCAAAGGCCATGATAGTCGTAGAATATTTTAATATTATGGAAATGAGCTATTAGGATTGAAATTGATTGATTCAGAAGACACCTGATGTAGAAACGAATTTACCTAAAACGGCTACCTTAATAGTTAAATGGTATTATTGTTCATTGTTAAATTGTATTGTTGTTCATATTCCATTTAGATAAATAAAGAGTCTCAGTTTCGCAGGTATATCGCGAGATAAGTCACAACTAGTTTTTACTTTTCATTCGGTTTCCTTTTAATGTTGTCAAAAAAAAAAATAGTAATCGTGAGTTTAGTATGAGACTAGTCTATGTGCCAGGCTAGGGGGGATTAACGAACCCACGGACTCCCGAGTTCAGTACACGGCTACACACACTACACAACAGTAAACTCAACAATTATTCTGACAAAAGGTCACGTACAGTACACACTTCAGTGCCACCTTCCCTGGAAAGTTTGGAGGGTACAATCAAACGACCTGTTGTCCCGAGGATATGGGCCTTTCTTGCTGGGCTAATCACCTGCAAGAAAGTACATTTGATTCAGAGAAGCTCAGCGAATAGTCTCCAAATGTCTAAGCTCCCCTACGCTGAATGGCACATAAGGCTGTTGCGAAAGAAGAAAAATAAGAAGAGTTTAGTACGAAAAAAATAAATTAATTATAAAAAATGTGTATATTACTGTTGAAAAGTTTATTTCTTGATGAAATGAGTATCAAAATATACACATCATCATCATCACATTCTTTTCCTCTTCTACCGCTATACAGTGTGAGGATCTTTCTTAAGAGCCTGGACCAAGTATCCCTTTTCTGATCATTCGGATATGCGAGGCCTTCCTCTGGGCCTTTTACCCTCTGTTAGGGTCTCGTAAGTCTTTCTCGATATTCTCTCTCGTTCCATCCTAAGGAGGTGTCCAAACCGCCTTAGTTTGTGTTCGTCTAGAATGGTCTCAGCTGGTTTTATATAGAGATTAGCTGTGTTAGTTGTGTTCCGCATCTTATCTATCCGAGTTTTCCTTTCTATTTTTCGTAGGTACCTCATTTCCATAGCTTGTATTTGACTACTACGCAGGAAGGAAGGTCGATTTATAGAAGGCTAGTTCGGTCTGCCTTGTCATCTCTCTTCTTCCCAAGAAACCCCGTCGGACTATATTAAATCATATTTCGGAATATGGTCCGAAATATACATATTACCCTAATTATATGCTTACTACTTCATATTCCATACTAAAACTCACAATTATTCTTATTTTCAAGAATATTAAAAAAGAAACGAATGAAAAGTTACAACTTGCAATAACTTAACTTGAACCGACAACCTGCGGTACTGACACCAAACAAAGGTTAGATATGAGATATATATATATATATATATATATATATATAAGGGATTACTGAAGGTGAATGAAAGGAAGAAGCCGCACAGTGAGACGAAGGAGGGTACAAGAGATACCGAAGAGAAGAAAAGATATTAATAAAAAAGAAAGAAGGATTTATGGTAATGGAGGAGCGGACCAATGGGGAACAAGGACGCCCAGAACAGGGCACCCACAACAGCCTTCATTTCTGGAATCTTTCAGGGCCTTCATTAAGACCTATGTATTTCTCTATTTCAGATAAAATCTGTTTCGTTTTATATTAGTATTTGTATCTGTTAATTTTCCTTATTTATATCCTTTCTAGAATATATGTGAATGAAAAGATGTAATACATACAATAAATAGATATAAAACACTACAATTTTTCTTCCTCAAATAAATTCTTTCTTTAGTCGTATAAAGAAAATCATATTTTTGTCCATCAATCAGTTTATTACTTTATGCATGGTATTAATTAATACCTCCTAATTTTTGTCAAGTAAGGGATCGGTCTGGTCTAGTTATCCTTCAACCCCATATCAAGACATAACTGATGTCAAACTTCTCGATGACGCAAGTGGGAACGGTCATTCTCATCACTTCAATTACCGAGAAGACGCCTTACCATAACTGTCTGTCTCCGCAATGGAATTTTATTAGAATTGATAACTAAATGCTACGAATATATGTAGGTTATTTTTGGCATTCATATCAGAAAAAAAACTGTTTTACTCATTACAGTCATACTGGACCGTGCGATTGCCTGACATTGCTTCGGAATTCCTCATTGTCCTTACAGAAGAAATGAAGGGACGACATCGACGATCAGTCGAAAGGTAAATAGCAACTGAAGATTACAAAACTAAGTTCTACATATAAATATGAAATGTCGGATATCAAGCTTGAGATATTTCTATTACTTTTCTGGATTTTAGGAAAAACAGATTGAAATAAATTACAAAAATGTCCTATAATTAGACAACAACCCTTGCAATAGGACCAATATTTTTTAAACATCTAAATGGATATATCCAAGGCATTATGCAAACGATTTTTGATCTGTATAATATATAGATCTGTATAAAATAATCAGTATTCACTATCAAATCCCAATAGAGGTTATTAAAAAAATCTACCACTGAAAGTTTCAAAATTAATGATATATTAAATTCAACTTAACCTATAAATTTCGAAATTATTTTAGAACCCGGCCTTAAATGGACATCCTGTGTCGAAATACCTTAAAGGCTTTTAATATTTGAAAACTAGTTAGTAATCATAATTATTTGTACCGTTTACATAATATCATTGTTCAAAGTAATTGGATTATTCTTGTAATGCTTTCAATCCGCAATTGGACGCTTTAAATTAGATGGAAGTGTATATGGATCAAGCATTATTACTGACTATTCTTTTCTCATATATTTATTGATATTTACAACTGTATTACAATAATAAAACAAGTAAATAGGCTAAGTGATACATAATGACATGATACAATGACAAGTAGAGAAACTACCCATTGGTAGTACTCAAATCACAAGTTCAACTAAGAAGGTCATGGAGGATTTTGGATTGTAGGGATTGGATATGAGAGGAATTTGATGGCTTATTGGAGCCACAAAGCTCTACTCCATAAGTCCGAATACGACTACACGTAGGCCGTATGATGGTCATGTAGATGAGTCTTTTGTATTTCATTGGGAGCTGAGAGCGTTTGCCTAGTAAGTGTTGAAGTAGCCTGAAACGTCAAGCGGTCTCTTGTCTTTTCAGTCTTGTATGAGCATTCCAGGTTAATCGTTTGTCGAGATGCAACCATAAGTATCGGATCTGTTCAACAGGCACCAGTTATCCCACTAATTAATATTGAATAACATTGATTAATAGATACTGAAGGGTAGAGAGTCATTGGTTTACGACTTAAGGTAAAAGTGATTTGATGTGATTTTTGAGAATTTATTTTAATTCTCCAGTTTTGACTCCATTCTTCAAGATCAGTGATATGGGATTGGGGGCTTTGGGACACCATAACTGGATTGGTGATGACTAATAATACACACGTATCATCAGCATACGTGGTAAGGATAGTATTAGGATGAGTTGGGATGTCAGCTGTATAAACTATATAAAGGGTTGGGCCAAGGATTACTACCTTGAGGAATTACTAACTATTTAATATAAAAAGGTAAGTTACTGCTCAATGAAAATCTAATTTTAGATTTAGTGTATTATACAACCGTAATTTCTCTTTAAATAACTATTTCATCTCATCATATTATTATCCTATTAATATTCATATGATGACTTTTGTTCATTCAACGAAAATCCAATGAAAGCAACATTTGCAAATTGAAGTTCATTACACACACCTCATTCCTTTACTGTTAGCCTCGACACTCCCATAATTGCAAATTATACTTGCGTAGGACATAGAGTCAAAGGAAATAAAGGATTTAGATCAAGCTGGGATTAGCGGACTTCACGAATTTTCAGCACAAACAAAAAAAGTTGAAACGTAACAACAGAAAAAGAAGTTCCCATCAATGTTTTTGAAAATGATCAAGTGTATCTATCGCCAGCTTATTGTGAATCACCGAAGAGTTAGAAATACATCGTAATATCCAAACATTTAAAGTTTTTTATATTAACTCAAAATTCGTCCTTGATGTGAAAATCTAGCATTTTGTCGATATGGGTTGCTAGTATTTTGTATTGTAAAGTAGAAACTTTCAATACGTCTTCTAAAAGTGCCTATACACTTTGAATGTTGGCGATTATAACGGTCCAACTTATTTTACTGACTGCTGCACTAAACAAGCCTATCCATGTTAATCCTATTGCCTCAGCCTCTTCAACCAGGAGTCACCTCTGCGGCCTGGACCCCTCTTTCCTTCAATCTTGTGGTGAATAATTAACTGCAGCATACGCTACTTTTTCATTTCGTATTACTCGACCAAAGTATGCCAATTTATATCTTTTGATGCTATCCAATATCTCGAGGGCTTCTGTATTCATTGTAGTGTGCTTTCTTTGTAGAAATGATGCCCCTTTGAAACACTGAACACATCATCAATACTTGAAGACGTTTACTTAAAGTAAGTGTTCATGCGTCTGATCTTTATGATAACATTGAGATAATGTGACTTCTAAGTTCTCTGATTCGAGTCGGATGTTCTAATTAAGCTTGAAAAGCACCTTTTTTCAATACCTGCTTAAACATTTTCCCTCTATTTTTATAAGTTTTGCGATATAAATTAAATATCTGTTGTATGAAGTACGAAAATTATCAGGATGTAGAAAATACAAGTCGTAGAGCTTCTAAGGACAGAGATTCATAAAATGTTTCTACTACGCCCTCTCCTGATGAAGTGAAAGCAATCCAGCTCCCCTAACACGAATTATCATATGGGCTTATGCAAAAAAAAACAGCAACTTGAATGTATAAATGTATTGAAAACAATACCGTCACAATAAACAACATTTTAAGTTTCAATTTAAGATAAAGAAGTACTGATAAGGACATTTAAACTAAGTGCGTTTTTTTTTTATTTTCACCTGATCTCACGCTCCCTCCTTTGTCTTCACGCCACTTCAAGTCGGGAAATCCTGTTCTGCGTTAATTAACACAGAATTTTTTAAATCGAACAATGTACTTTTGCCTAATACAGTTTAGGAAATGCAAGTAGTGGTCTCACAAAGTAGAGAAGTATAAACTGGAAGGAATTCAAGCCTCCATTTGCCAGCCTAGATTTCCAAGGATCTAGATTGGAGGGAGGAACGCCACTTTACGAGAGCGGTGCAATAGATTTCAGGGGGGAGGAGTTGTTATGGGAGGGGGTACTAATTGTCCCCAGATCCAGCCCTGATTTAGGGGCTCCGACTTGACGAGATTGGTTTTCACCAAGTCCTCCACTCCGCTAATGGAAGTGCTCTGCTGAGGGAAGGCACGGGATTGTGGTTGTACAGCTCTACAGATAGATCCGATTGTTTGCCAGACTTAGTTCTGTAATTGCTTTAAGAAGAAAAGTTGCCTCGTATAGTTAAATTCAGTTGGAACATTATTTAGATATAAAAATAGATTAAATAAAAAATAAAAACAGCAAAATAAAATTAATTTTTTTTTTTTTGTTACTGGAAGAAGTAGGCTGATGCGGTGTTTGAGATCTATAATTTTACAAAATAATCTATAATGTACCCTACAAAATTTTTTTTTTACTTTTACCTATCCTACCCGCTTCCGGAGGGGGGGGGGATGGATTTCTCCGGAGTTGCCTTCTATTCCTCCAAATTTTATTGATTCTTTCTCTCCCTCTCACTTTAGCATACAAGTACAAAATATACGTATAAAAGGTGGGCTAGGAATGATGGCCCTGACTCATGTACACCATCGGATAGCGTAGTGGCTTTCCAGGGTGTAAAGTTGCGACCAGGGATGGTCTGCTTTGGAGAAAAACATTTCGGTCCTGGTGCGCCTTATGCCGCCAATCAGCCATAATCCTTGGGCTTTGAACGATTTATCACTGTCCTTGAACCCGATCGTTCGTCGGAGGGAAGGATACTGAAAGGATGAATGGAAGAGACTGGTTATGGTGTTTCTGGTGGTGGCCTACCACTGCACCATGGAAACCATGATTCACAGCAACTAAAGGTTGGTAACGATCTCCAGACTGTCTGTATTCCACAAACAATATAGGTTATGTTCACGTAGGCTTCCACGGTCTGCGGTATTGTCCATATAATCTTTTTCCGGGATGGACCGTGTAGTATTGGTGTTGTTTGCCAAGCTTTCGCTCATCGTGCTGTGAGCTTCCTCAAGGCTAGTCAGTAAATGAAGAGCGGATGGTGGAGTCAGGGTGTATATACCTTAGGGGTGGGGGGGAGTCTCGGTCGAAGTCTGCCTTCCCATTGGCCCGCTTGTATCGAGTCCGTGGGCTGTGTTGTGTTCGGGTGGGTTCGTGTGTGTTTGGTATTGTCGTATGTGTGTGGATGGTAGGTTGATGTGTTGGTCTTTTGTTTTATGGCAGGATACCAGTTTTTGCTGAGTTTGTAACCGTCTTCCTTATTGAAATTATTGGGTTCTTTAATAATTTCAATGGCTTCTCTAATGGTGCGGAGGTGATAATTATTTTCTTTAACCAATGTGGTTGTATTTTCGAAAGGTATGTGGTGGTTGGTGTTGTAGAAGTGTTCTGCTACAGCCGATTTTTCCGTCTTAAAGTTTTTGACACTTGATATGTGTTCTTTTAACCTTCTTTCAATGGTCCTTCCGGTTTGTCCAATGTAGACCTTGCCACAGAAGCAGGGTATGCTATAGATGCCTGGAGTACGTAGTCCTAACTTGTCTTTGGGTTTCGGTAGGATGTGAGCTATTGTTTTGTCTGTGGATAATGTGGTCTTGATGTCGTGTTTCTTTAGAATCCTGGCGATCTTTTCTGAGGTGCCTTTGATGTAAGGAATGGTTGTCTGTTTTTTAGGTTCGTTGTCGGTTTCGTTCTTGTCTTGTTTTTTGAGTTTTCTCTTGCGTTCTACTCGTTTAATAGTTTCTATGTCGTATCCGTTTTTTAGGAAGGCTGTTCTCAAGTGCCTCTTTTCTTTAGGGAGCTGTGACGGTTCAGCTATCATTTCAGCTCTGTTGAGTAGAGTGTTGATGATTCCTTCCTTTTGAGACGGATGGTGGTGTGATGTGGAATGAAGGTATCTGTCTGTATGTGTAGGTTTACGGTAGACGGTGTGTCCAAGGTGGTTTCCCTCCTTCTCGACCAGGACGTCCAGGAAGGGAAGTTTCCCATCCTTCTCCAGCTCCATGGTGAATTGTATGTTAGGGTGGATGCTGTTTAGGTGGAGTAAGAATCTGTCCAGTGCATCTTTTCCGTGCTTCCAGATGGCGAAGGTGTCGTCCACGTATCTGAACCAATATTCAGGTTTTTGGGCTGCGGTGGAGAGTGCCTTCTGTTCGAAATGTTCCATGTACAGGTCTGCTGCCGGTGAGCTCAATGAAGATCCCATGGCTGTGCCTTCCATTTGCTTATAGTACTGTCCATTGACAGGAAATATGTTTCTTTCATGCATATCTCCGTCAGTCGGTACTCTTCTTCGCTCAGAAGATTTTTCATAAGGTTCAGGGCTTCATCGGCAGGGACCTTGGTGAAGAGCGACTTGACGTCGAAGCTTACTAGGATGTCTTCTTCGTTTATATGAATGGTTTTGATTATGTCTATGAATTGTTTGGAGTTGCGGATGTTGTGTTGTGTTTTGCCAGTGTGGGTTTTAATTATGTCGGAGATGTATTTGGATAGGTGGTATGTAGGTGAGCCAATGGTACTGAATATGGGTCTCATAGGGATACCGTCTTTGTGTATTTTGGGTTGTCCGTATAGTCTTGGTGGGATTGGTTCAGATATTATGAGGTGTTTGGTTTTCAGTGTCTGGCTGGTGTTGATGATGGTCTGGATTTTCTTGTTAATGTCATTAGTGGGGTCTTTGTCCAGTTTCTTGTACGTTCCATCGTTGAGGATTTCCGTCATTTTGTTTAGATATTGGTCTGTCTTCATAATGACGGTGGCATTTCCTTTGTCAGCAGGGATTACAAGAAGGTCGTCTCGTTTCTTTAGTGTAGTGAGTGAGTTGTATTGCGTCTTAGAGAGGTTAGTTCTTGGTGGCTTGGCTTTACGTAAAATGTGACTAATGTCTTGCCGAATGGTTTCGGCGGCGTTTTGGTCCATATTCTTGATACATGCTTCTATGTTGGTTATAATCTTCTCTGTAGGTACATGTCTAGGTGCGATGGCGAAGTTGAATCCCTTCTGGAGGACGCTTATGGTTTCTTGTGGGAATTCTTCATTAGTGAGATTTATAACAGTCTTCTTTAGTGCGTCCTTGTAGTCGGTGCAGCTCGTATTTTTCATTGATAGTTTGTGATATTTTCGTTTTTGGATGGCGGTGTGTTTACGGTAGGTGTTATCCGCTTGTTCCCAGGTGAGACGGTCAATCTTCTCCCAATCGTCATTTGCTATTTGGTTTGCTAGGAGCAAGTGGTTATCTAGCAGTTTCTTCTCAACGGTGGATAGTTCAGATCGGGTGTCACTGATTCTTGCTTTCAGTAATGCCATAGACGATCGACGTAAAGCGATTTGAATACGTGGGCTGGATCCTTTTCTTTCAAGGTTGGAGCATCTGGGTATGATATTGTAGTCTCTACATCTTTTGAGAAATGTGAGTTGTGCCAGGAGTCTCATCTTCTTCGATCTTAGTTTTTCGAGGCTCTTCATGTTCTGAACAGGAACCTCCCCGTACAGGTTGATCAGATGTTCACGCCAAACCAATAAAAGTATTTATAGAGTCCCAAGAAGTAATCCCTCCCTAATCAAGCATAGTAACTTAAGTTTCATTCTCATAAACAGGAAGATATCAAAAACTGAAATTGTATCTAATATCAAGTCTACTCATCAATTCGCCCTGTTGGACGACAGTTACCTATGGTTTGTATTGAAGTCTCCAATATTGAAAAATATTAATTACGTCAATTACAATTACTTAATTTCCTTTTCTAAAAGTAAAACTACAATATAGTGTGGCATACCAGGCACCATCAAATTTCGTTCTTGGTATCTATCTGTTTTCTCATCCTTCAAGAAAGGGATAGGGGTACCTCAGTGTGTGGAGAGCTGAGTAGCTACGCTGAAGGTTCCGGGTTAAAATCCGGCTGTGGCAGATAAATTATTTAATCTGTTAACATCCATGGGTGGACCTTGTGGGATCTAAAGACTCTCTTGCGGTAAAAACCTGATGGTCGGGAGTGATTTCGGACAAATCACCACTGTTGTCCTAATAACATTACAGTCTCTATCATGTACTAAATCCAAGACCCTTTCATGGCTTGCAGTGGTACATGATTGGTTTTGGTAAAGGAGTTGAGAAAAAGAAAATTTTGAACTGAAATTTTTGGTATAAGGACGTTTTCAATTAATTCTATCCTCACCAAGTTACTTAGTTATATAACCATTATAGAAATCATACAGTCAGAAATACACTATATCATGTAGTGGTATATGTGATTTAGTGGTGTTGTCAGAAGTTACCCGCATAATAAATTATCATGGTGGTAGATTTCGCAGGTAATGCCAAAAGGTTATGCCGCCAGCATCTGCGGCCATGGAGGATTTGCGGTTGTCGGTGTGTCCCAAATATAATGGTTGCTTCAGTATTCAAGAATGAAAAGATAGAGCCTTGAACTCCAGATTCTGTATGTGGATAAGAGAAAAACTAAGGAGCTATTCGGAAGAACTGCAAAAACCAATGGTCTAAAAAACATTTTTAATATTAAATATTTTCTATATCCAAAGCGTGTTTATGTGTTGACTACTTATTATCACGCAACTACCTTATTTCTTTCAAATCCTTTTCCAATATTCTTTAATGCGTTCACTATATTTCCTTTGGTCCCGAACCTCCAAACTTCCAAACCTCTTCGGACCTTATTCATCTTGAAACGCAGCCTATATTTTCATTTTGCTCTTAAATACTCTTTTTTCTCTCTTCTCGATTTTCCCTCACTCTGTTATGTTTAACTTTTCTAGATCATTCCTTACTTCATTATTCCACTTTGTTGTGATCTTCATCTTCCAGAAATAGTTGAATATATGTTTAGCAAATCCATGCTGGTTCATTATGTATATATGTCCAAGAAATGACAGTCCGCATAGTATCCAAGATTATTCCATTTTCATGTAGATTTCTCAGATAGTTCATAGTTCCTATCCATCCCCACTCTGAACTAAACCCACGATTTTTTTTTTTAATTCCTCTTTCGAGTTGAGATATTTATTTTTATTTTCATTAAAAATAAAGCTATTTCCATTTTTTTTCGAATATCCATAATTCGAACTCGAGCAGCATATAGTTAGTGTCGCCTTTTATGTTTAAAATAATTACTTATGGAATGATTTAATTCAGTTCCTTTACCTAACATTAAGGGGTTCTTGGCCAATCGACGTCTTCTCATGAGGAAATAATGTTGCACGTTGTAGAAATACGAAAAATAAACTCACAATGACAAGATAAAACTAAAGGAGTCTTATTTAACTATTGCTAATTTTTCCCAATTATTCTAATTTACAGTGTATCATAATACAAAAGAAAAGAAAAGAAAACTGAAGGTAAAAATATTATTATTAAATTTATCTTGTTTGCGAATTAATGTTATATTTCGGCCTGAGAAGAATTCATGTCTGATAAAATCAATAATGGTAGAATATTCACTCATAAACTCATTTAGGTTAAGAAATTCCCTTCCAAACGGTCAGATACACTTGTATGGAAAATCTTCATTTACAACTGCCAAAATAATTGTTGAACATAGTTTTAAGAAATTGTGATCTGTAATTTCAAATTTAACTAGAGACAATTCACAATCGTGTCATACAATCCCAATAAACTTCATTTTAATTACTAATTAAGGATATATTGTAATAGTAGCTGAGGAGTATTACAATTAATAATAGTATGGTTTTACTGGACAATAAAGTTTGTTGTATCTAAAAAGTCAATCTATGAATTTTATAAAATAGTAAATAATTGATTTTTAAAAAATGTAATTTACGATAAAATTAATATTTTCTTGAAATGTTTAGCAAAGCACTATCCTTATTAAAGATGTATTCAATCAGTGATTTATTCATTTAGAATGTAATAATTATGCTGTTTAGATACTGCATTAGTTCATAGAGACGATTATTTGTAGAGAATAGTTTATAATATGGGTTATAATAAACAGTTAGGATGCTATATTTCCAAAAGACATTGTTTTATACATTACTAGCCTATTGTGTCCACAAAATGATGAAGTCCATCACAAATTTAAAACTATTTCCAGTCTTGTTTTTATTCTTTTGTAACGAGAAATAACAAAGACCTATTGAAGAAATGAACACAGAACGTTGAACAAAGAGATCGGTAAATTCAAAGAGCTTTTTTGAAAAAAAAAACGGGAAATTAAAAACAGACAATCACTCTCCATGGAATAAATGAATACAATGCTCTACATCATAATAGCTCGAAACCAATCGATTCCGTCGTTTTATTTAGAAATAGAGCGTCCATAGGCATTAGTTCTACTATTCAATCAGATAAAAAGATCTCAGCTCATGAAGAAAAGTGGCTATTTAGATGCATCAGGAAGATTTGAAGAACTTTTTAATTGATTTTCATAAACCCAAGTCTTAAATGAGACGTTCGTGGATCATAAGCGGATAACTTCAAATCTCTAGTTTATTAAAGCAATGCTTTATGCTCCCGAAACATACGGATTAAAACCATGAGAAATAATGCGACAAAATGTCGTGTTAGACAAAATTCCGTGATTAAATGAAAGATTTTGATCCTGAATGCCTCAAATGTTGTTAAAAACGTTAGCTTTCTTAGTGCAAGCAAAATGCACTGTGTCGAAAGAGGACATTTGACGTTGGTCCTGGAGGACACCAGGAACTTCAAGAACTGAGATTTAAAGATTATTCTAAAACACCTCAGAAGCCTGGACCTATGATATGGATTTTTAAGACTCCAGCACAATGGGCCTCTTTAGGCCGAAGTGCATGGTAGTTGAAGAATATAATATAATAGCTTTCTTATCATTTATAATTGTATGTATAACGTTAAGTATGTTTTAAACATTTAAATTTTAAATTTAAACATCTAAGTCTCGTCTTTCCAATTACATGTAGCTTAATAATATTTTTTATATAAACACCTTTTCCTCTAGCTGCCAGGAGACATAGCATAACCACTACTTTCACTTTCGTGAGAAAATAGAAAATTAATTTTTTGAAAAGATAACTAGTTCCCCATTAAAGTATTACGTTAATTGTTGCTCAGAATAATTTTTTACCCAGGTATCTAATTGATTTGATAATTTGTTACGTAATTATTTTAATTATTTTATGGGCATTCAATAAATTCTCAGTCTTCCAAATCTAAAGAAACAGTGAAAAATAGTTGACAAACTTTCGCAGTTTTAACAGAAAAGCGATAATCATATGTTTTAAACAAGCGGGATGATAATCAGATTTTCAAAGACACCTGCTTTTGAGTCATTTATATCTAAAAATATTCCCAGACTTTACCACCAGGGGATTATAGCAAGACCCCACGCTCTTATGACAGTATTTGTAAGGCCCATAAATAATAATGTACAATGTTTTTAGATTACAGCTGTACAAATTAATTACTTAATTAATTAAGTTGAAAAATGTATACACTAAGAGGAAAGGGGGAACATTATTTTTCCGTTAGACAGGCGCAAATGTTTGGGGCCATGTGTTCTATTCTCTGAATTTATTAAAAATAAAGCACATTTCTCTTTTTTTCTTCAGTCTTAATGTTTGTAAAAAAATATATGAAAATTAGAAATGTAGCTAAAACCGAAAAAGTTGCTGCCTCTTATTTTAGGACTGCATCTTTTTCAGTTCTGCTAAATCCCAAATTTTCATTTTTTTTTTATTTTACAAAAATTAAGACTGAAAAAAAAAGGAAAACGGGCTTTATTTTTCATAAATTCAGAGAATAAAACACATGGTCCCAAAAGAACATTCCCCTTAAGATTTGAAGAAATTTGGCGGAATTCTACATTATTTGGTGATTTTTCGCCGAAAATTCCGGAAAGGATACTCCTGTCTTTTCTTTCATGAGTATGCAGTTATAGAACCTAGTAATCGGATATAGGTAGAAGGTTATGACTAATATTCTTAAAAGCATATGTTAAAGGCAGAAGAACCGCGAATACTCTGCTGGACGGTGAGAATCCGGGAAACATGTTTTACTATCGGAATATCAGTTGGGAAAATCATCGACATATAATATGCGCCTTATAATAGTGTTTACATGTGTATAAAATATCTCTAAGGTTAGAGAAAGAGAAAGAGGGGGGGGGAGAGAGAGAGAGAGAGAGAGAGAGAGAGAGAGAGAGAGAGAGAGAGAGAGAGAGAGAGAGAGAGAGAGAGAGAGAGAGAGAGAGAGAGAGAGAGAGAGAGAGAGAGAGAGAGAGAGAGAGAGAGAGAGAGAGATCACCTAGTTAGTTCAAATAAGAAAGTCCCTTGCTTATCCATGTTATATCTGTTCAGTAGAGACCACAATGAATATTTATCTTTCTTACAAGTCGTTCACTGATTGTAAACACTATCTTTCGGACAGACTGGTAAAAACGTTGATGGCTATCAAACAGATCCAAAGCGAACAGAATATAATCATGGTATCATCATCAGCAGAGTAAATACCCAACTACTTCCTCCGGACAGAAAATTACTCTGAAAAAAAAAGAAAAGGTCTGGCAAATCCATGGGAGATCATCTGAATAGGAAATGGTGAAGATATCAGGAAGTAGGACAGAATCTTCTTAGAAACACTTAGGAAAGAAAGGCACCAACGGTGGGTGACGACCTGTATTTCCCATTCACACTAAGTATTTTACCTCCATCGGAACCTAAGTGAAAGACACAAATCGATGTCGAATGCCTAAGTTGTAAGTTACATGAGATCGCAAGTAATTACAATATTCTTATACTTTCAAATAAAAAGCAGTATCAAGGTTCACTAAAAATATGTCCCTACAGTCAAACCAATGACATTCGTTTTATATTGTTTTTGTGACTGATTGATGCCTCTATATGAATTTTATATCAAGTATCAATCCGCTATAAGTCGAAAACGAAAACTGTGTTTTTTTCACATTTGATACTTAGCGATGGCAGGGACGATATTAATAAACGAGAAATGGATGTTAAAAATTGAAAATAATGAAGATTGATAAGATCATTGTAAAGACCTAAAGATCGTTGTACCAATTCATATTAATTGAAAACAAAAATTTGAAATAATAAACTATGAAATCGTTTAGAACCCGATTTAAATACTTTTATGACCGATTTATATACTCGTGTGATTTATATTATATTAAATAATATATAAATACATTAATGGAATAAGATAATCGCATTAATAGTAATTAACTTCTTAACCGAAATGTGCGGTATCATTAAAAAACATAAAATTTGAAATTAAAAAAGTCTAATATTTAAAGTAAGTATCATTCATCACCACACAAACATACTATTAAAATGTGCATATTCGTTTACATTTTCCGAATAGTCGATTTCGTAAATAATTTATAAATATATTTAATTTAATGTAGATTTTTAATTTTTAATTAATTGAGTAACTTATGATGAATGATACGTGTTCTTGCATAATATAAATTCCTATACTTTAATTTTATGATTTACATCATGGCTAGAAAGATTATTTATAAATAAAATAATGTTAATCATGGAAACTTATTATTGCAAAATCTGATGACAATTTCAATGTGCCAATGAACCCTTGGGATACAAGCAAAAATAAAAATAAAAAATATATAATTTATTGAACCATTGGAGAATTAGGTAAATGTATACGTGTGTAATTGATGCGAATATATGAATACATTTTGTTCAACACAACGCTGAATTATAATTATTTCAAGGTTCATTCAAAATCGGTTCATATAAGTCCACTATGCGTGGTTTTTATGCCTTATATATGACTATAATATAATCAATGTATTATAATTAATTATAGTAAATTGAATATTCAATAAACCTGCCAAAGCTATAATGATATAAAACTTACAGTAAAGCATCTATTTGAATGTGAAAGGTATCAAATAGTAAGAATGAATTTGAATATGGAAACATGTCTATCGTTAACAAAAAATAATAGAAATGCAAAAGACGCTGAAGCATTTGAAAAACAGGAATGTTAATTTAAAAAAAATATGAAGAGTATTCGTCGCTATTGGTACCAGCAGTCGAAGCGACCTTAATTAAAAAAAAAAACTATATACAAAAGTTCAATACTTTAAAAGTCGGCCATTTGCATTAGCAAAATATCATGTAGCTTTAAATTCCATATTTTTTATTTTTTTAATTTATGATATATACTAGCTTTTGCCCGCGGCTTCGCTAGCGTGGAATTTGGGCTGCCACATAAAGTTCGTGAAAGATCATATTAAATGAATAATTTAGCATTTTTCAAAACTAAAAGCTACTCGTACATTCAAAATTTCTGATGTCTAACTTCAAAACTGACAGATTCTATACAATCTTTGAACCCCTATTATATTAAAGAGGAAACCCTTGGATGTGGAATTATCCAATTTCTTTCTTATATTATACAAAGAACCTCTCTGCAAAGTTTCTTTTATTAATAATGACAGTAAGATAAGTAGGATATCAAAACAATAGATTCACCCATGTTCTTTCTATTATTTTAACAATTATGATCATGTGATTTGCCTTTAATTATGTACTATAATGGATTCTCCACAGTACCTAAAAACGGTCGGAGGAGGGGGGCACGTGCCCCAGTGCGCCCCCCCTAAATCCGCGCTTGCTATAGCCTATTTGTTATTCTGATGTATAACCTATATTACTGTAAAGTTTCATCCAAATCCGTTCATTAGTTTTTGGGTGAAAGAGAAACAAACATACAAACTTTCACATTTATAATATTAGTAAGATTAGTAGGATATCAAAACAAAAGTTTCACCCATGTTCTTTCTGTTATTTTAACAATTATGATCATGTGATTTGCCTTTAATTATATACTATAGTGGATTCTCCACAGTACCTAAAAAACGGTCGGAGAGGGGGGAGGCAAGTGCGCCCCCCCCCATATCCGCGCTTGCTATAGCCTATGTGTTATTCTGATGTATAACGCATATTACTGTAAAGTTTCATCCAAATCGGTTCAATAGTTTTTGCGTGAAAGTGAGACAAACATACAAACTTTCACATTCATAATATTAGTAAGATATATATATAAATATTTTAAAAAACATAATACGTAATATATTAACATAATATAATAAACATAGTAATAACGTAATAGTAATATGAGATAACTGTCATAAGATGTATAGATAGACTTAATATCCATAGAAAAAGAAGTATTTAAAGTATTGAGGAAAAAAATTATATTTTTTCTAAAACGTTACATAACATGTTCTTCCACTTAAACCATCAATTAATGTTTCTTTATTGTTACAGACCTATTGTACATATTGTATGCACCTATGGATTGGACGTAGAGCAACTTTATCTAAAAATCGGATTATATAAATATAATTATACATAAACAGTATTAATCTGAAAATTTTAGCAGAATAGAAAACAAGTTAGATAAAAACCAACAAGTGACATACCTGACATTGTGATATGGGAAGACAAAATGAAGACTTGAATTGCCGCTGAGATGGAAGGGGAACTCGGCCGTTAGAGGACAAGAAAAATGTTAAACGAATTCCTATTGGTCGGATGTAACGAGGGGCAAGACTGGCTGCCCTCGCCACAGCTGCCTCAGGTTTAGTTCTTTTGTAAAAAGTTGTGGGCTTTAGTTCGAGTCATAGGAGGCTGACATTTCTAACGTCTCTTTTCCCCGACTCATCTCCATTTTGTCTCTTCATTATATCCTGATACGTTTTTTTAAAATTTATTTTCATGACGCATTCAACTTCAACATTTACGAATAACTGAATAATTTATTCAACAATTTTAAAGATTTAAGTTATCTGAATGATGCATTCACAAATATAAATTTTTTGTGACACTATTTTTCGGGTATATTTGTCGTATGCAATATTAGTTCTTCGGTATTTGCTATTATTGTTACGTTATAAATATTTACATAATTGACAGAATTGATTAATAAATCTTTAAATTATACAAATAGCATATGGTTTACAGTGTTATTCATATTTTTTTTCTGAACCTCCTTTATTTTATGAAATTATTAATTAATGTTAATTACTTAAATTAAGTAAATAATAACTATAAATAAATAATAACAATACCTGAGCCAGACGAAAGAATGAGAAGAGATTACAGACAACGATAAGAAAGAATGCAGAGGAACAAGCATTCCGTTTGGGGCTGAGAGTCAGACTGACTGCCGGGAAAAAATGGCGGGACAAGTCTTATCATTTTCCCGCGCGCACAATGATAACGTTACCAGCTAAAATACTTATAACTCGTATTGTTCAAAAACCAGTTCATTGATTGAAATAAATATTTTATATATTTTTTCTTTTAATAATAAACAAAAAATACTCTAATGATTTATGAGTTCTTATAAGAAGAGGAAAATTACCTGCAATAGTTACATTTTAATTTCATTTTGGTCATTTCATGACTTGTATGCTATACTTACGCAATATTACACAATTTTCGATGCTATAGGATCAACAACATAATTAAAGTAACCAATTAAAGTTAATAAAGAACTGTTTATTTTATGACAAATTGAACAATAAGAAGACCATGTTCTAAACGATTTGCCATTATATAAATTTGAGATTATTAAATAACAAAATATTTAATATTGAGTAAGGAAATTTTTTAATTAGTGTATTTAATTAGTGAATATAAAGTGTTTTGTGAAGTTTTCAATTATATTTTATATAAATAATTTAAATAATATAAATTTATATTGTTACAGGGATCAAAACCAGAAAACTCTTCAAAATATTTCTTTATAGTATCAATTTAAATATATACAAACAGATGAAATTGAAAATAATCAATTTTGATTTTTTTTTTTAAATTTAATTTTGTTATTTTTAGAGGGAATAAATTACTTCATCTCATACTCAAAATGATACATCACTTCTAATTAACTTTTGAGTACAAATAATTTATAATCTTTGTATTTAGTAAACAATTAGTTCAGTACAATTATTTGTTTGGTGCAAATAATTGTACCAATAATTGCACCAAACATTGTTGGGTGCATTCAAACGTGGATTTCTTTTAATTTCCCTGACAATCCAGATCACATCCCTATCAGTTAAAATTTTTATAGTGCTTTTAACTTTTTTTCTGGCAATGTACTTTTCCTTCTTGAATCTCTCCACTATATGCTGGATAATTGAACGGTTTTTTTTTAATAATGTCTGCTACTTCATTTAAAGATTTCCCGTCATTAAAATGTTGAATAACCAACTCACGTTCTTTTAACGTTGTGTGTGCCTCCATTTTCGTAAAAAAATTTTAAAAAACGTCAGTTTTTTTTTCAACTTGCTTTGAAAAGAGCCAAACATTTTCGACACAAGAGTTAACTAAAGTAAAATACTTTAAGGTAAACAAATATTAGGAAGAACTATGGTGTATCATTTTCACTGTGAGATAAGTAATTCTAAACAAATGTGTTTTATTTTTATAATTAAATCCTTGTTTATTTTTAAATTTTGATATACAAAGTACATACTTCTAGATTGTTTAGTGATTACAATAAATTATTGAATTTAATGTATATAATATAATTTGAACTATTTGTTTATTCAAAGATATCTATATCCTGGTGTATCATTTTTATATATATGTATATATATTTATATGTTATAATATATATAACATGTCAAAGTTTTGACACTAAGAAACTTGTTTTAATAGTTTCAGGAAATCTAATTTTAGAGAAAATGGACTTCAAACCTAGGTCAGATACTCGAAGCACTATTTCTATATACTGAAGGTATTACATTTTAATAAACGATTAAACATGTAATAGAGAATTGTGGAAAGATACACCAAGATTCCAGATCGGATAATTGAACGTTGGATAATCGACTATCTAACCTAAGGAATAGTTAAGAAAAATTTCTATTTCGAATTCTGAACTTAAACCTATCAACAGAGATACAAGGCCGGTTGTTTTCTATTCCTTGGAGGTTTCGATTTGTTGAAGAATCTTTTAAAGGCGAGGATCCCACCAAGAGCTAGAGAGCCGGTGTACAAAAACTAGAGAAAGCGCTGGGGTTGTTTTGGTCACCCCGAGTCGTAAATATTCATAGGAGACGAGCAAGAAATGACCCACCCACAACCATCGACTTTCTAATTCCTCTTCCTTCAGGGCGCGGGTAGTTGAGAATCCTCTGGCATCCTGAAGCTGGTTAGGAGGAACGAATTTGTCCTGACTAATACTATGGTGAGTGTTGCTTGATTTTATAATTATTTTACTTCATTGGATACAAAATCGTTTGCAAAGAATACAAAAAGATTTGCGTTATTCTTGTAGTTTTATTATTAGACTGTAAGCAAAAAATTTAATTGTTTAAATATTTTATTTGAAAAGAAAAGATATGACCAGGACCGGGACTCGAACCGGGGTCTCCCACTTCTCCGTGGTGAGGCCTCAACCAGCTCGGCCATCCTGGTTCGCTTCTCGGTCAGTCATATCTCTTCTTTCACTGATCCTATATCTCCGTGTTCTCGCAATTTGCGATGTATACAGGGGAGAATGTTAATTTAACATTACTTTATTTTTGGATCTTGTTGACTTTAAGTCATTAATATTATTATAATTTATTTTATTGTTATATGGTATATTTTTATAAATATTTTATTTGAAAAGAAAAGATATGACCAGGACTACGGAGAAGTGGGAGACCCGGATTCGAGTCCCGGTCCTGGTCATATCTTTTCTTTTCAAATAAAATATTTAAAAAAATTATATCATATAACAATTAAATAAATTATAATTTAATTTTTTCTTTGAATTAAGGTAAATCAAATTTAAACTTAATTAATTTAGTTTAATCAGAATAACATAATATTTCGGTGCCAAGCTCCACTTTTACCTCTATTAAAGAATTAAAATTACAATCCGAGAACAATTATTTCAAGTATATAAAATACATGACCATTAACGATATATACTATATATCATAGAGGATCAAAGATTCACCAATTAATTATAGAAAATAATTAAGTACGAAATACATAAACTTCTGAAGAAGACCTTATAGTTAATATGGATGTCAATTTCTAGCCAGGATACATATTATAAATAAATAAACTGATAATAAAATAAATCATGGCTACAAATGAAGTTTCCTAGAAACCTTAACGGTTGTAGAATTTTTTATTGTATTTTATTCATTTTATTATTCAGAAAGCGAATGTTAAACTGTTATGCACGATCGAAACGGAAGAACTGAAAATAAATACTAAATACAGATTGGTACTAACAGTAATAAAAATGGATAATATATATAAAATAAATAAGATAGTAATTCAATCAACCAAAATCATATTAAAACATTCCCTAGAATGATTATTATCCAATATATATTTATAGGTTATCTAGTTCAATATAATTTAGTAACGAAATATTGTTTCATAGACAAGATAAAGAGAACGAATCACGGCATTGACCATGAAGTGTGAAAAGCGAGAAGCTTTTTACGATAGCCTTTTTGGATTCGTCTCATTAATCTTAGTCGGATGGAAAATCACCAAGTTGAATCCATTATTTGAACATAAAATGTATTGAATATATAAATTTTTATACAGTAAGAGTACTAAGAAGTTTAATAAATATCTGAATTGAAGGGAAGGAATTAAGTTAAAATGTTGAACCAGTCTCCGTACCTGGTATAGACTCTACTGTTTCTAGGACAACGGTTTTGCAGAGAAATAATTTGTCCAAGATCAGGGTCAACGGTCAGGTTTTTCCCCAATTAATAAAGCCCGCCTTATAGAGGCTATGTGAGCTCCAGTAGGATCGGCAGATCCTCTGGGTTTCATCTATGGTCTTTAGCAGATAAACCTATTGATCTGTCATAATTGGATTTCAATCCGATGCTTTCAGCACAGCAATTCAGCTCTCTACACTCTAATTTTTCCCACTCCATATGAAAATATATAAAAGAGAAAACGCTAAAGTGGCTAAGATAAACCAGCCATTGCCGAACATAAACGTAAGAATCAATATTTCCAGGACAGGATGAGTGTGGAGGAGGAACGTGGAGGATGTATTATTAATAGAGGGAAAGAAAATTGTGGGTACAAGAAGACATCTAGTTAGAGGATGACAAGGGCACATCAATTCGAGTCACGTACTCGAAGGGTGGGGATGTCATTTCCCATAATGGTCGGAGAGGCAGTGGGAATTTCGGAGGAACCGGCGGACATTTTCTTCTCAGTCTCTGCTCAGCAGAGTGAGTAATCCTACAAGAATTTCCTTAAAAAATATTTTGAAGCCTATTTTTGTCTCTTTTCGGTTGTAGAACGAGGCATTGTTTAGCTTTGCTGCGTTTTATTATGAATAAATAATTTCTATAAAAAAAAAAAAAAAATAAACGATTTAGGTAGCCGGTTTTTTGTTAAGATGTTTTTGTCAGAGATTACACGACTAAAGCGAATATAATTTTTTCTTTGCGATTCCCCTACACTTTTGTCTTAAAAAGTAATGATTAATGTCAAATAAAAATTTAAATGACGGTCCATGTTTTAATAGTCATTGTATTTTCTTTTATTTACTAACTTTCAACATTTCAGCTTTTTTTAAACTTTTAAACAATTTAAACTAAAGATAAATCTGAAGTTTAACAATAACAAAAATGTTCAGATTATTTAAGTATATATAATTATTTACAACCTATTTTTTCATTAATGAATGGATGAAATCTTATTTATATCATTCAATTATGATTAATTCATGCAATTGACGATAATACTCAGGACTAAATTACATATCAATTTTTTTTAATTAGTTTCTATTCTTTTCAAATTCAAAACCAATTTAGTTAAATAAAAACAATTTAGATAATTTCGATAACAATTTGAATTAGTAATAAAAGACATATCATCACATACAAAATATTTTATTGAGAATATGTAGAATCACTTAATTATGTCATATAAGTAATATAGCAATTAAACAGGAATAATCTATTTAATATTTTTAATAAATCACTTATAATTGAGTTTCATCAAAATTCATGTGTTCACAACAAAAATAAAATGAAAAACTAAATATTTTAGCCCCTGATGTACACTCAGACTATATGGAAAATTTTTAAAATAACTTCCCAAGGTATTTACATAAACACGGCTTGGTATTTTATGCATATCACAACTTAACAATCTACTTCAGAAATGTTTATAACTTTGCAATTATTGTCCCATAAAATTACGGGGATGACGACTAAATTACCTCTACGGAATATTTCTTATATTTGTACTTTTTTGTTAGCTTGTGAAATCAATTTCATATAACATTTTTAAAAAAATGTATTTATTGAAATTTACAACTGTATACTGAATACTCATATAACATGATTTTATTTTTAAACTAGCGACCCACCCCAGCTTTCCTCGGATATTAAGGCATATTATGCCTACTTACTACTAATTAATCTGTGTAACAAATATTTTTTTTATCACGTACCGGCCACTAAGTGATAAGGTGGCCACATCACGACCCCGTGAATATCATTGGTTAGGCTTCTTTGGGAGTTTTGAATTTCTTTCTCTTCTCATCTCAACTAGTGTAGGTACTTTATTAATAGAAATTATAAAAATAAAAACAAAACCAAATATTTCTTTATATACGAATTTAGTTAGATAATCTCAATTCCAATTGGTGATTGGCTTTCTATCGGTGATGATCATTTAACAGAACTTACACGATCGTAAAACAACAGGAAGTTTTCATGGCGATTGCAACTGGATACAAATGTGGCTGTTAATTATTCATCCTCATTGTTCAATTATACTCAATTGCAGTTGGTGCAAATTCTATTCAACTTTTTTTATTTGTTTCTTAATAAACGCTAAATATTTTTGTTAAAGAAATTTGTTTTTGAAATAAACTTTTAACATAAAACTAAAGAAATAAAAAGGAACTCAAAGTTAAACATAATTTATGTGAATACATATTTAATAATTATTGTAATTATTTTTTAAAATAAATAATTCTCTCTTATTATTTTACTTGTTTAGAACAAATAGTGCTAATTCAATAAATCCACTTTAATAACTATTTTTACACAATAGCTAAAAAACATTATAATTTTTGTGAAGATAATATTATAATGCTGAGAGGGAATTTATAGTAGTAAAATAAGACAAGTTTCTTTATTAATTTGCAGATCTTATTATCTGTTGTAAATTGAAATAAGATCCTGCAACACTGCCACATAAACATGTAATGTTACGGTCACCTGTGGTCTGGTGGTTAGCGTAACAAACTACTAAGCCCAAGATCGCGGGTTCGTAGCCCGGCAGGTGGCACTAGGATTTTTTGAAGGGAGTAAAATATCCTTAGCTACGCCGTCCTTCGGATGGTACGTTAAACTGGAGTACCGAGCCTGTATGATGTCAGGTAATCGTTAAAAATCCTTATCCTAATTAAACCTGGATAGGCAAATTTATAATATAGAGCTCCTTAGAGCTCCCACTGTAGCATCGTCCGATTAGCCATAGCATCATAAAGTGACATTAAATGAACAAACAACAAAAAATATGTATTGTAATGTAAGCAATCGGTACTTTGTCTACTATTAATAAAATAAAAAGAAATTTACTAAATTATCAAAATAGCATAAAAATTCTATTTTTAATTAAGTTACCCAATTTCAGTAAAGTTATTAATTTTTCTTGTGCACTAAAGAGATACGTTAAGTGTTTTATGATTATTAATAATATATTTAAGTTATACTATATTTTCTTTTAGTTTAGGTTCAGATTTATACACTGCTGAATCGTATGCTGAATTACAAACTACAGATTTATTATGGATAAATTCCATATATACTTTCACGAGTCTAAATAATATATATATATATATATATATATGTAGGTGTATTTAAGGGTCATTCACCCATGCAGGATATTTTATGTCATAGGGTCAAAATGGCGACCGCTGTAAAAAATATATTCTTCAGTGGCCATCGACCTCATATTCCGTTTGCCTAATCAGACATTTAAGTGAAATTCATATTCTTTCAAAAGATTATAAAATAAAAATTACTTTATTATTATTCTTTTTTTAATTCCACGCTTCTTTTCTCATAATTTAATTTCAATGCACTATTTTTACAATATATATGTAATAATCTGATTTTTCTATTTGTGTTTTCAATCATAACCCATAGTAGCTCCTCATTGACTGTAATTTTTTTATGAATCAATGAGCTGAAGATACATTATGGCTAAAATTGACGGAATCTAAAAATGTTACATTTTAAAAAACCCATAACACTTCAAACATATTAAAAATAGTAATGTAATTTTATTTTTAAGTTTTTTAAATTAAAAGTAACATAGCTACTTCGGCAAAATTATGTAGGTTCAATAGCCATTTCATGTATGTTTAATACCACGTATTGTGAATTATTTATTTTTTTTCTATTAATTTAGGTTTAAAAACGCTCTCTCAAAATACCGATAATTATATAATGATATGAAATAATTGAATCTTAAGATATTTTGCCTAAGACATTTTCCGAATCATTGATATCTTTTTTTTTTAATGAATGATTAAACTATAAACTCAATAAATCAATTTTGGTACAGAATTCATCACCGAAAACATTGAAAATGTTAAACAGAAGATTGACGAATTTAGTATAGTTCATAACCCGCATAATGGGGTGTTTAGTTCTTAATATTATCTTTAACAAAGTAACGAAGTCTTTCCTCTCTAGAAACGTTCATCTTTGAGAAATGAAAATATAGTATAATAATGTAAATTTGAAGAAAAAAAAATGTCTAAGATAACAGTAAATCTTATTAAAAAAGTTACGAAAGATCTCTAATAGCATATTCTAAAAAAATAAATAATAATAAGTAAAAATTACTTGATTATGGGGGACTTTATTTCTCATCTCATTGGTCCACCTACCTGGAAAATAAAATATACATATTTAAAAAAACTGCGTTGATAACTTGAAAGATATTATTAACCATAAATAAATTAAATTTTAAAAAATCAATGACACATTCAATATATTTAATGATTATATTAACAGTACAATTTCTTTTTAATTTGATTGGTATCATATTTAAATAACAATATTTCTCAGCAGATTATTTTTAAAGGTATTTCAGGAATAAACATTTTTTTAAGTAATTCAATTTTTAATTAATGAACTGTTATAAACTGAGAACATAAAATCATTTCGACTACATAATTACTATCTGGTTTAGGTTCATAATCAATATTACAATACTTATTATCTACTACAGCTATAAATTTATATTAGCCTGATCAGAATCGGCAAACGAATTATGAAACATTTATACACACATAGATAAAGCTGATAAAATAACCGGAAAACTGAAGATGAGATAACATTTTAAGAAGAGAAATACAGTGATTTATTATTCCAAGAAATGATTTTTAATCCCATCTAATTTTTTTTTATTATTTCGAAAATTTTTATTCTATATGTAAAATAGATGTTTTGTTAATGTTTTAAATAATATCTGTAATAATTGTTATTATAATTTAATCACACAGTTTAAAAAATAGATTACTTACTTTGATACTGAATGGTGTTTTTTTTTATTTTCTATTATTTAGTGAATATTAAGTTTAGTGATATAGTATTTACTTGTAATTAAGAATTAATTTCTTTTAAATCAAATTATTTTTCAACGCCGAGCGATTTTTTTGAAGTATAGAGGAGAAAAAATAATTATTAATAAACCTGTTTTTTCATCAAAATCTGTACCCCGAAGGTAAAGAACACATCACATTTTTGTATTTGTCCAAGATAACCAATTTCCCATAACTTTGAATTATTAAAATCCGTTTCTTCGATACTTATATTGCTCACATTGATAAGTAGTAGGTAATATTGATCACAATATTAAGGTTATGAAATTTTACCTAAAATATTACCTATTTTGTGGGCATGGTATCCTTTACCTCTGGGGTACAAAAACATTGTAATGTTAATGGAGAATTTTTATACTTTATATATATAAAATAAAAACAATGAAATCAATCGAATACAACTGTTTTACTTACAATTTTTATGAACATAATGCTTATTATTTTTGGGCAGCGTTAGTGGATTTTATGCTTTTAGTTAACTAAACTTTTTTTAAATAATTGCTAAGTGTAATTTTAAACTGTAGTGTATCCTAAAAACAAAAAGTGATAAAATACTTTGGGTTAGTTGAATATTTAAAAAATATATTAAATTAATTAAAACTGATTATTATTTAATTAAATAAAATAAAATTCATAACTAACATTCGCTTAACATCAGCAATCCATGGTCATCTAAGCTTTAAAATGACTTTATCAGAAATGGTTTCATCAAAACAAGAACCGGAAAAGATATGTAAAAACAGTTTAGTTTTAATTGACACAATCTTTACAATCAATGCTCTAGTTGTTTATAGAGATGTTTAGTTCGCGTGTGTTGGAGTGCCAAACGCACTGTTCTCACATCTTATCTGGCTTCCTAAACGAATATATATCAGGGTTATAAATTAACATATTATAAGCACTATGAGAGTGATACATTTATCTATTCGATATTACATAATGATTTTTAGGGTTTTATTCTAGTAATGTATCATGTAGGTATGCTAGAAATTTATCCCCGAAATTGAGTATTTTCATAACAATTCCTTGTAGAAAATGTATTAGATTACCATTATTTACAACTATTCAGTAATGATTTTAATAGTCACTGATACTATTAATAAACTGACCATTAATTTCAACAGATGAACCTTAAAATTAAGAAAATAGAAGTTATGTATACCAATTAAAAAACCGCTAGATATTTCTTAGGGTTAAATTAATGATAATTAAATCGTTGATCTGAGAAATATAATTTATTTTTAAACAACAAAAATTGTGGCCTGAATGAGGTTCTCTCTATCAACGGTGATTGAATTAAAAATATATTCATTCATTTAATTATTATACTTATTAAAAAATATATATTTTTATTTTTTGTAATATATTTCAATTATTGGAACTGTAATTTCTAATTTTTTTTTCTACTGTATGGTGGTTCTAGTTCGTTTTTCTGTTTAAGTGATTTACGGATGAAGATTTGCCTGATATACTAAGACTAAAAAGTCGACTAAGCATATTAGTATCTTCTTGGCGCTAAGAATGTATCACAGATAACATTGATTTATATAAATATCATATTAAAGTTATATTATTATGCTGAGTTCAGTCAGTGACCGTATAAAAGTTAAACTATAGAACGGATGTCAACTGACAAAGTTTGAAATACTGTTCAACAATTATATATATTCTTAACATATTTGTGAAAAAAATAACAGTGCGTAAGTCTTATTTTCTAAAAAAAACGTTTAATCCAAGATAGTAAATCGCTATCTTGAATAAGAACACATAGCAAAGAAAGGTAAGAAGGTTCTATAATATAATTGGCAAAATGGAGTAGATTAAACGAATATCTGAAGAATAAGAATTGAGAGAATTATTTAGGAATTAACCGTAATTTGGAAAAAGTTTGGTGAGACTCAAGAATTTTAACTTGGAATCTACCATGGAATCTATGTTTGAGATCATAAGGAAATCAACATCAACTTCGATAATCAATCATGATGTTGAGTAATGATGACCATGATAAGAAAATCACAATAAAACCAAACATATTATATAAAATCTCTAATTATTATATTAACCTTAATCCATCAATATTAAGAAAAATAATCTTGAATGAGAAGATGTAGCAAATGAGCTTTGTTATGGATGCTATTGATGATATATTAGCAATATAATATGGAGCAGCTTACACGAATTTATCAAAAATAAGAATTGACAAAAATGTTCTGGAATTGCCTGTAATTTATGAAACTCGAGGCTTTTGACTTGGAATCTTCCATAAATGCCTAAAAAATGTTATATTATCAAACTTATGGTTAATTTTTATTTTAATAGTATAGTAAGAAAAATAAACCCAGCATAATTATAGAAAATCTCAATTAATAATCTTAAACCATTAATAATAAGGAAACGTTATTGAATAATGATATTATATTACTAGACTTATGGTTAATTAGTATTTAATTAATTAATTTACTTATTTATTTTTGTAGAAAATTTCAAATTGTTAACCTTGAGACATTAAAAATATGGATAACAGTCTTGTGGACAATAAATTACCATCTTGAATAAGAACACTTAACAAATAAGGAATCGACAAAAAATTGCCAGTAATTTGTGAAACTCAAAGCTTTTAATTTGGAATCATCCATAACATCCTTATTAAATATATTATATTAGATATATAAAAACATAATATTACAAAAGTTATGGTCTATTTTAATTTTAAAAGTATAAGAAAAGTCTCACAGTAAAAATTAAGCAAATTTGTGGAAAATATCAAAGTAATATAACGAACTATTAACAATAAGGAAAATAGTCTGGTGAACGTTTTGAGACCTTAAGGGAAAAAATTACTTTAAAATCTGCAGCCAATCATGATTTTGAATAACAAGACGTTCTAGCTAAACAATAATACAAATAAAAGCAAATTATAATTTACAATAAGGAGTGGATTACATAAATTTCTCAAGAATAAGAAGTGACTAAAATGTTCTGGGATTGCTTGAAACTGTGAAACAAGGTTTTTTGAGACTCAAGACTTTTAATTTGGGTTCTACCATAAAATCCTTGATATTCTATATTACTTATATAACTAACAATAAACTACTTCATCGATCATCAATCATATTACATTACTAAATATCAAATTAACTGTCTTGAGCCATTAACACTAAGGGAAATAGTCTTGTCCTAAAGTATTCTAAGGAAAACCACTATTTCTTAACCGAAAATAAATTACGACCAACAATTATCATTAGAAACAGAGGATTACACGAAGTAATCAATAATAAGAATTGACCTGACATTTCATGAGTGATAAGAGAGGAATGACCATGATTATGATGATAAGAATTGATTAAAGTATTATGAATTTGCCCGAAATTGTGAAGCAAGGTTTTTGAGACTCAAGCATTTGGAATTTTCCATAAAATCCTTGAAATTTATCTAACTTTAAATATAATTGAAACTAAAGAGTATTGCTAACTCTTTATTTTTAATTATATTCAATAAAATATCCATGTTTACGGTTGGAAATCTTAAGGAAAATAATACTTCAAAACCGATGGTCTATCATGACTTTGAACATGATATTACATTACTAAATCTAGGATTTATTCTTATTTTAATAGTATATTAAGAACAGATTTATCAATAAAAACAAAGAATATTTATGGAAAATATCAAATTAAGTACCTTGTGCCATTAAAAATAAGGAATATAGTCTTATCAATATTTTGAGATCTTAAGGATATTGTATTATATTACTAAACTTATGGTTAATTATTATTTTAATAGGATAATAAGGGAATTTCTCACAATAAAATCCAAGCATATTTATTTAAAATTTAAAAATATTAGCCTTGAGCCATTAAAAATAAAAAAATTGGCTTGTGAATTAATAGATCACGATCTCAATAAATGTAGCAATGTAGCAAATAAATTTTCTGATGAGTGGTATTCAAAATTTGGCCACTTATATTTTATATACAGTAGGTTACACGAATTTATCAAAAATAAGGACTGACAAGTATGTACTGGAATTGCCTTTAAGTTGTGAAACTCAAGCTTTTAATTTGGAACTAAAAGCCTAAAAAAACATATTACTAAACTTATGGTTAATTTAACATTAAAAGTAAATGAAAAACCAAGCACATTTATGGAAAAAAATCGAAGTAATATCCTTGAGCTATTGAAAATAAGCAAAATAGTATACTCAACGTTTAGAGATTTGTTCAACATCTATAATTCGCATAATACGCATACAAGTAAATTATAATAAGCAACACTGAGTGGATTATAGATGAATATCTCAAGAATAAGAAGTGAGTAAAATATTCTATAATTGCGTGTGGTGACGAAACAGTAACTTCATTTTGTGAGGTTCAAGGCTTTTAATACGGAACCACTAATGAAATCCTTGATTTTATTTTTTTAAATTTAGTTTTATAGATCTTAGAACTAGGCTACAACACAATACATGCACATAACAAAATGTCTGTCATCTCAGTCTACAAGCGGATGTTGAAGTCACCGGGGCATGCGAACTGGCTGAAAGTGAAAACTGGTCATGCGAGGAGGAGTCAGAAGCTTACCTTCCAACCGGACTACAGAGGACTACAGAGGAAGACTACATGCTAGCACCGACGGGAGGTTACGAAAGGAATCGATACAGGTTATGTGGGACAACACCCCTCGCAGACTGAGCAGCCCGCTGTGTTTTTACCTTTTGCCGTAGAGGGAGCTCCGCTGAAGATCTAGGTACCACTGGCCCGGGGCCGGAGTGAGAGAAAATAATAATAAAATACAGAGAGAGATAGAGAGAGAGGTAGAGAGAGCGAGAGAGAGGAGGCAGAGAGGGATAGAGAGAGGGTGAGTGGAGGGGATGCGGCGCGCAGAAGCTTGCAGTTATGGAGCAGGGCATTGGGGAGCGAGGCATCAACTCCCTCCACCGCCGACCGCCTCCTTATCAATTACCTAGCTGCCTCTCAACTTCTTCGCCTTCAACCTCCGGGTTTATCAACTTCTAGGGTCATAGGTATGTATAGATAAATATCTGGATAGAAAATTTAATAGATTTTATTAATATCCCAAGAAGAATCCTTAAAACACAAAGAAATTGGTAAAAGACATCTCACCAGCGAGATTATTGCTAATTAAACGCTGAAAAGTATTTTAGAAGGTAACGTAACCAGGATGACTACATTTAAATATTTGGATAAGACATGAGGCATTCAGGATCAAAAGCGAATAGCTCCAAAATTTCAAGCATTGACATAATCCCATTTTTCGAATAACAGCGTTATTTCTAGTCGTTAGTTCTGAACCTGAAGTTTAGGAAGCATAAAGAATTGATCGACTAAGCTAGTGAAAAAAGAAAATATAAAGAAATTTAAAATACGTCTCATGTACGAGATTGAAGCAGATTGGACATTGTCACTAATTGAGAAGCCAATGTTACCTCGAATGCTGCATTACTTAATACGGATAGGATTTGAGAAGTTACGGATCAAAAGGGGATAACTCCAAAATTTCAAAAATTGAATTTTCCAACTTATCCGCTAGTTTTGTGCGTAAAAGAAATTTTGTGGAAATCGACAGTTTACCTTTGATTTTAGTCCAATTCTGAACCTGATTCGGGAGCACTAGGCATTGCTTCATTAAACCAGTAAAAAAGAAATTTGGAGTTATTACCATTTGATCCTGAACACCTCAATTATAAATAAATTGGTATAATATATCTCATCAACGAGATTAAATCATTACTTTAGACACTAAAGTATTCTGGAACGCAATGTTTCTACATTAGAAGGCATGTGGCGTTCAGGATCAAAAGCGGATAACTCCAAAATTTCAAAAATTGACTTTTCCACCTTTTTCGCGAGTTTAATCAAGACATTTTGCCTAATACGAAGCTTCGCCGCCTGGTTTTTCATGGTTTTAGTCCGGTTTGAACTTTCGGGAGCATCAAGCATTTCTTGAATAAACAAGCCAAAATGTGAAAAAGTAAAATTAAAATTTTTTGGATCTATTGGCTTTTGATCCTGAATACCTCAGGTGTAAAGAGATTGGTAAAATACACCTTATCATCGAGATTAAAGTAAGTTAAGCATTTACCAATAATTGAGAATCTAACACAAATCCTGGTACACATTTTCTTATGAGGATAAGACATGTTCCTTGATTTTGATAAACTGGATGGAAACACTAGTAGCCATGAAGCTCAGTCGCTAAACCTGTAAGGCAGATAATTACAAAACGTTATTTAGTTTGTTCTACATACTTCTAGGCTTCAACTCTATTTATGTTTTCCATTGATATAAATTTGAGCTGACTTTATTAAAGTATTTCTAATTCTAACTTATATGTTAGTAACGGTCCGATCGGTAAACATCTGAGGCTTAGGTGGGCGGATTGCGTTAAGTATTTGGGTTTGAGTAGTAATTCATAGAAGGAGGTTTGTAAACAAAGATTGGTGATATCGGCATCGAGTCTTCGGGTTCGCTGAGCATTATTACTACTGTTATTAACTTCCATGGCTTTCAGAACTGGCACATTGAGACAACCTTGTAAGGTCGGAGCGGTGTGCAAACCACCTAAACCACTTAGTAAGCTAAACTTAAGGCTTCCTTAAATAATTCGTAATACCTTATTTATTAGCCTGTATGACTTACCAGTTATTATGAATAAAAATATTCTAAGATTTTCACACCAGTTGTTATCAAATGACCTTACATTCTGATTTCTTTTGAAGAAAAAACCTGACATCTGCGAATCACAAAAGGTTTTTTCGTACCTCAATACTTTATTTAATATTTAATTGATTATTTTTAGTTTCCTAATTGGCTAATATTTTTGTTAACCATGTTCGGTCCTCTGAAAAGGAATATTTAGTAATGCCTCAGTTTCAGGAAACTTATTGACTGTTTTCTCTAGATCATTCGTAAAGTTTTTGATTTTCCAAAAACAGATCATCGTCTGACACTGTCTTGTAATGTAAAAAAATGGCCATCAGCTTATTACTGACAAATAAATGGAGAAAGAAATGATTAACGTATACACTTGACTTTCTCCGGTGTGGGTGAGATACATGAAAATCTAAGTAGTATAAATAAAATTAATTACATTAATTATACTTAAGGAATAGAAATATTCTTATATAATAATACCAGAAAGTATACAATGAACTATTAAAAAGTATTTGAGTGAAATATCATTAGGCAGGATCAAGTTGTGTTTATTTTTAACTAAATTTGGTTGGTAAAAATGGCTGTCAGAGATTCTATGGTTACACTTACGATTTCAACGGAAATCATTATGTTACCTGTTTTTTATTTTTGGCAAATTGTATATACTATTATTTATATATTTTTTAGCAAATTATATATACTCTATAATTTCTAACCTGATTTTTTTGTTTTAACTTCATCACTATCTTACTGAGTTTATAGATATTAGATCTAAAATCCGATTTATATTGTATCATCTTGAACCTTGTGTATATCTTTGGACTTGCATTAATAATAAATTTGACATCAACTACAGTCATCTCTTTTTAGAGGAAACATTTTTCTTTTCTAGTAAGCCTTTCTTAATACTCGGGAGAGGAGTGGCTCAGTGGTAAGAGCACTGAGTTAACATGCCAGAAATCCTGGTTCAAATCCCGCTGCAAGGCAGTACTTTTAATTAGTCTGCTGTAGGAGATGGATTATATAGGATCTAGGACCCTCCTGGGCCTCACCCAGTCTCTATAAAATATTAAAAAAAATTGAACGTGACCTAGGACAAGTCACCTCCTTGCAGAACCGTTCTCCATGAAACAGTACAGTCTCTACCCTGTACTGAATCCCAGACCCTTCACGGGTTGTAGTGGTGCAGGTTTTTTTTTTCACATACTCCTAGCCTTCATGATTCCAAGTTCGTTTCGTTAACCTCAGCTGTTGTGTCCTGGTTCCCTAAAGAGACCACCCAGTTCAGAAGGCTGTAGCAGATGAAGCAGTTGATCCAGATAGATGTGTTGTCAAGTGCCAGGAAGCAGTTCCCACCCCCGCCTGTTGCCTCTGTCATCTGTCAACTGCCTGGTGTTCATCTTGTATCTTGGAACTGCGATGGGGAGGGAATCTAGGGGGCTGGAATTTGTCGAATCAGAGTAATTGTACGAGACACGGTTTGTAGCCCAGATCAACACTTTGTTTGATCAGTTTTTACCTTTCTTTATCTTTTACGTTACTTACCACGAAGAAAATGGCTCGAGGACCTTCTTAACTATTTAAAAAAAATTGAGCATTTGAAATTCACTACTTCATTGCATTAACATAAAAAGTGAATAGAATGAATGATTCGTAATTGCATGAAATAAAGGCCAGGACAACTACCCTCTGGTAGTACTCAAATAACAAATTCAATTTTATCATGAGACAATCTTCTTTTAAGATGCCTCGGAGGTTTATTAGGAATTGGAGAAGTTTGAAACTAGTGGGTTTGAGCGGGGATAAAGTTTCTCATGAAATCATTGATATGATTTTGGCCAAATCAGTTTACTAATGGGACATTAAGGTCATTACGGATTACCTTTTTCGTAACAAAGTAAGGAGCATAAATGATTTTACGAAGGATTTTGGATTGTAAAGATTGGATACGAGAGGAATTCGATGGCTTAGTGGAGCCCCAAAGATCTACTCCGTAAGTCCAAAGAGGTCTTATAATAGTCATGTCTATGAGTGTTTTGTAATTCATTGGGTACATAGAGGATTGGTCTAGGACGTGTTGAAGTAGCCTGAATCAACCCTGCAGTTATTGCCTTTTCAGTCAAGTATGAGAATTCCAAGTAAAACGTTTAGCAAGAAGTAGTCCTAAGTATCGGATCTAATCTACAGTCATCAGCGGGATGTGGGATATGGCAAAGGTTACATGTTACTTATTTAAACTCAATACTTTTTCAAAATTTTATTTTTATTTACCACCTCCTTTTATAACCGTAGGACTAGATACAGTACTAATCGTTCATGTATAGACCACAACACCCTCATAAGTATATATGATATTTTTATTTATTGATACTGAATTTTTCAGTTATAATAAAAATAAACAAAATTTCTGTTGAACAATGTTCAAAGCATCATGATGAATTTTTTAGTTTAAAGTGTAAATTTATTATTACATTATTTTGTTGTTATCTAATAAAGCCAAAATAATTCTATGAACATTAAATGGAAGATCTTGGAAGGTTTAATTTAAATCTGAAAATTCATTTCAAGCAGCATGTACAGTTTTGTGTTGCTTCCGAATTTATTTCCAATTTGGATCAATAATAATATAATACTAATAGCTTCTTTTAATATATATTTTGAGTAAAGTCTTTTGTGTCATTTTAGAGACTCAAGGCTTTCTACTATTAATTTTCAATCATGTTGTAACGGATATTTTATATTTATTTTAAGATTTCCGTTTTCCATTCTAATATATTTTAATTAATTTTATGCATATTTCTTATTCTAACAATAAAAGATATAACTAAATACAGGAATATATGTTGAATACCCCTTACTCATAAGAACATGGAGATCTGTTGGCTGCAACGTTGGCTGTCTTAAAGTTAGTATTGGCTCGCTCCTGAAGTTAAAAATATCCACCCAGTTTTCTTCGGATAATTCATGGCTTCTGCAGTTGGGAGTTCCAAAGGGTTCCAAAACCAACTCTATTTTAGTGATGTGAAACGCACAACACTTCATGCTGTCTGCCACAGAAACAAAGAAAAAAAACTACCCAACGTCTGTTTATATTATTTTAGATTTAATAAATGTAGTTTGCGCTAGGTACGACACGATAATGATATTTAAAAAAAAAACTTTTTTTAAAATTTATTTATTGATATCTACAACTGTATTACAATAATACAACAAGTAAATAGGCTAAGTGATATATAATGACATGATAATGACAAGTAGAGAAACTACCCACTGGTAGTACTCAAATCAAAGTTCAACTGAGAAGGTCACGTGGCCATCTTCTTTTCAGACGCCTCGGAGGATTATCGGGAATTGAAGAGGAGGCGAGATTTGAAACTAGAGGGTTTGAGTGGTAATGAAGTTTGTTATGAAAGGATAGATATTGGGTTCGTGCCAAATCAGCAACAAAAGGGACATTAAGGTCGTTATGGATGACTTTATTCTTAACAAAATAAGGAGCATTGAGGATTTTACGAAGGATTAGATACAAGAGGAATTCGATGGCTTAGCGGAGATCCCTAAGCTCTACTCCGTATGTCCAAATAGGTCGTATGATGGTCATGTAGATGAGTCTTTTGTAGTTAATTGGGAGCTTAAAGCGTTTGTCTAGTACGTGTTGAAGTAGCCTGAAACGTCGTGCGTTTTCTTGTCTTTTCAGTCTTGTATGAGGATTTTAAAAAAAAATGAAACTAAAATATATCGATCTATAGATACATGCAAGAATTGACAAAATAACAAACAAAAAAAAAGTAGGTGTAAAGGAGATAGTTGGGAGGTGCAGTCAAAAAAACACTGAATAAGTAATAAACTTATAATTGTGTGCCGACGTTTCGACCTACAGTGTAGGTCATCTTCAGGGCGATTTGGAGAGCGAAGTCGTGCGTGTAACGGCTGGCTAGCAATTCACTTTTAATATTAGAGCTTTAGTGCGAAAAAGAGAGAATGTAATTATGGGTAATGAGTAGATTAAACTAATCATTTTATCAAGAAATAAAACTATCAATTAACATATCGATAGATGATATGTGTTTGTTGAAACGTTCATTTCTAGATAAAATGATTACCGAAGTATACATGTTTTCCATAATTACATTCACTTTTCAATACTAAAGCTCATGATAACTTGTATTGTTGGAAAATATTAAAATGGAAACGAATGAAAATTGAAACTTTTGACTCAACTCCTAGCGACAACCTACGGAATAATTGCCAGGAAAAAACCTGTACCACCATAAGGTCTGCATTGTAGAAACTGTAGTAGAATGAAGGTATTGAGTGTTCCAAGAATGCCACCCTCTGTAGAGAAAGTCCTGAGTATTGGTACCCTCAGACAAAAAAAAATCTGTATCACTACAACCTTTGAAAGTTCTTGTACTCAGTACAGGAGAGAGACTGTAGTTTTTCTAGAACAACGTTTTTGCAGGGAGGTAATTTGTTCGAGATCATGATCAACCGACATGTTTTTCCCTTATTAATCCCTGTAGATCCCACAGCTAACTATCGGTAGATGTTTAAAGATTAAAGAAGTTATCTGCCATTGAGTGATTTGAACCCAGGACTTGCAGCACAGCAACTCAGTGCTCTAACTGATCTATCCAGCTCCAATGCCAAGAGACCTTACTGTAACTCATATTATTCTTAAAATGATATTATAAACTTCAGCCTCTTGAGACAACTATATTTAATTTAAGATATCCAAACACCCTATGTTAATATTTTCTTATTTTGCGCCATTGAAATTCAGTGTATTGCTTTAAAAATGTCCAGTTGTCCATGGATCAATGATGGTATGCATTATTCTATCAAGACTATACTATGTATTCTATTGGATCAAAAAAATAACTACGAATACGAGTTCACCCTAAATTGAAGAATCAGTATGGAAGTCGTTACCTTGAAGCAAAAGATTTAGGCATGTCTGATTAACTTTTTAGAATTGTATATGTTTTTATTTTAAAGAGAAAAGATATTCCCCCGCCCGGGATTCGAACCCGGATCCTCTGTGTGTCCGTGACAGCGCTCTAACCATTTGAACCACCGGAGTCACCTGTTGGCAGGAGAAAAATCTATTCTATTATTCGATCTCCGGGTTCTCGCAATTTTTTTTTTTTTTTTGCGCTGTATACACGAGAAATAATGTTCTTTGAACATTACTTTAATATTAGGATCTTGTTGACTTACGTCACATTACTATTTATCTACTGTATTATATGTCATTATATATTATCATATACTATAATATATCATATTACTATACCTTTAAAATAAAAATGTTTAAAAATCAAAACAGTTGACCAAATATTATAAAAAATTATATTTTATATGAGTTTCTTAACTATTTTATTCTTTTTCAAACCTAGGTACCGTCTTCAATTTGATACTATTTAAAAATATATTACCGACTAACTAAAAAAAGTAATTATTATTCAAAAATTCGCCTTAAACGTTTTTTTATAAATTTATCATTTGAAAAAAGATGTTGTTGGTAAATAATAAAAATAAAATTTACCGCTTTCGAATTAGATTTCTATCTCTCAAATGTCTTATATTTTTATGCTAACACGAGGAAATGTAAACGTGTCTAAGAGAATAAAATTAAATGGAGTCTTTTCCACTATTTAAAAATTTATTTTTAATGGTTTTGTCCATGTCACGTTCTCATCTTTAATAAACAAAAGGTTTAAAGTTCCACTAAGAAATAATTATCATTAAAACAATTTTCTTGTGATGTAAGGATAACACAGAAAGAAGATGAAAAGAAAATAATATAACCATTACTGAAAAAACTAGAGTACGAGGGTGAAAAGTTTCCGAACTAACAAAAATACAAGACATTTTTTCTGATTTTTTTTTTTTAATTTCCCACCCACCGTGCGGACAGCTTTCTCATATCTAAATGTTGATTTAATATGTAACAAACACGTTTTTTTTACATGATCATAACTCTGCTATCTCTCTCATTTAATGTTGGCGGTCGTCTAACACCATTTGGTGAACTTTGGCGATGTTGCGGAAACTTTTCGGACCCACTGGTACATAACGTGTGGACTTGAATCATTAATCATAATGAAGAAATAATAAAATAATACAAAATAACCTCTATATAAGCCGCGTGATGAAGAAATTCAGCTTGGATGGAATAGTTGGAATACTTCCATGAATTTATTTATATAAACCAGAAAATCTCATTCATAGGACATTCTGTTCAATTAAGTAACCCATTAAAATGGGATGCATTATTTTAATTTTATTACAACAGTATGTTTATTTATGTTTATTAATCAGTAGGTGGTTAATTCTGTTCTAACCATTACTTTTTGATTAACCTTTTTTAAATTCTATAATTTAAATTTAGTAGTCTTTTAATGCATATTATTATTTCATTTTATTGTAAAAACTAAGTCCGAGAAGATTTCGTTAAAAATTCAAAATACCGAGAATGATTTAAAATTCCATATTTTCCATGCCACGGTACTGACATAAAATAATGTTGGAAGGCATTCTTCAGAGAAGTTATTGAATTTAATAATAAGATTTATGGATTAATTAGTTTAATTATTTATTCTGACTAAAAAAAAAGGAATTCAAAGGTAAATAGCCAAGACACAGTACTGATTGCGATAAACTGTTTTCTCTTCACTGCAAATATAAGATAGAAGTGATGAAATATTCGGTTTCTGTTCCACAGATTTTGCTTCGAGTTGAGTTCCAAAAAGAGAGCTTTCAGTTACAGGACTGCTAATCCGCTTCGCTTATCATGAGGTTTAGTTTCGGAAAAGGTTTGCAATTATGGGTAATGAATAATAGGTAATCATTTCATCAAGAAATAAAAGTTTTATCTAACATTTCAAAGTATATATGATATATTTCTATTGAAACGTATATTTCTAGATGAAATGATTAGCAGAGTATAAACATTTTCCATAATTACATCCACTTTTCCATACCAAAGCTCATGATATCATGTATATTTGGAAAATAGTAAAAGGAAAACAAATAAAAAGTTGTAACTCGACTCGAAGCAAAAATCTGGGATAATATTGATACAAAATGTTATAGATAGATTGTTAATGGATGGCCAATAAGATAAAACAGTACAGGGCATTAATGAACATTGCTAGAATGAAATAACTCAAATAGAAATGTTTTCAATACCGAAACGACGAAGTATATCTTTTAAACCATAAATATATAGCCGCATATTTGTGTTATTTATTATATATACACAAATATTATATGTGTTAGACATGGACGCACATACGAGTTCGGGAAAAAGCAATAGGTAGGTACTATGAGCGCATATATGCGTTTTTCAGTTTTTTCGTTTTTTATGTAATCACTCTTAATACACCTTTGTTCAATATTTAAAATATCTGAACTTTAATCATATCAACACATTAACTAGAAAATGTAATAAAACTGTCTATTACAGCCACCCGCGCTTACATTTCCTCCCTTCAAGTAGAGATCCGACAATCCTTATAGCGCCATATTTCACGGAGAGGTTTAATTATCTCGACAACAATAAATAATTAATTAATTCAACCACCCTCCGAGTAGCAGGCCGCCATCCTACGGAACTTGTGCCAATTTCAACCCTTCCTCGATTAATTAACGAACCGACAAGTGCTTCAGAAGCTTGCGCACACGACCCGAACACATACCCAATTAACGAACCCCGGTTAGTTTAGTCCATAAACAAAGGTAATTGAATCCTGAGGTATGACCATTCATGCAAGGAGCACTCCTATCGACCAAGGTAGCTCAGTTCTGATTGGCCGGCTTAGGGGTTGTTCATCCCCACCACTCCGGCGGCCATCTTGGGGGTTACCGAACCCCACACCTCTTCCATCCTTCCAAGAAAGTGGATGGTTTCTCCATCAATTTATATCTCTGTCTCTTTTGTCTTACGGAAACTAAATAATTTCGGACAATGATAATTACATTAATTTTACTGGTAAAAAATTAAAAAGGTGTGAGCCGTTGAATTATTTGACGTATATTAACACTGTAAACGATCAAGCTTAATAAATTGTAAAATTCGAAAATTGAGGCGCTGAAATGGAAAAGGTGAATTTACAGGAGAAGCAAAAAATGGTTGAGACAATTAAAAATGAAAGTTTCAATTGGAAAATAGTAACTACCACTGTTGATAGAAACTAAATCACTCCCATTTCAGACTTAATTCTCTTTCTATTTTATTGGGATAATTTATTTTATTAACCAATTATACGAAAAAAATGAAAAATATTTTTTTTTTACTTAGTTACAACCTTTTCCATTACAACGCCTAAACATCTGAAAATGTGAATCAAGGTTTCGTTTGTTCATTTAACGTCACTTTATGCTGCTATGGCTAATCGGACGATGCTACAGTGGGAGCTCTAAATTTTGCCTATCCAAGTTTAATTAGGATAGGGATTTTTAACGAGTACCTGACATCGTACAGGCTCGGGACCCCCATTTAACGTCCCTTCCGAAGGACGGCGTAACTAAGGATTTTTTACTCCCTGTGAATCAATGTTTTTAGTATCACCTATTTGTAATATTATTTTAGATGGCCTTAACAATAAATTTTCTGTGCTTTAATTCTTTAAGCATTAAAAGAATGAATTTCAGATTCATATTCATCATGTTCATAAGAAATAGGGAAATGATCACAACCGTCAAATAACATTTTTCAAATAATAACTTTCAGAGAGTATTTATACATCGTATAATTCGTTTGAATAAATAAATCTTAACTTAGAATTAACTTTTATGGAATACAAAATTATTTCTTGTTATTCAATATTGTATGGAGAAATACAGAAATTGATCAACAGATTTGTACGAATATTTAAATACCAAGCTTTGAATATTCAAATTCCTCTTAATTCTTTGGTTTCTTCTTATGCAAATGCTAGTGTCGAAGAAGGAAAAAATATAGACAAATATTAAAAATTCTGGTGAACTATTGACCAGATCATGGTTTGCCCGTTACGATTAAAAAAAAAATGAAGTCAAGCAGGGTTTTTCTCAGAAAAATAGAAATTTTTAATGACCTATCAAAACAGAATAAACAGTAAAAACAGAAATTTCAGAGTATTTTTCTCATTTTTTTTTAATGACGATATATCAAATTAACTATATCTTTGTGATCATATTTAGTAAATGTGAATATATGGTTACCTCAAGGAAGCCATTCGTCGTTTTTTTTAATGTGTCTCAAAACGATTCTTTTTAATGAATTAAAAATGATTCTCTTCACTAAACTCTGATCAAATTTTCTATTATTTGAAAACATCACTTAATTGGATTGGCAACTCGTCATTATAAATATAGCAATTTTTTATTCCAAAATATCCTATTAGACTATCATCCAACGCCCTAGTTTGAAAATGATCAGGTTAAAGGAAAAAAATACCAAAAATGTCCCAATTTATAATAAAATTTGAACGAACTAAAAATTAGAATCTGAAAAAAATTAAAATGTTTAAAATGTTTTATGTATGTAGTATGATGTCACTGGATGGATTCAACAGTTACCTGATTTCGTTATCAAGAAAAAAAAAATAATAATAAATACTAATAATAATATATATATATGGTATATATATATATATATATATATATATATATATATATATATATATATATATATATATATACTAATAAAAAATTTTAATCTTGCATTTTTTTAATGAAAATTACCTGAATTATTCTAATAATTCTACTAAATTTATTTATTTTATTTTATATAAATTTACATATCATATACATAAAAATAATTTAAAAAATCTTTGTTTATGAACGAAAACAAAATTTTATTTTTGAATGACTCAAAATTTTATAGCTATATATCTAAAAGATATTTGGATTCTTAAATATGGTGATTATGTAAAATGTTTGGTGTTCAGCTTTCAACAGACGTTTGCGTTTCAGAGCACATGAGTTAAAAAAACTTTATTTCTGATCCTATATATGTGGAGATGTACTTTTCCCTGTCTGTGGTTTTTTATTAACTCTTGAACAAAGAGACCGATTTGGTAACTTATTTTTCATTTTTTGTATTTTGCAAGGCTTCTATCCCTGATGTCTGTATATTGCATTGGTCAACCTATGAGCAGCTGCGGCTACACAATATTCGAAAACCTAATTTGTCTATAACTACGTGGTAATAGTTTTAACAAATTAATAAAAGTAAAGCAAAAACGATTCTAAACATTTTGATAAATCTACTCAATAATCTCCTACTTAGAAACTGCTAAATATTCATTTATGAAATTCAAAAATTTAGTTGTGTAGTATTCAACAGATCCACGCGTTTCAGAGCTCCTACTTATAAATAAAGTCCCGTAGAAAATGAAAAAACAATAATTTATGTTGGATCACTAAAAGGAAAGATAATATTTTATAAATTATTTTGTATATATTTCTTTATAAAACGTTTCACTTTTGTTTTGTTACTTTACAATTCGTACAATTATAAATAATTTGACAAGTGAGAAAAGTAATTAAACAAGGTTGTTAAAAGCACTTTTTTCACGTGTTAAATATTAGTTTTTTCCTTCAACCATTTAAAAATTATTAATTAATAAATTAAAGGTGAAACTTTAGATTTCTTAAAACTGCACTAGCGCTATCTCTTACGATTTTCTATAACTAACCAAATTCTTTAAATTTCTGATGTGTGAAAGTTCTAATACCTTTAAGGTTATTTTAAATATTTCTATAAAATCACTTCAAAATAAATAAAATCTCTCTTGAATTAAATATAAAATATATCAATAAATGTTTAAACGAAAATAGTTCTAAAATTATTTATTTTAACATTTTAGGAATATAAAATGAATAATATTATAATACCGCCATTTAACATTTAAAATAACAGAGTGCTGATTGTCAAATTCGATCTAGGTGGCTGTTACCTTTCCTCACTAGTGAGAGAAAGTGGTTTTTCCTCACTAGTTGAGGGAACTGGGACTTTCCACACCAGTTGAGTAATGGATAGCACTGCTCAATGGTTGCAGGAAAAAAATATTTATTAATTGAATACTGGAGTGTGATACTCGGGAATTTATTGGCGACACGATATTTATATTTTTGCCTCATCTGAATTGAAGTTAGTTTTGCATGGAAAAATTGATACCAACGTTGTTTTGCTCAAATTAAAATTAATAATATTACAATTATGAAGTTATGCCAAGTTTAAAATTAAATATATAAAATATGTGATTAAAATAGATAGAAGAATTATAATAATAATGTCTCCATTTATTCAGGGGCAAGTCCATTTAGAATAACAATACAGGTATTGTAAGCTATTATGCATTAGAGTAGAAAATAATTACATTTAATTAATTATTACAAATAATTTAATAAGTGAGAAAGAATTTTAAAAAATAATGAAAAAAAATAAAACTTAAATTACCTCCAATAACAATATTTTTAAAACAGATTAGAAGAAGAGAAAGAAAAAAAAAATTAAAATAAGTTTACAATAACTATATAAGAAAAATAATTTTAGCTACATACATATCAAATTTATGCCAAGCAGAAAACAAAAATAATGAAGAAAAATTCAAACAATATTATCAGTGATTTACATTTATTTTTTATTAAATTACTAACTAGATGATATTAATACATATTTACGTGGTTTATATTCCACACAATCATTTACATACATACCTAATCACACATACAAGTGTACATTAAAAAACGTCATTCACTCATCGAATGAGAGAGTTTTAACTCAAAACTGATCATACTATTTCCGATTTTTTGGGAATCGTAGGAATATTAGGTGATGGAATGTACGGGATTTGAAGGTTGGAAGATAATTGGAACGAAGAATGGAAGAATGGATAATTGGAACGTATAGAGTTCCAAAGGGAGGAGGGCCGGATAAAGAAAGCTCTGTCAAAAGCTGCTGTTCGGTGGGATGCTGTATATAGATCAGAGAGCCGAGAACGGGTGTTACGGGAGAGGACTGTAGTTTTAAATTGTAGGAGATCGAAAATGTATGATGGTCGGCGGGATTGGGTCACTTGATAAAGAAAGGATGCTAGCTCCTTGTGGTAGTGAAAGCTGGGTCCCATTGGACAAGCACTGGAGCAATTAACAGCCGCAGAAAAGAGATACCTGAGGAGAGTGGCTGGCCGAACCAGAAGAGTAGCGGTTGAAAAGAGGTAGCTGAAATGGTTGGGCCACCTTTGCCGAATGCAGGAAGATCGGTACCCGAGAAAGTTCTTTGAAGCTAGGCCAACTAGAAGACGTCCCCAAGGCAGTCCTAGGCAACAGTAATCAGCCATCATGGTGGTATTCCACTTCCCTTGGTATCCTTGCTCCATTACGTCGCACCTAATGGCACATACACCGATGTTTACCACTTGAGGCCTGCAACACAGCCTCTGAGGTACACCTCTAAGTGTATTTACGTGTTGATTGTGATATTTTTTTTTAAGTTGGTGGAAGTCGTCCTTCAGCAAGAGTGAATATCGTGACCTCGGTAAGTTGGCAGCCATTAACCACTCCAAAATGGGACCAGCCGGCTAAATAGGTAGGTCACCAGAAGGTACCCACCCGCGAAACTGAACGCGAGCACTCGACTCAATCTAAAAGTTTGGGTGGATTAATTTAAAATGTACAATTATTGTAAATGAGCTGGAATCGGGAAAAAAGGCAGATGTCCTGCGAAGGGTAAGTAGAACTCTTAGCCATGGAGAAGACAATCTACCTAGGGATCCCAACTCCTGATAAACGGTGGGACCCCGTTGTCGTCTTAGGCATTATGACCAGCATGTTTAACGTCCACGGGAATAATCATAAAATCTTTGAAAATGAGTTGTCTATTGTAGAGTGTATGTCAATATACAGTAAAACCTCTACTAACGGACACCTCTAAATAGCGGTCACTCCCCATTACCGGACGATTTTTTTTGCACCAACATTTTAATACAATTTTTAAGGCATTTTAACCTCTATTTAACGAAACCTCTCATTAACGGTCACGGACAGGTTGTGTTGGTTAGAAATCGATTAAAAAAACCTCTAAAAGACGGACAGTATGACTTTATCCCTTTCCCGTTTCTCGGAAACAATTAGTTGTTTCCGGTCTAAGGAAACAGGGACAGTTGTATTTACTTTTGAGTAAAGGTTTTCCGCATAAATACTTTTTTTTTATTCTCGAACTTGCTTTATTAAAATTTAGTTCTGTTCTAACCCTCGTGGCAGGCGGCTGAAAATGTTTCCCTCACGTAAGAGACTCACTTTAGAACAAAAAATAAATGTAATCGACTTTTATGACCTTGAAAAGTTAAGGGTACGTGCGCTAGCGAAAGACTCAATATCGGTAGGACACAAGTTTCGGGAACACTCTAAAACGGTGCGATGTTTTTTTTTATTCTACTTACCTTTTAAACACATGGAAAATTGAATAAGAGAGAATTAATTTGTACAAATACATATTTATAAAAAAACAAAACCTCTCTTTAAAGGACACCTCTAAATAACGGACAAAAATATTTGCACCAGGGCTGTCCGTTAATTCGAGGTTTTACTGTACCATATTAGTTACATACCTAGGGTCATTCGTTATGCACCAAAATAATTTTGATTGAATGATTTGCGTAAGTGGGTTTATTCGGGAATACCGTTTACAGTTGAGTGTTATATCCATATGGGTTTATGCAAGTTTTTTAAACATTTGGAGAAAAGTAAAAAAAAAGACTAGACGTCAACACGTATATTTGTATCAGTCGTATTTAAATCGCTTTCTGCATAGCGAAAACTAATCCTGCTTTTGAGATTCTTATATTTAAATTTTTTAATTTTTACCAAAGACAGAAAACACACCTGTTAAACACAGAAAGAACATTTGTCCGCAAGACACCAAGTCTTGACAACGCCTTCAATTTTTTGTTTACTGTAGATAGGGAATTAGCCCAGGACAATATTAATTTTTTATCTCTCTTATAAAAATTAGATAAGTGGAACAGTGGTCTTTTCTGCAGTTAACGATTCATTTAATGGGGCGTATAAAAAAAAATTACCGTTTTTTAACCAATCATTGTATTATTATTTCTTTGATATAAAATACAATTAATACTCTAATAATAAGTATATCCCATTGTTATCTACCGTCATTTGTCATTGTTGCTAGCCAATCGCTCGATGCCACGCTAATACCATTCCTTGGGATGGCTGTCAAAGAACTCTTGGACCGCATTTTCAACTTCCACAAAATTATAAAATTTTTTCCCTTGAAGAAAATGGGCCATGGATCGTAACAAGTAGTAATCCGGTGGTGCGAGGTCTGGACTGTATGGTGGATGAACCAGGAGCTCGAACCCATTAAGTTCTGTAAAGTTTTCTTTGGTTCGACGGGAAGTGTGTGGACGAGCATTATCTTGTTGGAATAAAACTCCTTTTCGGTTGATAAGAGGATAACGCTGTGGCAACTTCGCGTACAATCTTTCCAGTTCTTCGCAGTAGAGTTCAGAATTCATAGTGCATCCATCAGAAAAAAATGTGTGATGAATAACACCTTCAAAATTCCAAAAAACGCAAAGCATGGATTTTTTTTCAAATTGCCCTCTTGCAGCAACCGGTAAAGTAGTTTGATCTAGCCTGCTTATGGGTATTCGGATTTCACCAGTAAACCCACTTTTCATCAAAGGTAACAATCTTCCGATAAAATCTCATATCAGAAGGGTTTTTCAATAAATGTTCACAAATTTCTAGCCTCTTAGCTGATTGTTGAGGAATAGGTTCGTGAGGGACCAGTCTTTTGGCCTTTTTCACCTTCCACATAGAGAGAAGGTGGCAACTAATAGTATCTTTTGACACACCACACTCCCTGACAAGTTCGTGAGTACTTGTGGACGGATTTGACGCAACAGCTTCCTTCAGAACCTCACCAATATCCATTAATTGTCGCCCTGAGCCCTTCTTCCTTTCCAACGTAGTATCTCCACTGCTAAATTTTTCAAACCAACACCGCGCAGTGCGCTGGTCAAGGACACCTTCCCCTTCATATTTAATAATTTCACGAGTTGCTTAAGCGGCTGTGAAATTTTTTTCCAGTAATGTCTTAAAATTACAAGAATTTCGTAGGACACTGTCATGTTTCTTCTTAGAAATAAATAACTAAACTGAGGTTTTTTTTAAAGAAGTCCAGTGTTAGTAGACAAGCTTAGAGAATGCTCTACAGGGAAAATAGTAAATAGTATTAAAATATTTACAGACTTTTGAACTCTAGAATTTGATAAAACGGTCATTTTTTTTATACACCCTATTATATAAGTGATTTTCTTAAGTTAATGAGGATTGCTTGGGATCTTGATTTTATGAGAATTATTGTATCGTAAGTGAGTGTAACAATCATTCTCTCGTTATTAACTGGAGTACCATCAGTTGTATAGTATAGGTATTAATATTGAACCTTAGCATACTTCCATAAAAACCGGACGAATCGAAGGAATCAATGGGGCCTGCCGAAGTGAAAAGAATTTATCGAAGAGGAAATTTCCAATTCTTGTTCTAGTTCTCTATAAAAGTAATCAATAACTCTCTGTAAAACTGATGGTCGGTTATTATATTTTTGTTTGTCAAATCTTCTCTTTATTAGTTTTCCAAATACTTTGAAGCATAAACTTAAAGGGTATTAATATGCCCTAAGTATATTTGTAGTAAATATTCGTCAGTAGTTTTAGAGCTTTCCTGTTCATCATCATCATCATCTGTTGAAGAACATTGGCAGTTATTAAATTATATGCAAGGACTTATATTATTTTTAAATTAGCCAATTTCTATTAGGACTATTACCAATTTAATAAATAAATTTTGAGTCTTGCGATCGAGGAAGGTATAATTCGACAATTTCGCCTCAAATTGGTCTCGTTGCTCGCATAGGGAAGTCCTTTCCTCCACAATCTAGCTCACTTTACTCACTCGTTGTCCTCTACTTGGCTATGATTATAATAGGCTATAATATTAAACGAAATTTAAAAATTAAAAGGCTATAATTACACCTGAATTAATTCGGTTTCAGCGACAAGGGTATTGGCAATGTGCTCCTTGATACAGGAATATACCCAAGAGTATTATACACAAATATTATAAAGTTGGTAACTAGTGACAATTATACGCCTCACTTCCACTGCGCAACCTCCAATTTCTCATAAGGTAATTTTTTAAATTGTGACATAAGGTACGCTAGAGGATTCTGTAATTGTGTAAATATATATTTTATAAAATAACTTATGACCCTTAGTGCACCAATAAATCATAAGTTATGATTACGTACATGTCAGTTATAAGACCTATTTGGACATACGGAGTTGAGCTTTGGGGCTCTACTAAACCATCCAATTCATCTCGTATCCAATCCTTACAATCCAAAATCCTCCGTAAAATCCTCAATGCTCCTTATTATTTATGTCACAAACAAACTCATCCATCATGACGTTAATATCCCATATGTTGCTGAATTGGTCCAAACTAGATACCTATCCTTCCATGACAAGCTCCATACACACTTGAATCCGCTAGACTCTCAACTCTCCTGATAACCCTCCGAGGCGTCTGAAAAGAAGATTGCCGCGAGACCTTCTACTATAGTGCTACCGATGGGTAGTTTCTCCACAAGTGTTTTTTGTATTCATGTCATTTGTTCATACAGCAACTATACTTGATGTAATATTATTACAGTTGTGAATATCAATAAATTAATCTATAAAAAAAATTAAATTGGGACAAAATAAAAAGTTAAAAGATTGGTACAAACATCGATATAATAATCAATAAAAAAAACTTTCATTATGCATCTAGGAACACCTACGGTCTAAGTCTTAGCCTGACTGTCTCTTGTTACCAAATCTGTTTTTTCATTAGCAGACTGTTGAGTGATATTAGGTCTTTGGCTGCAGGAGATTTCGTGAGGTTAGCCTTTTAATAATACCTGTAATTATAGTATCTTATATTTATTTTAGTTTATTACGTAAGCATTAAAAAAGCCATTATTTTTCGGAGCATAGCGCACATGCTGCGCAGCTTATTCTCTAGAGTAATAAAGTGTCTGCTATCCAGTCCTCCTCACACATAATCTATTTGCCTCGATCTGGACTTCTTGACAAGTTGTTTAACATCATTTTATTTCGCGAATGATGGCTTACTAATGTCTATTTGAGGCATTTCTAGATTAAAATTCGAATGCTCTTTTATACTCCTTCATCGTAGAAGAATTTCTTCTGTGAACTAAAAATAATTATTTTCATTTGTCGAACAGGAGAACACAGGAAGTTGTGACAATGCAAGATAAAATAACAAGATGTGCAAGGTGGTTTGATAAGCTTTCCATCTACTTGTTTCTTCTGACTGAGCTATCCTTAACCAGACAGAGCCTGTTAGACCCAATAGCCACGGAGGACCCCAGACTTTCATTCTCAAATGAACTGTAATTTCCCTATGAACTCGTCACTTATCTACCGTGGATCTCCTACATGAACCCTGTCGGCCGAAGTGTACAGCATTTGCATCACTCCACGTGACACATATATTAGTGGGTCTTAGCAGAGCCAGTATTAGCTTAGTGACTGGTCCACCTTCTGCTGCTGCGCAAGGTTTCGATTCAGAGTCGATACACTACTCAGCTAAATAATTCCACATATTTTGTGCCGAGTCACCAACAGGGTACCCCAAAATACTATACTCTTAACATAATTCATTGACTGTCAGCCACTGAATCCTGTGAGTACCCACCAGGACTGAAGGATAATATCGTGAAGCCTTTCTGATAAGAGGAAAATCTTATCAGTACTGCCTTCCTGGACTCATATTCAGTTTTTTCCTTACCTACAACTCCGCAAGAGACCTGAAAACCTATTAATCTTCAATCTGGCTATGTCCTTCTTGTTTCTCGATAACTGGTAGGTTTTGACAAAGGAACCTACTCTTTTTTAGCTCCTGTAGAACCTTAAAACCAAACCCTGAGGGCAGTATCTCGTTATCATCCTTTTCACTGTATGATTCCCTAACGCTAATATTACTGAGATAACTATAGATGAAGGGAAAAGATTGTTTGGAGGACTTGCTGTCAGTGTTATCTGAACACTTGTGTCTGTCGAAGTTAACTGATATGTTCATAAGGATCATTAGGAACTATTTCTCCAGCTTCCATCCAAAAGAACCATTCCAACCGTCCGCTCTGCATCTGCAGTTCCATTGCCAAAGATCACGTATAGCACTGAAGATCTGTACAATCCAGGTTGCAATCCTACATTCTTGATAATTTCAATTCTGTGATCCTTACTTTTGGAATTAAGATCGTTTTGGGAAACCAGGCCAGCTCATATCCCACAGCTCAAAGTTAGGTCCTTCTAACAACTACGACCTCAATTTTGTTTTATTGTTCATCGGAAAAAATAAACTAACAGTGAGAATTATAGTTAGTTAGATCATTTTAACGTCACTTAATGCTGCTATGGCTAATCGAACGATGCTACAGTGGGAGCTCTATTTTGCCTATCCAGGTATAATTATGATAGGGATTTTTAAGGAGTACCTGACATCGTAGAGGCTCGGGACCCCCGTTTAACGTTCCTTCCGAAGGACGGTGTAACTTGGGATTTTTTACTCTCTTAAAAAAATCCTAGGGCCACCTGCCGGGCTACGAACCCGTGATCTTGAGCTTAGTAGTTTGTTACGCTAACCACTAGACCACAGGTGACCTTATGAGAATTATATAATTGCATCGTAAAATGCAAATATATACTGTTATGAGTACGAATGTAGGCGATATTCTACATTCTCAATATGTAGTTAGGCTTAAAGTAAACGATTCTTTAACTAGTTTGGATGCCTGGCATAAATTTGGTGCTTTAATAGACCTACCAGTGGTAAGAATTTAGGAGAAATCTACGAAGAACTGCAAATGTGATGTCAATAAAAAATTGAACTAATGCAATTTTAGAAGTTTTTCTATTCATATTCCCAGACATGTGAATATTTAACCCCTTATTTTTCTGCTAATCTCTTACTTCTTCTTCTATATCGGATTGTTCAAATTGAGAATATTTTATTACAACTATTTTCAATAAGCTTCTTCTATATTGGCGCAACGCCCCAAGTTGGGACTTGGCAAGCCCCAGTTCATCGGCCAGTTCACTCAAGTGCTGCCACCATCCAATTGGTGTCACAGTCCAACCTGGAACAATGTCCTTGCATCAGTAGCGGAATCTTCCCATCTAAGTTTTGGATTACCAACTATCCTAGATCAATACACTCGCTCACATAACACCTTCCGCGAAATTTCTTCAGGTTTTATCTTTATTACATTACCTAATCTTGCTAGTTTAATGACAAATGTTCATTAAGCTAGGTTACTACATCGCTTTTTATAATATTCGGTATTGTACTATATCGAGACGTATTATAGCGGAATCGAAAGCAATTATGGAAGAATAATGAGTAAGACCCCCCCCTCCCACCACCCTAAAGTATATACACACTGACTCCACCGTCCGCTCTTCATTTACTGACTAGCCCTGAGGAAGCTCACAACACAATGAGTGAAAGCTTGGCAAACAAAACCTACACCACACGGTCCATTCCGGAATAAGAACATATGGGCATTAATGATTAAACTAAGTTTAATAAACTTAATATTGTTGAACCAAAATTAAATGGAATTTTGGTTTGTCTACGCATAATTGATATTATTATTCTAAACAAGTGTATATTTCTTTGAGCAATTTATTTCTTTAAGCTTAAAAACAGAAATATTAAACTCTTGACAGTTGCGTTCAGATTCGTGTTCGACCAGTTATGATCACCTGTCGGAGGGAATCATTTTTTGTAAAAATAGTAGGAAATTGATTTTTCAAAGCATAAATTTAATGTTCTAAATGAATATTTTATACTGCAATATAAAATCATAAGAATAAAGGTATAAACAACGCACGTAAAAGGTATTAACCGCTGTTCATAGAGACATTGGCATCCGATAAGAAAGGCTTTTAAGGGTGAAAAAGGGGGCAAAGTTTGTATGCTTGCTCAGGTTTCTTACTCGCAAAATCTACATATCTTCGCTGAACAAAACGAATCAAGTAACAGTAGTTCACTTCTATACCGAAAGGTAACAGAAGGCTTTTGGTTTAGGTATATAAAAGCATTTTCAGGCATTTCTTGTAAATTTGTATTATATTGTAAATAAAATTTTGGAGGATGAGAAAAAAAAAAAAAATAACACCTTAAAATACCGAAAGGCACCAGAAGGCTTTTGTTTATATAAAAGCATTTGCAGGTATTTATTTGTGAATTGTATATATATTGTAAATAAAATCTTAGAGGATGTGGAAAAAAAAGTTCACATCTCGCTGCTGCCGTACGACTAGTGAAACCGTTATACTAAGTAATCCTTTTCAATAAATTTCATAACATTACAAACTAATCCTTTACTGGCACTAACAACAGTAAACTTCTGTCCATCCCGCTTGTTAATCAGTTTCAATGTATGTTTCACGGCTGTGCTAATCTGTCTGTGATGAAATTTGATATGGACAATCTCAAGCCTGGGGAAGGGCATAGGCTACTTTTTATCAACACACCACACAGGCGAAGTTTATATAAAACTGTAACCTGATTGAATAACACACCCAGCGATCAAAGCACAAAAGAAACTTTTTTTTTTGTGCCTCCTACCTGCCATTTCTGCCATACGGGGTTCGGAAGTGGTGGGTTAGTACGTTGGGTTTACGCACGCCCACCCACTGGCGGACCTAGGAGAATTTTTAGGGGGACCATGGGTCAATGTGAATTTGTTATCAGCGTATACGATCCATATATGAATGAAGATAAATAAAATATCAATTTTTAATTTAAGACAACTGAGGCCAGAAAACAATAACATGGATTGAATAAGCCTCTTGATCAAAGCGGTAGCTATCTATATGTGAATGAAAAATATAAAAAGGTTCGGAATCGCCGATTTTGGATGCACACATTGAGAAAACATTCGATACTGAATAATGTTGGTGTGCAAAACGTGTTTTCTTGTTGAAAACCAACTAAAATTCAGGTCAATATCAACTACTGAGAACTCTAGGGGGGGGGAGCAAGGCTCCCCCATGGCCAAAAAAATTTTTGGGGTGTACCGTACACAGCAGAAACCACTGATCTTAGCATCTTGAAATTTGCAGGTATAGCTTAAATGAGCCCTAAAAAAGGAATTTGGATAATTCCACCCCCAAGGTTTTCCTCCTTAATATAATAGGGTTTCAAAGATTGTATGGGATCCATCAGTTTTGAAGTTAGACATCTGAAATTTCGGATGTACGAGTAAATTATAGTTTAAAATGATCTGTCACGAAACTTTATGTGGCAGACCAAATTCCACGCGAGCGAAGCCGTGGGCAAAAGCTAGTAGGCATACATTTTTGGATTAGGATCAAGAAGTAACAAGTATTAAACTGAGCGCCAGAACTTTCCTTGTATTAATATTAATTGCCGGCAGTGTTGCCTTTAAGTCAGTTATAGAATTAGATATTAATATAAATATGGTATTTATTTATATTTAATAAAATGAAACATAATTCTAATTAAATTAATACTAACATTTTAGCTTTTATACTACACCATAAGAATAGAGGTATAACAAACGATATAGTATCGATTTCTACTATGCGTTAGTGTTACGTATTGGTTTAAAAGAAGTATAAATACTCACCGCCAATCATTAAAAAAACCGTTATTATATTATTTAAAAAAAACGCATTAAACTAGAGAATAGTACAGATAAATCGGAGGTTGGAAACTAGACGATGATAGCTCTATTGTGGAATATATTGAAATAATTATAATCATCCGGTAAATATAATTTAAGTGATAGTGTCGCGAAGGTTGAAAAGGACTTGAAAAGTTATTTGACTATGTACCTAACGAATTCCTAAAATGTTAATAAGCGCTGAGTAGACTGGTAAATGTCCGAGGAGTAGACCGAAACGTAGGTGGGAGGATTGCCTTTAGAGTGGTTAAACGGATTTGATTTCTCCGTGGACGGATGTTTTAACCAGAGATTAATAGTATCTACAACGAACCTTCGTGTTCTCTAAGCCTTATTCTAATTATTGTAATAGTCACAGATCTTCAAATAAGAACAATACTACAACCCATGATTGGTCTTGGAGTCGGCATATGTTTGATAGTATTCACAACTGTTGTGCAGGGAGGTGTTAAAGATGGTTAGCCACAAAAGTGTTAAAAAAGGTTAGCCACATCTATGTGTCCAGATGGCCCATGGATTTCTTAAAAGCAGTAAAACATTCCTTGCTAAGCCGTCCTTCGGAATGAACGTAAAGTGAGGGTCTCGAGCCTGTGGAGTGTCAGGTTCCCGTTAAAGATCCTTATACTAATTATTCCTTGAAAGGCAAAATTTAAGACTCCCACAACAGCATTATTATAGCAGAATTGCGGAAGAGGCATCAATTTTAAATCTATTGAGTTCGCCTCTTTTCTGTTGGAATTTTATCTACTTGGTTTACATGGTTTTGATTATAAACTTTAGTATCTTTAGGAGTTGTACAAGTTTATGCGTGGTTCTATAAGCAAATAATTACAAAAAAAATAAATTCAAGCTTTCATGTCCCCTTAGTTATTAACGTCAGATATTTATAAAGCTAAAAAAAATTATAAACTATGATAATGTTCAAATTAAAAAGTAAAGTTTTACATCTTTCTTTTGGTTGGTAATTTAGCATTTTTAAGTTTAATTTATTTCACTTTTTTTCAATCCCTTAAGCCATTTCACTGGCTTTACTGAATTAATTACTATATTAATTTATAAAATAGACAACAATTTACAGGAAAATAAATCATCCTTTTTAAAATTAACATGTAGATACAATTTATTTGTATTTAAAGATTGAAAAGTATAAAAATTAAGATTCTTAATTTAACTATCATTTTTTTTAATATATACATATATGATATAATCAGTGAATTTAAGTATTGTGAATACAAATATTCATAAATATGAATATTGCGGTTATATTTCATCTTATAATTGCATTTTTTCAGTACCAATACTAGAGATAGAAATTCCAATACTAGCTTTAAGACAATGCGGATTGCTCAGTCTAGCAATATTATTTATATTAATATTAATAAAATATTATAATTTCTTTTATAGTTCTGGAATGTTTTCTCTGTAACTCACCTTTTTTTGTGCCGGTATGCGATCGTCCGTTATGAAACATGTACCAAACTTGAAAATTGTAGATTTTGATTACTCTTATACACACCATATGGCCGGTGCTTGTGTTAAGTTTTAGAACACTATTCATTTTTATTTTAAATTAAAATACAATACAATTTAAAGTTCTGATTGTTATTTAATAAAAAGTTACCGATCTTATAACATTGGCTCATGACGTATCAGCCAGTTGGAAATAATATCAGCAATTGAACAAACATAAATTATTTTATATTTTATATCTATTACCTCTGATATAAAAATATAAATGATGAATATTGAATTTGTCATTTAATTTTTAATTTTAAATGTATGTAAAACAACAATTGAGATTTTTTTTTCTATGGTCATGATTTTAATTATAAAATAATCATTAACCAGTTCTAATTGTAATAAGTTACAGTTACTCTCTAATCAATATATCAATTTTACACTTAATTATAATTTCATCGGAATGTAATCTTAAAAGAAAAATTTAAAATAATTTTTTTCATTAACTGTTCGTTTTACAAAACTTGTAACGTTACATTATTTTTTTAATTTAGATTATTATTTATTATAGTAATTTAAGTTAATGACATATAACATTAAAGAGATCAGAATCTAGGATTCCCAGTTCGGTACTGTTCATTCCAAAATTGCTGTTTTGTTGTGACGAAAAGGGGAGAAAAAAGAGAAACACATTCATATATTTAATTATAAAATTATTGTAAATGAAATTGGTAATTTTTAAATTACATATTTTTATTTTAATTGTGAAGAGGAAAAATAAAAATATTGAGTAAATTATGGCAATTGTATTTAATTATCATTTATTCAATATTTTTAACTCTATTAGAGTAGGATGAACCTTTACTATTTACAATAAACAAATGACATGGCCAAAAAAATGACACGATACAACCTTCTCACTACTGCCCTAAAAGTTATATTTTCATTTTATATGTGATACAGATACATCGTTATAATATATCCACCACACAACTTTTATAACAATAAACAATAGCGTAGACGCATAGACAAAAATTTCGTGGTAATGTAACACATGAAAAATTGGTTTTGTAAGAGATTAACTAAATCTTAAAGGGTCAGAAATCTAAAAAGGTAGTTATTAAATTTTTCTGGAATTAAAAAGGGATCATGCTTATTGTTACTAACTTTTTTATATTACACAGTTCTATATTTAAATATATAATAAATATTTTTTTTGCATGATCACGTAATAATTCCTAAACTGCCCTCAATCATGTTGAAGTTTTAATGACAACATATTCTGTTCTAGAATGAAATATACACACACTTTGAACACAGTACATCTAATAGGGCATAAAATATATTCATATATATTATCTATTCAGTTCATGGTAACCCTATTTTTTATATTATATCTTATTGAGAGAATCAAAAAGATAAAAATAATAATCATTAAAAAAATCGAATTAAAAAAAGTAAAATTTTAACAATAACATTGTCCAAAAACGTTTGTAAAATTTGTATCTTCAGTTTAAAGAAGGCAAAGATACAGATTTAATTTTGAAGTTTTAAAATACCAATTGAAAATTAGGAAAAAATAAAAAACAAAAACAAAAACTTAATCCTACATTTTCCACATATTGCACTATTAAATCATTTAAAAAACAAACAAAAAACAATTCAATTTTAATTACATCTTTAATAGATCGTAAATCAAACCATTTTGATACACATCATCATATTGAGCAACATCTAAACATAACAAAATTATACAATGAAAAATACCAATAAATAGAGTTCTTATAACATAATAAATCGGATTTTTTCCCTTATTATTATTAATTATATTACCATATATAATTTTTGTAAAATTATTACAGAAGCTGTTAATGACATACGTTATTATAACTATTGATAGAAATATTAAAGTTTCGGAAATTGGACATATAAAGCTATATTACAAGCATTTACGCATTTATATAGACACATATATTTGTACAAAGTCATTATAAATAGTTATTAAAATTGTCATTTTTCAGGAATTAATCCGGTAATTCAGTAAACTCTACAAGAACATATTTAACTCAATATAATCCAATTAGTGTAGGGTCATCGGACTTACCAAATTTATGATAAATCTAAAAATAATCCATTTAAAAACCCTTACAGAACATTTACAGAACAATACATTTTTTTTATAAACGTAACAAGAAATAAATAAAAAATTAAAAATTTTCTCATTAAACTTAAGGAACATAACAATGCAACTAATCTAAATTCTAGACGTCTAAGATTTTATCAATAAATCTTTCATTTTATGTTTTTCAGATTAAAAGATAAGCAGTTTTACAATAGTAACAGTCAAGAAACACGCTAACTCCTTATACATACAATAATATATATTTATTTATTTTAAAGCATTTCCATTGGACAACGTCTATATCATTACCACATTATACACATTAACGTTCGAATCCAATCGGCATATGCAAACAGATAAGACACTACACATTCTTCTATTATAATACATACAAGACAGAGTTCGTTTCTCTCGCATTTTCGGGTGCATCAACAGTCGCACTGCGATCTCTGGGGTCGGCGTTGGGATTTTGGTAAAATTTCTGTAGGGTGGTTTGGGATACAACAGATATAAATATAATTGAGAAACATAATGTAAGAATAAAAAAAAAAATTCCAAAAGGTGCTGTATGTGAGGAAATTCGGTGAAGTAGAACAATATCTGACTAGAAACATAAGTTATTACCGATCCCACAGCCATATTTCTGCATGTGCTTAAGAAGTGACTTCCAAAATGGAACTATTCCGGGTTGTCGCTTCGAGTTATAACTATTCATTCGTTTCCCTTTTAATATTTTCCATAAATACAAGTAATCGTGAGCTTTAAAATGAATAAGAGGATGGAAATTGAGTTTATTGCAGTAACCATTTTATCTAGAAATGGATGTTTCAACTAATATATATCACATATACTTCAAATTTGGTTGAAAGTTTTATTTCTTGATGAAATGATTACCGAAATGTACTCATTACCCATAATTACATTCTCTTTTCCATACTAAAGCTCACGATAACTTGTATTTTTGGAATGTATTAAAAATGAAATGAATAAACTGTTAGAAGTTGTAACTCAACTCGAAGCGATAACCCCTCTTAAATTCAATCCGTGATCCATCAATCAATCAATGAAATTAAATTCTGTGGTATTTTTAATACATTTTTTTTTCATTGATAGTATAATCTAAATAAATGGAAGAATATATATATGGCTATGGCTGTGGGTTCAGTTTTCAGTGACAGCAGATGGTGTCTATGTCTGATGAGTTCACGTGGTGACTCCGTGGTGATGATGGTGGTGACCGAAGACGACCCCAGAGAAAGGCGAGGGTCACTGATGATGCTTGATGGCGCCGTTGGCAGGGTGGTGGTTGACCAGCTGGTGGTGCGAGTGGTGGTTGGCGTTGTTATTGTTGTTGTTGGCCGCCTGTGCCGCCTGCCTTTGCGAGTTCTTCTTGTTCTTCATCCTCCGGTTCTGGAACCATATCTTGACCTGCCTCTCGGTTAGGTTGAGGTTGCGCGCGAGTTCCCATCTCTTTTGTTTAGACACATAGGCGTTGAAGAGAAATTCCTTCTCCAATTCCAAGGTCTGAAACTTCGAATAGGGCTTGCGCTTCTTCCTCACCGTCCCTTGCCCCGTCCACTCCAGAGGGTTGCTGCTCACTCCCATTCCAGTCATCCCGACGCCGCTCAATGAGGCTGCAAAAGAAAAAAAAGTGTTAGTCATCGTTAGCTTGGAACTTAATTTAACATTATAAACTTGCAATGAATATGCAGCATATACAAAGTATGACTATCAAGTTTGATTACTGAGTCAAACATCAACATAGTCTTGAATTGAATCGACAAAACAAATATATAGTCCATTCAAATCTAATCTTTTAATTAATAATAAATATAAAAATTACAGCAATATATGCCTTAAGAAATATAGTGTTAAACTTGGGATTCCAGGATACAAACAATAAGAGAACAAGAACGAAGTGAGTCGGAAGAAAGAAAACAGAAAGGCAAGGTGGAGAGATGAGAGAGTATTGGAGGAAAAGAAAGCAACCAATGGGGAGGAATTGAAATTGGCCCGAAAAAAAATAATATAAAAGTTAAGTAACATTATGATAGTTCTTTAAAGAAATTTTAATACTTTCATTCTAGTAAATGAAGGAAATGATGATTATTTTATAAAATCTGTTTCATTACCTTAAAATTAATTATATTTTTAAATTAAACCGTAGGCTATGTAATATATAAAACAATAGAGTTTTTTAAAATACATTTTTATACTGTTATTTTGTCATTTAATATTTTTTTCCCTATCTAAGCGAACAATCAAATCGTTGACCAACACACTAAAGAAATCTTTATTTTAATATAACTTAAGCTATAGTTTTACCTTCTGGGGTACTGCAAAGAGTATAATGAGATATCTACATACATTATAAAAAAAAAAAAATTAAAAAAAAGAATCAAGACAATATATCTATTGTTCTCCGTCATGTTTTAAATCTGCAGCAATAGTGAATAATTGATTAAGTTGAATTTTGTTCTAGGTGAGTTGATAGTTCTGAGGGAAACGGAATAGCGTCATTCTTATATTTTTTATCTTGAAATGGAGTTGTAATATAAGTAATATTTCAAGCCAATGCCTGTATCATATTCTTGTCCAATTATGGTCTACAAGATTCCGCTTTCCTTATTGCAGGAAACTCATTTCGGACAAATTTTGACTTAGCTAATCCCTGCAGATGGCTTTAGGATATAGCCCGAGCCAATAAGTGCAACATACTCTCATAAAATTCATAATATGATTAAACTTGGATAGGCAAACTTTAGGACTCCCTTGTAGCATCGTCCGATCAGACATAGCAAAATAAAGTGACTGTAAATAAATAAAGAAACAAAATTAACTACTTCTTTACTTAGTCTGCAGAAATATCATCTCTTTACAGTCGTAATATATTATAAAAAAATAAATAAATAACTTTTTTTTTTAATTGGGTTTCGGCATATGACCCAAGATTGTAAAAGCCTGAAAAAAAAACTTTTCAAAAAAATTTTCTGCATAAATTAACGAAAAGATAAAAAATAAATAAATTGAATAAATATTTTTAATAATGCAAAGACTATTAACTGAGAGATTAGATTTTTTTTATGAAGACCGTGAACAGGTCTGGAGTTCAGTACATGATAGAGACGGTACTCTTTCATGGGCAATGGCTGTGCAGGAAAATTATTTGTCAGATATAAACCAGCAGAATACAAGTAGAAATATTTTAAAAATTATTTTCCGGCAGAATTTGAAACCAAGTTACCTACGACAGTATCAGCTGAGCTAGAAACACAAGGTTGTGCGATAAGACTCCGTATCTTGAGGTCACGTAAGAAATAAAACTCAGGTTCTGAGAGTGTCTCTCATGATTCGAACACATCATTCAATTTCAGCCTGATTTCCTCGACAGGAAGTCTCGAAGGATGTGCCGCCTCTTGCATACGACTTGCACCATTTTCTCCAGATGAGCTGGAGGAGCAATTCCGCCTTCCGCTCGTGTATTCTGACCTCACCAGCCCAGGAACGCTGGACTAAACTAGCCTAATGGTAGAGTAATTACGCAAAATCGCCTGATCGTACAGGCAGTTGCATTATTTCCATTCCAACATAAAGCATATATATATATATATATATATATATATATATATATATATATCTCTGTTCTCTACCTGAATCGGGAGAAAAAATTATTTTTGTAGTTAACTTATTTATTCGCGTTTAGCGATTTTTGGTAGGGGATAAACCTGTAGGTTTGCACCAGCAATGTGCTCGAGACTAGCGAGGTCCACCTCGCATGATTTATACAATTTCTTTTAGTCAAATTTAGTTTAAAGGTTAAAATTCCATTGATATCAGAATAATTATATTTATCTAATTTATTACATTTTTTTGAGCCATTTAATAGTAATAATAATAACTTAAAACATCCATGAATGGTTGAACTTTTCGTTTCCCCTAAAAGACTTTATTTGCCATAGTTGAATGTTTTATGTTTAATGAAAAGATTGAAAGTACCAATGATCTAAGTGTTGTTGAACACAGCAATGAAAATAATGCTGAAAATAATAATAAAATGTATGTAAATACAAAGCCTGAATATTACAACTATATATTAATTATTATTTCAATCAAATTATTGATATTTAGTATTGAGCTTGTGATTAATAAATATAAAAAATATATTAGCTATGAAAACGTATATTATTATTTTTCGGAGTGTTACTTTTTGTGAAAACCAGATCAATGATAATTTTTTTTTTTTAATAACAACTGTATTAAAATAATACAACAAGTAAATGGGATAAGTGATACATAATGACATGAGATATTGACAAGTAGAAAAACTACCCACTGGTAGTACTCAAATCAAAGTTCAACTAAGAAGGTCACGTGGCCATCTTATTTTCAGACGCCTCGGAGGATTATCGGGAATTGAAGAGGAAGCTAGGTTTGAAACTAGAGGGTTTGAGTGGTAATGAAGTTTGTTATGATAGGATAGATACAGGGTTCGAGCCAAATCAGCAACAAATAGGACATTAAGGTCGTTATGGATGACTTTATTCTTAACAAAATAAGGAGCATTGAGGATTTTACGAAGGATTTTGGATTGGATACGAAAGGAACTCGATAGCTTAGTGGAGCCCCAAAGCTCTACTAAGTAACTCCAAATAGATCGCATGATGGTCGTGTAGATGAGTCTTTTGTAGTTAATTGGGAGCTTAGACCGTTTGTCTAGTAAATGTTGAAGTAGTCGTCGAGTTGTTTCGTAGTTGAACGTTGAGCGGTTTCTTGCCTTTTTCAGTCTTATATGAGGATTCCAGGTTTAATCGTCCGTCGAGATGCAACCCTAAATATCGGATCTGTGTTACAGGCACCAGTGGGATATTATTAAAGGATACTGAAAGGCAGGAAGTCATTGGTTTACGACGTAAGGTAAAAGTGGTTTGATGCAATTTTGAGAATTTATTTTAATTCTCCAGTTTTGACACCATTCTTCAAGATCAGTGATATGGGATTTGGAGGCTTTGGGATGCTATAACTGGATTGATGTTGACTCATAATACACATGAATCATCAGCATACGTGGTAAGGATAGTATTAGGATGAGTTGGGATGTCAGCTGTATAAACTGTATAAAGGATTAGGCCAAGGATATTTACTACCTTCAGGAACAGCAGCAGGTTGGGAAAATAAATAGACAATATTAATAATTTAAATCTACGAATTTAAAACTTTTGTTGAGAGTCATCAAGGAATGAAGTGGGACTGCCTATTTAGTTGTTATATATATATATATATATATATATATATATATATATATATATATATGTAAATATATACTTTTTGAAATTTACAACTATATAATAATAATACATCAAGTAAGTAGAATGAATGATACGACATGAGATAAAGCCAGCAGAGAAACTATCCACCCCCTGAATGACACACCATTTGTAAAAAAATTGTTTTATATTTTTTAAATAAAATCGGTTTTCAAGAAGAAAAAATAAATCGGTACGATTATCCCACGACCTTGGATAGTGCTATCCATCAGCTAGTGTTTTTAATTATATCTGTAAGGTTCTTAGTATCTAAATATTTATTATAGTTTATGTCAATTATATGTGATTTACAAAAAAAAATATATGAATAAGAACATTATAGTGTAATACTTAAGATTACACGCACTTTTTTTATTCAAATATTCATCACTAAACTATTAAATATTTGTTCCGTGCTATAAATTCTGAGAAAGCATGATTTTTTTAGTTTAAATAATCATTGAACAATTATATTGAATGTAATAAATTATTTTATATTTTTTGTATCCATTGTATACATGAAAAATCCATTGAATAGATGAAAAAATGAATTAATAGAAATATTTTACAAAATACATTACGGATTATAGCATTATATTAAAATTTTTAAAGAAACATGTAAGATCTTATATTTTTAAGTTATATTTCAACTGCTGACTCACAATTATTTTTGAATAAAATTTAAAAAATGTTTTAGCGTATAACCTTACAACTTTGTGTTTATAGTTGCATTTAATAATTAATTTATTTCATTAGTACTTTATTTATTTATTTCATAGCAACTCTTTTTTATCTTTTCTTATACCATTTTTAAATCGAAAAAGTCTACAATTGAGGATAATTAGGTTAGTGCTTAAAATCAGTAAATTATCACATTATAGTCTTTAATACTTTTAGAAGAAAATTTTAAAACATATTTTTCTTATTTGATCTTCTTTTAATTCATAATACTTTTATATTTTTCATTATATATATTTATATTATGCAATTTTTTGTATCTTCATACTTGGTTGGTTCTAAATGGCTCTAAAACTTTAATCTTAAGCTCAATTCGGAGGTCATCCTTGAGTGATCTGTAATTTTGTGCCAATAAGAAAATAATGTAGTCTCAGAGAAAAGTCTGGGAAAAAAATTGGTGTTATTCAAATTTTGGCTTGTACGTAGGTACAATTAATTTTTAAGTGATCTTGCTTCTTCTTTTAAGGTGGTAAAAAAATAAGAAATAATTTTTAGTTAAAATCTTTCCTTTAGCTTATTATTTTCCGCAGGCAAAGCTCGGGCAGGGAATCGAGGTCAAGGATGCAACGAAGCTGTTTATCTGCAAAACATACACTTCTTGTCTCTTTCAAGATTCATATTTCATAAATAAGACAGCACCGGGCATCCGAATGGCGCTATTATGTTAACTAGACGTTTGTGAAATTTTCGGTAAACAAACTGGAACACGCAACAGGTCTCCCGAAGACTGGAAGGAGGTAAGATAAAAGACGAAAGGTAGGAAGGATAAGACAATTGGTATTCACAGGGTCGGATACATACATCGCGGAGGAGAGCTGATGTGAAGAAGATGGTCGAGGAGATAGAGGACCCGAGAGGAGGTGATCAGCGGCCAGAACTCGAGGGCTTGAATGGGAATGACCGACTTGTCCCGGCGACGCACTCTCTTCGAATAGTTGAAGGTTTTTACCGCGTTCCTCGTCATTAGTGAAGATGAGGAGCCTGTAGCTTGTCTTATGACAAGATATGTTCAGTCCTTAGGGGCAGCTAAAAATCTTGTTTGTACAAAGTATTTCTTTGTTGATAATTATGTCTAAATATATTTTTTTATTGTATTATATTTATAAACGTACAGAAGAAGACTTCTCCAACGTGAGCTTTCAGGAACTTAAAACGACTGAAGTTGTAAAAAATCATTAAATAAAATAAATGCTTCTTATTTTCAAACACATCTATTTTATTTTTCCAACCTCGTAGTTTTGATTTTACAAAAAATAAAATCTGCTACTAGTAATGATGAAGCTAAGCAGAAGGTTGTAGAATAAAATGCATATGAGAAGATGTCAAGATTTTATTTTTATTTTTTAATTTAATTTATTGATATTTACAACTATAATAATATTACAATAAGTAAATCTGCTAATATGTACAATATGACATGAAAAACACTTGTGGAGAAACTACCCATCGGTATCACTCCAATAAAGTTCTATAGTAGGTGGTCTCGAGGCCATCTTCTTTTGAGACGCCTCGGAGGGTTATCAGGAATAGTATGGGAAGCAAGTTGAGAGATAATAAATATTTTAATATTTTATTTATAATTATTATTGTCTTTATTTATGAAATTTTAATTATAATAAATTCAATATTTATTTTATTTCATCTCCTATTTTTTTTTAGTTAAATTGTTTGTGAACTCTCCTTTTCAGTGCTCTTTCTTTTATTATTATTAGTAACGTCTTTTTCAATTACAGATAGATAAAACCGATGACCTGAGTTTATTCAAAACCTATTAGATAGTTTTTACTATATTGTTTGTTTATTTTTTTTTATTGTCATTATACTCAAAGGATTGATATATAGTTTATGAATGAAATTTTAAACACTTGATCAATAATCACACCGTAAGCTAGGACTTTGTTATGACAATAGAGTTAAGATGAACTGTCAGAACGAGTAAAGACAGATTAACCAAAAACATTATTAAAAGAATTTAAAAATGAAAAACATAAAACCTGTATAACTACTACCCATGAAGTGTCTTGAGTTCAGAACATGGTTGGGACTACTGTTTCTAGGATGGTTGTGAAAAAAGGTAAGTGATATATGGTTCCGAGATCACGCTCAATCGCCAGTTTTTTTTCCACTAATAAGGAAAGCCCCTTATAAAGTCTGTATAAGCCTGGGTGAGCTCCAGGAGGGCCAGTTGATCCCATGCAGTCTACGCATCGCTGCTACGCTAATAGATTAAATAATTTATCTGTAGCAGCCGGATTTAAACCCGTAAACAGCAGCCTAGCAAATCAGTGATCTACCACCACTAATCAGTGAGCTGCCCCAATCAAATAATTGTTTAAACCATCTTATAATAAACAATATGGGTAGATTACTTTTTATTGTTTTATAACGTTTGTTGTATAAGATTACAATTCGCTTTCACACCCAACAGATAACAGAATTAAGTTCTACATCATCTTGTTAAAGCCGCGTTTCCCAACCACTGCGAGCAGTCGATAATGGTAATAAAAGATAATGATTTTTATCATCAGTAAATAAAACAAAGTTTTTTATGTAGATTTTTTTTTTTATATCAAAACAATTTAGTATGAAATTCGAAAATAGTATGTTCGAACATTTTCGTCAAATGTGTACAGAGCATTGGTGTTCTGTATTTATTGTACATTTATATTAAGTTAGTGGGCCTCGAAGTTTTCCTTTCAAACATTGGTGGTATGTAAAACTAAAAAGGTTGGGTACCACAGTATTAAGTGATAAGATAAAACACCTTAATAAATGGTATTTTGAAACTACAAGAACCTCCTCGAAAATGCCGCAGAGGACATAACAGAGCATGAAGTCACTGAGTTAAGTCTTAGGTCGGTGGGAACTATGTCGTATTTGCTAGTCAAAAGGACTTATATCAATGGTAAAGTATTCGGCTCTAGTCTTGGAGCGGTCTGTGAAGGCTTGCTTTGAATAACATCAACGCCCGTTACACTGGTCTCAGCATATCCGTGTAGCTAACTCGTTTGTATGTAAATTATAAGAATATTTATTTAATCTATACAGAGGAATAAATTCGTATGCTGTAACTGACAGCAGTACACATAGTTCTGCTAAGAGCCATGTCTCATTATTACATCACGTAATCATATATAAAGACATTTACTCATTAGTTACTTATTTTTACTAGACTGATTTTCATCGGTTCTACAACCTCATTTTAAAAAGCTTTAAATAAAATTCCCTACAAAGCAAAAAAACAAATCTAAACCAGGATTAGAGAATATAAAAAAAAAGTGTGCAACTAGAATTCTTGAAAAGTCTTGGGCTCAGTACTTAGTAGAGACTTAACTGTTTCCAAGACAACAGCTGTACTTGTGTTAGTAGGTGATTATTCAGAGATCGCTCTAAACCTTCAGGTTATTCCCCTAACTAAGGAGACCTACTTAATAGTGGCTGGGTGAGCCCCAAGATTCCACTGGGTCCAATATGGCTCTTAAAATATTAAATTAAAGCAAATATAGAGCGTTTTAAACTATGTATATATTTTTGATAATAAAATATTCTGTGCATTTGAAGACACTGGTTCACATATCTAGTATTTCAAGAGTAACAGAAATCAAAAACCTACACTTTTGGAAACCAGGAAAAACTATAAGTGAGCTTGGAATAGAATTATGACCTAAGAGTGACACAAATGCCTTCTGGCAGGCAAGCTCTGAAGCTAGGTTAGTTTCAATGTGAGATATTTACCTATTTTTAAATGATCATAACTCACCACTGAAAAAACATCGATTTTTGAACTGTGCCACTTTAGAAATACTAGTGCGATATGTTTAGTTATTGTTTCCTTAAACCCGTATGAATTTCCAATTAAATCATACTCAGTCTAACTACCTACAATACTGATACAAAAAAAGGAGACAAAAAAAAAGTTAGTTTCTTTACTATTAATCAAGACTAAGCAGACGACTTATAATTAGCACTTGCAATTTAAGTTGTAAGTAATATCGTTTCTGGGCACACCAGGTATATTTTAATATTTTTTTATGATACTCAATTTGTTTTCAATAAATTATCTCATCCAGTTCTTATGATATACCATTATCCGCAACGGTATTAATCTTTTTCTTAGAAAATCTTCAAAATTAAGGAATTAATCCTTGAAAGAAATAAATCATTGATAATTTAAGCTAGCGACACATTTATAAAGCGATTATCTAAAATTCCATGCTTTTGCCTAATTGCTCGACTTAAATGCTAAGCCTCAAGATACGGTTCTCTGGAACGGCGTCTTGACTCAGTAGACGTATAACGCAACACCAATCCTGGATTTGCATCTACATTGTCATATTAGAAACGGACCTGACGATTTCAGGATCTGAAATATTCACACTTAGTCGGATCGTAAGAAGCCTTCGGATAAATTATGATTTCAACACCTTCTTCGTGTCTTTCGAAGGTAGTAATATAAACAATAAAATTTAATGTAAATTCGTTCAGTTTTAATTATTAAAAGAAACCTGTACAACTATTCATGAAGAGTCTTGGATCAAGTACGTGATAGAGACTGGACGGTTTCTAGGATAGTGCAGGGAAGTAGTTTTTCCTAGATCATGCTCAGCCGCAAGGATTTCCCCCTATTTTGGAGACCCACATTATAGAAGCTGGGTGAACCTCAGGTAGGTGCAAAACCAGAAAGGACCTATCCGCTCCGTTTTAATATAATTATAGATTTTTTTAATAATTTAAAAATTCACTTAACTAGTTTCCATCACCTTTTTTTACAATATTAGTAAGTGCTGGATTAACCGAAGCGTTAGTTAATCCTAACATCTTTCATGGTTACGTACAATGATATGTTTTTCCCATGATTTGTTTTTGTTTTATCTCCCACGTGCATTTCGAATTCAAGGCGACTGCGTACACATTAATTGTGAGATCAATTGTTTAAAATATGAACAGTGTAAACGTATATACACAGAGAAAATACTAGTCGTTCGTCTATGATAATTCATTGTAATTTATAATGAAGTATTGAAGTATTACTAAATTGTTTAATTTTCATAAGAAAAAGTCTTCACTTCATCATTTAATTAATATTTTTCGATTTTAATTAAAATTTATTTTTCTATTAACGTAGTTATGTTGAATGAATGAATGAATGAATGAATTGAGCCTTTATTATAAAGAGAATTATAAAACAAGATGGTTTACAAAAAACTACTAATATTTACAAAAACATATACATACTTGTATAGTACCTAATATTGTAACTTAAATAACAATAATAAATAATAATATTTTTCTTGTTGAATGATGAATTAATTAATGTAATAATATTCTAATAGCTCTTTATAGGCCTTCCCTGTAGTTATGTTATGTCGATCCAAATTAAATGAGTGATAGTGTTAGATAATTCTAGCTGCATATATCAATTAAATGTGAATGAAATAAAAAAAAAAAAAAGATTACTTTTCCTTTTGATGAGGTGTTCCTCTAAGATTCTGTTTCTTTATCAAAGGGTTTACAAGAAAGTGATGAAGTTAGTATCTACGCCCAATCGCCAGGTTCATTCACCTCAAAATTATTGGCTTGGTTTAGAGAAGTGTCCCCGTCCATTGTTCGATCCATCACTGAACGTTTTTGCAAGGAGGTGACTTGTCCAGAATGACGCTCAATCGCCAGAAGGAATACCTACTTTACAGAGGCTCGGTAAGCCCAAGGAGGGAGTTTGCAGATCCCATAGGGTGGCTGTCAGCATAATAAATAATCCATCTGCCATAGACGGATTGAACCCGGAACCGTCAGTAAAACAATTCAGCGCTCTGATACATCTCGCTTGTTTTGATCTCAATGTTGACAATACCTAAATTATTATTAGTTATGAGCTATTAAATATCCGAAGATAAAAGAAGATCGAATAAGAAATGCAGAAGTGAGGTAAAGGTAGGTCGTAAGCCCCTTCAGAGGCGGCACCCCTGCCATCTAGCGGAGGCGGCGTAAACTTCTTTCCTCCGTTAGCAGTTACGACTCGTGATAGATCTGGGTTCCTTATACTCAGTTCAGTTCTATTTCTAAACATACCATCTCCTAATATTCTAAACCCTCAAAACAGGCTAGATGTTTATGTGAATTTCGCAATAGTTATTATTATTATTTAATTTGCATTTGCACCTGCGTAATTGCGCATCCAGCAAATTTGATTGAAGTGTCTTTCTCTTCGCTTTTCTACCTGATCATCCAGTTATATTGAAAAATATTTATGTATATATATATATATATATATATATATATATATATATATATATATATATATATATATATATCAATTGTTGAGTAGGTCTCTTGGCCAATGTCTTTTTAATCTTTTTTTATAAAGTCCAGGTAACAGGGAGTAGGAAAGCGGAAGAACGAGTGGGTTTGGGTGATATTGTGTCGATGAGTGGAATGTTATGTATTTGTTATGAATATATGATTTTATAGTGGGAATGTTCATGTCGTTGTGTATAGTGTGATTCGAGATATACCATGGTGCATAATTTTTCTGAGAATTTTGGACTGTGTTGTTTGTACCTTGTGAATGTGAACTTTTTTTGCTGAACCCCAAAGTTCTGCTCCATATGTCCAAATAGGTTTTAGTATACTGAATATTTATTAAATTTTAATTTGTTAAATTTTAATATTCATATCAACTCCAAAACCATTTCACTGATGATCTCTATATGGGTGATTCCATTCTGAGTATATTTAAGTCCAGTACAGTCTGCTCTCACAGGTCATCAATTTATATCTATTTATAAAATTTTTGTATCAATATGGTCATCGTGAATACATTTCATCACTTATTTCGTATAAGTGATTAAATATATTTGACTTGCATTCCTGAGAAAACTTATAATGGATTTAATATATTTTCTGAATAATCTCAACCAAATTTATTTTATGACAATACTGCGGATGAATGAGTCGGTGCCGTGGCAAAGAAATTTGACTATTATTCCATATCTTTTTCTCGGATTTTCATTTTTACAATAAAATAGAGTAATGATATGCATTAAAAAGCTAAAAAAAGTTTAATTATAGAATAATGAAGTAACAATTAATAAAAGAATCAATTAATGACAATCAAAACCCATGTTTCCGAACTTGAAGGAAATCGGTTTGTGTTAAAAAATTACCACAACCAATCCGCTATCACGAATATTAAACCAGTCATCAAATAATAGGTATTGTTAACGTAATTTTCAATTAACGAATACCTCAAATTGGAGGCCTAAATAAATTAAATAGATATATGGGAGATGTTAGTCTTACTAATTTATATTTCAAACTTTTTTTTCAATTTAATTTAATTTTAATATTCATAGAGGGAGCGGAGTGGCTCTGTGGTAGAGCACTGAGTTGCCATGCCGGAGATCCTGGTTCAAATCCCGTTGCGGGCAAGACTTTTAGTTACTCTGTTTGCTACCGGAGGTGGATCATATAGGATCTAGGACCCCTCCTGGGACTCACCCTGCCTCTATAAAATATTATAAAAAACAGGGTACCCAAAATAAGAGGGGGGTCTGGCGGTTGAGCGTGACCTAGGACAAGTCATCTCCTTGCAGAAACGTTGTCCATGAAACAGTACAGTATCTGCCATGTACTGAACCCCAGACCCGTTCACAGGTTTTAGTGCTACAGGTTCAGGTTTAATATTCATTGATACTCAGTACCATGTATTAATCTTAAAAAAAAAAAAATCAGTCTATTTACGGAACAGGTATTTTGGTTGATTGATGTGGTAATTTTGAAATCAGTTTGTATGTACCATTTATGTATCAACATCGTACTAGTGTCCAGCAGTTTTTAGTGTTTTTTAGTGTCAAGCCTGTTTTTAAATTTTTAGGCCGTGATTATGGGATCAATACAGTCTATAAACGTCACCAAAAGTTTAACGAATAGTTTTTGAATTGAATTGTGAAAACTTAAAGTAATACTTATATATTAACTGCCAAGAAAGTAGATATATATAAAATAATTCTGTACTATTATTTCGTTATTGATAACTGTTGTACATTTTTTTTAATCCTACTGATATTATAAAGGTGAAAGTTTGTATCTCTTTCACGCAATAACTACTGAACGGATTTGGATGAAACTTTGCAGTAATATAGATTATACATCAGAATAACACATAGGCTACAGCAAGGTGTATTTATGGGGGGGGGCCCAAGCGTACGAGCCCCCAAGCAGTTTTTTGTGTTCAGTGGAGAATCCATTATAGTACACAATTAAAGGCAAATCAGGAACTTAGCATCTTGAAATTTGCAAATAGGTTCTTTGTATAATTTAAGGAAGGAATTTGGATAATTCCACCCCCAAGGGTTTCCCCTTTAATATAATAGGGGTTCAATGGTTGTATAGAATCCGTCAGTTTTGAAGTTAGGCATCTGAAATTTTGGATGTTTAAGTAACTTATAGTTTAAAATTATTATTTATTTAAAATGATTTTTCACGAAACTGTATGTGGCAGACCAAATTCCACACGAGCGAAGCCGCGGGAATAAGCTAGGAATACATAATAGAACTAACTAAGATCTACCACAATCGTTTGTTACCAATTGGATGTTTTTTATTCTTCTTTACATTAACAGATTAACAGATGAGAATTATTGATATGTCACTTGAAAGCAAATGTAGCGAGGGAAAGAAGAAATAGAGACCTATCTTCGTACAAATCTCGACTTTGTTAATTAATTATATAATTAAGGCACAATCAACTTCTTTCTTCTTTGAGTTGAGTCATCATATAGAAGTTTAAGATGAAAATATATCTATGTAAGTCAAGAATTTGTGGAGCGGTGTATTGCTGGGCTGAAGGTCCTGAGTTCAATTCCAGATGTGGCAAATAAATTATTTAATTTGTTAACAACCACGGATGTGCCCAGAGGGATTCGCGCACCCTAATAAGGCTCAGTCAGGCTTTATAAATTGGTTATCCTTAATTGGGGGAATCACATTACACACTGCTAAAGTGTAATTAATCGTTTTTATCTTATTCTCTAACTTTGAATAAAATCGTAAAATATCATATTGCCCTTGTTTGTTTTTATAAGTTATAGTTAGCAATTAAGCTACACTATAACCAGCATGCGCTTTTAATAGCTAAATGGTTCTCTTAAACGAAAAGCAGAGTCGAATTCAGACAATGTAGAGCCTGTACCAAATTTGGTATGATTATAAAACAAAATACTATTTTTCTAAACAGACTTTTCTGGATCTGATTTGAGAAAAGTAAGATTTAACAAAAGACAACTCAAAGTAATTTTTCTAATCTATTGTCCGTTCCTTCAATGTTCATTTTTATTTCATTCAATCTTTTATTCAAGGTTCATAAAGGCAAGGTTACAGACGATCTTGTCCCATGAAATCCCTTCCTATACACATCAAGAACGAAGAACTAACAATATTTTTTTACACTAGAAGTATGCTATGTACTAAGTATGCTAATATGCACTGGGGTTCAGTACATGTTAGAAACCTTACTATATCAGAGACAATAACAATAATAAAATAAAAAATATCTGCCAACGATAAAAAAAATAACGTTCTGATGTTAATCGTAAACAATTAATATTATCTACTTATTATATAATTTAAACAGTAAATTCTTTGTTACTTAAATATTTCTTTCACCCTGAATAATAATAGTTGACTTGGAGGTAAAGAATGTTGCTCTTAAATAGGGACGACTGTTTATTGGAGAGCCAATACCTTGCACATTTAAGCCCTGAGGAAGACCTGCAATGTGGGTCGAAACGTTGGCTCTAAAATAAACAGTTCTTCCTACTCGAGAGCAATTTTTTTTACCACCACCCAGACCATTTTCTTCCTCTTAAGTATTTCACTTCTGTATATAGTAATATATATTTTAATAATTATAATGTCCCATCAATAAAAACTAGTTCAATCGTAGACATAATAGAAGCAGCCTAATAGCTCTACTATTACTTTCTGTCGTTCATTCCTAATGTATCGTACAGTCACGGGTAGCGGGTTCAAACACACCGGAAAAGAGACACTCACACAGGCACACACTACACAGAACACACACGCACACGCTGCACTCTTACACAGCTGTGGACGTTATATCAAGATGGCATTTAGTAGCCCCTTGGGTGGTCTCATACCTCCGCCCCACAATTATCATACTTAACGTAGACGCTAGGTTTTATTATTTATAATTAAATTGCAACGGTCAGTGTTTCCATTAAATATATTAATATAAACTTAATCGACATAGCTTGCATACGGTTGTGCTCCTCTGTGAAAATACTAATATTTAGAAGTAAGTAGGGGGAAATTATGAGTATTACAAATTTATAAATTATAAAGAATAGTATTTTATAATTTTCTCGGGCCCTCTCTACGTATTTAAATCCATGACAGGACTGAAAAACCCACATGAAGACATTGAAATAGCTTATACAAAATTTATTTATAAACTTTATGATTATATGATTTTCAAGCATGAAGAAATAAAATCTTTTGTAGCGATCTTTAAAAAAAATCATCTAAAAAAAAATCATATTATTTGTATTCCTTATTTAAATTTTAATTTACAGTCCCTTATGGTTCCATTATGATTACCTGAAAATATAATTCGCGTTATCAGTTGAATCCTGTGAAAAAGTAATTTCTTAGAAAATACATCTATTTCGAATACGAACTAGGCACAATCCTAAAAGAAAACTGAAAACTAATTGAAACGTGTTAATTATAGATTTTATTAAAACTCAGAAAGGCATATAAATTGATTATGGATTGGACTGTCTCTTAATCATCAGATTAAATGCAAAAAAAAAAATCATGCAAAGAACTGATGTTAATCAATCTCACCTAAACAAAAAAAATTAATAATTCTTTAAGAATACTGCTGTCTAAATTTGGGAAGCACTGTCATGTACTAATTATTAATGATATTTTAAAAGAATATCAATAATATTCTTTTAAAATAATAAGAAGAAGTAATAAGCATTTTAAACAATTTAATAAATTTTAAATAAGTAGTTAGTATGTAGAGGGCAGAGCTGCTTTGCTAAAGAAACTATATATATATATATATATATCAAATTGGTTTGTAGCAGATAAATTGTTTAATGTATTAAATGCCACATATTCTAAAAATTATGATAATATTTATATTATAATTATTCATTTATATTAATTAATATAGAAACATTTATTAATAGTAATTCAATTTTATGCTAATTTGAAGAGAGGGCGAGCATGTTGGGGAGAGAAGAGCTTTTATAGAAATTATTATTTAGTAAAAATCTTATCCATTGTTTATTATAAATAAATGTGTTATTTGTTAATTATTACAGAATTACATATTTGGATATTTAAAGATTTTTTAAAAGTTCATTCTTCAATATATTGTGTTAGATAATGTACTAATTTTATTTTTAAAGAAGTTATTTCCATAATACCTCGAGAAAGTTTTATTTTTCTAAGTTGTGTCAGGAAATCCACTTTTTAATTTTAGACAGAGCTTACAGAGTAGAAAATAAAATATAGAAATAGAAAAAATATATAATAAATTTTAGGAAGGAAAAAATATAATAATTTTAGAAAAATATTTTTACGACAGACTTAAAACTATTTTAACAGGTACCTAGCCGTACCATACTCCGAGAATACCCAGTGCCGGAAGATTTTCTCGTTCGTAACAGAAGGGACCTATGACAAAAACTCTGTCTCTCCCAGCAGGACATTTCTGTGTCAGATCCTTATCCCTCGTGTGTCCTGTATCCTGTGTTATTTCAACACCTCACCTGCCAGATCATATCAATCTCTGAGCTATGAAGGAAATCCCTGTTTGGATATCTTATTCCCGGAATCTACTTATATAAGTGTGATGTAGACAAAATGAGTGTATTATGGATACAACGGGAAAAAACTTAATTAGTTAATTAAAATATAAACAAAATAAACTCCCAATTAGGGTTTCGTTATAAAAAGCTAAAAACATTCAATTTTTTTGAATTTCTTAACAGTCGGGGATGGACCCTGTGGTATCTGCAGACCCTACTGCGGCTCACTCAACCTCTGTAAACTGGGTACCCTTTGTAAGTGATCACCTCTTTGCGAAAAAGTACCTTTGCTACCACGTACTGAGCCGCTGGCACTTCATGCTAATACACCATTTTCATTACTGAAGCAATTATTTTAAAAATAAAAAAAAAACTATCTTTATACTCCAATTAATAACACTGAATTAGGAATACGTTTCATTTTATAAATTACAAACATGATAGCTTTATTGACTTTTAATGAAGTCATTCATTCATAAGAGACATTCCGATCCAGGCGATTGATATAAATCATTTTTATTAATGCATAATAACAAAAAATTAGTTTCGATTTCAAATGAATTTTTCTTCCTATTTAAAAAAAAATATAATTTTCTGCCATTTCAATTAAAATTCATTTTCCCTCTTATTACTTATTTCCATATATAATAATATCTGAACTCATTAAGATAATATTTTTTAAATTTAAGCGATCGAATTCCAGGTTTCAGTTTTTTTTGTTCTACGCTTGTTACTTAAGCATGATTCCATTTTATATGTGTATAGTTCTATTAAGTTTATAATATTTATATTTTTTATTTTAAATTTACCTGCATGTATGCATGGTTTAGTATAATCTTTTATCTCTATCAATCGTGGGCCTTGAATGAAACGGAATATAATTAACAGTAAATAAACTAAAAAAAGTTTTTTAGTTTATTTATTTACTGATTCGTTTACCTCATCATAAAAAAAACCCTCAATGTTAATGTATTCTAAAATATTACAAAACTCAACGCCCGATAGTATTGGAATTGTCTGAATCTATGTACATTTATTTTAAATTAAATGCATAAACATCAGACTTTAACTTGAGAAAGACTTAAAGGAAGTTCATTCTGTTTAACATATAAACATGAGAAACCCAACAGCATAGTTATGCAGTAGGCATTGGACAGATGTATGTGCTATTAGGTGGATTTTATGCATGCATATATAAGACTGAAGTTTAATCAGTGATGTGCATGTAGAACAATAGCTATAAAATTTTCCTATAATTCCAATTAAGAAATGAAGGTAATCAATATATAAGGAAATATTTTATATTATTATAATTATAATTAAGTAATTAATTTTATATTTTTTTTTTATCGGTTATATTTCAGTATAAGAATTTTTCTTTTGGGTGAATATACATCAATAAATTCTCAATGATTCGCAAATCATGGTAAAAATATTGTTCATTATTCATATTATTTGAAAATTCCTTGCTTCCTTCCGATTATTAAATTTTCGTAATTGACTATAACATGGTGTGTTAAATAAACTAATCTGTTAAATTTATGATGAGAATAATTAAAAAACTATTATATAACACGTCTTGTACGGCTTTTAAACAATGTTAGCTTTTCGTTTCATCTGTATATTTTTTATTGATTTCATTTATTCATGTATACATATACTTCATGCCTTTTATTTATTTAGAGGGAACTGTTTCTATTTTTTTTCGTTCATAGAATCTCATTATTACAACTAATAATTACTGAAAATCTAATCCTAACACTGAATGCATTTGTAATTTAGTAGTATTTTTTATTGTTTTAAGACCACAAAGACATAATTTTTTTATATTTTTTATATGTGTATATACATTTATTATTAATTGTTTATGATTTTTTTTTTCCTTTTTAACCTTTTTATCATTACGATTCATGGCATTTACTCAGAGAAAACATGAGACAATTTTAAGTCAGTCTTGTTATCTAGCTGGCCTTGGTGGATGTCGAGAAAAATAAAAACGTGGGAGTCTGTCAGAACAGAAAAATAAAATATATTGTTGTTCATCAAACATTTTTGAAACATTATTTAATTATAAGAATTTTCAGAAAATAGGAAAATGTATGAATTGAATAAATTTAATATGGTTACGATCCAATTTTCGGTGGATTTTGTATTATAAATTGTAATTGAACAACATTTTAGGTTATCATGGAAATGACAAAAAAATAGAGCAGCAAAGAATTAATACTAGTTCTTAGTCCATCTTTGAACATTTTTATTTTGTTAGAGGAACGCTAACAATTTTAAAATTGATAATTAATTCTTCAAATATATTAGGGAGATCATAAAATTATTTTTCACTGGAATAATAATTTATTTATACGAATGCGGAAAACCGAAAGAAAATTTAATTCCTAAACTAAATAAAAGCACGCGAAAATTTCGAATTCGAGTTCGAAACATACTTACTTAATATTACTAAAAATCTTTACTTTCTCAAACTTATTTCTTCCCCGTCATCTCATGATTAAAGCGAATTTATCGCACGAGCTAGGAATTCGATTCAAGACGGTGACTTCATAGCTGATAATAACCGTTGTAATCTCAAACTAAATCGAGTCACACGTGATTAATCGATTATTTCGTAAATCGAATTCTCGCTTTAAAAGACCAAGCATTTATATGCTTAAAGCTAGATAGTTTATTGAGTTATTCCATAAGTTAATAATTTAGTGCTCACGAATTTCAACAATGCTATTGATAAAATTATCAGTTAACAGGAATAAATTTATTTATTTATAAATCAATAAACAATTTATAAATTGATTTATGTACTTATCTACTATTGAATGTTAAAAAATTATTTCGTTTATGACAGCTAATAATACTTACAACCTTCATACTTAATGATTTTAATAGAAAATTTTTATATTTTAATTCTCTTGTTTCTGTTACTGGAGTACATCTTTCTTAGTCAATCATTCAAGTGATTAAAATAAACCTTTTTCCAGTCAGATATTTTTTTTTCTTTATTTATACAAAAAATTGTTAATAAATGACCATGGAGTACATTGTAACTCTAAGTATTATAAGAAAAATTTTAAATTATCTGACAATCTACTAAAAAGGTTGAAAATGTGCAAATTTATAAAAAAATTTAAATTAAATAAGGGTAAAGGACTTATAAGAAATAGATATAAATTGAAAATGACAGAGTAATGTTGAAACGTTTTTAAATAAAGAAAAAAAAAAATCTGACTTGAAAAAGGTTTATTTTACTTACTTAAAAAAAATTTTTAATCAATCATTCTTGTTATCAATCATTTCTATTTTTAAAAACACACAGAAATTATGAATTAAAAAATTATTAAACTTTTATAGGCTGATTTTATAACAGTATAAAAAAAATTCCTTATGATTTCATAAATTAATATTTCAGTTGTCAGAGTCAATACATCCCCAAAATTTTTGTTTTATTTCATATTACTGAGCAGTGTAGTCTATTTAAAACCATTTAAAATCCGTGTAAAATCATTAATATATACTATTAAATTAGGTGGAATATAATTAATTAATTAAAACATTTATTTAATCAAAACCTCATTGTATTTTACTCGTTTATTCTCAATATTTCTTAACCATTTTTCTAATTAAGGTTTTATTTTGTCTAAGTTAAAATCGAGCTACATAATGTATACAATTACAATATTAATGGTACTTAATTATATTATAATCTATACCATTATAATATACCATTTGGCCTAACTCGTAAACAAGACAAACATTAATCATTATATAAAATTAACTTACTAATTATTCCTTTTAATTATTCTAATGAATATTCTATAATGTTTTACGATAGAAAAAATACCGTAAAGACTATGTTAATGATGTTAATCATGCGAATCACAAATAATTTTGTTTTTATAATAGTGCGTTATGATTGTGATTAACCTATTAAATATTTGGTTGCATAAATATTTAAAAAAGTATATACTTACATTTTCATTTTCCTTACATACATTTTCCTACAAGAATATGTTGACTTAGCGATTATAGGTTTTACAATCTTTAAATTGGTTTGAAATAAATAAAATAATAAAGGCGATATAGATAAATGATTCCTTGTATGCATTAATTAGTATTTTATATTTTATCTTTAAATCTGTCATTTTTCGTATAATGTGAATTATTCGAACGTTGTATAATGTTGAGGGAAGGAGTAGCCCAGTGGTAGAGCCCTGAGTTGCCGTGCCGAACACCTCGGAACAAAGCTGGCTGTGGCAGATTTTATTCAATCTGTTAACAGCCGGGGATGGATCGGATCTTTAGTATCTGAAAACCTCTTGGGTTCACCCAGCCTATATATTATATATATATATATATATATATATATATATATATATATATATATAGTGATAAACCTGGTTGAATTTGTGTATGACAAATCACCTCCTCGCAAAACTGTTGTCCAAGAAACATTTCAGTCCCTGACTGTCATTTCAGTCTCATGAAGACTGTTCATGAGTTGTGGTGGTAGTTTTTTTTTCATAATTTTGACAACTTTTCTGTAAAAGAATCTTTCAATATTGAGATGATTTAGAACACAGTTTCTTCATAAACATTAAATGCCGAGCATAAGCCTCGAAAAGCAAAAAGAGTTAGATTTCATCCGATACTTCAATGGATTGACTGATGCAATCTCCAAGGACTAAGTCAAACAAGTTTTTTTTGTAATGCCTTCATAATTGGAAACAGAAATAACATAGCTAAAATATCTGAATCCAGAGATATTGATTCGTCCGAAAACTTTGGTTCTCGAGATCATCAGAAGTCTATTAGGATGCAAATCGAATGCTGGGAGCTGTGTTTTTTTTTAACATGTAAATTCCCAATCGGCCGAGACCAGATCCTAAGATGTTGATTTATCGATAGAGAACCAGGTCAAATGGCTATTTAACGGATTTCGGAACATTTTTTTTTATTATTGTTTTTTATTATAATAACTTGAGCATGCTATAAATAAAGTTAGTTAGTTCCATTGATACTTGTGCCGATTTCCTGGAGGTGGTTTTGAGAAGTCTGCTTTCTTTTAAAGGTAAAATATTTTTCAAAACATTTCGAAGAATACAAAATGTGAGAATTTAAAAAAAAATCCGGGAATTTTGATCAACATTACTTATTAATTAACGAGTTGAATAATTTGTTCGGTATATTTTTTTACCTAGTTAATTAACAACAAATTAGGTTAGCCAAGCAACACTTTTTTTTTTTTACTTTATGTAAAATTTTGGATACATAAAAGACAAAATAGAATCAGAAAAAATTATATTAACACAATTTAATATAATTTAATTAAAAATGCGTTAGTCATGACTTTGTATTAAACATTGTATTTTTAAAACTACTTTGTTAAATAAAAGAAACAAAATACTCAAATATAAAATCCAATACTCATTTTATAAATAGCATATTGTATTTAAAAATACAACAAGTTAATAGCATAATAAAAAATAATGTTTGAAAAAATATTACTACATTAAAAAAATAATAAAGTACAAACAAAAATGGAACAAGTTCAATTATATATATAATATATAATACAAATCGAGATCTCTTAATTTCCATACATTTGCAATACATAGTATTTTTTCATTATACTATATTGTTTAATAGTATTTCAGTAAATTTCAATTATCTACCTTTTAATTTAATTTTATTATTTATGTTTGTATCTTTATCTAATAATAAATAGGGATTATTATTAGTTAATGCATAAAGTAAGAATTCATAAATATATAAATTTATATTTGATTATAACATTAAATATATTCAGTTTTTAAAGTAACCACACCAAACATTAAAAAATAAATAACTAAATCAAACAGTAGTCATTGCGATGTTTTGCTTTATTACATCCTATATATTACAATAGAAATTTTTTTTTACTATAAAGCAAATAACATCTGTTGAACATAACTAAATAAGCTTTGTTTAATTAAATACTATTAAATATTTTTAGATATGTATAGTGTTTAAACTTCATATAACTGAATAATTTAAGATCTTTAACAATGAATTTAAAATTATTTAATACCTATTAATTTAATTTTGTTTTCTATTAATAAGATTTTGTTTTGTTTTTTCTTATAGAACACTTTTTTATTCATACATTTTATAGCTGTACGTACCTAATAGAAAAATATCAAATCTAACAACCTCAAAAAAAAAAAAAGGTTTTCGAAATAATTTGACTCAACTGATACCGAACAGGAATTCTTGACATACAGATTTCAGATATCGACGTCGGAGACTTGGATGTTGAAATAGTTCAGATTTTTCTTCGTACTAAATAAGTTACCGTCAAAGATCCAAGAATAGCTGACCAATGAAAGTTCTATATTTCATCACTAGGAATTAGAGACCTGTAATTGAAGACTTTTTCAATTAAATAACAGATGAACTGTAATTTTTGAATGTGGTATATATTCATATTAATATATCATTGAATATATATCATATATGATATATCAATTTAATTTAGTTTTTATCATGTATCGAGTATTAAAGGGTTTGCATTTGAATTAATTTAAAAAATATGGATTGCATAGTATATAGATTGTAATTGCAAAAATATATAGATTGCATCACAATATAATTTGTGATTAGAATTAAATAACTTGTAAAATAACTCATGTTATGTAACTAATGTTTATATTTATCCAGATAAGCGCACTTATCACAGTTAAAAAAAAAAATAGATGAATGACTTTAAAAAAATCAAATTTTGTGGAATTTCATAAAATGAAACCTAATAAAAATATATTGTTTTTTGTTTCAGTTTAAATTTAACGTTTTTAACTAGAGAAAAATATTTGTTTTGTCTCTTCTTACTTTCTTTTTCCCTTTTTTCTACAAATGCTACGAGCTGGTCAAAGGGTCTAACAAACCATAAAAATGTTCCGTTTTCTACAGAAGCTTAGGTAGGGATGGTTCGTTGCCCAGCAAAAAACAGATATCGTAGGACCTTAAGGGTTATCTTTCTGTGGAAGGGAGACCCTAATTTAGGATATTTAAATTTAAAGAATCACAATAAAATTCACAATGTAGTACATATAAATATAAAGTTTATTTTTTACGATTACGAAGCTAAATTAACCATAAATTAATAAATAATTTTAAATAATTTCTCTCATTCAAATGTTATTCATATGAGATAATCTTATCTAATATTAATTATATATCATTTGTTATTATTGCTATAAGTCTATTTTTTCAAATACACGATATGTAAAGGTTTCCAGTTGAATTACTAATAACAATAAAAATAATATAAACACAAACATTTTCATTTAAAAACTGTGAAAAAAATGATTTTTTTTGGCTAGTCAGACATTCAGCAAAAACAATCCATTAAGTATCGATGCGAGTATAATATATCATAAAATAATAAAAACTACAAGAATACTATAATCGGTAGTATTATTTTTTTTTATAATAATAGTTATCCTTTTTCTTATAATAATAGTTATCCGTTTTAAACAAATCATAATTATGGAATTATACAAATTAATCCTAATAAATTATACTTAACATAAAGGTACTTAATAAAAAAGGAAAACTGAATTTTAGAATGTAACTAACAATGCATCACAGCTCAAAGAAACTAAACAAAACAAAAAACAGTTAATCAACAAAGAAGAAAAAGGTCCGACAGGAAAACAACTTTATTAAGAATGGTTTCTTTCATTGGCAACAGGTCAATGACTTCTCATTCCAATTTAAGAAAAAAACTATGAATTTCCCAGTTCGCAAATTATAAGTAAATTATGAATGCTGGCAATTGATAAGTTTAAGAACAATCGTCCTCTCATGTGTTGTATCAATGAATAGAAAAACTTGTGGGTAATAGTCCTTACGTAAAATTTCTTTATATTTTATTTTTATTTTTAATTTAACATTAAGTTTCCCTTATCATAATGTAATGTTTTACACGCCACTAAATAAATCAATAATTTTAAAAACTATTTATTTAAAGTATAGTAGTACTCGGTTACTTTTAAAATGGTAACAAATATATTATTTTTTTAATGTGCTGAACTATATGAATTAATGTTCTATTAATGTAATATATTTTTTATAACTTTTCTGACCTCTGAAAATTTATATTTTTATATTTTCTATGATTAAATTGGAATCATTTTCAGCTTAATAATTATAATACCTTATACTCATATATACTGCGGAAAAATCAGGATATTGCTAATTTTGTAGTATATACTTTACCTAGCATTTATATTAATGTACATCAATATTTACTGTAATATAATTTATAATAAATATTAATGCTTATTATATTAATAATAGGAGTAAAATGCTAGACAATGTGAATGCAAAAATATCAGTGGTATCCGTATTCATTTCTGCGCTGTTGTTATAAAAAATATAAATGCTTAATACTGTATGTATTTTTTTTTACCTCAGAATTGGAAAAAAAAAATGTTCATCTTATGATTTTTTTTTAAACGTTAGTACTGTATATTTTTGATGAAATGCATATAAATTTAAGTTGAATTTTGAATAAATTGGTATTATTTTATTTCCGAATAAAACGATTGGCACAAATGTTTGATGATGCTATTTAGTAAAGCCGATTGTCAAATTCTCAAATATGAAACAGATGAGCTGTTATTTTTGAAAGTAGTAAATATATATATTTATGATTACATTTATATCGTATATGATGTATTGATATATATATATAATTTTAATTTAGTTTTATCGTGTATCGAGATATTTAAGGGTTCGTATTTGAATTAATATAAAAAAATTAGGAAAAACTACTGTTTTGAGCTAGCAAAGAGTGACGTTTTCAAAACTATAGAATAATGGTTTATTATGTCCCAGAATAGGTAAAGACTTTTTTAATATTATTTATTATAAACTATAGGAATCAGCGATTGATGCAGTTGTAAATGGTATTATGATTATTTTATTCTATTTTTTTATGAAGAAATCTCTGAATGAAATGGAGACACTTTCCAATGCTTTCATTCAAACTTATGCTGACATTTTCCAGTGCTGTGTTTTTAATTTCAAAAAATTAAAAGTTTATTCTCTTTCGCTTGAATAAGTATGCCTTTTTAAATTTGTTTTTGATTTATTAAATACGTAAAAAGTCGTATCATAATTGAATAAAAGGCAAATTTAATTCAGGAGACATCGAGACATATTTTTATATATTAATAATTATGATAAGTCTCGATGTCCCTTTATATAGATTTGACTCTTATATAATTATGATAGGACCCTCAAGATTCGCCTAAGAAACTATGATAGAAGTTGTGATGGAATGTGGGGTGGCCATACGAAGGTAGAAATGTTCCAGGTGAATTGGCCAGGTGTTAGGAACCCCTCACCCCTGCGACTCACACACATCACCAACGTACTACAGCTCAGGAAAATGTCTGCATAAGTCTGAATGAAAGGAGTGGAAAATGTCTCTACGCCATTCCACGGAGATTTCCTCGAGGAATAGTAGAAGAAAATAATCATAATACCCATTGCAACTGCACCATACCTGATTTTTATTTTTAATAATAAATAATAACAATAATAAAGTCTTTATCTATCCTGTAATTTAGAGTCACATAAAATTATAATTTAATTAACTATATACAATTTTTAAGTTAGCACCCAATAACAAATTAAAATAAAGCAAAAAATATAGCGAAGATAATAATTATATACCAAGGAGCTTAAACATGTAGTGATTTTTAATAATAAAATAATCTTCAAGAAAAAAATAAAATCAGCTTCCAGTCATAATTCTTTTATTGTTTTATATAATGAAACGTTTCGACATCATTGTGTCATTTTCAATCATTTGTTCCTATGCATTCCACAACTTTAAAATAAAAAAAATAACAATAATTACAATAATATAAAGTTTGTTTACATAAATGTCCAAAATATTGTTATTTTTTTTATTTTAAAGTTGTGGAATGCATAGGAACAAATGATTGAAAATGACACAATGATGTCGAAACGTTTCATTATATAAAACAATAAAAGAATTATGACTGGAAGCTGATTTTATTTTTTTCTTGAAGATGAAATTCAAATAAATCCAGTTTTGAAAAAAGGAAAAAATTATAAGAATTAATAAAATAATTTAAAAAAAAATAATTTAAAGCCAAATATTAGTAAAAAAAGTATGCCGATAATTTTCAACTTAAGCTAGGAGTTCATAATAATTGAATAAAATACAACTGAAAATTGAATTTACCAGAAATTTAATTTAATAGAAAAACTTATTTATTTATAGCTTAATACATTACCATTTAATATAGACCTAACTTACTAGATTATATTTTTTTCATAATGTTCTCTACTATTTATTTGTACCTATATATTTTTTCGTGGTTTAGTTTTTGTTATGTACTTTTAATATTTGAAAAGAAAAATCAATATAAATAATTATTATTGACGAAAGATAATTTAAAATATAAAACCAGATATTGGAGCTTAAACAGATGGCAATTGAATTAAATAAAAATAGTTAAATGAAAATTTTTCATGTAAAAATATATTGTCTGTTGCGTCCATTTTTTATCAATCCGTAATGAAATCTGCATTACAAAATTATTACAATTGCATTCTCTATTTACTTGTCTATCTTATACCATCCTTTATTTATTCTTTTTAAAAAATAAGTAACTTCATAAAGTTATTGGAATAGTTATTTATTTTATTTTGATATTTAAATGAAAATCACTGAATGAAGTTTATCTGAAGCTCTAAAGCCGTAATTTTTCAACTAACACACGAATAATTAATCACTTTGTATTAGTTTTTTTAGCTGTACTTCATCTTTGGATAAAATGCGGTTATGCGTTAATAATAGAAAAAAAAATATTTGAATTATTTATTGTAGTACTATTATAAAATCCAACTATCGTGATCTGACCAATAACTTTTTTATTTGGACCTAAAAAATCTGATAAAGTATACTTCTATTTGGATTAATATTTTGGGTGGTTAAACGTATGTGAAATCAAATGATTTATAGAATATGTATGAGATGAAATTTACGATTATAGATGAAATAACGATTTATAGAATATATTTATATATATATATATATATATATATATATATATATATATATATATATATATATATATATATATAAAATAGGATTGAAGAAACCATCTTGTATATCTTAAATCTTGTTATTAATTAAAAATTAAAAACAAACATTATAATTTATGTCGCATTAAATCGCAATAAAATTAATCGATGATGCAATTAAGATAAACGATCGCCTGAGGTTAATGCTCATTTGCATAATTGGATAAAATGATTTTTAGAGAAAGTCGCTATTAAGCTTTTCAACTTTCTTCTGATTAATAGCTGTTGCAAACGCAAGATGATCAGGGAGTTTCGACGACTCTAATTCAGATTGTATCATGCAATAATGAAATATTTTGTATAATTTAATTATTTATACCATAACCATAAAAATAATTAGAATTTTTTATTTGTAATGTAAATTTTAAAGTCTGAGAAAATCACTATTGATTGATATTTGGATACTATTTCTATTCTCTTTCGCTTGAATAAGTATGCCTTTTTAAATTTGTTTGTTATTTATTAAATACGTAAAAAGTCGTATCATAATTGAATAAAAGGCAAATTTAAATCAGGAGACATAGAGACATATTTTTATATAATAATAATTATGATAAGTCTTGATGTCTCTTTATATAGATGTGAGTCTTATGCAATTATGATAGGACCCTCAAGATTCCCCTAAGAAACTAAGATAGAAGTTGTGATGGAATGTGAAAGGTAGACATGTGAGATAGAAATTGGCTATAAATGTTTCGATAATCATATTTATTACTAAATATATCTATTTTTAATTAATTTTTGTTTTTATTACCAAGGCTTCGTGTATTGTGTCAAGAAATCCAAGTGCTCGTCTCGAGTTGTGAGTTCATATGATAAATCCATTCCGGTAATTTCAACATAACAATTAAGAAATGAGTGTAATTGTTTAAATAATTTTATTATTCTTAAACGAAGTAATCACCAAGAAGATAACTTGTAGTACTTTACAATTAACTGTTCAACCGGCGTGTAAGTACAGAAGTTATTTATGCTAGGAACAGTGTTCTCGATAGAGAGGAGTGAATGACTTCATAAAAGTCGACGACTGGTAGACGAGTCTGTTACTAATAAACGGATAGTAAAATTAATATACAACTTAATTACTATAGCGAAATGAGTTTTATGGCACTCTTTATTACTTTTCAGTATAAAATGAATTATTTAAATCCAAAAGGCTACGATGTGCCATAATTGCGATATAAAAACTCAATCTGCCATTTATTACAGAGCTGTAAAAGTAATAAAGGTATCAATTAATTGTTCTACATAGATAGTGAGAAGATCCAGATATTTTTATAACTTTTTTTTACCACGAATTTTTATTTTCTAAGAATTATATCTTCTTATATTAAAAATTCGGTAAAAGCTGTTAAATTATAATTTTATCGATAACCATTCCTTAATTACTCGTGTTTTGTTTTTGTGTGTAAAAAGAACTGCATTTCTACAGCCCATTGAGGATATTAGGATCTACCGCCTGGTTTCCCTCAATATAGAGGCTAGGTGAACCTCAGGAAGGTATCTACATCTTGAGCCCATGAAGGCTCTTGGAAAACGTTTGTTTATATTAATATGTATTTAACAAATTTCAATTGTGCCAACTATGAGGCAATGATGATATTAAAACAAAAATTTATGATTGAAATAAATCGATCTTTATTCACAAAAATTGTCAACATAAAAAAAAATGCACCACACCCGTGTTTACATGTAGATTGTAATATTTTTAAGTCAGCGGTTGTGGGTGGTGATTTGTCTCAAATTAATGGCACCAACTGATAGAGGCTTCATAGATTCCATTTCAATAATTATAATTAATTATTTTTTATAATGTATTGGTATTTCATGGATCAAGCTGACTTCTGATTATACCGAGGTGATAATTAAAAATTATTTCTAGCAATTAATAGTTTTAGTTATATAAATTTGAAAATTAGCATATAATTTTTTTTAATAATCATTATAATGGAGCTAATACAGTTATAGCCAGTGAGGGCATAGATCATGAATTGCAAAGAAGCCCTTAACAATGACGCACTCTTAGTGCCCTCCTCCACTTATTGACCGCGATGGGTTCGGAGGGTCCAACCCACAACCAGGAAAGGATGTACCACAAGATATCCTGTTACAGTGGTAAAGCACGCAGCTCCTGACTCCATCACGAAAGTTTCAACAATAAAATAAGAGTTATATAAAAGTTATACATGTGTAAGACACCTATAATTATTATTGCAGGCATAAAACAATATTAAGCTTTTAAATGATGATGGAAATGGTTTATTAGCTTCCGTAGATAGGTTCAGAAATCAATACAGTCGAATAAAAAATAATATTTTTACATTTTTCCAATTGTTGCTTAAGTTCAGAGACAACCTGATGACGTAAAAAAGGTAGACAGGACTTAGCCATGACTTTCGGGGCATGAAAGTTCGAGTTCAGCTATGACAGATAATTATTTAAACTGTCATTGTTGGATATCACTTACAAACTATTAACACAATAAAAAAGTTAAATGGCTTTAATTCCGAATTTAAATCAGAAATTCATTTCTATTTCTTAAAATTTGAGAGTTCAAAAAGGTAAAATGTAACTTCTGACTAACAAAAAGTATTTAATATAATACACAAAAGGCAGAAGGCTTATCCATAACGCTAAGTGTATAACGCTGAGTTGCTGAGCTGAACGTTAACAGCCACGGATGGAGCTTATGGGACCTTTAGGACCACCTGGATCTCACCCATCCTCAATAAAGTTGGTACTCCTAATTGGGGGAAAACCTGACGGATCAACGTATTCTAGGATAAATCACCTCTCTGCTCTGTTGTCTTAGAAATAGTACAGTCTCTACTGCGTACTGAACCCAAGACCCTTCGTGGCTTGTAGAGGTAGAAGTTTTATTTTTCAGTGGTAGCTTAGGCAAGGATTTCGAGAACTAAGTTCGAATCCAGCAATTGCTGATAGTTATTTATGGTGTTAAGAGCCTTGAATTGATCTTTTCATTTCGTGAGACCTTATTAGGGTTTACCCAGCCTTTATATAATGGAAGCTCTTCACTTTAGGAAAACCTTGTGGTTGAGCATCCAGCCCAAACCAACTCCTTACACGGCCGTTGGCCAAGGTAAGACGAAGTCTTACTAGGAATTATTAGACCCTACAGGGGTCGTAGCGGCAATGTTTCCCTTTGCGTGACATCACTTCATGGATCGTAAAAGATGTTTTGTTCCATGTCGCTTCCATTAATGATGGCAACGCCTGGGTAATCCCGATATACAAATACATTTACCATTATATTTAAATACATTACTTGCATATTGATTTAATACATTAATATTCCATCAGTTTTTATGAAGTTAATACTACTCTTTCAGCTTGCACACCAACCTTCTGGTTTTGCTCCCATGTGCAATGCGTTCCAACACGGAGAAGAAGCCAACCTAGACCATCCTATCCCCGGATCTGATAAGACATCCTTCACAACATTTTACAACGTGTCTGGCGACTGTCCAACAACAGCCTCCAAGAATCATTCTCTACCCGCGGCTCTCGTGGTATATATAACACGGATTTTTCAAATTTTCCTCTCAATAGCATTATCTGTTAGAAATAGAATGGTATTGCGCGTGTGGGAATAATCGCATTGTGACTGCATTCTAACTTTATTATCATAATTCCATGCCGATTATTTATTAGCCTATGTCGTATTAGACTGATTATTTAGAGCGATCGTATTTGGTTCATTAAATGGGTGGGTATTAATGTACTGTGTCAGAGAGATAATTTGTCCAAGATCACTTTTTCTCCAATTAAGAGTACTTTATAGAGGCTGGGTGAGCCCAAGGAGGTTGGTCAGATACCACAGGGTTCATCCACAGATTATTTTATCTGATACAGCAGGATTTGAACATTGTTTCTCAACCTTTTTATTTTATTTTATTACTATTATGATGTTAAGCGATTAATAGCACTAAAATATAATAACTGAAAATAAAACGAACTATATCAATTTTATTATACAGCTGATGTTGAACTCTTCCCTTCTAAAAGATATTGATTTTGGAGGGTGTGAATCACACGAATACTATCTGCCTTGACGTTGCACCCATCACGGCTTTAGATCCACTGGTGTATTTTTAAAATCAATTTTGTTAAAAATGTAGTAATTATTTTATTTATTTAAGGAATCATTCTGAACTTGCTAAAAATAAGTTTTGAAAGTTACTACTACAGATTATATAGATAAAGAAGGGCTCGATACTGGAATAGAAGGAGTTCATTGTACACATGTGCATTATCATATTATTTATTTTATATTAAATACTTTAATTTTAAAATTAATAAATATAATATGACCAAAAATGAAACGGAAATGATTTCATTTTACTTAAGATGAAATATACTCTGCGATAAGATTTCGGTATCATAAATAAACTATGTTTTAACATTCTAAAATTCAACCCCTTCGAACCCCACAACAGAGACGAGACTTTTTTCTGTTGATACCCATAATTTTTACTAGTTTTTTTTTTAGCGCTGATTAAGCCTTAATTTATTTGTTCATTGATCACCACCATAATATTTGAATCACGTTTGTTCAGTGTTAGTTATAAAGCTAATTTACGAAACTAAAAATGTTATAAAATTTGTTTCCATAAACTTTTTTGAATAAAAGTAAAATGTAGTAAATTATTATCCTCGGACGTTTTGCACTAAAAAATGATGTAGATGATGCTTTAAATTTAATAGACAAACGCTCTAAGCTCCCAATTTATAACAAAAGACAAATGCAAGTAGATTACGAACAAAGTAATCCATAATGACCTTAATGTCCCGTTTGTTGGTGAGTAGGCCCAAATCCGATATCAACTTTTTCATGACAGACTGCATTTCCACTCAAACCCACTAGTTTCAAACCTCGCAACCTCTTCAATTTCTGATAATCCTTCCAGAAGAAAAGAAGATGGCCTCGTGACCTTTTAAGCTGAACTTTTTATTTGAGTACTACCACTGAGTAGTTTCGCTACTTGTCTTTGTCTATGGGCATGATTTATCTTTCATTATATTTACTTGATGTATTCTGTATACAGTTGTAAATTTCAATAAATACACTTTTTAAAAATTCATGATGCTTTAATACGATTTTTAGTGAAAAGAAACATAAAAATGAATACAGATAATAAAATTAAACTATTTCGCGGCTGGCCTTTTAGAGTATTGGTTTTAGGTTCAGTACGTAGTAGAGACTATATTGTTATATATATTGTTTCTAAAACAACGGTATTACGTGGAAGTGATTTGTCTGTGATCCACTCAATCTCCAGGTGTTCTACCGGTCAAGAGTCACCACTTTATAGCGGCTATTAATCAGAAGGTGGTAACAGATTAAATGATTATTCTACAACAGCCGGATTCGAACTCAGGACCTTCGGCACGGCAGCTCAGCGCTCTTCCAGTGAGCTACTACGTTCCCCAAGAAAAAATAAAAGAGTTAATTTTTTTTTTAATTTCTGTCAAGAAGGATTCCCAAATAATAATTTTGTATAATGCTTCAAATCGCTCAATCGCGGATGCCGAAGACACGACACTAAAAGATGCCCTATAAGACGGAAGGTACTAGAAGAAGTAGGTCCAAAGACTACAAGTCCCACTGACGATTTTATAACCTCATAAATTAACAGCGAACTCTCAGGCCTCCCGTTTTTATACTTCCCTGTCTAGCCTTACCCTACAATGTAATATACCCCTTCTTCACTAGACCTATTATTTTTATATCTGTTATTACAGTAATCGCTTCTGCGACTTAAATTCAACGTAATTTTTTCTACTAAAAATTCCAAAAAAAAAATTACTTAGAGACATCATAAATCGTTAGTTGGTTTATTACCATTATACGCCAGTTCAACCTGATATGACTGGTCGAACGTTGGTACAGTTGAAGTCCTAAATTTGGCTATACAAGTTTATTTAGAAAAGGGATCTGAATACCCCAATTTAAGTTCCTTCTGAAGGACAACATAACTAAGGATTTTATACTCCCTTTAAAAACATTCTACCAACCCGCTATATTGGGCATAGCCTTTATTAGTTTTCATTTTTTTTTTAAGAATTAATATTATCTTATGTTACATTATTTTTTTATAATAATAAGGAAGATCCAGAGCTATTTTTTAATATGTAGTTTTAAATATACCATATTGTAAATTTTTAATTATTTAAAAAAAATTAACTTCAGTTTTAATAATAATAAAATTAAAACATTATAAATCTTAAACTAATTCGTTTCGTTTACATATTAACTATCAAAGAATAAATTGGATTTAATCTCTCATTATACTCGTACTCAAACATTACTTGGCAACACATTAATATATACTAATTCATTCAAACCCTTTTCACTATATTGCTAACTTATTATTATATAGTAGCTGTGTTCGAATCCGGCTGTGGAAGATAAATTATTTAATCTGTTAGCAGCCGGGGATAGACTTTGTGAGGACAAATGACCTTCCTGCATAACTATTGTCTTAGAAACAGTTCAGTATTTACCACGTATTGAACTCAAGACCCATCACGGACTTCTGTGTCTTTTCTTATAAACTTGTCTTACCTAACGTTTTTTCCTTGTTAGTAAAAAAAAAAGTAGGTTAATAAAAGAGATATTTTAAAATGTAATAATTTTACCCCTAAGTCCCGTTTTCTCGCTTCAAAAAGTCATAATTGGTTTCATTTCTTTTTAATATTTTTTAAAGGAATTAATATTAGTTTATGTCATATTATTTTAGATAATAATAACTATTATTATATTTACTATTTTTTGATATGTAATATGTAGTTTTTAAATATTCCATGCACGCATAAACTATTATCTGTTATTACTGTAAATGCTTCTGCGACTTGAATGCTGCACAATTTTTTGGTAAATTATTTTTTTTTTAATCTTTGTCTGTAAAAAAAAAAATTAAAAATATTTCAAATAGTGATGAATATTTTCTTAATGTTCTATTTTTTCAATTTAAAAATTCTTTATCGGTTTCATTAATATTATTTTTTTTTTATGATTTGCTAATTTTTTGTGTCACATTATTTTGTGTAATAATAAAGGAGAACCAGATCTCTTGTTAATAGGTAGTTTTTAAATATCCCATGTACATACTTAACTACATATATTATTTTTAAACATAAAAGATGTAAAGGCGTATTACAATGAGAACGAAGACTAATATTTTAAAAGAAATATTATTTTAAATCTCTCTACACAGTTCTACAGTTCTAGATTTAATCTCACAAGAGCACGGAGTAATATTTAAATTCCTTGTTACCCCTCCCCCCACCACCCCTTTGACTTTTATTCCTATGAATGCCTTCCGACACACATCTTACTAATACCAAAACGGCTGACCCCATTTCCATTTCCTGGCTGGGAAGGAAACATTCAAGATGATCTATGGATAGGAAAACTGTTAGACGGCTTGGAGGTCCCAGATGAAGAAAACCAGTCTTCCACGATGGATGGAATTTATCGGTCAATCTGTCGGAGAGAAAAAAATAAAAAAACCGGTCTCACCCGGTATCGTAATGGAACCATTTCGGTTCGTTAACAACAAATCTGAAGGTAAAAACTACAATTTGATTAGAAACGACAAGAATTGATTATACCAGACAACACAGAAGGATAGCCAGATACCTATTTACTTGATTCATTTCCTGTAACTTTACGTTTAGGTACATATTTAAATTAATTATTACTAATAAAATATTATGTTTCACTAAAATTTATGTTAGTAAAAACAAATAAATATCTTTCATAAATATTATATCATAAAATATGAAATATAAAATGAATCGCTTCATGCTACAAAGTTTTTGTTTGATTTTAAAAAATATTTTTATCTCACGAACTCTATTTACGGCTTTAATTGTATTAAAATTTGAAGTAAATTATTTATAATTATAAATTAATGAGAAACACTGACAATTTTAAGCTTAAAAATAAATTATGTTTTTCAACAACTTTTTAGCACGAAGCAGCTCAACAGCTTCAATCTTCTGCTTGTTTGTCAAAAATTAAACATTAGTTTTATAAATTAAAAAATATAAAAATCATAATAGTTCAAAAATCTTTTCGTTTACTTATTAAATATTAAATAAAAACTTCAATTAAATCACTTAAATCACTTATGATATTTGTACTAAAAAATTAATTGACACTCACTGTATAAATTAATATAAATATGGATTCAATTTCTTTTCGCCTAATGATAATAATAGTACTACATGGTAAAGAAAGGCACTTTCACCTGTAATATATATACATATGTATTCTGTAATTTTGTAATTAAAGGAGTGCCAGAAAAAAAAAATCGCCTAATAACTAACTTAAGATATTTTAATATGAGTTATTCAAGTGAACAGAATATTTTAAAATTTTAAATAAAAAATAAACTTCTCTGATTAACAGAAATTTTTTTTTTACTTATTAAAAAAAGGAATGATATATAATAAAAACTGAGTAAGAAATTAAAAAATAAGATGCACGAACAATAACACTGGGTCAACTTTATAATGAAACTAAAGACTATTCTAAAAATTAACAATTTTAAAATTAATAGTTAATATCGAACTATACATAGAATCAACAACAATATCAACGAATGTGCAAAAAAAGAATTTCTAAATAGCTTGGTGTGAGTGAATGGAATAAACTGGTCTTGAGGAAGAGTAGGAATCTTTTTTTTTTCTTTTATCTTTTTTTTCCTTCTATCACTGACTTTTTTATAGCTGCTATAACCTTCCTTTTCAATTAAGTATATTATCGTTATAAGTCAAGCCACTACACAAAATTCGTATCGTATGAAAATATAATATTGACGAATACTACTAAAACATAACTTGAAAAAAAAATGAAAAAAAAATATTTGTCAACAATGTTTATGAGATTTGGAGAAACCTCGGGGCATAGAGGGTTGATAACATTTTATATACTATTGTCTAGTATCAGGGCTATTAATGTCGACAATGAGACATACAACAATTAAACTTAATGTTCATGATAACAGTAAATAGTTAATTTCTTCAATTGTTTGCAGCATTTAACTATTTTAAAATTAAATCGGGCACTTCAGATTGTTGAAAATGTTTCACTAGGGCGATGTCTTTGTTGAGATATATATTTTAATAGTTTATGAATTTTTCAAATAATTTTTTGGACAATGTAATAATTATGGCACTTTGTTATTTATTTTTTATCACTGATAACACTAATATAAGCCTAATGTCTTCACAAAATATCTACGAAATATTACTAGAAATGTTCAGAAATGGTTTAGCAAACGTCTCAAACAGAATATTACAATCTCTAACTCCGAGACAGCGGTAAGAGGGGCTGGAATTATGTCGGAGTTTCTACTGTGTTTCCCTGTCAACAAGATTCCCGCTAATCCCCAGCCAAATAGCACTTTGTTACATTTTTTAACGTTTATTTTTTATTTAACACATTATTTGTATTTGTTTTTTGGATTGTGCTACGTTCACTGATATATGATTTTTTTAAAAATGCCCTTAATTTTAATTTTAATTTAGTTGAGAACGAATAATATTTTGTTAAAAATTTTATGTGTTCTACTTTTAATGATTTTTAAGTTTATATCTGATAACACATTCTTTGTTTTCGTTTGACAGAAAATGTTTTTGTCTTTACAGTTATCACTTTTACTGTTATTTCACAGGGCTAAGGTCACTTTTCCGAGGTTTCACCAAATAGTGTCGTAAACATTGTCACTTCTGTAGGAAGCCAAAGGGTAAAAAGATTTTTTTTTTCTAAAAAAAAAGGGTAAAAAGAGAAAGTCTTACCTGGAGGTGGGTACGGTGTGGACGGCACGGGTTCGTGGGGTGGGTAGTTCCTCAGGGGGTACGTGTCGTGGCCGAACCCCGCTGCAGTCTCGACCATCGCCACCCTCCGCTCTTCGCTGGGCAGGTATGGCGCCTCGACGTGGTGCCTGGAAGAGTACGGTGAGTAGTTGCACCAATTCTGGCTGAACTGATGGCACGTCGACACCGCAGGGTCTGTCGACGTGCCTGGCGTCACCGGAGTCGTGTACTTGTAGTCCTGCGACGCCGGACTCCAGAACAGCCCCGACTTCCTGTCCCTGCCGTCCGGCAGGTTGTAGTACGTCGGTTGCGAGTACTGGTCGTACTCACCAGAGGTGGGGTAATTGGCCCAATGGCCATGGTGAGAGTGTCGGATGACACCCGATCCTTCGACGCACTCGTAGCCCAGTCTTTTGGCCGGTATGTGAAGAGGTCCTGACTGGCTGGTGACGGGCGATGTGGATGACGCTGAGGATGTGGTGACTGGTGTAGAGCTGGGCGAAGTCTTGATGGGCGTGAGTGCGGGCTGGTCCTCGTAGACGTTGCCATTCATCATGGACCACCAGGCGACCCCTGGACCGGTCGGGTCTCGGAGGCAGGCTGGGGTCGCCCCGGCATTGTCGAACGGAGCGCACCCCTCGGCCAGGTCGCCGAGAATGAGAATGTTGACGGATGCGGTGAACAGGAAGCACAGGACCGGGAAGAGAAAAGAGGCCGGAGGACGTTAGTGAAGTTGAGGCTACATGCGTGACGATCTTTTGTCTCGAGGCTGAGCACACCCGATCGGGACTAGAGCCTGAGGAGGACTGGCAGGAGCGGCCCCCCCTCGGAGCCAGGGGCACGCGCGCGACATCTTGCGACCACTGCCACAACCAGCTCTCTCTCCTCTCATCAACATAACCACCGCCGAACTGATTTCGTAATTCGGCCCTACTCCTATCTCTCATATCCTCTTGATAACTTAACTATTTATCGCACATATCTATTCAAAGTGGCCTAAAGTCAGTTCATACAAAGACTGAGAACCTAAAGTCAGTAAGCAAAAAATCACCTTACCTTTACAAGTTAACAACCACCCTCGTCCCTTGGGAAGGTCACTTCCTTCCCGTAACGGAGCCATCATATTATCCTTTCCGATAGGTCATTGCCTTGCTAGGATTAGTTTTAAAATCCTAAATTTAAATCACCTATAACCCAAAACCTATTTTGTATCCATAAGAGTATAAGTTCATATTTGTATAGGTCACCATGACTATTATTTCTAGTTTCTATTCTAACTTATTTCAAAATGTGTATTTAGTGTCCAAGAAACCTGTTATTTTTTTAGTTTAATTAAGAAGACATGATTATTAATGTCCCATTGACCATGTTGTTTAAAATAAGTTCAATAAACTAAAATGTATTGAGGTTTAAATTTTAAACTATAATTGATGTATGAATTTCAATATAAACTAAAATGTATTAATGTATATAGTATCCATTATTAATATTACATTTATGACTTCTTCTTACATTTCTATTCTTTATTTTTCCTTTTTTTTCAATTTCAAACAAACATGAATGTTTCAAGAATTGAATTAATTTGTTTACACAATTTTCTCTGTTTAGATACTGTTAGCAACATGTTCAACCAAATTAATTGAATTAATCCTATACAAAAGTAACCCTCTAGAACCTTAAGCGAAATTAAGCCACCCAACTCCAATTATTAAACAAGTCAAAATAAAATTCTAAAATACAACGCATTGATAAATACAACGTTTGGGCGTCAATGACCAGTAGGGGTTGAGGAAATAAAAAAAAAGTTTAACGAGCAATATAAAAAATTACTTCAACTTATGTTAAAAAGAAATATTGTTTTCTTCATTCTCGTCAACAAAACTATTGGGAATTTTGGAGAAAATAGCGGTGGTTTAGTGCATTAGTAATCAATTTAAATAGAATGCATATGCATGTAAGAATATAAATTTAATAAATTTGACTTTCTCTAATAATTATCTAATAATGTGAATTATTATTAAATTACTAACCAAATCATTAATCACTTCCAAATTAGAATTGGTCATTTAATTTTTTTTAACAATAATATAAATAAGGCTTAACCGCCGATAGAGATATGGTTTTGGCTCTAACAGTGCAAGATAAACAGAAATATATAATCTATTAAAATCATTTTTACCATAAAAAGTTTAAATACGCTCAACAACTCTAAATCTAAATATTATAACAATGGGGTTTTCAGCTACTTAAACGGAATTAAAAAGCAATAATACAGAACCGTTAAATTAATTAATTAAATCATGTAAAATGAGTCATAAACTTTAATTTCATGTTTGTCTTTTACAATTGTTTTTTTTTACCAGTACTTCTCATGTGATGCAAACCTTGGTTCTTATTTCACACAACCTTGTTTCAGTTACTACAACGTTTGTCATCTTTTGGCTTCGCGTCACTTTCACGAACATTATTGCCAAACGTTATTACATTCTCCATTTTAGGTTTAGCCAGCGCAGGCGGATACCATATTTGAAACCACTAATTAAGGAAAAGATAGATGAATATTTTTAAAATTCGAAACAATAGTTGCACATTTTTTCCAATATTCTTATATTGAGATAAGTATGCATTTAACAATACTTTCGAAATTTTGTGATTAAAATTATATTCAAAATAATTTTAAAACCACGCAATGACAGGTTACTTCATTCTAAGTGGTAGATATTAATAGTTTTATCGTTAAATATGCACAATAAAATGGCTTGAAAATCAAAAGATCTGTATAGGCCTTGTATATCCGGACAGAGTTGGAAAAAATTGTATGTTGTTTTCTTTTTGATTCGGAGAAATAGTCTGGTGATTTATTCATTTAAAAAATAGATTTTTTAATCATAATTTCGATTATATTTTTTTGTCAAAAAGAACTCAAATATACTTAACAATGCTTTAACAAGGAATAAGTTAATTTTTTTATTGCTCACTTTTTATCTTGTTTTCAAATATTTTTTAAATTCATTGGAAAATCTGTATGCAATCAGCAATGATGAAACTTCACATTTTGTGCAGTGAAAGATTATACTACATTTAAAAGATTAATTCATAACAAAAATACGAAGAAAATAATTTTATAAAATTAAATATTTGTTATCTGTTTTCCTTCCTTATGTTTAATATCTTCCTAATGCTTATCATCATAATTTTAAAAAATGTGTCATATAATAAAAAAATTTCTACTTTTAAGTTCCTTCAGAAGAAGTGTTACACACAAAAACCTAAAACTCAGTTTTTTTTTTAATAGATAAAAAAAACGTAGCCAAAACCAGATCGATACCAGACGACATTCTCCAATTTTCAAATTATGCCTAAATGTGTTTTTTTCAATTTTGTCTATAAAATTAAATATTAAAAAATATATCCTAGCATAGCTCTGTTACCAATGCCTCTCGAATAGCATAGTTTTGTTTTATAATTTAATTTTTTATTTAAGTATATTGCTCCCTAAAGAACGCATTGATAAATTAGAAGTAGGTACATTAAGTGAAAATTATAGCTCACGTTTTTAAGATGAATTTTTTTATTATTATTAATGAGATGTATGTTAAGGTAAACGTTATTTATAAGTAATAACTAGATGTTTTCCTCATAGCTTAACATTTTTAAAAACTATTTAAGATAACATGGAATGCAACTTAATTTAGCTCGCATGCAACTTTTCATACCTAGAGGGTTGAAAAATATGTGTGGTCTATGATGTTGTCGGTAGCTACCTATACTTCAAACAACAGATTAGAATTCGCATTGCAACAGCGTGCACTTCCAGCATTTGCAATGTGACAGCGCATATCTATAAATGACAATATGGCCTTCACATTGACAAGTCAATCTGTGGAAACATTTAAGGAAGGAGGATTTAAGATAGACAAAGTCATAACATTGCTTCAAGGATTCTATGAGATATTTACTAAGCGGTTAAGTTTAAGTCGAGTTTTCCTACTTCAATTTCGTAAGGGAATATTTTTTCTCAAACACAGATTCAAACAAGATATATTACAGTGACCTTACGTTAAATAAAATAAATGTGTGAATCAATCAATTTATAAACATATTTTATTTTATCAAATTTGAAAGCAAATAATTTTTGCCTACACCAGATTCACACACGACATATTACAGTGACGGTATGATAAATTATTATAAATAAGCTATAAGAGTAAATAATTTGAATACCTTTTATTTTTTATTAATATGCAATTAATTATACAATTAAAGTTTGCGTCTTTTCAAGGTAGTATCCTTGGCCCAATCCTTTATACAGTTTATGCAGCTGACATCCCAACTCATCCTAATACTAACCATCCTTACTACGTATGCTGATGATAAATGTGTATTATCAGTCAACACTAATGCAGTTATTGCATCCCAAAGCCTCCAAGCCCATATCATTGATCTTGAAGAATGGTGTTAAAGCTGGAGAATTAAAATAAATTCTCAAAAATCGCATCAAACCACTTTTACCTTACGTCGTAAACCAATGACTTCCTGCCTTTCAGTCCGATATCCTTTAATAATATCCCGCTGGTGCCTGTAGAACAGATCCGATACTTGGGTTTGCATCTCGACAAACGATTAACCTGGAATCCTCATACAAGACTGAAAAGACAAGAAACCGCTCGACGTTTCAGGCTACTTCAAAATTTACTAGACAAACGCTCTAAGCTCCCAATTAACTACAAAATACTCATACATGACCATCGTACGACCTATTTGGACTTGCGGAGTAGAGCTTTGGGACCCCACTAAGCCATCGAATTCCCCTCGTATCCAATCCCTACAATCCAAAATCCTTCGTAAAATCCTCAATACTCCTTATTTTGTTACGGATAAAGTCATCCATAACGACATTAATGTCCCATTTGTTGCTGATTTGGCTCGAACCCTGCATCTATCCTATCATAACAAACTTCATTCCCACTCAAACCCTCTAGTTTTGACCTAGCTTCCTTTTCAATTCCGGATAATCCTCCGAGGCTTCTGAAAAGAAGATGCCACGTGACCTTCTTAGTTGAACTTGTGATTTGAGTACTGCCAGTGGGTAGTTTCTCTACTTTTCATTACCTCATGTCATTATGTATCACTCAGCCTATTCACTTTTTGTATTATTGTAATACATTTGAAAATATCAATAAATAAATTAAAAAAAAAAAAGTTAGCTTCAATCCACGAATATAAGTTAGAGGACTCTTCGCCATTTTTTATTTATTCATGGACTGCTAAAAGAAAAATGATTTTTTATGCTAACTAAACGTCTATCCTTATTATAAAAATGTTATATCATGGCATAAATGCAAGTAAGTTTTTAATCTGATGCCAATGATACGATATACAGCTAAAATTAATTCATGTATGGTCATTTTCATTTATTTTTTTAAATCTTGTTATTGTCGTTACACTCTAATGCGCCCCTGGATAATTATTGATTAATATGTATTCATATATTTACTGGCAATATTTAGGAATAAAGTTGTAAATTTGGATAGAGATGTAACTCTTTTAATTTAGAAATGATTTTAAAAAAATCATTAACACAACATAGATTGCAGTGGCGGTATATAAATTAATAGAAATACACTCATCGATAATTTTAATATAATTTTTTTTATTATTGTTCATAAACATATCCAGTATACAATTAAGGTTGGTTCCCATCATAGAGTTTATGTTCGAGGTCTCTTCCCCAATATAGTTTGTATTTTTTTAATTGATTGAATTTTAAACAAAAAAAGTAAAAAAAAATGAATTTGTATGCTAATGATTGTTAAACGAACACCAACCTGATTATTAATATGTTAAATTATTTTTTGTTTTATTACTTAAGGACAATCATACCATAAATAATTAAATTATTTGCTTGCCTATCAATACTTTTTAATTTTTTTTTTGTTTAATGAAAATGTTTCTTGACGTTAGATTCTTGACTATTTAAATAGGTTCCTGAATAATTTAGGAATAAAACTGGTTTTTCTTTATACCTGAAAATCTATAACCTTAGAAGTGACTATTAAAAATACTACCCTGCTGTTTAAATAAATTTTACAGATTGTAAAATCTCCAAAAATAGCTCGATTACGTTGAACAATCGTAATCACTTATTACGTTAACATTTTCCAATCCATTTATCAATCAGCAAATTCATATAAAATTATCTTGCTGAAGCACGGGTATGAATAGAGATTACAAATTAATTCGTGGCTTTCATGAATAATTTAGCCTTTTCAGAGGTTTAATGGATTTATACAGACTTATCTTTCGTAATGTACCCTGAAACTAAAAATACATCGGGAATAAAGTTATAATAAGGAATTGAAAATGTTAAAGATTAGAATGACTACCTAATCGTCAGAATACCAACACATTACTAATTTTTTATGAAGAATAACCATATTAGATTTAACAATACTTAATAATCATTCTCTTTTTAAAATTTGTATATCTTTATTTGTCAGAGAATGAAAAAGGCATGGGACAACTCCCATGATAACCGGAATTTATCAACAAATATTTTCATACCCATCAACAAAAGATTTTTATTTTGAGTAACCTTTTTTCTATATAAATCTTTAAAAAAATTTAATGCTGATTCATAAAACTTTTCGTTAGAGAGGGTTTCATATTTATATTACAGTGGAGGAAGAATTTTTTTTTGTTTCAAATAAAGACAGTCCATATTCACTTAGTTTTATGGGAGTGTTATAAGAATAAAAATTTAATTAATTTTATTAATTTTTTTTAAGATTGTGAATATTGGCATCTATTTATTCTTGCTTGTCCGAGCAAATATATAGAAAATAATCCCATCACTCACAAGATTTATGTACAAATATTTCATTCTCATTAACATGCGAATTTTCAGTAATAATTTTTATATGTTTAAAAAAATGTTTGACTCGATTTTCATACTTATTAAAAAAATTACTAGGGGTATTTATAGGTAGAATTGTATGTATGTATGTATGAATGGTATATATATATATATATATATATATATATATATATATATATATATAGATCGTGTATATTTGCTTCTAAAATAATAAATACAAATTATTTGTCAGAAGTAAAAATATAGCAGTTAAAGGCAGTAGACAACATCCCATCATTTTCAAAATTTATGAACAATTATAAGATTAACCCATGGATATAAGATTTGTATTTTAAGTAATCATTTTTATATTTATAAAAAAATATATTTGGCCCAATTTGATACTTTTTCATTGAATTATTAGTCTTATTCCTTGGGAAATGTGTTTATATATGAGTAGAAGAATTTAAAAAAAAATTAAATAAAAGTCTATATTGACTTAGTTAAATGAGAATACTATAAGAATAAGAATGTAATCCTTTTTTTTAATTTATTTAGTTTTATATTTTTATATCGCGAATATTTGCTTCTTAAATAATAATTCATAATTACTTTAAAAAATTGGAATAGAGTGGGGCCAATTTTCATCAGCATAGAGCTTTAGTTTTTTCCATCCATAAACCGAGACTATTACTCTAACAAAAAATTAACATTAATTAATAGTCAAAGGTGGCTCTTCTAAAGAAAACATTATTTCATCTTCGGAACCCCACAATTACAAAAAAAAAAAAATCCTGAAGCTATCATCAACAATTTACCCAACTCCATTGCTGTAAGTACAGGACATTAACTTCTAGAAAACACTGATTGCCCTGGCGTTAAGAAACTTGTGTATCTACTTGAGGGATTTAAGGATCTTCCTAGACTTTCCCCTTTCAAAGACTATCCTCTGTAATTTACTAACCACCAGTCACGAACTTGAAGAAACCCTACAGTTCGCCTAAGGCAACTATCTAATTTTGCTCCTATCTAAATGAAGGTGGAAGAATTTTCTGAAAAAGGCAAGAGGGAAATTGGTCCAGACTTCTCGAATAGCCGTACCCAAAAACCGGAAAGTAATACACCTTCCTAATGTTTGTAGAAAAAATAATATATATAGATGCAGTTTTCTCAGAATTCAGAGGAATAGTGCTGTAATCTGTGCATTTAACGGTTTATATTTATTTTTGTTAAGATTTTTAAGTATATTTTCGCTTTCCATTTTGAACAATTACCCTATCATAGACACGCAGATTGGTAGTGCGAAAATTACAAAAACTTATTCGTATGATCCTAGACGCAACAAATTCCCACGGTTTACTTAATTGGTTGAATTGTAATAAACATTATCAATGTGACGAAATATTTTAAAAATCATAATTAAAAGAAATTTAAGAAAATTATTAACTATAATGGAAATTAATGACAATTAATTAATAGTAGTGTATTATATTTTTTTAAATTCTTCTTTTTAAATAAGACATTTAAAAGTAGAGACAGGATTAACCAGTAGGAAGAAAGCAGGGGTACGATATATGAAACTTATCGCTATATTTTTGAATTATCTAATTATAAACCTTAATGATTCTTTTAGTAAAGATTGGAATAATGTTAATACAGTTTAATGTTGATCTATAAATGACTAGATCGTTAACAGGTCAGTAATATTGTTAATGTCCTAGAATGTTATCTTCAATTAGACGCTTAACTAGGCCTCAAGTGGCCCTCGAGTGCCCCATCTGGAAAAGGTCTCTTGGACACTTAATACACATATATTTTTTCCTCATCCCCCTACTCACTACAACGAAATAAATTGAGCTGTCCTAACTAAATTAAGATTTGGTTCTGACCAACCAGGTGGCCGGATTTTTTTTTTTACCTTCATTAACTTTTATGCCTTTTTTTTTATATTCCTTCTGCGGCTTCGTCCTTCTGCGACCGGAATCCTCCTAGTCTTTTTTCTCGCATGAAAAAAATGAATACCACTTTATCACTTGCCGGGGTGAAAGAGTGATCGCAAATCAGGATTAAGCAACAAAGTAAGAAACTTCGGGAAAGGTGTAAGGCGTTTGTTCCTAACTCTTACAAGGAGCTAGGGAAAGAAATATAATAGCCAGGTGCATTTTATATTTTTTATGCGGTGACACTTTTACGTACCTTGTCAGGCTTGGCGTAGCAAATGAGCTCAGACTTTTTTAAAAATTCAATATGGAGGAGAGAGCAGTTACAGTAGTAAATGGGCTTATGATTTTATAGTGCTTACTCCCCATTGATTATAATTTTTTTAAAAATAAATTGATTTATTTTTCGGGTGTGCCTTTCGATAAAGATCGTCACAAAACTATCAACTAAGATATATGTTGATCACACATTAAAATATACTTATATACTTAATCTAAAAAATATATCTACATACTGCTTATTGAAATGCAATATTTATTTATTTAAACCAGTTATTATTAAGATAATATAAGAATAAACTCTTTGCAAAAAATGATTTGCAAGAATCTTTTGAAGAAAGATTTAGGATATTAGTTTAAAAAATTTAACATGTGATTTCATACAAACATATCCGAAAAACTGGTCAAAATAAATAAATTACTGTGCACTTTGATGACTATTATTAAAAAAAATTGTTTAACCAACAAGTTAAAGTTTAATATAATTCTAATAACATGAACATCTATAAATTTCAATCATTAAAATACTAGAAAATTAATTTTTTTTAAATATATTTATGATAACTAACATAAAAATGATAAAAAATTATTAAAAGACAGTAACCTTGAACACTTGCCAGTGTGATGGTAGGGTAGAGGCAATGGAACCTGAAAAAAAATCAATATTCTGTTTCAATGATAAATGTATGTATAACATATATGTATGTGCATAGTTGGTACTAATAAACCAATACTAAATATATAATCCCATAAATTAAATAACAAATAAATAAATAATTTAATAGAGCCCATCACAAACAAAAAAGAATGTTTTAATTTGTTTATAATTATTGGTCAATTTTCTTTTATTTTTAAATATTTTTTTATTTTTAAAGAGAAAAGGTAGGCCCTCGGCCGGGATTCGAACCCGGAACCTCTGTCTCTCCGTGACCGTGCCCTACCATTTGAGCAACCAAGGCCGCCTGCCGGCAGAGGACAAATCTTTTCTCTTATCAGATCTCATGTCCTCGTGTTCTCGCAATTTTTGCGACGAATACACTAGAACGAAAGTTCTTTGAACATTAATTTAATTTAAATTAAAAAGAATGTTGTATGAGAATTTTAAGCCTACAACCTTTATTAGAAGATAGTCTAACTAACAAGAAATTTTCCGACTACCTTGTCATTTCTATTTTATTAGTTTTTTGTTAAATGTAAAAAATGTTAAATTAACAGGATGTAACATTAATAGACAATAAATTTTAAAACGTCAACAATGCTTTTTCAAACTCATTAATTTAGCTTGATACAACTGATTTCAGTCAGAATTTCAAAAGATATCTCAGGATTTTTTCTGGGTAGATAAAAACTTGGCATGCTACCAGTCCGGAAATTTAAAAAGAGAGGCAAAGAGAATTGTTTAATGCTTTAAGATCTTTCGACTAAATCTCAAAAAAGAATGGGCTTAACCTAGAATAAAACATTTTTTTGGTTTCTTATATTTACATAATGCTGCAGAAGTATACAGTATATTGAAAGAAAAAATAAATATTAATATGCTACAAATAAATAAGTTATTATTTTATTAACATAAATATTTACTATTCATTCAGTAACAGCGGATAGATGACTAGAAGCTACCTAGTTATGAGTGATAGAATAATATTTAAATAGTTTTCTACTTATTTATTTACAGTTTTACAATGTAACTTTTTCAGTTTATTTGACTTGATAAATGCGTATTGACTTATACTACATGTAAAGTTAAAAAAGGATAATTAAAATAAATAAACTATTATTTCCTTAACACCAATAATTATTATTCCTTTAGTAAGAATGGATCCACCTTTAGCATACCATAATATTGAAAATGGTTTAATGGTTTAAATAACAAAATATTGTATAATTAGTGTTTACTCCTTAAGGACAATTTCAATTTTTTTTATATCTCATTACAATTCATATTCATATTTTCCCATTTATGTTTTTAAAATTATTATGGTGTGAAAAACTCATATAAACTAACACAGCGTGTAACTTTTTTTTTAGATTAATTTATTGATAATTACAACTATAATAATATTACAAGTAAATCTGCTAATAAATTATCCATCGGTAGCACTCCAATAAAGTTCTATAGTAGCAGGTCTTGAGGCCATCTTTTTTTTTCATAAGCCTCGGAGGATTATCCGGAATAGTATGGGAAGCAAGTTGAGAGACAAGTGGATTCAAGTATGTATGGAGCTTGTCATGGAAGGATAGGTATTCTAGTTTGGGCCAAATCAGCAACATATGTGATATATTATATTGAAATTAATAATCTATAATTTTATTGATATATGTAATTATTATTCCTTCAGTCAGAGTGGATGTACCTATGTCATACTTAAATAATCAACATGGATATAAATGGCAGAATATTATTTAAATGATGCATAAATAAATATAGCACTAATTTTTTTATTCAGTTTATTACTGTTTATCTTTTTTTTTGTTTGAAAAATTCTTATAATCATATATAATGTGTAATGGTAAAATAAATCAAGCATTATTTTGTTAATATAATTATTTATTATTCCTTCCTTTGGATGTACCTATGGCATACCTTCAAATTGAAAATGGCGGAAATAAAAATGGTGGGATGTAATTTATATAGTGCTTACTTCTTAAAGACGATTCCAATTTTTTTAATATATGACGGGTTTTTATTGTTGCAATTAAGTTTGTTTGGCTTGATAATGGAATATAATTAATGAGCTAACAATGTCCGTTAAGAACAGGGTTGCTATATTGATCAATTTAGAGAAGAGATGAAGAGGGCTGGGAGGGTTAGTGCGCATGCGCCTTGGCGCCCACCCCTTGTTATTCAAATCCCCACCCTCGCCCGGTTGTCATGGCTCCGCCACATTCCATTGTACTGTCAGATTCCTTTTCTGTCATCTCCGCATTTCTTATCAGATTTTTTCTATCTCATGCCGTTCTCTTTCTGACAACATATTTTCGTCTCATCAAGTCAACAAGAAACTTCCATGAATAGCTCCAGTTTTTGTTTAGATATGAAAATATATTAATCAGAAAGTAAATAACCACACAATATATATATATGTATATATATATATATATATATATATATATATATATATATGTATATATATAGTTAAATTATGTCACGTAATTACACTTTAAATATAATAAATGTTAGGCTCATTTATTATATTTATTTTCATAAATATTTGTAATAAAGGTTCATTTGTTAATTTATTTATTTTAGTATTATTAAATTTATTTACCTGTTAGATAGGTGTGTGGTGATAGCAGAGGAGTCCACGATTGCTGAGTTCAATGCAAAGGGTCATCACAAAGTCCTGATCTTCAGCTTTCTTCTATTTCTTCTGAAATAAAAAAAAATTAAATTTTTTAAATGCTACAAATTATACGCAATTTAAAAAAAAAATTAAGCTTTATGTTGCTATATTGTAACTGACCTATTCCTATATTTGAGTAGTAATTATTTAAGAGTCAAACGAAATAAAAATATTTTTTATAGATTTTAAAAAGTCATGGCACCTTCAATCAATTCAATGTTTATTAAAAGTCTAACACATTAAACATTCGATTTTCAATTCTGTGCACATCTATAAAATTCTATAAATAATTTCAATTGTACTTTCAAATTTTTATATTTTTTTTTTTGACATTTCATTTCTTTTATCTTGAATTTGAATATAAATTTGATATTTTATTATTGCATTATTATTTTCTTTATAACTGCAGTACCTGTAGTTTATAATGAATATAATTTATTCCAATACGGTGATATTATACATTCTTAAGCCTCTAAAACCCCTCGTGTCAACGTTCATTTCATGTTTTTTATTAATAGTATCAATTTAAGACGTGTTTGAATGGTGTATCCTTGGTATTGCTTGATTTCATATGATTTTAAAGATTGATCTGTTATTGATATTATTCTTTTTTTATATCACTGACCCTACCAGACTACTAAAAAAAGTTTTGATTGGCATTAGAAAAACCGTACAATATCTATTCATACTAGGGCCTAACCTTGATACCACTGGGAAATAATGGAGTATTTAACATCCTTTTAAACCGTAAGCATTTCTTTTTTGTTTTGTTTTATTGGTTTTCAGTGTCGTTATTCTCTAAATGCATGGGACATTTATTCCACCCTCGAATACAGTATATATATCTTTTATCTGTCCACTATTCATAAAATAGTAAAGATACACAAACAAGAAGTTGCTCCAGATTCCCTTCACAATAGGACCATAACCGGACGGCCGCATGGGTCATTTGCAAGACAAACGAAGTCAGTTGAGGTTTATGCTTGCGGCCCTATCTCCTCAGTCCAGACCATTTCTCCCCAGAAGGGCAGTAAACATCTTCCTCCGACGGACCCCTCCGGGAGTACACAATCACTCTGATGTATTTATGCCTTGCTTGTCCTTTTAGCTTACATAGGGGTTGCATAATAACATAAGGGCGGTGATACATCACTCGCTTATCCGCCGGAACAAAACCATTTTCCAGTTCGGCAATCATCAAATTCATTCGTTGTGTAATTGTGCTCTAGTTGGATGTATGTGAAACCTTGAAGGGGAGATGAAAAAGAAAAAGAAAATGAAAACCCTTACAATCTTTGAAGTGAAAACTTCTCTAGGCGCGTTCAACGACTTTTGTTAGGAAATAAACTTATAGCTTCGCGTTAGCAACAGGCTCGAGAATGGCGACGCAGTGCACGAGTTATACAATTTATTTTGATCAAATTTAGTTAGAAGTTAAGCTAAGGGAGCGGAGTGGCTCAGTGGTAAAGCGCTGAGTAGCCATGCCGAAAGTCCTGGATTAAAATGTTATCGTTTTATCAAGAGCTGCTGGCAAGACTATTATTTAATCTTTTAGCGGGTGGAGATGAATGATCATCCAGCCTTTATAAAGTGGGTATCCAAAATAAGGGTAAAAAATCTGACGGCTGATCCAGGTCAAATTACCTCCCTGCACAACCGTTGTCCAAGAAACGGCACAATCTCTACCATATACTCAATCCCAGACCCTTCACGGGTTGTAGTGGTACAGGTTTTATTTTTTTTTTTGTATTGTTTTTTCTTTTAGTTGAAAAGTTTTAATTCCATTATTATATTATTAAAGATATAAGAATAATTATATACATTTATCTAAAATTCGTTGAATGCAATTGATGATATTAATACCTTTAAGCATCAATAACTGATTGAATGTTTCTTTCCTTCCAAAAGATTGGATATGTCATAGTTTAATGTCTTGTTTTATGCAATTATTGAAAGTACAAATGATCTAAGCATTGGGGAACTTAACAATGATAATAATCAAATGATGCTAAAAATGAAAATAAAGTTCATTGACGTTTTGTAAATACAAATACAAGGTATAAATAATATAAGTATATACTAATTTGTATTTCAATAAACTTAATTACATTATGTATTGAGCTTATACAGCCTATCATATGTTTAGATGAAGAAATAAGCTACTTGAAAATGTAAATAGTTATTAGATAGAGAAAATATTTGACTGGAAGATCTAATGCAATGCAGGGATATAGATATTCTGGGGGTGCAGTCAATATTTTGAGTGCCGACGTTTCGACCTACCTGTAGGCCATCTTCAGGGCTGATAGTAGCCGGAGCCAATTGTAAATAGTTATTTTTACGGGGTCTCATTACATGCGAAAACCAGATTAATATTTAAATTTACAAATTTGAAATTTAAATATTTCAGACTATAATTGATTTAGAAATTCTAAACAGAACACATTTATTCCAATGGTTACAGTTTTCACTTATTTAATATTTAAAAAAATTTAATTATTGAAATTAACAAAAAAATAAGTCAAGATAATAATGTCTCACATTATTAAAATACAATGTATTCATTTAGTAAAATTGATTTGAATAGGAAAACTATTTTAAATTTTTTTTTCGATCTGATGGAAATTTTGTAGTTGCGAAGGTAGTACTTGTTTTTCTTTTGTTATTAAATAGTTAATCGATTTTCCTCAGTGAGCTGAAATGAAGACTATGGATGAAGCTAAAGGAATTTTTCAATTTCCTGACGTCGTATTGGAAATAAATTATTCATAAGAACAAAATGGACTCAACCGCTACGACGAACTATTGCGAAATTATCTTGTTCTATTAAGAAAATTGAACGTTGATTTATAAATATAATTATACTTGACATAATAATGAACTTTTAATTGTTTTTTAATTATGACATTAGGTATTATAATAAGGCTTTGAGTTTATAATTTGAAATCGATGATTTATAATTATTTCATGAGCAAAATTATCTCACTCCATATAAACACTTGATTAACTTATTTACCTCGGTAATGTAGTTTAATTCTACAACCTCTTGTGCATGTTATTGCAATAAGTTAGTCGAATTTTGTATAAAATCAGTTAATTGTACCGAAGGAATTGGAATCGTGTTATTCTTGTAATGCAAAAGTGATGAAGTCAAGCAATTGCTTGAAAAGAAGATACATATAGCTTATAACTCCATTTCAAGCCAAAAGCTACGAAAATAACACGGTTCAGCTTTTTCCAGTAGAGGCTAAGTCAGGTATTGGCTGTAGTTCTTGTTTATTACATATGTTAGTTTATTTATTGATGGTCACTTTACTATCAGGAAGTTACTATGTCTAATCGGACGTAGTCCTAAGTATTGTCTATCCAGGTTTATAATAAGGGATCTTGAATGATAAATGAGTAACTTGTTACAGCTTGGGGTCAGAACTCCCATTTTATGTATCATCCGAAGGACAGAAAAAACGAGAATTTTTCACTCCTTTTACAATGTCCTAGGGTCTACTGCCGAGCTGCAAATCCGCGATCTTTGACATCGCAAGGTTATCCCAAACACTAGACCACCCCATTGTATAATGCTTCAGCTGTATATAAAAAAATAGTTTATTTATAATAATAAAGGTAATATAATAATTTAAAATGCAATAACCAAAAGACCAACAGGCAACGAAAGTGTCGGTAAGTGTTAATTACTGTCAACGTTTGAGCAGGTACGTGCCTGGTATCGTATTGTACTCGTAGCAATGAAAAGAGACATCGTATAGTTCTCACATGGACTGTCCCAAGGCAGAATCATCAGTGCATTAATACATTTATAATACCGGCCATTAAATTTATAGAGCAGATAAAAATCCACTTGTTTTGGTCGTAAAGTTAAAATTTACAACCTAAACATTGCGGCAAGCCCTCAATGACTGTAGGTTCTGAGGAGTCAATAGATCATAGGGTGTGAAGTACAGTTATATTTGTAATTTATTTATAGTTCAGGAATCAAATATTTGTTTAATATTAAATTTTATTTATTTCTGCTTTCACAGAAAATGTTTTAGGGCGTGTTTTGCATTGTTTCTCTTTCCCTTGTTCACTTTCTGTTTTTACCTCATTACAGGCCTTGAAGAAGACCAGTAATTTAGGTCAAAAACGCTGGTTTTTAAATAAATAGTTTTTTAACATATTTAAGAAATTATTACTTTTCTCCGGACCATTTTCTTCCCCATTTTATTTCCCGCAAAAGAAAAATATTTATGTTAAGTATAGATTTATGCATGCATGTAGAATAATACTCCGTATTAACTAATCGTAACCATGGAAAATATTTAAATGTGCAGTATTTTTCTCTATTAGTATTTCTTATTTATTTTAGTGGATTATGTAAACTTGCAAAACAATAATTTTATTGAAATTAAAATTTTCTAGTTTTATGCTATAATCTCAAAAGGAAATCAATACATAAGAACCAGTTCAATCAGTCTCTCAGTAGCAGCCGCAGTGTACGGGAGTGTCTTAATCAACTAAAAGTTTCTTTCACAGTTTTTCATTATTTTAGTCTTGTATATTTCTTTTTCGTTATTTTTTTTTTTTTTTTAACCTCAACAAGTGATTACTCACTATTTATAAGTGGACTAAGAAATCCTAAACAATGCCCCTAGGGGGGGCAGAAACCGATATGGATGCGGCCACACCAGGTCCATCAGGTGTTAACAATCCAAAAAGAAAAAGGAGTGACCGCATTAAATACAATATAGACGTTTCAAACAGTTACGACATTTTTTCAGATTTAGATGAAGAAGAAATGATCACCGACGTACCAGCCGCCAACATTAGGAGCATTAAGAACAATCAATTTCCACCTATAATAGTCAGTGGCACTTACAATAGCATCATAGAAAGCATAAATAAAATAAAATCAAAAATCAGTGAAGTACATATGAAATGTTATGGTAATAAAACATCATTCTATGTATACAACAGCGAAGACTTCACAACAATCAAAAATATATTGAAAGAAAAAAACCTCGGATTTCATTCCTATACTCCTAAAAATGAAGTTAAGCCTAAAGTGATTATAAAAGGAATGCCACCAGAAACCACGGCAGAAGAGATTACAGCCGATCTACAGAATCAAGGTTTGGAAATCTTCAAAATATATACTATGGAAAAAAAATCTGAAAATGGGCCCATAAAATTACCACTAGCAGTTGTCATCCTGGAAAATAAAGAACAATTGAACAAAATAAATAAAATAAATTACTGCTGTAACATAGTTATAAAATGGGAAAAATACAGATCAAACAAAGAAATAACACAATGTTTCATCTGTCAAGAATTTAATCACGTAGCACGAAATTGCTTCAAAAAACCTAAGTGCTTAAAATGCTCGGAAGAACACCTATCCAAAAACTGTCCAAATTCTTTAATCGACGGATTCACCCCGAAATGCTGTAATTGCTCCGAAGCACACTTCTCCAATTCACCACAATGCATCAAGTATAGAAGAAATTTAGAATTGCAGTTAAGCAAAAAGAAACCTATTCTAAAGGCAGCTCCTCGAAAAAATTTCAAAACAACCGAACAGGAATTTCCCTCACTACCAACACCGAAATCACAATGGCCTCAAAACACCTTCTCAGGAAATCAAAATCAGAATAATAGTGAACCTTCATTTACAGACTGCTTCAAAGAAATAAAAAACTTTTTTAGCTCTTTTAACATAGGTAAGATAATTACTAAATTTAAAAACACTTTAGTACAACTAAAAAATGCAGATGACGGTATGTCCAAAGTATTTATTCTAATAGAGGGATTACTCTCTTTAATAGACTAATAATCATGATAAATGATATAAATATATATAATAATTACATGTATTTACATTTCATAAACTGTAGCGAAGTAGAATTACGTACCTACTTGGACTTCTCTAATTCTACTCACAATTGGCACAACAACAACATTTCACCAATCTCGCACAATCACGAACTTGACAATAAATACTTTATCAGTAGAATTTTTCTCGTTGCTCTCATCTCGAAGGCCAAGGCCCCACTAGTTTACATCTCCCTCAAAACAAACTGCTTACAGTCTCCGCTCTTTATCATAGTAAATAATGATATGCATTTTCTACTACTAATGCATTTTCATATGATATATAATATAACAATATATATCATAGTAAATCATAGTAAAGTACATAGTAAACAAACTCTTATACTAGTTTCTTTACTGCTGTTTTATCTCGATTATTTATTTTTAAAACCAATTGAAAACCAAGAATAATATGATAATTAATAAAGAAAAAATTAAATTAATGATGTGGAACGCACAAACTATTCGTGGTAACGATGTGGAATTTAAAATATTTCTAGAACAAAATAAACCTCACTTTGTTTCAGTAAGTGAAACCCGGCTGGCTCAGCAGGATAGATTTTCAGTTCCGGGATATGACATTTATCGTAAAGATCGTAACAGGGCGGGAGGGGGCGTCATGCTGTTAGTGCGTTCCGATATTCAACACCACTTCATGCAAGTGCCAAAATTAGAATTTACCGAAGCAGTAGCCATTAATACAACAATAAATAATAAACTTACTACAATCATATCAGTCTATATACCTCCAAACAAATTAAATATTAATGATATTGCTAAATTGTTTAGGTTAAATAAAAATATATTAATATACGGTGATCTGAACGCCAAAAGCTTACAGTGGAACTGCCATAGCACAAACAAAAATGGTAAACTCTTATTAAACTATATAGTAAACAACCAAATAGAATTGCACAGCCCTTACGAACCAACCCACATTCCCACGCAACGCGATTACAAACCAAGCATAATAGACCTAACTCTCACCAAAAATATACATAACTTATCCCCACTCATCGCATTATCATGCCTTAACTCGGACCACAACCCCGTGATTTTTTGTTTAGGGTCATCTTTATCTAATAGCCCGAAAAGAAGTAAGTTTGCATTCAAACAGGCTGACTGGCAAAAATTTCGGAAAATAATAGATTCTAAAATAAACCACAACCCAATAATTAATAACTCTCACGAGATTGACCGAAATATAAATAATTTAAATCTACTTATTAAACAAGCCATGACAGAAACTATCCCTCAACATTCCTCACAGTCTTACCTTAACTATAATTTACCTCCTTCTCTACTAGCGCTCATACAAATTAAAAATAGACTTAGAAAAAAATACCAACGTAACAAAAGCATGCATATAAAGAAAATTTTTTATAATTTCAACAACTTCGTTAGATTCCGTATCAATCAATGGAGAAATGATAACTGGGAAACAACTTTAAAGTCATGTAAACCTGGTGAAAATAAAATGTGGAAAATACATAAAATTCTAACCAAAAATTCTACTAAAATTCCCCCACTGAAACAGAACAATAGTTACGTCTACACGGACAAAGACAAAGCCGATTTATTAGCCCGTAATTTCCAACTCACGAACTCTACCACTTCGAATTTTGGCTCTAATCATAACAATAAAAAAATAAACAAATCTGTTCGGAACTACTTAAAAACGCCATACGAAATTAATTTTCCCGCCATTTCACCCAAAGAAACCGGAAAGATTATAAACAAATTAAAAACAAAGAAAGCCTCAGGGGACGATGGCATCCCTGTACAGGTTATAAAAAACCTGAGCAGGAAAACGATCTGCCATATAACGAAAACGTTTAACTCAATATTAAGGCTCAATTACTTTCCCTCCGCTTGGAAAATTTCCAAAACAATCGCTATTCCTAAACCAAATAAAAATCCTAACAGTTTTACAAGTTACAGACCAATTAGCCTCCTAAACATTTTATCCAAAATCCTGGAACGCTTGCTTTTAAAAAGAATTGTTAAGCATGTAAAAGAGAACAAACTGATCAAAGATGAACAATTCGGTTTTAGAGAACACCACTCCACTGTAGACCAACTAGCTCGTCTTACCGACTTCATAACACAAGAATTCAATAATAAAAAACATACAGGCATGCTTATGTTAGATCTGGAAAAAGCTTTCGATACAGTATGGCATTACGGTCTTATTTATAAATTAATCTTGTACAATTTTCCTTCATACCTAATACATGTCATATATTCTTTCCTCTCCAATAGACAATTCTATGTTCAAATAAACACTGCTAGCTCCAAAACACTTTCCCTACCAGCTGGACTTCCTCAAGGCTCTTGCCTATCCCCAATCCTATTCAATCTGTTCATATCAGATCTCCCAAAACACCCAAAAGTAACCACATCGCTTTACGCAGATGACACCGCTTTGTACACAGCATCATACCGAATCGATACAATAGTAAACCGATTACAACAAGCTTTTAATAAAATCCATAAATTCTGTCAAAAGTGGAAACTAAAAATCAACCCAACAAAATCGGCCGCCATAATCTTCACAAAACGCAGACCCAACATAGATCAGCATATCATCTTAAATTCCGAGCACATCCACTGGTCTAAATCCGTAACATACCTCGGTTTAATTCTAGATAGGTCCTTAACATTCACTGAGCACATCAACAGGAAAACAGAAAAAGCGAAAAAAACGATCTACAAAATGTTTCCCTATTTTAATAAAAAATCCAGACTATGCCCCAAAAACAAGCTAATCCTTTACAAAACAGCAATCCGCTCAGTGCTGACCTACGCCTCACCTGTCTGGAGTTCAACCTGCGCTACAAATTATAGAAAGTTGGAAAGGGTACAAAACCTATGCATGAGAATTATTAATAATTATCCCCGCTACACGAAAATATCGACTATGCTCAGAGATCTTGAACTTCCCACGGTAAAACAATATGTTTCAGCCCAAACAAAAGCATACTTCGAAAAAACTCCAGCTTCCGAAAACCCATTAATCCGAGAAATCGGTAACTATGATAAACATTCACTACGACGGTACACACACAAAAGAACAAAACATATACTTCTCACTTAACAAATCACTATTCGTAGGTAACATAATCTAGTTATCTGTATTTATTTTATATTTATTTTTAATTGTGTATTTATTTTCTATTTAATTATTATTATTATTATTATATTTACTTACTTTATTTAGTATTATTTTTATGTATTTTAAATTACAATTACTATTATGGTTAATTTTTCTTTTCTTTTTATCTATTTTATTTATTTATTTATTTTTATTTATTTTTTTTTTTAAGCGGGTTTTTTCTACATTTTTCCTGCTATTGTAAAATTTACTTATAAAAGAAAACTTAAATTAATTAAAATCACTGTTGTCTGAACATGTAAAGGAAGTCCGGAACATGTATGTACACTTATTGCTACTTGTATATGTAAAACTGTAAATAAAGGTTTATTTATTTATTTATTTATAAGAACCAGTTAATAGTAAATGACATGGATTAAATAAAAACTGAGTTATAGAAGGAGAAACATAGTTACACAAAAGGTAAAATATTTATAAACATATAAAAAAAAGTTAAAAAACAAATCTTCATATTAATCAAATAAACTAAATTTAATTAACTGTTCTAATTAATTTTAATGTATTGTTTTATTTATTTTTTTTATTTGATTTTATTTAACGTCGCTTCAACTTCTGAGGCCATTAGCGACGACTGCTCTTATTATATTTCATTGATTAAGTTTGTTTGCTTCAGGTACATCTGAGTCCTCTGCAGCTCGTTATCATTTTTGAAAAGTTGGCACGTTTCAATTTTTAAATTTTTTCTTATTATTACATATTTCTTGCATTCAAATAGATGCTTGACTGTAATTTGAACATTGTTGCAGCTTTGGCAGGTTGGTTGGTACTGCACTAAAAGTAGGTGGAGATGTGTCAGCTTAGTATGACCAATTCTTAACCTGCTTATAATACTGCACTCTTTTGGCGCTAGGCCGTTTGGAGGGATCCAGGCGGTGTTTTTTTCTTTTATCTGACTGAAATGATTATAGTTATCACTTTTTTTAAATATTTACTTGGACAATTTTATAAGTAGTTTATAATGGGTGGTATAATTCTATTAATTTCTTTCATTTTAGTAATATCTTTATTAATATTACCTTTTATATATATATATATATATATATATATATATATATATATATATATATATACCTTATATATTTATGTTATTTTAACTATTTGTAAACCCATTCTTTGTTGGTTAATTATATCCTGACGTAATGCATTTATATTCCATTAAAATGAGCAAAACTATTAACAAGTTACCATGTGTTTATATTGTTAAATGACGTTATGTTTATTCGTATGTTCTAAATATAATTTTTCTTATTATTCTTGCTTTATTGGATTAGTTTTTTCCCCTTTATTATTGGATTAGTTTTTTCCCCTTTATTATTCATACGAATGTGAATATTTTAAAATACTGTAATAAAATATATTACTCCTTAAATGGAAGGAAAATTTTCAGTTTTTTCGTAACCCACAAGCTGATTATTTATTAACAAAAAATTAGGATGATTCAAAAAAATTAGTTTTTTAGTTGGTTTTTGAAAGCTTAATACAAGCTTAATATTTTAAAACTAAAATAAATATATAAGTAACGTTTAAATATATTTTTAACATCCGAATACATCCACAATCCCATGGTCGCCTACAAACTAATAAGATACGCATGTCTACACAACCTGTGGGCACCCCATGCCAGGACAAATTGCTCCAGAAATCGATATTCCCAACATCGACTTCCATTAGAGTAACACCAGCTGGACAGTAAACAGGGATTACAAAGGCAGAGGGGAAAACACTACAGATTGTTTAGAAACAATTTCAAGAAAGGTTCTAGCAAACATAGCACTTATGTATTTGTATGTAGAATGAACGTCAAATAAAATGTATCTAATATATATATCCAATGTAACCTGAATATATTTAGTTTGCATACAATACAATGTGTAAGTTGAAATAAAAAAGATGCAAAAATGATAACATGTATAGTTACAACGACTTAGGTCATAGGAAAAATTCAATTTCCCGCATAAAAGAATACAAGAATAAGTTAAATAAATGAAAAAAAGCATAAATAATAAAGAAAATATTCATTGAAAACATAATAAATCGTTTCTATTACTAACATTCTAGAAATATAGTAATTTTATCTAATTAATTTACGAAAAAGCTAAGAGACCGTCCAACTATTTTCTTTTTTTACTTAATAAGATTTAAGGTACTTAGAGATTTAGATTTAATGGAATGTTATCCTGCATTGTTTAAAACCTGACCACTGACAATGTCTACTTTCTTATTTATATTGATGGAAATCGAAAAGTACAAAATGTAATATTAAAATGCTAATTCTAGACCCTTGACGAAAATATCTCCATTTCATCTTCTCATCCATTGATTATTTGAAAAAAGTCCATTTATTAAACTTTTAAAATAATTTGATCTTTGGAATTATTTCGAACTTCTGAGAGTATTTTACAGTTTCTTCTTCCTACGTCGATAATTCCCGAAGTGTTTTTCTGTTCATTTTGAATTGGCAACTACAATATTATTATGGCTAAAACCACTAATTAAATTTAATAAACAACAAACAATAAAAGATGAGAGAAAAGCACTAAAATACAATAAGGAAAACATTATAATAGCACACACACATTAATAACCCGAACGAATGAGACGAGTGATAAGAAGAGGTAACACCTGATAAGGAGGTAGGTTGCATGGCCATCTATTGAATCACAAGTACTTAATTTTTTTTATAGAAATGTTATAACATTTCATAAGTAATCTTTTTTTTAATATTCTATAATACTACTGGACTGACTATTTACCTAATACCTAAAATCTAACGTTATTATTAAATAATATATATTCATATTCTATGATACTGCATTCATACCGCATATGCACTTTCGTGCAGACTAAGTTCCGTTTGGACATCTCATTAACTCTCACGAAAGACCCGCAATTTTCCATAAAGTAAATAGGTCGAATACATAAATTAGCCCTTTAAACATTTCTTATATATACAGCAGAGAAAATCTTGGGAAATTAAATAGCTTCATATTAATAAAATAAAATAATGGAAAAAAAATATACTATATATGTAATCGTACTTGATCGTAATTGATCTATTCAGCGTTAAAGTAATTTTTTTTTAGATTAATTTATTGATATTTACAATTATAATAATATTACAACAAGTAAATCTGCTAATATGAACAATATGTCATTAAAAAAACACTTGCGGAGAAACTACCCATCAGTAGCACTCCAATAAATTCTATAGTAGAAGGTCTCGAGTCCATCTTCTTTTCAGACGCCTCGGAGGGTTATCAGGAATAGTAAGGGAAGCAAATTGAGAGACTGGCGGATTCAAGTGTATTTGGAGATTGTCATGGAAGGATAGGTATGTAGTTGGGGCCAAATCAGCAGCATATGGGATATTAAGATCATGATGGATGATTTGTTTCTGACATAATAAGGAGCATTGAGGATTTTACGAAGGATTTTAAATTGTAAGGATTGGATACGAGATGAATTGGATGGTTTAGTAGAGCCACAAAGCTCAACTCCGTATGTCCTAATAGGTCTGGTAACTGTCATGTAAATGAGTCTTTTGTAATTAATTGGGAGCTTAGAGCGTTTGTCCAGTAAATGTTGAAGTAGGCAGTTTCTTGTCTTTTAGTCTTGCATGAGGACAAAGTAAAAATAAAATTAAAAAAAAAAAATGAAAGTTAAAAATAATGTAAAAGATTGAAGATTGAAGAATGTGGATCGAAATATCGGTTTCTAATATATTTAAGGAATTAATTATTTAACTATCACCCGCACTATTTTCTTCCTCCTGAAGTAAAAATATATTAAAATGAAACATGAATTATAACTATCATCAATTGTATAAAATTAATCAACTAATTCAGTAATAATCCTAAGTTAATTTATTTAATCCTAAGTTAAGGGATTGAATCAGTTAATACGAAACAGTTATTAACTGCGTTGAATGCATTTTTGGACTGCCGATGGTTTAATAAAAAGAACGATTGAATGCATTTTTGGACTGCCAATGGTTTAATAAACAGAACGATCGAATGCTTTAAAACAACCGCCAATATATTTTTATAAATAATAATTCAGTTATTAAAAATAATAATTAAAATTATGTAAACTGATGTTATTAATAACTTATTCATAAGATCTATAGCCTGAGTATAAGTGGTAAAGTCGAAGTTTCTTCAAAATGAGTTTCTTGGACATAAGGAAGTGTAATCGTGTTATTTTCGTACAGAATAACGGACCAAGTCAGGGATTGGCTGGGAAATGAGTAATTACTTATGTTAAAACTGCAATTCAAACCTAAAACTACGAAAATAACACTATTCCTCTTAGAGAAGAGAAATCTTAGAAGAAACACATTTTGGAGAAAACTCGACTTAAACACTTATTCATCGAGGCTGTAGATATTATAAGTATTTTTATTTTTCAATGCCAATTGTGAGACACTGACAATTTAATTTATTGGTATTTTCAATATCATGCATTATTGCATATTATAGATATAAGTTCCAGCATCATTTATGTAATTCATTGTGTAATATATTTTATATTTGGAAGAATTGTGTTCATTTGGATTATTGTTCTTCTCTGAATACATCAGGATACATTTTTTAATTGTCTTCGCAAAATTTATGATGGATTAGCCTTCCTGAACGTACTGCGTTCTATTGGACTTAGCTCTGAGGGAGGGAAGTTATGGAGCAGGAGATGGAATCCATTTAGAAGGGTGGCAACCCCTCTTAGCCATTATGCAAATCCCTTCAACCCTTCACTGTCCTCCCGATGGCCATTTTCCAACCCCTCCGGATCACGTCCGTATGCCAGGCATTGTCTAAGCTGACAAAAGGAAGGCTATAACAGAAGGGATGTTCTTTACCGAATGATTTTAACACATAATTAATATCACGCATAAAACAGAAGAATTTAATGTTTTTTTAGGTTGAATATTACATACTTTTTTAATAGAAGATTTAAAATTCTAACAATTTTTTTTATTATAATGATATACAAGAAATTGAAATATAATAGTTATTTATTATTCTAGTTAATTAATGTTAAACAAATAGGAGCGGGGTAGCTCTGTGAGTAATAGGGCGAGTCCTGTGCGGTTCAAATCTGTAAGTGGGAGATAAAGTATTTGATCTGTTAACAGCCGTTAATGGACCGTGGGAGAGACTTGTGGCTTATCCAGTCACTCCAAAGTGGGTACCCTTGAATGGGGAAAAACTTTGCGGGTGAGTGCGATCTCGGCTAAATTAGCTCCCTGCACAACATTTGGCTTATAAGCTGTACAAAATTTCTATTATGCACAGAATCCAAGTTCCAGAAGCTCAATACCCTTATAAGTTGCAGTAATAGAGCATTTATTTTTAATAAATATTTACCGACGGTTTCGATACAAACCTAAACCAGTCAAACTATTTCAAGAATATAATTTACTACCATTAACACATGATGTGATTTTTTCGTGTGTGTGTGTGCGTTCTGATTATACATGGTTGGTATTTTAGAGACTTATGGCTGTGTTATGGCAATATTTCCTATTGCAGCCTATTTTACTTTATAGCTCTTTTTGAGTTTTTAATTGATTACTATTATATACGATTCATCATCAGTAATTAATATATAAATTTATATATAGAAATAAAGTTAATTTAATCCCGGTTCAAATCTGGGCGTATTTGAAAGGGGCTCAGGATGGATTTATACAAAAAAATAACAGATAGCATAAAGTGGAACGTAAAACGGGACTGGGCGTCAGGAATATTCATAAGTCGACCCCAAAATTGATGGGGCGAGGCGTGCATTAGATTGGATCTGGGAATTGACCCTGTCTTTCATTTCTGGCAACGATCGTAAACCTAAGCTCCTCATCAACTCGCGTCATTGTTATAGGAATTATTATGAATAAATTTATTCATGGACATCGCTGTCTGATAGTGGTCTGTCGCTTCTAACTCTTAAAAAGAGGATTTTAAAAAGTTAAAAAAAATCTAGAATTTTATTCACATCGGTGACGAGCAACGAGCTTTTCTATAGAAGGAACCAATGGAAAGCAACTGTAGATATATTTCAAGAAATAATATATTGAATGAATTTACTCTTCAATAGTATTGACGCAAAGGAACAAAATCGAAGTGGACACTGGATGACTTCTTAGAGTCTTAGAAACATTGCGATTTGTCCAAGATCACGTTCAACAGATTTTTTCCTTAATTAAGGGCACTTAGTTTGCAAATACTGTGTGAGCCCGAGGAGAGTCTGAAGATCTCACATGATCACATGATGATGGTAGATCCGTGGCTGTAGAAATTAATAATTGAAATGCCACAGGAGTGTCTTCAGGTCCTGCAGAGTCCTAATAAGGATGTTTATAGATCATTAATTTATCTATCACAGCCGGAATCTTCAGCACAGCAACTTAGCACTCTACACATTACTTCCTGTGTATTACGAACTAATACATTGCTTTATTAAGTACTTGTAGTAAATACAGTTTATTAAGTACATAAAGTAAATACATAATAGGATGGGCAAGATTACACCAAGACATGGGGGAGTGACCACGAAGACAAAATGAAGGACTTGAGGCCAGTGACCTCTCTTTGGATTCATCTCCCCATCTTGTGGTTGGGCTCTTGCCAATTCCTCTCTTCAACTTATTCGTTTTTTTGTTGTTTGTTTTTTTTCTAGAAATCTATTTCAGTTTCGTTCTGTAGCTAAGACTGTGGTATCTGATTACTCTGAATTTAGAAATGAATATTCATTTTTTTCAATTTTCATCATGCGTTTGTAGCTGTATAGAACCCTCAAAGTTACATTTGGCCAATATATCTGCAGCCCAGGTGAATAAGTGGTTAAGTCTAATTTTTCTTCAAAGGTACTTTATTATGGGGATCAGAATCGTGTCATTCTCGGAGTTGGCTTGGAATGGAATTGTAATACGAGAAATTACTCCTTTTCATGCAAATACTTGACTTGGCCCGTTATTCCATTCAAAATAGCACGCTTCCAGTGCCTTAAGTACAAGAAACACATTTTTATGAAACCTTGACTTATTCAGCGGGGCTGTAGATATATTTTCCAAAACACTTGAAAATTGATCTCAAGTTCCAGAACTTCCTTTAACCATTAAGTTCCATTATTCTCCGAAGCAATCATAATCTATATAAAATGCGATGTATATGGAAGAGTTTTAACGAGCAAGAAATGGGGCTCAAAAAATTATTGAATAGCATCATTTTTATTTCATTAAATTATTTTTTATTGAGAGCTTCCCCAAAGTTGGGGTTTTCTCTTTACGGTAAAATCTTTATTTTCAGTCTTTCAAGAAGCTCTTAGTTCTCTCCCCCTGAGCAAGGTTGTGCTTACCTTGATTTCCAAAAACATCTTCAAGGATCCTTCATATTTCAGTCTTATAGCCAAAAACATATTGTAGCTTGACATCAAGTGATAGTCTTCTATTCATCTCTTAAGTGCGAAATCTCTATTCGTACCACCCTTTAATAACAAATATTATAATTATTATATAACCACAAATCACAACAGTTTAGACGTTTTTCTGGTTTAATTCTGATTTTAAAAATATATTTAATCAGATATTTTAGTAAGAAAATTCAAGAAGTTAGCATTAGACTAGCATGAGTACTTAATGTGATGAAGTACATTCATCTACTGATGAAATCAATTAAGACATGCCTAATCTTTATTTATTTATTTTTTTCAATTTTGCGTTATCACACTAAATACTCTAGTCTTTTCATCATTGTTTTCTCAAAATTATGGTTTGTAATTATTATCATTGAATAATAAGTCCAGTGTATTAGATAAGAATAATTATTAATTATAGTTTTGACTTAGAGTGTTTCATATGTAACCCTACAGTACGATAATTTTAAAAAACATTCTAGAAACGGGACTAACTAGTTTAAAAAAGTCCTTAAATTCGTAACCCCCAGATTTTTATTTTTAGGTTTTTGCGGTGGGTTAGGAGGAACTCAATACTTGTCCCTAATAATTATTTAGTCTAAAGGATCCCAAAGTGAAAACATGAAAATAACATTTTTTTTCTCTTAAAAAATTATTAGATCTGTTTGGCTCGAAACATATTATTTCTCAATATATCATAGCAATTAAAGTTCAGAAAGTTTCTTAAAATCAATTCTAATTCTCGGGATCAATAGACAGATTGTTTCCTGAATTACCTACATTTTGACAAACCTGACAAAAGCAACATGAAACATAATTTTCAGTTAAAACTGTATAAACTATCTCAAATATCCTTCCGGATATGGGTTGAAGAAAGCTATAGGACATGTTTTGCAAATCACACAAAGTCAGAATATCCAATCTCCAGTCCGTTCTATATTTGAAGCGGGCATTGAACCAATCAACTTTTATGTTCATGTCTAGTAAATCCGTTACTTTCAATGCCCCGGATTGCATTATGGAATTATTCATTATTGGCGTAGGAAATACAAGTCGGAGTTGATTTTGCTGAACTTGTTTTGTGGATATGACAGGGGAAATACCGCAACTAGTGGTTAAGAAAAATTCAATAAGAAAAGAAATGAAAAGATGCTGACAATCCTAACGTTCCCAGGAAAGTCATGGATTAACGTTGAGAAGAACAAGAAGAGGATCTAGAACGTTAACGTTCAGAATCATGCACATCATCAGCAGGATGAGCAGATGTACGTTCACCTGCTATTGCCTCAGAAATATATATTTATACCATAAATAGTAGGCAGAAAAAAAATCTGTACCACTTCAAGCCGTGAACGGGACTGGGGTTCAGTACATGGTAAAGACTGTACTGTTTCCTGGACAACGGTTCTGCAAAGAGCTGACTTGTCCTAGCCTAGGCCATGGCTCAACCAGCGTTTGTAGCTTTCCTCCCTACAGTAAAATAGGGTACCCTATTTTTATAATATTTTATAGAGGCTGGGTGAGCCCCAGCAGGGTCCTAGATCCTACATAATCCATGTCCGGTTGCAAACAGACTAAATAAAAGTCTTGACCACAGCGGGATTTGAACCCGGATTTCCAGCATGGCAACTCAGTGCTATACCACTGAGCCACTCCGCCCCCTAGTATAGGCATTAATTTATCCGCTCCATAGTGGGCAAAAACAAATTATAAACACTTTAAAAAAACAAAATAAAAAAAATTTCCCATTTGCAAGAAAAATTGACTATGAAAACTACGAGTATAATAAAAGTACAAACAACCATCATAATCGAGCTAAGCGAAGAGCCGCATGTCAGAAAGTATACCTCTAAAAAGTATCTAAATCAATAAATAAATATCAATATACTCTAATCAGAATATAAAGATAAATTAAACCCCTTTCCTATAAATAAAAACAGTTTTTATTAAACGAATGAAAGAATTACAGAAGGGCGTATAGTATTGCTCTGAAATAAAAGTGGAGTAACTGTGCGCATCACAACAACGAAGTTTAATCGCTAAGAATATTTACCTTGGTAAATATGTTATCAAACCGTACTGTTATGTTAACTGGGGCTGAATTATCCTAAAGTGTATGGGTTTGACTTCCTGGTACAGTAAATAAGAAACGATTTTTTTTAACAATGCAACCCACGAAGAGTCTTGGGCCCACTGCATAGTACAGATTGTGCTGTTTTTGAGACTAAGTTGCAGGAAAGTGATTTATATAACACTCACTCACCAAGTTTTACCCGAATTGAGGGCACCAACTTTTTAGGGACTAGGTGAGCCCCAGGAGGTTCTCTCCCACTGGGTCCATCCACGGCTATAAACAATAAATAAACTACCCCACAACCATGACCATAAGCTATACCTTCCACAGTGTTTTAATTACTTAATTTTAATTTTATAGTACTTTACTAACCTCTTAAAATGGTTAAATTTAAATTTAAATTTAAAAGTTAGTCAGTATTTTTATAAGGTAAAATAATACACAAGGAATACTTTTGCGTGCATGATGGAATAACTGTTGAGTTGAGGACAGGACACGCCCACTAACTGCGGGGGTATTACATCTCTTACTTTTTCCATTTCAGAAGCCATTAAAGCGTTTTCTTCCTGACAATACTTTCTACTGGCTTTAAATTCATATTGCATTCTTGGTCCCATTAAATGCCCTTTGTATATGCAATAGCTGTGCCAGTAAACCCAAGATAGCTGGTCTATTCAATACATGGTAGGGACTTTACTGTTTCTAAGACAAGGGTTGTGCAGACATTGCACCCTCGACGGCTTTGTTTTCCCCCAATTAAGTATTCCTACTTTTCAGAGGTGACCCCCTAGGAGGTCTGCAGATCCCGCAGGGCCCATATATGCCCGTTAACCGTTTAAATAATTTAACTGCCACAGCCGGATTTGAAAGCTCAGCTCTGCACCACTGATATTATAACCCTATTCCCTGAATGAAATTAAATAAATGGATACAGCAACAAGGATGTTTTTCTTAATCCCTATATCGTAGCTGTCCTCAAATTCCCTATATATTTTGAAAACTTTTTTTAATAGTGCGTAAGTCAACCTTTAGAATGCGTTTCCGTTACTAACTCATTTTTCACAAAAAGTTTTCAATAGGCGTTATTGTTTTGACAGCGGCAATATACTAATAATTCTTTTTGTTTATTTCAGAATGACTTTTTATAATAACAGCTAATTAAAACAATATTCTTCAGAGCTTTGGAGAAAAAATATATTGAGGATTAAATAGCAGTAAAAAAAAAGGAATTTACAAGAAGCAATAGTAGAGTCGCTGAGTGGTAGAGCACTGAGTTGTCATGCTGATAATCCTGGTTCAACTCCCGCTGCCGGAAAGATTTTTGTTTAGCCTGTGAGCAGCCGGAGATGGACCCTATGAGATCTAGGACCCTCCTGGGGCTAACCCAACCTCTACAAAGTGGGTATCTAGGACAAACCACCTCCCTGCACAACCGTTCTCTATGAAACAATACAGTCTCTACCTTTAACGTAACTAGAGTTTTTTCATGGGGGGGTTAACCCCCCACCAGTCAACCACTCCGACGTATAACTCCCTTCAAAAAAGATGCCTCGTAATATAGGTATAATTTATATTATACTATAATCATGTAGCTTCAAATTAAATAAATATATTATAATTTTTTATAAATGTTATTTTGGAAGTAATAAATGTTATTTTTGGAAGGACAATCAAGAAATAGCTTTTAAATACAAGTAACCTTATTTATTAGTTACAATAACTTACTCAACTATAGTATTGCTTAGGGAACTTTCTAGACCCATCCAGACTTTACTTCTAGATTCTAGAGAATTGTCTAAACTGTTCTTACATTTGCGATCTTATTGTTGCCGCTAGATGCCCCTACTGCAGCTATAATAATGTAATTAATTGTAAATAAACAGTATTACGTTTTGGTTTGTCATTATAGTGTACCTTTTATTCATTAAAAAAACTGTGTTTGCACTTTCTTTGTTGTGGTTTTGACCCATACTTCTTTGAAAAAGTCAAATCCCTCAAATTTTTATTTCTTTTGAATTGCTACTTACAATTTTTTTTAAATTTCTTCTAAGCAATGGGGGGGTTACATCCCCAATAACCCCCCCTCGTTACGCCTATGGTCTCTACCATTTACTGGACCCCAGACCCGTTCACAGCTTGTACTGCTACAGTTTTTTTTTTAATAGTACAGTGCTAATATGAAACTTGATGAACTAAAGCATGAACATACTGTATTAAATAAAAAACTAATGTAATCTAATACTGCAGTCAATACATAAAAAATATAGTAAATAATCCAAAGTATTTCGATGATAATATCGACGGAGATCAACAGAAACCGGTTATGTATTATCTTCATCAGATATTCCCAAGGTACCCAAGGATTCCTTCGCAATAAAAAAAAAATCAATTTAGCATTTTGATTAGTTTCTTGGAAATTTAACGAAGGATGGAGAGAGACTGAGCTATCTGAGAATTTATCTGATGCCCTAAGACTGCCTTGTCCACTCTTGACGTGCCGCGTCACATAATGAGCTACATTTATAAGACCGGGCCCTTGCTCTGAATTAGCCCTCATTTCCATATATACTGTTCTTGTTTCATTTCCACCTCTCTCGGATTAAACTCGGAGCCCATTTGTATGTATTAGAGCCGAGACGAGGGCGTATATTATATAAAATACGCTTATGCCTTGAGTTTTTTATTACATTCTACCTCCTCTTCTTTATGTATCGGGTCCGGCCCGTTGAGGGATACGTAATGTATGCACGGTATAATCGGGAGGGTGGGGATAACACCGAATATGGAAAGTCACCTAAGGCCTAGGAGATGTTTGATAAATAGGTAGGCTCCACGTGTTAGCAATTGGAGTTCCACGTGTACAAAACCTGATTTCCCCAAGAAGATTGTATTTTCCGATAAAAACCTCCCAAAGAGGGATTTCGTTCCTTAAGGTAGCCCCTAACTTCCGGGCCATTTGTTTGATTGGTCCGAAGATTGCCTTATTTATTTTTTTTTTCAAGAACAGCCAGCTTCAGTTTGATGGTGTATAACTAAAGTCCCTGGCCAGTGGACAGATTCGTTCTTGTTACATGTTTGCATTATCTTTTTGTTTGCGAATTAATGTAAATCGAGTTTAAATATTAGTTTTATGGGTAAGTTAGTTATCTGATAATAATATAAAATAGTTTCGAAAATAAATCTTTATTTTTTTTAAATATTTAGTGGTGTCTCCCTATTTACACCTTATTTTACATATTGATGAAAAAAACTATCAAAATAGTTAAAACATATGATGATAATAAACTTACCGAATGCGACTTGAATTTAATGAAAAAGAAACAATAAATCCACAAAAATTTCAAACACAAATTATGCACGCCGTCACTCGTAAAACAAAATAGCTATGTTTAAACTACTATCATTACTAAAAAAAATGCTTTAAAAAACTTATAACAGTGTTGTCATTACTTAAAACAGCAATTTATTAAGACACGCGATTTTATTATATCAAAAAAATTAGGAACAAACAAAAACAAAATAATCTTTCTAGGTGGTCACATTAATATGGCCAGGGACTGTATAGTCTATAGAAAAGCATAAGAAAATCTTTACCATCAGAAAAAATTTGATAAATTAAAATAACGAACAGAATTATGAATTTGAATTTCAAATAATGCCGAAAAATATTGTGATTTACACGAGAAAATAAATATTCAGAACTTACTAAACATAATTTGTTATTACTAAAATCTATGTTCTTAATTACGTCCATATGAAATAATACATTTGCCTTTTTTTATAAGTTCTTTAAGTTACTTAAATAGAGAGGATTTTCCAATCGAAAGAGGGATTCGTCAGGGCGATCCTTTATCACCTGATCTATTCAACGCGGTCTTGGAAGATGTTTTCAGAAACCTTCACTGGGAGAATTTTGGGATAGACATTAATGGTAACAAACTATCAAATCTGAGATTCGCCGATGATGTACTTCTCATTTCACACTCACCATCTGAACTGAAGAAAATGCTAGAAGAGCTAGTCCTAGTAGGAAATGAGGCTGGGCTGGAGATAAATTTTAACAAATCAGTCTTAATGACAAATGCCGAAGAAGAAGAAATATTTCTCGGTACCAGCAAACTCCAATGGGTTAAAGAAACAATCTACCTAGGGCAACTCATATCATTTGCAGATAAATCCAAGAAAGAGGTGAATAGAAGGATTAAAATAGGATGGTCCAAATTTTGGTCACACAAAAATATTTTTAAAAGCAACATGGCCATACATCACAAGAGAAAAGTTTTTGATGCTTGCATTATTCCCTCTTTAACTTATGGATGCCAAACTTGGAGCCTAAATAATGATATATCCAAATCCCTAGCAACCACTCAGTGTGCAATGGAGCGAAGTATGTTAAGGAAAAGTAGAAGGGAGAAAATAAAGAAGACAGAACTACGGAAGCTGACTGGTACGCGCGATATTCTCAAGGCAGTATCTGATCTTAAATGGCAGTGGGCTGGACACATTGCAAGAATGGCATCAACACATTGGGCTAAGGCAACAACGGATTGGTATCCAATACACCGCACTGGGAGAAGAGGGAGACCAGCTACGAGATGGCGGGACGACATACAAAACTTCATAGGAGTATTATGGCACCGTTCGGCTTGGAACAGACGTAGCTGGGGTAAATTGGGAGAGGCTTATGCCCAAAGAAGGGCCTTTTTTTCTTTTTAAAAAATCTTGTAAATATAAAAAAAATATGTAAAAACTGTACATAGAAGAAAGAGGAAAAAAATAAAGCTTATTATTATTATTATAAGTTCTTATAAGCTGGATCCTGTGATGTTCATAGAAGTATCAAAATAATTACTTACGTGTTATATATCTTTAGGCCCAGTTAATAAGCAGGTAAGTCGAGTTTCCAAGTTCTCAAAACGAGTTTCTTGTACTTATGGAAGCCGAATCTTGTTATTTTCGCATAGAATAAGGCTAAGTCAAGCATCCTCTTGAAAAGGAGTTATTTCATATATCTCAACTCCATTTCAAGCAAAAAAATACGTAATGACATGATTTCGCTTCCCTCGATACAGTTAAGTCTTAGACAAAATTCGACTCAAACCACTTATTCACTGGAGCAGCAGATATAGTCATACCACAATTTACTTTATACCATCGGAATGTCGATTAAACAAATTGTGGCTTTTATATCAACAGTTAACATATCCGCTTTCAATTATTTAGACAATTATTTAGTTTATCTAACGTCCTTAAATTCTAGTTTAAAAAATAAATATAGCAAGATTATTACAAAAATTGCATTATTCATTAATAAAAAGCTAACTAAGAGCTACTAAAAAGCTCAAAAGAAACATAAAAGACTTGTTGGAAATGTTTAAATGTAGAATGTAAAAGACATTAATGGAAAAATTCCAACCCAAAAGCCCCAAGTCTCTAAACAAAAAACCAGCAACAAAAATAATAATAATAATAATAATAATAACTGATAATATATTGCCAATCCAGAACAGACTTTCAGGACAGAAATAGGAAAATGGAAAGAGAATAAAGCAGGTCCAAACCTCAAAATACAACTAGACACTAGCCTGAGAAAACATCCCACCATCTATCAAGGGCCAAATACAACTATTCGAGTTGATTAGTTTCTCATTATACTTGTTTAAAGTAATTAATTAATAATAATTAAAATATATGCTTTCTGCTTTATCATTATATAGCGCATATAAATTTTGTTTTGTTATTTATTCGAGCTTTGTTTGAAATTGGCTAAATTACTTTTCATGGTTAGATTAATATATCCAAGGTTGAACGCGAATCCACTAAAAGAAAAGTGCATTGATAAAAAGAGTTACCGATAAATTATATTGGTGAATGCCATCATATATTTCTCTTATGTTATTAAATAACGTTTTTTATACTGCATTCTTATTGCACCAACTCAGTGAGGTGAAAGTTCCTAGAGCAACAGAGGAATCTACTTCTTATAAAGAAATCCCTAGCCCAAGATGGAGGTAAATCGTCTGACAGTCCCGATGCCTCCCCTCCATAGATCATCTGGAGAAGATTAGGCCTTGTAGGTCCCACCGTGGTCCTCAACAGCTGCAACCATCATGTTTTATCATTGGCCACAATCACGACGTCTACAGAGGCTTTCTTTTTTGTTTTAGTCATTTTTAGAACTACAAATCTTAATTAAATTAAGAGTGGAATTTCGAGTGACTCCAAACCATATATATATAAAAAACAAATGAAATACATATAAATATATTAAAGTGTTTAGCCTTGATGATGGCCTAAAACATATGCTGAAAATGAATAATTTGCACTTATTGTGTGTAAAATCGATAGATTACACCGACTTTACTTAAAATATCACAAACCATATATGAATTCTCTTATTTAAGATACCCCAACAAAGTCATTTCCATTTTGTATAGGTTTTAATATTTATTAAATTAGTTTCGTAATTAAGATTTAAAATAAAAAATTATTACAAAGAAATTAGTGGAGAAGTTTCAAAGAAAAAGCTTTAATTCTCTGGATTAACAGGAAATAAAAATAATTGGGGGTTGCATTTGGGTCTCGGTGGTGGGTGGGATGATTTTTCCGGTTAGTGTCTTGTTGGAGTGTCAGGTTTTCATTCTTTTTTTGATTATAATTATTCTCTTTCAGCCCTGATAATGATTAAAATGGCGGAATAATGGAAGTCAATTCAACTTCAACAGAGAGATTTGTCTTATTCTTCCTGCTATTAAAATGAACAGAATAATACTTATGGAACAGCCGTCATCAAAAGAAGAAGCTGTGAATAATTCCAAAGATGCAATTGTGTGAAAAAGGTCATCAAATAATATATATCCTGATAAGGAAAGAAATGGAAATTTTTAAAATTTAAAATGTAGGAAAAATATTGATATAAGAAGAGGGGTTAGTTGCTGGGGGAGGGGGGTTAGAATTATCATTTTATTATTACATTTTTATTTCCATTAATAGGAATTAGAAGGTAGGTGTTATTATCTGTATCAGAATTATCAGTGTTCAGACTATAAACCATGGTGGATAACAGTCCCTGCAGACCGGCTAATACACAAGTACCATACTTAATTATATAGCAATCTGATAATATAAATACATAGATACAAAATAGATACATATATTTACGATAATTAGTATATCCCCTGGAGTTTCCGTTAACACAACAATGACATGCTAGGCATGAGGAAGTACAATGCTGAGCAGTAAATCTTCCCATGCTACTGTCTTACTTTAAGTGATTAGGGGACTAGATCTCTCGTCCAGCCCTTTTTCAATTTCCTCCAAGTGCTCCCAGGCACGCCTCTTTTTCTCTTCTTTTGTATTAGTCTTTTGTTGTGTCCGTATGATATGTAATAACTAAAACGTACGTAAGTAATACATTACTACATAATAGCTAATCGATAATTAGATATGTATTCTAAACGACATAAAAATAATTTAAAATATTTTGTATTGAAATAGTCATGAGATTTTCGTTTTAGTCCAACAGCAAGAGAAGTTATTTCTGTTTTTGTATTTTCTAGTTTAATTATTTCATTCATATGCATGTTAATGGGAAGCACCACCAGTTGATAAGTCAACGGATGGATCCTGTGGGATCTAGAACCTCTGGGGGGGGGCTCACCCAGGCTCTATACCCTGGATCTTCTAAAGGTTAGCGTTACAAACTACTAAGCCCAAGATAGCGGGTTCGTAGCCCGGCAGGTGGCCCTAGGATTTTTTTAAGGGAGTAAAAAGTCCTTAGTTACGCCGTCCTTGAGAAGGGACGTTAAACGGGGGATCCCGAGCCTGTACGATGTCAGATACTCGCTAAAAATTCCTATCCTAATTAAACCTGGATAGCCAAAATTTAGTGCTCCCAATGTAGCACCATCCGATTTGCCATAGCAGCATAAAGTGACGTTAAATGAACAAACAACAACAACGTGGGTACTCTTAATGGGGGGGGAGAACATAGCGGTTGGCCATGATCTCAATCAAACCACCTCTCTGGACCTAGAAACAGTACATTCTAAACGAAATATCAAAAATTGACTTTTTCAAATTCTTGTTTAGTATAGCCAAACAATTTAGTCTAGTAATATAATTTGTCTTATTTCTCATGGTTTTAGTCCGGTTCTGAACTTGAATCATAAAGAATTTCTTGATGTGAAAAAGTCGATTTTTGAGTTATCTGCTTTTGATCCTGTACGCCTCATTTATTGAAATAGTGATGTGTTTAAAAACAATGTACCACTACCACACTTTTTGTAACCCAGATCCCAAAATACCCATTCCCGGCAGTTTAACAGATTAAATAAATTCTGTCACAGCTCGATTTGAATGCAGTACCTTCACACATCCGATACTCTCTTACTCAGCCACTCCGCTCCCAAGAACTAATAATTTTGGGTCTTTTTAACATTCATTCCTTCGTCCTCTTATGACTGATGCTTAATGGAATCATTAGCAGAGTATATCCGGCCATTTTCTTCTCTTCCCCTCAGTTTTAAAAGGATTTTTATGGAATAATAAACCTGCGAAATGAAAAAATGCACTGATGACTCTATTACGCCCATCGATATAAAAATAAATCCAGATAGTAAAGGAAACGAACCGAGCCTTTATAGGATTGGAGCTGGGAGTGCTTTAGCCCGTACCTCGCCCTTCCTGGCACTAAGGGCTGCTCCTTACTTCAGCCTTACTTAGCAATCTCATCACTCCCCCTTTACATTATTTATAAAGGGATCAGGTGTCCCGTCATGGAGAATCCAGAGAGGTTTGAAGAAGGGATCCAATATACTATAGAATAGTGCTCGAAATATAATACATAAATGATGTCCTTTTATCAAGCAAAGAGCTTCCACCCATCTATGAAAAGGAAAATAAAATTGGCTAGATTAGAAAAATCATATTTCAAGAAATAATGTATTATTCAGTTTTTGTTTTTGAAGCTTAAAAAGATGTTGGAAAACTTGAGATAAAATTTCAAGTAGAGCCCCGGAGAATAAATAGTTAAGTAGAATTTTCTTAGAAATGAGTTTCTTAAACTTGGGGATTCGAGATATTTTAGTAGTGAATAAGACTTAGGCCAGTTTTTGCCTTGAAAATAATTTATTACTAACATTGCAACTCAATTTCTAGTCAAAAATTACAAAAAAGGACAGGATTCCGCTCCCTCAATTCAGTTAACTCTCTCTGGACAAACTTTGACTTAGCCGCTTATTTACCGAACCTGCAGATATAACCACTAGTTGAGATTTTTCTTTATTGTAACATTATAATTACTTATAATGTTATAGTGTCAGAATTGATGGGTGAAAATTGTTGACACGGACATGTTTCCTTTGTGTAGTTACCAAGATTTTATTAGGAATCTTGTAGGTTAATAATGCTCAAATTTAATTTCGATTTAATAAAACTTATTGGTTTACTCAGCTAATTATAAAAGAATATTGTAAACTGTTTGGAAGAATATTTTTCTGTCATCAACGTTTTCTAATCAGTATTTATTGGCCTTGAAGTGGTTGTATTCCTAAACACCATTTCGTCTATTATCTCATGCCATCCATTTTTGGTCATTTATTAGTGACACAGATGTATATAATTTCTTCATTATTGTTGTTTGTTCATTTAACGTCACTTTTTGCTGCTATGGCTAATCGGAGGATAGGGATTTTTAACGAGTACTGTCATCGTACAGGCTCGGGACCCCCGTTTAACGTCCCTTCCGAAGGACGGCGTAACTAAACAATTTTTACTCCCTTTAAAAATTCCTAGGGCCACCTGCCGGGCTACGAACCCGCGATCTTGGGCTTAGTAGTTTGTTACGCTAACCACTAGACCACAAGTCGCCCCGATCTTCATTAGGGCTAAACACTATTCAATATTTTGATATGGTGAATGCTGTATTAATATTTTTGGGGACATTTTTGCCGTATGAATCGTTGCTCTAGCAGATTTGTCTACTTTCAACAGGAAGTTTTTAAGTGAGCTCAAAACAAACCAACAAAGAATATTTCAACAACTAGAGATAATTTTTTTTAAAATAGCTAGCAGATAAAAAAGGTTTCTTTAAAATGTAATGTAACCAATTTTTTAAGAAAATATAATAAAGAATTAGAAAAAATAGGAATGTAGTCCCGTGTTCGGTCGGCCATGCTCTCCTTAACGTTAATCACGTGACTGAAAAAAAAAGAAAAAAAAAGGAAAAAACTTGACACCTTCGAGACACGTAACTGAGTAGATCTAGACTATATCCAGGCTAGGTAGAGTGTTTTTCCATGTCCGTCCACAAAAAAAAGATCTGGAGAAAAACATTTCGGTTCCCCGTCCACCATCCACCGACCGCCATGTTCCCCACTAAATCAGGGGACCTGGGTAACCTCAGGAACGAACCTTAGGTAAATATACGTGCGTGTATTTACGTCAAGTTCCCGTGGGAGTGACGTGTGGTTTGGGCCGTATCTTATCTTAATGGAGACGGAAATATCCCGGGGGGGTGATCTAGAGTGTTTGGCCCCACAAACCTCAACGATATGTCAAACGTCTACGATAAACAGGGACATCATAAACCGTTTACGGCTGGCGATAAATTATTGGGATCTCGACCTCATAATGGCTTTATTTGACGTCTTTACAAGAGGATAATGTTACGTTCGTCAGGCCAGGCGTTTTTCCTGTATGTCACAGGTGTTCATCATCATCATGATCATCGTGGAAAATATATTACATCCACTCAGGTATCAAATTATGTATGATGCATATATACAACATTTAGGCTTCACCTAGTCCAATTTCATTAAAAATTACATATAAACAAAAAAATCGTGTCCATTAAGTGTCAAAATTGTAATTTCTAAATCCATTATATCATTCTTATCTTATATAATAATCTCCTCCAAATAAGCTTATTCATAAATTTTAGAGTGTTTATGTTATTATTACAAGATTTCAAAACTATCAACAGTCAAATACCCTTGAATAACTAACCATGCGTTAGGATTACTCGAAGTCTAAATCCTGAATTAACCGAACCTACTATATATTTCATATCATTCGAAAATAAATAGAACAGTCTTAAATCGTTAAACATTTACCTGTACTCGATAGATCCCCTAGCAAAAAAAAAAAAAACACAAATCACTACTGCAAGAACTTTTTCAATTATGTGTTTCTTATTTTCCTATTTTTTTTTTTATTTATAATTTTAAACTTTTTAGAAAACTAAACATTTCTGGGAAACTTTTATTTTTAAAGAAAACGACATTTTTTTTTTTTTTATGAAAGACGAACTCAATAGACAGGAGCTTAAGGTACCCTTAGAGTGTAGAGTTCAAAGTTGCTATACTGAAGGCCCCGGCTTCAAATCCTGCTCTGGCAGATGAATTATTTTATATGCTAACAGCCATAGATGGTCCCTAGGGAATCAGCATACCTCCTGAGGCTTAACCAACCTCTGGTGCATTTAATTGGGAGGGACCTAGCTGTTGATCGTGATTTCGAATCCATAAATGTTGTCCTAGAAACGCCTTTACGATGTACTGAATCCAGTACTGGATCTCCGGATTGTAGTGGTATAAATTTTTTTTTTTATTATATGTAATATATGAAAAATAACTTCTAAATAAATAGAAAAGTATATACGAGTGAGCATCTGAACGCCTAGAAAATATCCATCAGAGATCCTCAAATGACAAACTGTTGTGAGAGGATTGTAAATCACTGAGAAGCGGCAGTACTATTAAAAGTAGATGGGACATTTTAATGATTGCGTTAAACAAGCAATTAAGATTTTAATCTAGCGGTATCGCGTGCTCCTATCGGAGCCATAACTGAAGGATATAGCCGTTTAGAATCCATTAATTTCCAACACAGTTTCCATATTCCTACGGCTACCCGCTCACTGATTTTATACTTAATACTTAGTATTTATCACTCGGCTCTTAGTAGCCCTCCGCTGGTATAAATCTAATTTTATTGTCTACTCCACGCTCAGATGTAAATTACCGCTAGAGCATGAATGAGCTTAAAGAAGAGACGTATCCATTCATACAGGCAGTCGGAAAAAAATGGTCGTAGAGGAAGTGAATTTCATACGAAAATATTCTTGGCACTGGTGTAACATACAAAAATATCAAAATTCTTAAGTTTATGAACATGCCAAGTCATTACTTCATAAGGTTTTCAAGCAGCCAATATTGCCAGTACCCAGAGCTTTAAATATGAATAATTCTAATTATGGGCTCTAAACTGTTTTTTTAGATAAATTTATTAAAAAATAACAAAAAAATATTTAAAACAAAAACACTTGCGGAGAAACTATCCAAGGGTAGCACTCCAATAATGAGTAGAAGGGATCGAGGCCATTTCTTTTGAGACGCCTCGGAGGGTTTTCAGGATTATTATGGGAAGCAAGTTGAGAGACTAGCGGATTCAAGTGTGTATGGAGCTTGTCATAGAAGGATAGGTATCTAGTTTGGGCCAAATCGGCAACATATGGGATATTAAGATCATGATGGATGAGTTTGTGACATAATAAGGAGCATTGAGGATTTTACGAAGGATTTTGGATTGTAAGGATTGGATACGAGATGAATTGGATGGTTTAGTAGAGCCCCAAAACTCAACTCCGTATGTCCAAATAGGTCTGATAACTGTCATGTAAATGAGTCTTTTGTAATTAATTGGGAGCTTAGAGAGTTTGTCCAATAAATGCTGAAGTAGGCGAAAACTCATACAAGACTGAAAAGACAAGAAACTGCTCGACGAGGATAAACTGTTAAAAAATTATGTAAAATGAAGTATTTTCATGAGACACAGTAACTAGATAAGAAAAATTGAGCTTGTTTTTTCAGGATATTTTAAAAATTAGGTAGTCTACCTCGTAGTCTGCCAGTGCCCAAATATACCGATTATCTAGGTTTCACATACTAGCTGACTGAAAAAAAAAAAATATATATGTTGGAAACATAATTTAAACCTGTACCACTGCAATCCATGAAGGCTATGGAATAAACTACATGATTGGGGCTATACAGTTTGTAGGACAACGGTTGTGCAGGGAATTTTTTTTTTTTTTAAGAGGGGTGAAATCACACATCGAATTTTCCCCCAAGTAAGAGTATCCATTAGGGAGCTGAGTGGTTCAGTGGTACAGCACTGAGTTGCCATGCCGGAAATCCTGGTTCTAATCCCGCTGCAGGCCATGATTTTTATTTAGTCTGTTTCCAGCGGGAGATGGATCATATGGGATCTAGGATCTTCCTGGGGCTCACCCAGCCTCTATAAAGTATTATAAAAATAGGGTACCCAAAATAAGGGGGGGAAATCTGGCGGTTGAGCGTGACCTAGGACAAGTCACCTCCTTGCAGAACCGTTGTCCATGAAACAGTACAGTCTCTACCATGTGCTGAACCCCAAACCCTTCATGGGTTGTAGCGGTACAGATTTTTTTTTTTTAAAGAGTATCCATTGTATGGAGGTTGGGTGGACCCCAGGAGAGTCTGTAGATCCCACTAGGTTCATCCATGGTAGATAGCGGATTAAATTTATCTGCCACAGCCAGATTTGAACCTGAAACCTTCAGCCAAGGTACCCTAATCCAAAACAGCACAATTGTTCTTACGTGGAGTATCAAACTTTCCCTATCAGAGAATATCAAGAAGATCGAAAAGCGAATATTAGGAAGAATTGGTGGCCCAAGAATGTTATATGGGAGCTACAGATTGGTTTCGGATAAACAAATTGGTTTCAAAGGGCACAAGACTTGGAAATAACAATGTGGAAACAACGACTAAGTTTATCCAGGCACACGGTGAAAGAGGATCCCATAAATATTAATAAGGAAATATGAAATAAGATATACAACCTGAAAAACCAGAGTAATGCTAGGCAGATGGATGAAGAACTTAAAAGACTTGGAATTAATGATGAAGACTGTCTAGACAGAGAGATATTTAGGAGCCGACTCAAAAGCAACAGGGTCCTTTTGGAAGAGAGAACGAAGCATTTGGGTGGATGAAGAAGAGAAGAAATTTGGAGGGAATGAAGGATTATTAAAGGATAACAAAGAAAGAGGCAAACACATTTCTGCGTGGTCTTTTGTTGTCCGGTTCGCAAAAAAAGATAATAATAATTTAAAAACTAAAAATAAACTTAGATAATGACATGAGGGTTTGACAATATTAAAATAAGCCGAGAGTTTTTATCCCAAGCTCTATAAAGAGAGAGGTGACCGTGGCTGGAGATATAACGGGTCGCTGGAGAACTGGTTCTGGAGGGGCAGCTCTCTCGACCAATCAGGAGCCTTCTTTCACTCAATTAGCCTGGAATCTTCCTCAGGCCCTTATTAGTTACCGACATCCGGATCTTAAGAGCAGGGAATTCGTTTCTTGTTTCCGTTCGAGGAAATGGTGGCCATCGCGAGTTATGGCTTCATCTATATAAGCACTAATACTGATTTAAGATGGTATTCAACTGTTTGTTTTTTCGTATGCGCTATACAATTTTTCCCATGAATTATTAATAATTATCTTAAACTACAAGTATCCAATTCTTAGAATCCAAAAGACTTTATAACTTAATACGGATGAAATATTATTTTTTAATTCACCGTTTCAGGCTCAACACTTACTAGACAAACGCTGTAAGCTCCCAATTAATTACAAAAGGCTTATATACATGACTATTATAATATCTATTAGGAATTACTGAGTAGAGCTATGGGGCTCCACTAAGTCATCGAATTCCTCTCGTATCCAATCCTTATAATCCAAAATCCTCAATGCCCCTTGCTTCGTTACGAATAAATTCATTCGTAATGACCTTCATATGCATTGCTGATTTGGCCCGAACCCAATACCAATCTTTTCATGAAAAACGTCATTCCCACTCAAACGCACTAGTTTCAAACCTTACAACCTCTTCAATTCCTGACAATCCTCCGAACCAGATATTTATACAACCATTCCCTTCGCAGAGTGACGCATTTAAAATATATTTTTTTAAAAATACTAAAACATATATCTTAAGAAAAAAAAACTATTTTTAAATTTCTCTATATTTATAGCCTTTAGCCTCCACCTGTCACATCTTACAGTCATTCGTCATAGTTTCTCGAAGTCGTATAAAGAAACCTTTAAGGGTTAGATTTACCGCCACCGCCACCGAAACACAAACGGTCCCAATAAAAAGGGCCATAAAAGCCTATTGAGCTATGCAGGCCTGTTGGGGCTAATGAATTTATGTTACCAGTGGAAAGAGCTGCTAGACCAAGGAGGATGTGTAACACGGTGAGTAGTACAGTTACCATAGGGTGGACGACTATATTTATATTTATGTTTTTTTATTGTGATTATTTAAATATGTTTGTTTTGATAGATAAATATTTCTAGCATATACAATATAGATATACATGAGACTTTCTGATATTAACTAACTTGGTGACTTATTACTATTGGCAATCATTATAACTTATTGACTATTGTACATCTAACTGAGATACTTCTGTTCTTACATACTATAAACTTCTACTAAATAAAATACTAATTCTCAACTCTCTAATCTCTCTCTCTCTCTCTCTCTCTCTCTCTCTCTCTCTCTCTCTCTCTCTCTCTCTCTCTCTCTCTCTCTCTCTCTCTCTCTCTCCCTTCCTGATCTTAGTGCTAGTATAAATACATAGAAGAGTTGATGTCAAAGAAGTTACATTAGAAATTTCACAACTTAGGGGTTTGGGACCCTCAACTTTACGCAATAACCTTAATCAATCCTTTGACTGTACGATTCGTGAAATGGGGAAGAAATACTTTGCCATTTAGGAAATAACATTGAAAATCTTACTTTCATATTAATTACTAATATCTAATATACAAGAATACCGTAAAGCTATCAAAATGAAATAAGAAGTTAAATTTCATCAATTCAACAGCAAAAGATATGTTTAATAATATATTTAAATTTGGAATAGGTCATTTGTATGCTTCAACATTGTTTAAATGTCCTCATCAACCTCTGGCAGATGGCGAGGAACTTCTGGATTAACTAATTTAATATAGTAAAGAAAAATCTCGAATGAGACTACTACTTGTTAAGGAGTGAGTGGAAAACTTCTGAACTAAATTCCTTAAGTTTCTGGAATAAAAACGGAAAAAATAATATCTGCCCTTATGTTTCCTAATCTTCATAATCTTAATAACAACAGAAAATGAATAATAAATAAATAAATAAAAATTAAAAAAACACATTGCAACCCCAAAATGCAGGAAGACACCAACCAAACAAAACACCCCACTAACCAAGGCCCAAATGCAACTATTCCAAAGTAGTATTTTAATATCGCTTCTGAGCTTTTGCTCTTCTGGATCAATATATTTTGTGGAATATTTCCAACTTCATATTAAAAAAACTAATGAATATCCATCATTGGGGTAGATCGGCCAACGTTCCATCTCCAAATCGTACTACGAACTATCGATTGTATGAGAAAAATGATGATTTTTCTGAAATTTAAATCTCGAATTCATAGTAATATAATGTCTTCAATGTTATAAAAAATGAAGACTTCTAGAATCCATTATATTCTAAAATATATAATCGATACTTCCACCCTATGCCGGTACAGAATATTTCTCAGAACCAACCCAAGCCGAGACTTAACAACGCCATTTGTATGGAAACCTCCTTTGCCTCGGAAGATATTATAAACATAACTTCAGGAATGGCGTGGAATTATGGAAACCCGAAAGAAATGGACAGACTTTCACGGCTCTTAACCTTTAGACCTCTCACCCACGGCGCAATTTAGAAATCCCCGAGCGGATAAATACCGCAGGGTTCTAAATTATAATTGCTAGGTGGCAAGGTGTGCGAGCCGGGAGGTTTCACAATCTTGTGCGGTTGATAAGTCGCTCTACTCTCTACCGAACCTAACTGCGCAATCGTAAATGGGTATTTTGCGCACGATGGTAGGAGTTCAGTCTTAACTATTCCTTATGCTATATTTAGATTATTTAGCAGCGAGGAAATGGAGTAATTAGACATACAAGCTTAGGCAAGGAGATTCCACTAGAGTAAATTATTATACTTAATTAATATTTTTGGTAGTGGGTAGAGTGCTGAATTGCTAAATTAAAGGTAGTGGTTTCGAATTCCACTGTAGCAGATGGACTCTATGGATGGATCTGAATAACCACCTGGAGCTGACCCAGGTTCTAAAAGTGGTACCCGAAATTTCGGTTGAGCGTGATCCATTGAAACATAGCCTCCCTGTACAACCGTTGCCTAACAGTACCCCGAACACAAGACCCTTCAACGGCTGTAGTGTACATAAGTACATGACTGTACATGTTTTTAATGAATATTCGTTAAGTAAATTATTATTGTATAAAGAATATTTCCAAAGTTCTTACAAACTTATTCTGTAATCCTTTGTGATTCGATACTCTATGAACAACAGACAATTCTGGGGCTTACCCAATAAATTGGGTATCTTCTGTGGGAGGAAAATCTGGCAGTTGAATGTGATCTTTTGTCAAACCACCTCGCTGCGCACCATTTGCCTTGCTAAAGGGATTTTTAAAGGGAGCATGTTCATGTACTCATTAAGGATACCTCTATTACTTTAAGATATACCTATCTAGTTAAGCAAAATTTAGGATCCACAATGCAGCCCTTCCGATTAGCCAGATCAGCATAAAGTGCCGTTAAATACCTCCCAACTAATTTATAAACCAGCTATACAGACGGGTATTGCTCCCACCAAGGACTTAAGCGCAAAATTAAGGTGGTGACACCACTCTGTATTCCTGTAGTTCTAGATATCTCTGAAAAAGAAGTAATAAGATGGTAAATATTCTACCCGGAGGAAAGAATAAGCAGAAAATGGGTGATTCAACGTACCCAAAGGATGAAACAAAAGAAGACAAAGATTTTAATTGAGCTTTTATTTTTGCTAGTGTTATAAGTCCATTTGAATCTTAAAACATCTTTTATTCTTTTTAATCATTTTAATGATCATTGTTTCAGTATAACATTTAAAAAATGTATAGAATTTAAATCTTTAGATAAATAGAATATGAACAAAGGTTAATAGGAAATATTGTTATAAAGCCAACTGTAGGAAAATACATCGCATCAAAGATAAGAGAGAAGTTTTGTTTTTTTATATAAAAAGAAAGATGAATTCCCCTGAGGAGGATAAAATCCGACGCTACCTCCCTAACTTTATTAAGAATAAGAGGGAAAAGTGGAGGTAGAATTCCGCTAGATGGTGGGAAGGATTTCCATACAGAGTGGAACCTGTGAATAGTTAAAGAGGCTTGGTTTTATAGCGAGGGGAGGGGAAGTGGGGAACCAATCAGAAACGAGTAAACAGCTTCGGTACACAGCCTCGAGGAGTCTGCTCAATGTACCTCAAGGGAGCTTTGTATACCCTGTCTTTATTGGGTCTTGTTTGTTATGAGTGGCCTTGTGTAAGCAAACACAGAGGTTACTTTGAAATAAGCCGTTATAGAAATTAATTAAGGCATATAAAATAAAAAAAGTAATAGACGAACTATCATTCCCATTAATTGTTTGAAAGATAAAATAAAATTATCTATAATAATTAATCATGACTGACTTAAATTAAATTATGAGGCTAAGTAGCTCAGTGCCGTGCCGAAGGTCCCAAGTTCCAATCAGGCAGTGGCAGATAATTTATTTAACCTGCCAATAGCCGGCAATGGATCCTGTGGGATCTGGATCCATCCTAGTGCTGATCCAGCCTCTATAAAGTGGCTACCCTTAAATGGGGGAAAACCTGAGTGAGGGAAAATCTCGGGCAAATCACCTCTCTCTACAACCTAGAAACAGTTCAGCCAAGAAACTACAGTAAACAGTACATGTAGTAAACTCGAGACGCTTCATGGGCTAGAATAGTATTTTATATGTAGTATATATTATGTTTTTTTTCGTATTGGCCTACTAAGGACTACGTCATTTCAACTGATATTTTCTTTTTTATATTCGCCCGGTACTCCTTCATTCGTCGCCGATGCTGCTACCTTCTTTCTTCTGTCCGTTTCTTTCCGTCTTCAGGTTTGATTTTTATTGAAAACCACGTAACTGTCCAGTTTCCTGTGTCCTGAGACAGTTGCTTTCCAAAACACCGTCGCAGGTAATCTCCATCTCTTGTGAACCTCTTTCTACCTCTTATATGTTATGCTTTATTGTTAGTCTATTTCATCTTTATATTGATTAACTCTTTAATTCTTCTTTATCGGTATTCAGAAATGAATGAGCTTAATTTTATTAGATATTTCATAATTATATATATATATATATATATATATATATATATATATATATATATATATATATATATATATCATATTATATATCATAATAATCGAATCAAATGACACAATATTTACATGTACAGACAATGAAAGTAAATAATATAGCCCATTTTATTAATATTAAGATACGAGTATTATTCACCGCATCACTCACTACATTACACGTAATTAACGCATGCAATCTTTATGGTAATAACTGCGTAAATATTAACGTAATTTTATTATTGAATAAGAAGATCAAGCATCAAGGAATAGTTATCATAAATCTACCATTACCATTTAAATGCAAATCTACAGACATTACTAAGCTGATGAATGTCTTAATGATCTTAAACAACTTGATTATATCTCATTAAGTTGTTCTGCCGTGTATTTTATTAATGTTTTACTTTTCCAGGATGCCTGGTATGTATTTTTTTTTTAACTACCATATAAATTTATCTTTATGCTACTTCAAAAAGCAAACAAAAAAAAACAAGAAATACTATTATTAAATCGTAATTAACTAAGAATTCATTACATGTATATATTCTTTGGAAAAAAAATTACTCTTTTGATAAGAAATAATACAAGTTCATTCATAGTTAGTGTGCCTAGCAGACATAATTATGTCTAAAGCGTGTGTCAATAACATTGTTATGAGTTATCTGAATATCCATAATATGCAGTTTTATACTGCAATACTTTATAATTTACCACACCAAAATATAAGAAATAAGGTAATAATTTAATATAGGGAATTATAATTATATATTATTATGATTTTTTTCACTTTTTCAATATGAACCCCTCCAAAATCGTTCAGTTTATTGTAAATGGTCCAGGAAAATATAAACAATAAACAAATGACGTTCATGAAAATTCAAATTTACACCTTAATTAATCTTTAAATACATGGCTTGTACCACTACAACCCACGGAGAGTCTTGGATTCCGTATAAGGAAGAGACAGTAATGTGCAGGGAGGTGATTTGTACGAGATCATTATCAACCACCAGGTTTTTCTCCTTATTAACCCACGTTATAGATGATGGACCTAGGAGCGTCTGAAGATCCCAGGGGGTCTATCCGTGACTGTTTACAGATTAAATAATTTATCTGCTCAGCCGGATTTGAACCCTGAACCTTCAGCATAACACTTAGCACTCTACGTAATGAGCTCCCCTAATTAATTTTTAAATAATTTAGAAAAATTGGAACATTTTTTTTAGGCACATTCTATGTCAAATTTTGAAATTAATACATTTATAACATTTTTTCAACTAAGACTAATCCAATAAGTGTAATATCTAGACCCGGATTTATACCAAGCCATATCCCAAAAAATTGCACAAACGCTGTAATAAGGGACATAACAGATTTTATATGATGAAAATTTCTGCAATTTTATGATGCATATTTTCGAACCCCTTTTAATTGGACTTATATATTTATAAAACATAATTTTATAATGGCCCCCATGTTGATAATTATCTATTCTAGTTTGGATTGCGCCATGTCGCTACAGGTATCTTGCAGGAGTAAGTGAAGGCTTATTGTGAAAGACAAGTATAAAAAAAAATTTCCATGGAAGATAATAAGCTACAAAAATATTGTTTTAAAGTTTAGCAAGAAAAATATCTAACTTACCTCAAGGCAATCTGTGGTCTAGTCTCTATTTCATCATAGGCAACGCAACAGCTGGGAACAGAGAAAACCACTATTACTATTCCTGGTCCACTTCTGTACTTGAAGATAATATATATGCTTAAAGCAATTTACTTCTAATGAGTTCATGTTTAGAAAAATAAATAATCAAAAACATAAAATGAAATTAAAAATAATTGGTCATAAGTGAATTTAACAAAAAATCATTCCTCTAGCATGTGGCTTCTTTTGGTGACAAAAAATATCTATAATTTCTTCCAGTAGAACACGCTTACGTTTTAAATTAAATTTACAAATATCACAGAAAAAAAGCCATTTTAAGAATAACAGTACATTTATAATTTTCGTAATTAAAATAACAATGTTTTAGTAGAATCGTCCATATAATTAACTGAAGAATAATATCATTGTGCATAATGTAACAGAGTTGGCTTAAAGCTTTGTGATGTCCAACACATTAAACCTGTGAGTAGTTCCAGAAGTTACTTATAGAAACAACTGCAGACAATGCGTACTTACTTTAGCTTAATTACTGAATGAAAAATAGAGAAAATAGAGAATTACAGTTATATTATTTCTAAAAATAGATTTCATATATTTAAGCAAATAAGTAAAATCAGTTATAAAAACCTACAAGCAATAATAATAAAAAACGAAAAATAAAAAACATCTACCACTACGACCCATGGGTTCAGTACATGGTGGAGACAATTCTGTATCAAAGACCGAGGTTGTGCAAGGAGGTGATTTGTCGAAGATCACGCTCAAGCTAAAAGTTTTTACCCCCTATTTTGGGTACCCAATTTATATAGGCTTGGTGAGCCCAGGAAGGTTCATCTCCAGATCCTCGGCTGCTAATAGATTACTTAAAATATTTAAGTAATCCTTCAGATGCAACTCAGTGCTCTTCCAATGAGCATATTCGCTCCCTGGAAGTAATATTTTTGGTTCTTATTAATATTTGTTCGAATGTCTTCTTATGACTAATTCTAAATGGAGTCATTAGCTGTTTATATCCGGTCATTTATATTTTTTATATAAGTTATTTTTGTACTTACTTATTTTTTTGTTTTACTTTTATTGGGTATTCGTTCGCATTCCTTACGAACTACTCCTTTACTATGCAAGTCACATGCTATTCTCCCTCGAGTTCCGAGGATATTTTGGACTCCAGTGTGACAGACAAAGGCGATCGATGGAGTGCCCGAGGCCATCCGCTCCAGAACGTGGGCTGAATACTCCAGGAGCCCGGATTTAGAGGGGCTTTATGTCGGCTCTACGCTGGAATCATCCAATCTCCTCGAGAAGAAAGGGTTCGCTTGTATTTGAAGAGCATTCTTACACTAAAGCGAAATCAATACCAGAGCGACGTGCCCGAGGGTTTATGGAGTCTTCCTCGGTCTCAACAAAAGAATAGGAAGAGCTAACAGAAAATATTTCGGCTAGAGAATAACTCTAACGCTGCTTGAAATATTTTTATTTCTATAATACTATAATGCATGTGGGTTCTAGGAAATAATTATTGCAGTTTTTTTTTATAACAAATAACAAGAATTTCTCTCTATATATATATAATATATTTATTGCAGATGGACCCAGGAGGATCACGCAGAGGACTCTGACGTCGCTCTTCCGTACTTCCTATGGATTCTGCAGGATAAATCTAAGAAGTTCCTTGAAGAATGCAGATAGTTGGGGGTGCAATAAAAAAACACCAAATAAGTCTTGACTTAACATCCAGTCAACTATTTTTCTCTCTAAGAAGTTCCTATTTTGGTTTTATATACTACATATGCTTCAAGAATATCTTTTACATTATTAGCACATAACTTGGCGAAGTACATTTACTAGCATTAACATTGGGTCTACTTGTTATGAAACTGCAGCTATTACAGTCATTACTTTTTACTATAAAACGGATATATCACTTTTCATTGCGTGGTTTTTATACACTTAATGCAAGGAATGAACTCTAAATAATACTTTTGTAAAAAAAATAACGAGTTATTTAATAACAAAGAAAATAAAAACCCGTACCACTACAAACCATAAAGGATTCAGTAAGTGACAGAGGCTGTACTGTTTCTTGGACAATGGATGTTCAGAGAGGTAATTTATCCTAGATCACACTCATCCGCCAGGTTTCCCCCTATTTTGGATACCCACTTTATATAGGCTGAGTGAGCCCCAAAAGGGTCGCAGATTCTAAAGTATCCATCCCCGGCATTTAACAAAATAAATAAAATCTACCAGCGGTATTTTAACCCGGAACCTTCGGCACGGCAACTCAGCGCTCTACCACCGAGCCTCCGCTCCGTTATTTAGTAACAAATATAGAAACTAAGTCGAAAAAATGAACTACAAAAACTTGCAAAGCGATTGTATATAGTTTTGATCATAGGTGTCTTGTACTTATAATACCATAACAATAATAATAAAAATAATTGCAATTCCCAAGCTCGGATAAAAGTATGAGTTAAAACGGAATCTCAAATTTTATTAATAAAGATTAAAATAAACATGGCATATAAAGCCAATATACAATTTCAGGAAATAAATCTGTTTAGATGAACAATGTATTAACTGTTGAGTAATAAAACTGGTAATCATTAATATTATAATTTTTTTTCAATAATTATCCATGAATTACTAAACCATAATTAAATGCTATTCGGCAAGTTTCCTAGAAACATCCAATCAACTGAACCTTAAGTTTAATTGATTTGTTTTTACCCATATTTGTATTTTAATTAATATTAATTTATGTCTTCCTTAATTGGCCTCGTGTGTTAGTTCTATTATCAATTACCTCTTTTACTAGTCCTGAATTAAGGTCATTCAGGCTGTCAAGAACTAGCATTTATTTTAGATTAGGAAATGCTCAATCATGCTTCAGTACTAACTACAGGTGAATACTTAATCTTAAATTAAAACTGTATTTTATTTCATTAGGAGGGTGCAAAGGTTAAGTTTAAGAGGCGAGAAACTTCTATACTTAGGGAGATATATATTATTTATATATAATTATATTTATTTATAATTTTGATTATCCCGTGATCAACATAATGATAATGATTATTTGAATAAGTGCATACATAGTCTTTGCTATGGTTTAATATTCAATATGAGATTTTTTTAGGCATTTAAATATATATTTATTAAAAGGGTACGTTTAAAAAATCGAATAAAGTTTAAGTCAATACTACTTACACAACCTTTCCCTGGGATAACGTCACTTAAATTTTATATAGTTAAGAACATGTTATACTAAGATCAATAAAAAATTTATCAAAATTTTTATTCAATTGCAATATGATATGATATTAATTAATGGCTTGTATGTATTGAAACAAATAAGCTATACAAATTATAATAGAATACTATGTCTTCTTCCCAATAAAATAAAATGTTTTCTTTAATTTTATTTAGTTAATAAATTGTTATTCTCCCGGTGCGACCTGTAGTCTAATGGTTAGCATAACAAACTGCTAAGCCCAAGATCGCGGATTCGTAGCCCGGCAGGTGGCCCTAGGATTTTGGAGTAAAAAGTCCTTGGTTATGTCGTCCTTCGGGAGGTTCCGAGCCTGTACGATATCGGGTTCTCGTTAAAAATCCCTATCCTAATTATAGCTGTATAGGCAAATTTAGAACTCTCTGTAGTGACATCAGATTAGTCGTAGCATCATAAAATGACGTTAAATGAACCAACAAATCATTAGTATAAAAAATTGTCATCTGTTTCAATATTCAACTCAATTTCAATATTATATGATGGCTTGTAAATATTGAAACAAACAAGCTATTGATATGATAACAAAAAACTGGATAAATCTCTTAATCCAAAATAATGTCCTTTTTAAATTTATTTTTTTATTTTATGAAACATTCATAACATATAACTTTTTAAATAGGTATATACATTTGTATGGAATATTTGTAGCATACCAGCCATGTATTGTGTAGTCCTATCTCCATCAAGCCTACCAATAAGGCTCTCGAAACTTCTAATTGAAAACTAAAGGGCACCTGTTGGACAGTAAAGCCGCCATATACTGTAATACATAAGGCCGTGGTAGCAGTTAATGAGACGACCTCAACTAATGGGGTTGGAACCTAATGAGAACCATGGCGGTCTGGAGAGAGAGACTTGAGATTCCTGAGATAGAGCCCTTATCAGGCGAAGTTATCTCGGCTTCTCTCATGGTTTATGTATCTCTGATTCCAAGGCACGTCACAACTCCATTTCCAGTCTCTTAACAAAACTAACGAAAATCCTACATTATATTATTTACGATCGAATCTCCATTTAATGATAATTGGATTTATTTAAAAATCATAAATAAATGATTACAACTAAAATCGCATCACAGTTATATTTTTTTATTACTTAATCAACCTTTGTAAAATCAACCCTCAACCCGGCGCTGGGCATATCTTTTCTCTTCAGAATAAAAATAATTAAAAATTATAACAATTAATAAATAAAAAAATAAATCATAATGACATATATTGACGTAAGTCAACAAGATCCTAATTAAAGTAATGTTCAATGAACATTCTTCCCCTTGTATACATCGCAAATTGCGAGACCACGAGATATGGGATCAGTGAAGAGAATTGATATCGAGGTACGGACCAGGATAGCTCAGTTGGTAGAGCACCACATCGGAAAATTGGGAGGCCCGGGCTCGAATCCCGGCTCTGGGCATATCTTTTCTCTTCAGAATAAAAATATTTAAAATTATAACAATTAATAAAAAAAATAAAATAAAACATCTATAAAAACCTTGATGTCCTATTTGATGTTGATCTCACCAGGAACCCGATAAATATTTGGAATAAATTCTTCTGCCCAATGATATTTGGATTACTCTAATAAATCTTTACTTACGACTGAACTCTGATAGCAAATAAATAATTAAAAACTTTACGTTAAGTAATTCTAATTTTCAGAGGTAAACTAATAAAATTATATTAATTTTATATAAAAATATATTTGAAAACATTTAATACCGCTTTTGTACGTTAGAATCGTATTATGGTGCTGTCAGCGTTATAAATTTATTGACCACCCATCTTGTTTTATATGTATACATACCAGATCTAAGATATTGTTAGATAATAGAGTAGAGAGATGGTCTAATGATTTGTATGTAAAGAGAGTAATCACTACAATGTTTTTAAATTACAATGATATTCCAAAGTTAATAATTCTACCAAGTTAATTACATGAAAAAAAGACAAGAATAATTTAGATGGCTTGAACGGTAAACAAGAGTAATTTATATCGCTCTAATATAATATTAATCATTCGTGAAACTACGATGGAATAGTTATAGATTTTTTATGCTAGCGTGATGGTAAACGCTTCCTCATGAATAGTCAATCGTCAATAGAGTTCCTTTATCAGCTATTGCATCTTCGATTGAGCTGGAGATGCATCACTTGTGTGATGCATCGGAAGGCGAGTGCAGGGGACTGCGCGCGCCTGGTTAGACTAACCCGCACTACATCTAGTCGACCTCCCAGCCTTCTCGGCTGTGAGCTCCTCCAACCTCCTGCTCTCTTGGTAGCTCTTCTATTGAAAATGCAATATATTTTAAAAAAGCGGCAAACCCGGAGCCAGAAGGGCGAAGCCCTCCGTCCCTGCAGGCCCCACGGCCCCAGGCCCTGGGTACCGAAGGAGGTGGTAACACTTTTAGCAGGCCCCGCCCCCTTTCATGATGACGTCATTGGCCCACCATCAGATTTCGGCAATGGAGCCGGGCCTAGTGCTAAAACCCGAGTGGTGGGGGGACTCCCGAATTTTTCACCAAGACCGCTGCAGTTGCCGCGTATCTATTGTTTATATCAAATCCTAACCGACTCGAAGTGAATTAATTCTATATGAAAGTGCAATTATGCACCTCAATTGAAAGTGCATTTAAAGAAGTGCATCTGCTACTGGATCAGTCACCTTATATTAAAGCAGGTGTGTCCGAACTGCCGAAAATCACTATACCTTAAAAATACCCGACTTATAACAACTAAAACAATATTTTTGTATTCATATGCACTTTAAAACAGTCTTATCTTCCGATAATTGCCGAAAATAATCCGAATTAGGCAATTGGCCAGGTGCCAAAATTGCCAAAATCTAGTTGGCCCACCCCCTTGCGAGCTTGGGAACGCGTAGACCGATTTTAGCGATTTTTTTTTCTATTAATTTAAATAAAATGCACCGGATCCCGACGCAGGGAACCCCGTGTGAGTCAGAGACGACGTCAGAGAGCAAAGAGTGCAGCGATGCACCGACTACGTCAGAGAAATGCATTTGGAGCTGAAGGCGGGAAGAATGGTGGGGGAGACGGTGTATGATCCGAGTCTCTGTACTCGCTATCAGGAGGGCAGTCGGTGCCAGGAGCTCCACTCTGCCCCGCGCTACATATGGGGCTCACTCGGTCCGGGCTTATCTTATGATCCCTCAAACCAAGAAATACCCATAACTAAGGCTATTATAATTATTTTATTATTTATTTTCGACTTTCGATAAATTTAACATCGCCCCAAAAAAAACATTAACCATTATAGTTTATTCAAATTAATAGAACAAAAATAGACATTTTTAAAAACTATATATTTATAAGCTGTCAATAAAAAATCTTAAAATTTATTTTTTTAAGAAACAATTATGTATAAAAACATATTCAACTCAATTTACGTATAATGGGGGATTGATTATGCTAAAAACATTCAAAAGATACTTCATCCTTTTATATAACATAAGTGATTTACTCAAGAATGAATTAACATTCATGGATGAAATAGTCTGAGAAATTAACCTTATATTTCTTTAAAATTATATAAGTCACAAGGTAACACCGAGTGTAAGTAACAGTATAAGTCAATACCAACTTAGCTTCAGCCAACACTTCGATTATTTTGGTGTGTTCAGTTCAAATGGTGCTCGTTACCGTTGAAATCAAACGTACCTAGGGTTCCAATGAGAGTATCTCATTATATCATTGGATTATTATTTTGGTGTTAATAACAAATACAGTTATTATTCTGAAAGTCTGGATCTTTCATAAACAGTTCCACTGTTCCTATTAGTGGTAAAACACAAAAATCTACAATTTAGACAAAAAAATTCCACCGATTTTACATCTTTCAGTTGTGAGTTTTATCCCTAATAGGGTTAAATATATTATTTTTAGAGTACTATGGGCTCGTTTTTTTTTGTTTTTTTTTTACCACTATACCATCCGTATTTACTGTGTTGGGCCTATAAATTCCAATAATTAAAAAAAATAATAATAATCTTTGTAAATAAAAATGGTGTAAATTTAATCTAAATTTTTCTTTTAATTTTTTTTTTGCATTATTGTAAACATTATATTAATTACTTTTGCGATTATTAAACCTTTAAATGAAGAGACCTCTGGTGAATCTAGGACTTAAATAATGCGGAATCGCAAAGCATGCACCAGGTGAAGTATTGTGTAGCGAAGGTTGTGATAGTCTTGTAAAAATGTTGGGCTTATTAAGCAACGAATTCTTAACTTGTTACTAAGGCCTGATCCGACTGGAGAATGTAGAGATGTAGCCCTAGGCATAGATGGCATTGCGTAAAGAGAAATTGGACGGATTTGTGTTTGGTTAGTAGACCATGAAAGGGAATGCGAACCTTCGGATTCGCCAAGACTTATTTCTAGTATTTTTATAAACCTTTGACACGAAAACCTCCTCCCTAAAGTTCATTTAAAAGGTAAAACCGCAGGGACAACGGGCTATCCTCAAACTGACCTTCCCAAACTAATATGAAATTCACACAATAAAAAAAAATCCTGTACCACTATAACACATGAAGGATATTGGGTTCAGTATGTGGTAGAGACTGGGAGGTGATTTGACTGGGATTGCGCTCAACTGTCAGGTTTTTACTTTTAATCTACGGTACACACTTTATAGAGACTAGGTGAACCAAAGGAGGGTCTCTAGACATAATAGATATAATGCTTAAAATAACTGGATGCTTATTCCTAATTACCCAAAAACTGAAAAGGAAATCAGAACAACTTGTTAAACTTGGTAATGTGGCAGAAAAAAATATTCGTAAAGAAGCAGCAGGAGCCCATGGTGGATAATAAAATAAAATAAATCCATTAGTTTTATTGCTGAAGACAATGATAGTGACTCCTCGGCTATTAAAAGTTATAAATCAGGTAAGACGATAAAACTGGCCACTAAACCGTATTTATAGTGTGTTAGCTGTCCTAGCGGCTAGCTCAATCATCTCTAGTGGCACCTGTTCATCTGCTTTATCTTATAGTTGTCTCTTCATGTGCTAATTGCTTATAGTTACAGTATACATATTATTTCACATTTAATTGTTTTTTGAAAAATAAAGTATGTTCTCGTGTTTGTGCATGTGTATTTAAGCCACGATTATCACCTGAACTAATTTTTGCATGCATCGGATGTTTTTATTTTTTATTACTATAGTTATTTTTATTACTAGCGGGTACCCCTGTCCACCTAAAGGCGGGTTAACCCCATCCCACAAGGTATACAAATGTTTATTTAATCGTACTATTGTTGGAATACAGCAATAGTACAATTAAATAAACTTATATATTATATTAAAATAAAGTAACCTTACATAACGTATTAATGGAAAAGAAAAACTGAACCTCTTCAATCAACAAAAAGTCTTGGGCATATCAAATGCACGTCCAAGATCACGCTCAACCTCCTAATTTCCCCCACTATTTTGGGCACCCATTCTATAGTGGCTAAGTGAGCCTCAGGAGGGTTTCAGATCCCAAAGGTTCCATCCTCGGCTGTTAACAGATTAAATAAAATGTGCCACAGCCTGATTTTAAACCGAGACTTTCAGCTCAGCCTAAAAGGAAAAGGAGACCGGTTCCTTAAGTATTAATAGAGGTACTCCAATGTTGTAAAAGTTATTTATAGTTTTTAGGAAAAATAGTCTAATCTTATTTCATTGCATTCTCTATAAAAAAATTAAAAAAACGGAAAAAGATGAAGCTTGTTTTATTTTTTAAATCGATGCGTTTTATTTTGTTCCCGTTTAAATTCAAAACCACGCTGAGCTAGCCCGCTCTCCTAATTCATAAAAGTGGGCCAAAAACAATAATCATATCTCGACATAACTCAATCCTACAGTTCATGATTAGAACTAACGTACTACTTAATAACTGTCTTCTTTGACCAATTAATCCAAACAATAATTGCCAAATAAACATATTGTTTTTTAAGATTAATTTATTGATATTTACAACTATAATAATATTACATCAAGTAAATCTGCTAATATGAACATGAAAAAAAAAAAAAACACTCGTGGAGAAACTACCCATCAGTAGCACTCCAATAAAGTTCTATAGTAGAAGGTCTCGAGGCTTCTTTTCAAACGCCTTGGGGGGTTATCAGGAGTAGTATGGGAAGCAAGTTGAGAGACAAGCGGATTCAAGTGTGTATGGAGCTTTTCATGGAAGAATATGTATCCAGTTTGGGCCAAATCAGCAACATATGGGATATTAAGATCATGATAGATGAGTTTGTTTGTGACATAATAAGGAGCATTGAGAATTTTACGAAGGATTTTGGATTTGATACGAGATGAATTGGATGGTTTAGGTCCAAATAGGTCTGATAACTGCCATGCAAATGAGTCTTTTGTAATTAATTGGGAGCTAAGAGCGTTTTTCCAGGAGTTTTTTAGTGGTATTCCATAAGGATTTGTCAGTAGTACTGAGATTATCTGTACGGTAATACAAATTTTGAATGTTCTGATCTCTGATTTTAATTTATTGGTCAGTTTGGTATAATGACTCCTGTCCGATGGATATGTGGTGCGGTGCCACTTCGCTCTTGCCCGTCGTTTTTCAAACATAATTAGTTCTATAAATCTGCTACTCATGTGAATAAGTGGTTAAATCAAACTTAGTCCAAAATGAATTTCTTGTAATTACGGAAGCGGAATCGTGTTACTTTAGTATACTAGTGACTAAGTGAGACATTGTCTAGGAATGGAGTTATTGCTAATAGTAATACTACTTGCAAAACCCAAACCAACAAGAATGCCACGATTCCACTTCCTCCAATATAAATAAAAATCTCTCTTATTCACCGGAGAGGATGGCTATATATGTATGGAAATTAGTCTATTATTTTCGCACATGAACACCCAAACCATTTCTGGGAATATTTGCTGAGATTTTCGGAGTGAATTGAGAGATTTTCCGACTGAAAGACCACTATGCAGCTAAAAGCTTCCGCCCCCACCCTCACAAGTCGGGCCGGGAAACGCAGTTAGGACCACTCCATTTGGGGGACGGTCATATATTTTATGCGCCAGAGTGGATTCGATGGCTTTGTGCCGTTTGTATAAAACTCCTTGGCGGCCATGATTAAGGGCGGAAATTGAATTTCGTCCGATTGGCTCTGGTTTATACTCCATGTAGATTTTGATTGGATATTGATATTTTGAGCTATAAATCATCCAATCTCCCTTAGCATTTGAGTGGGGGAGGTGGTGGAATCGATACCTCTCTGCTGGCTCAGTATAGATGTTTGATATCGATACCCTGCAGTCTCTCTGGTAATTAGCGACTTAAAATATTCCACACGTTCTTGACTTTATGATAGTCCAGATATGCAATAACGCAGCGAATGTCGCGCACGAGACGCATACGTCCTGTACTTCTCTTCAACTTTGAATATTTCCAAGATGAGTATTTGCAACAACACGCTAAAGTGTATTACTGCTCACCACGATCTTTCATTCGTTTATAACTGAATCGGGTTAAATATTTTTTCTAAGAACCACGTCATTTCAATTGTGATTTCTTAGCCTTGATCTTTGCCAGTGCTATCCATTAAATCCTAAAGGACATTTAGTTTCATCCTGAGACGGCTGCATTCTTGAAGTAATCAACATCTGTTAGTTTTATCTAATTCTTCATACCTTGTTTGGTCTCTTTTTTTAAAAACTAATGAACCTTTTATTATGCTAAATTTATTTCTTTTCAAGCCTTAATTAATATAAATGTACAAATGTAATAAACGTTAATAATGTATTATATTCAATTACACTTTATTCATTTTTTTTGTTTAATGCAACAAAATGGATAATTTGGAAATTTTGTTAGAATATTTGCCTTTGATTTGAAATTTTAAAGTTTTAATAAATCTACTGCCATAATTTTATTTTCCAAGACTTCTAATTTTTTAAAGAGTATATTTTAAATGTACAAAGGACTGAAGAACCTGGGACTGCCGACAAAATTGATTAGCCTCGTAAGAATGACTCTGAATGATACCAGGAGTAGAGTAAGATCCAGGGAAAGCTTTCAGAAGAATTCAAGGCAAATAAGGGACTAAGACAAGGAGATCCTCTCTCGCCTGTGATATTCAACCTGATTCTGGAAGTAGCAATCAGATATATAAAGACGAGCCCAAATGGCAAAATTTACAATAGATTGACGCAGCATCTAGCATATGCCGACGATGTGCTTATATCGGCCAGAACAATGTCAGCTTTATCGGGGGCTATGCAAGAGTTTGAGGGGGCAGCAAGGAGACTTGGCCTCGTTGTAAACAATGCCAAAACAAAATATCTGATAACGATGAGAAGCGGGACACATAGGAATGGAACAGTAAAGATCGGTGACCGGGAATTCCCTGGATGCGAGTCCTTCAGATACCTGGGAGGGATGTTGTCAAGAAACAACGACATGACAATGGAAGTCAAGGCAAAAATTACAGCGGGAAACAAATGTTTTTATACTCTAGGGGAGGTCTTGAAATTTAGGAATCTAAATATTAAAATATTAATTTACAAGACAGTCATACGCCCCGTTGTGGCATATTGCAGCGAGACATGGGTCCTAACAAAACCAGACAAATATTTCCTCAGAATTTGGGAAAGAAGAAGAAATGGCCCTATCAAGGAAGGCGAGCAATTCAGAATGAGAAGTAAGGCAGAACTGATGGAATTGCTAGCGGAACCAGACTTAGTCACGGTCATTAGAAAGTGAAGGCTTGGTTGGTTAGGTCATATTGAACGCATGGATCCGAAGAGATCTCCACGAAAAATGGTGTGCGATAATCCGGGATGAAGGAGAAAACGTGGGAGACCCTGATTGAGATGGATGGAATATGTGGAAGAGAATCTGCGTAAGATGGGAGTGCGAAGCTGGAGGAGATTTGTTTCAGATAGAGCGGAGTGGAGCAAGCTGTTGGAGGAGGCCCAGGTCCTACAAGGACTGTAGCGCCAGACTGTGAGTGAGTGTGTATTTTTATATATTTATTTTTTTTTAAGTTCGATTAATCTCAATCTTGTTTAGTCTGATTCAATAATTAATGAGCAAAACTAAAATATTTTAATGAATGTCGACCAACTTATATTAACAAATATTTAGGTTGACATTCATCATTCAATCCTTTAGTAAGTAATTCTCTAATCAAAAACATAGCGCAAGATACCAATAAATAATAATAAACTATTCCATTTCTAATTAAAGATTTAGACCATTTTGATGGTCGTTTTTTGATGAGACCATTTGACTGTTTGATGATGATTTTGTTGATTTCTGAAAGTACCTTACTTCTATACTATTATTATAATGGGCAATGGTTGTTTTACTTCAGTAAAATTAATAGTAATAATATATATAGTTAATATCCATAGAAATTACCATATATTATTAATAAATGTTAAAGGTGTTAGTCGAAACAGGTCTCTTCAAACATACTTATTCTAATTTCAACACTAGAGTATGTTTCTGGGTAAGAATTTCACAGTCCTTCACAGTATTTGTTTTAAATCACTGTTTAGGTACAACGTTATGGTATTTACAATATGAAAGGGTTTAGGTCAGTAGGTACCGGAAACCAGGCCAAATTCAATTTTCAGTGTCGGCACATTGTTGCGTTTCTAGGGAACGAGAAAAAAAAATCCTTTTTTTCCTCCACCCCGACTTTCTAGAAGTGGTAGATTACCCGGATGGAAAGGGGTGACAAAAACTATGCTCAATAGGGAACGAATATGGAGAGAGAGTTGCTCATTATGCAGCAATAAAGAACCCGTGGACAAAAAAAAAATTGTGGAGAAAGCTCTAGGGGTAGAATATGATGCAAAAACACTGCTTTCTAAAGTGGGCCCAGTTGTCCATAGTAGCTCTGGTTGGTCAGTCGAAGTGGGGTATATTGGAGACAGCACTAGGGTGAGTTTTAATTTAATTATAATGTAGATATATAATAACCATTAATTATATTGTTGTTAAGGAATCACAACCGAATCGTACTAAGACTGATTGAAATGCATACCAGCTATTCTGGAAGTTTCCTTCGGATAAAATAAAGAAAAAAAAATATATAGTTTAATTGTGTAATACAAGCTTAATTTTATTCTTAATATGCATATATAGCTTACAATAATGGCATACTATGCAATATTTATAATTAATTGCAATTAATAAATAATATAAATTTCGACTTAATTGTAAAAGTAATATAATAATATATCAACAAAGTTATATGGTAAAAAGTAGAAATAACAGTTACAATTTTTTTGTTTCTGAGGTTTATTAAACACTGTTAATGTATTTGAAACATTTTATAGTTCTTTATAATAAATATAATCAGAAGTTTGGGCGATTTATAATTTTATAAAAATAATGGGGTGTATAAAAAAAATGTCCGATTTTTAACCAAATATAGTATTAGTATATATAATATATATAGTATCATTCAACACAATACACTCACTGGCAAGTTCGCGGGTACTTGTGGACGGATTTGACTCAACAGCTTCCTTCAGAAAATCATCAATATCCATTAATGGTCGCCCAGGGCCCTTCTTCCTTTTTAACGTCGTATCTCCACTCCTAAATTTTTCAATCCAACGCCGCGCAGTGCGCAGGTCAAGTATATCTACCCCTTCATATTTAATTATTTCACAAGTTGCTTCAATGGCTGTGAAATATTTTTTCCAGTAATGTCTTAAAATTACGGGAATTTCATAGGACACTGTCATGTTTGCTCTTTGGAATAAATACCCAAACTGGGGCTTTTTTTAAAAGGTCCAGTGTTAGTAAACAAGCTTAGAGAATGCTCTAAAGAGATGATTAAGTTTTGGTAAATAATAAATATTTAAATTTAATTTATTTAATAAATATTAGATAACAAAAAGGTAATAAAAATATTTACAGACTTTTGAACTCTGGAATTTGATAAAACGTCATTTTTTTTTTATACATCCTATTATTAATAATTAAACTATTTTTTAAAGATTATATGTATTAAGATACAATCTTAATATTGTGATATGTACAAAAATATCTAAATTAGTATCAGTATTATTTGATCGTTGAAATTTGCTGTTTTTACATTTATTTAAAAGTAATGAATTACTTAAATTAGCTGTGTGGAACAAAGTTAATGAACTTAAATTGGAGTGAAAAACAATCATCCAAGTAAAAGAAATATGTGATGTCTCAGGATTAGAAAAAATTAAATAAAATCAATTATTCATTATTTATTTGATTGTCGAATCATGCGCGAAATCATAATGCCCATGTTATTTGATTGTTGTTAAGTTAATTAAAAATTATAATATAATATATAACTATATTATATAACTACTTAAATACGAAATTCTGTTTTATACGTGATATTAAAATATATTATTGTCAATCTTTCATTATCCCACAATAACATAATTTCAACTTTCACCTCATATAATTTTTTTTTCTGATTTTCCAAAATTTATTTGAATAAACAATTAGAAATAAATCTATACTAAAACATATACTTCGAACCACATTGGCTTTTTATTACCCAACGTTACCATGAAGTAAATGAAATAAAAATGAATACTAGGCTTTCATTTATAATAACATCTATTAGATTTTTATTTTTCTGTTTAATTAAACATTATATAACAAAGGTTTTCTTGACTATTTTCATCGCGTAAACTCAATATAAAAGGAGTGACGATGATAATTGCTCTTTTAGAGCGAGATTAAACTAAAAACTATTAATATATATGCCACCTTAAAGGGTTGCAATTATAATTAAAATAAGAAACAATTAAGGCAAAAGGATTGAATATGTAAATGGAAGGGCTAGGGCAAAAACTAAGAGGTGAATGGGGATGGAGAACGTTCGGCTTTCCCTTCGGCTAACGGAACATCTTCAATAAATTTTAACGGTCTTGCGATCGGGTTGTGCCTGCGTCAGAGCTGCCGAGATTTACGACGGAGAAAAAAATAAATTAATTCCCAAGTTGGATCATTCATTTGTACGGCTTTGAAAGGAAGATTTAAAATATAAATTCGATAGTAAAAGAAATTAGTCTGCATGATACAAAAAAATAGAATAAATAAACTATAAGAAACGGTAATTTATTGCGTTTTTACATCTCTTAATGCATATTGAACCTCGTGATAGACACATATACATATTCTTAACAGAAGCCTTCGATACAGTGTTAATTGAAGAAAAATAAATAAGTATTAATTATTATACAATTAATGGTTTAACCGCTGTTAGTATAACATAACATAACAAAATTGTAAATAATTTAAAAACCAATATTGTTTTTAGGGGTACCACACCACACTTCACAATTTGTTCGAATAAATCTTATTATATTTATAAGTCGCAATATATATTTTTAGTACTTTACTATAACTATAGCTCAAATACTCAAGCATTTTTTTAGATAGGAGTTTGAAAATTGACAAATCTACTCTTTTTTAATTATCTCAATAAAAAAAAAATTATTCATAAACCAATACTTCAAACATAATATTTTACCATTATATGACCTAATCAATAAGTTTGAAATTATATAATCATTATGTAAACGAATATTTATTTTTTACACTGTATATGTAATGTAGCCAAATAAATGTTTAGAAGGCTTATGTATCTGCATAATCCGATTTTCATATAACTTGAAATAAACAACAATAAAACTTCATTGTTTTTTTCCTTAAAGGATTAATAAATGCATTATTACCTATGAGAAATATAAATATTATAAAACATTGGTAATGATTATGAACTATTATTTAAAAGTAAAAAATATTTAAAAACTTGACAATAAAAAGAACTTAACTTAAAAATAAAGGTCATTATGATCTCTCATAACTATAATCTATTGAATGTCTTTTACTTGATTATTAAATTGATTAATGAATTCAAAAAACTACAATATTTATCTTTATTTGTACGCCTACCGACAATGAAAACATATATAATATCCAGAAAAAACTTTTTTGTAATTTAAATTCAGCTTTCCTAAATCCTCTGTTAACCCATTTTGGCCAACATTTAATGGGACTTGTTTTACGACAGCCTAACGGATTAATTTCCTCGAATATTGCCAAAAATAAATGTCACCGGTCGCGGATAAATTCGTCCAAATTTTAATTTATGATACCCGATAAATATTTAAAAGGCTTATATATCTGCGTAATCCTATTTCGATCTAACGTAGATACTTTTCGATTATCTCTTACATAGATAATGTAATAAACAGTCGTAAATCTAGTGCACCTGCAACGCAGTAAAAGATAAAAAAAAACATTAAAAACTAGGTGTTCCAAATTTGTGTGGTTCAATTATGTTCACACTGTAATACATACCTACATACAATATCTGATGATTTTGTTTTATATTTATTTAGTGCGTGAATGTTTTTAAAACGTATTGTTAATTATTAAGGGGATATAGTCAGTTATATATTACCAAAATGCTGACGAAAGTTTTAGACCAAAATTAGTTGTTATTTTTTGAAATATTGCCTGGTAAAGCAAAAAATCATGGAAATTTACTTATATTTTTTTACTAATTAATATTAAATATTAAAAAATATAATATTTATTAGTATTCGTTATTTAATACCAATATCGCTTGAAATTAACATACTTAATATTAATAGTTAATTCTTTGGTGTAGCCGAGTTACAATAAGTTTCCCGTCAAGAATGTCCCAGATGAAAGAAGAAAAAACAAAAGTTCCATTAAATGTTTTCATGTGATGGAATCTCTTACCATTCTTTGCACGCTATAATTTCATTCCGTTTGAGTTTTATTCATGAATGTAGAATTAGCCTTCGACGTTGCATGGTGTAGTCGATGCACGAAGCAAGATATCAGTTCGGCCATGTCTTCCTGGGCGGAATTTTGAACACTATGCAAGTAAATAAATATTAAAAGTATATTTATCTTTTTTTGTCGTTTAAACCGTATCGATAGATTGTCTCCTTATCAGTATATTTTACAAAGAGCGAACCTGTACCAGAAAAAAATAAACATTTTTTTAGTCGAATATCATGTCCACAAGTAGTGTGCTAAACTAACAAATTAAATTATGTAATACATTTTTTACATCTCCCTATATTAAGTAGGTATGTCTTATTTTTAAAAAGCTTATAATGGTTAGTCCACTCCCTGAAACTCATTCAGCATTCGTTTAATAATTATTTATCCACATATTTAATTATTACGTTGCATTAACAACTATTTCAATAATAAAATATTACTTAACCGGCTATTTCCCATTTACCAATGCCCATAAATATTTGTTATATTGCAATATTCTTTGCAAATAAATTAATAAATACAATTATTTTAAACATTAACTCATTTTAGTGGTTGAATAAAGGCTAAAACCGACAAACAATATGACTCCAATATTTTCATTGCCTCACCTAAATGTGGAATCTCATTCGAAATTAATCGTCTTGAAATTAGCCTGCCCTGGATTATAATAGTTCATGTCAACAAATAATAAATTAATAATGTAGAGCAAATGAGTTTTTAATGATTAGATTTGATCTTATTTGAGAATACAATATGAAAACTAAAAAAAAAAATATTAGGTCTCTGAAATACTAGAGAATAATTAACTATTCAACGTTTGGAAAGTTCAGGAATCATCAGGGCAAAAACCAAAGAAAACAAAAGAAAAATGAAGATCAAATGCAGTAGAAACATACACAAACAGTTAAAAAATCATTTATAAAAGAGACATAAGGCTTTGTTTTTTGGAGTTTGTTTTTCATTCTAATTATTATGTAATGTCTGTTTTCGTTAATTATTTTTAATCTTATAAAGTTAACAGTAAGTATTTTTATATAAAAGTTTCTGAATTTCATTATTTAATTTATGTAAGATACATTCTTATTTTAATTTTAAAATATTAAATTATTCACCAAGGATTTGGAAAGTAAAATATCTTAATTATCAGGATATATTTTCGTAGTCAGTTTCAATTTCAAGTGGTTTTATTTTTTATAGCTCTTTCGTGACATGAAGCAAAAAAAATGGAGAAAAAAACTTGAGAGCTTAGTGAAAGGTCACTAGATCTCTCAGTTGCGTAAACCTCACCTCCGGAATCTGGGAGCACAATCAGAGATTATCTATGGCTGCCATGATGAAGAAGCACAGACGGCAGGCGAGATCTCAGGATATGTATTGCGTAGGGCGTCCAAGACACACAGATCTAGTGTTCCCATCTTTATCTCGACGGGTGGTTGTTTTTTTGTGCTAAACCTTGTGGGTTTAATGAGATGGAAATGGGAAGATGTGATGACAGCATTATATATTTCTGATTATAAAAGATTAGTGTTATACTAAAATATATTATAGGCTTTATGTACTTAAAACAGAACTGATCAAATAAAATTAGTATCCATTCAAGTTTCCTGGATTGACGGTTGACATGGTACAAAAACGTCTTATGGATGACAAAGTATAAAAATATATTGATAATAAAATTACAAATTTTAAAAAGATGCTAAATATAAACGATGCTGAATATAAAGTTTTTTCTTGGTTGGTACGTTATATATATACCTGCATTACGTTGCATGGGTATATATTATGCTACATGGGGTTATAACCTCATTCCACGCAATACCTTATTTTCTAAGCTTGATGCGTTATAGAGTCAGAAACATGGATCATAAACAATACGCAAATTAATTACTCAGAAAGGGGTTTCTGGAGAAGTTGTGCCAAATCCAAGATGCAGAAGTTCTCAGATGAGTTTATAAAAAATAAGGTGGGAGCTAAACACAAAATTCTCAACAAAAGTGAAAGCAGATTACTGTTGTATGGGTAAGTCATAAGAATGGATGAGACGACCCTTCGAGTACTTAAATACTACCCTGAGAAGAGAAGAAGACGTGGAAGACTCAGAAGTAGTAGTAGGTAGAAGATGTCAGAGAAGAATTGATAGAGGTCTGGCAGACAAGGATTGTACGGACAGGAGATGATGGAGGAAAGGTAACATTATAAACGATAATAATAATAATAATAATAGAGGGAGAAATGCTTTATTTTCAGCAGTGCTGTCCAATTACATTGGATTGTCTTAATACACAGCATACTGATCAATCCAATCGGACATAATGTACATTAAAATTTGTTTGTTTAAAATGCATACTTAAAAACTACAGTACATTTCTTAATTGTTTTCTACCTTTTTTTTCCTTCTTTTTCATATACAAGAAAATAAAGAAAACACAAACCAGATAAACGTACAATTTATAAAGATAATCAAATCCTAAAAAAAACAAAAAAAAAAACAGCGTGTGTGGTATCAGCTACTATATATATGATGGTGAATTATCCCCAGGGAGTCAAGAATAATATTCTCGGCGAGCACCATCACATCCCTGCCATTGACACCCAGGTCATCGAGAAAGCTTCATGTTCTTTTCGGAATCGTTCCGCGAGACCCAAACCAGAGGCCTCTCACGGTGAACTCTCTCTCTCCGAAGGTCTCGCGGAATTTCTCCTTCAGGAAAGGGATGCATTTGTCATATATTTCCTTCTTTTCCCTTTCCACTCCACCCGCCTGGTCAAGGTCATTATTTTCAAATCTCACCGTCGGATCCAACACCCAGGCTACCTTTCCGGTCTTCGGAAATGCGACAATATCTGCATATCTTGCGGATCCCTCCGTTTCGATACAATAGACCTCGTCAAAGCAGGCAAGTCTTTTTCCTTTAGGAGCCTCATTAATTCGTGTTTGACCCTGTGGTGTCGGCGTGTTATGAGGAGGGAGTTGTTGGGGCATTTTCCCAGCAAATGGGCTGGTGTTTCTGACTCTGCCACATTTGCGACAGAGGGACCCAGCTTCTCTCGCCTGTCCGCCGGCTCCTGGGACTCCACGCAGAGGCGCAATGATATTAATAGCTAATAATGATAAGGCTTCGTCATACAGCAATCTCAGAATACAAACTTCTGCCAATAGACTACTACCCACAAAAATATCAACAATAACTTAAAAATAAACGTTTAGTATTTATAGAAAGGTTTCAAAGCCTTATTAAAATATCTGAACAATAGTTTCACTCATGTTCTTTCTGTTATTTTATTTATATATTTTAACAACTATGATCATGTGTATTGCCTATAAATATGTACTGATGTGGATTCTCCACAGTACACAAAAAGCCGTCTGGGGGCAAGTGCCCCTGTAGCCCCCTAAATCCGCCCTTGACTACCCAAACTCAAATCCCTTTGATCACCCTTAATTCAATCCTCCTGTCTACGCTTTGATTTCGAGCGATTACTATTCGGTTCAGTCCTTATAAATTTATAAGGAATTTCATCGTTGCAAAGCCTTTGAATTTTACAAGCCCTGAGCAACTCTATCACTTCAATAGTGCATGTTGCGAAAATACGCATTGTGTAATCTTCTTAATTCTCAAGTTGATTCTGTTTATAAGGTATTACCTTAACACATGGTTAATCAATCAGTATTAACGAGCACGTTTACAGCTTTACTAAATATTTGGTAAAATATTAATTTCATTCAATCTGTGCGATAGAATTGATATTAATTATTTTATTTAAAATATATACAGGGATATAGAAAATATTGTTATCAAGAGACGGAGATCAACAGACCAAATATACTTTTTCGGGAAACTATCGCACAACATTTCGGCAAACATTGTATCCTGAGATTATATATTATATTGTTCGTGCCTGTCTTCTCCTGTCACGGGTTTTTACGGTCAAGAAAAAAAATGAAATAAAAGTTTCAAAAAACCCGCCTTGTAGGAATCCTGTTTTACGCTCCGCCTGGGTGGTCCAAATACAGATACCTTCCTCGACAGGTCATTAGATACATTTCTTAAATTCTATTTATTTATATATTCGTGAGGGTTCTTCACTGACAGTTCTCTCTTGTCTTTAAATATCCATCGTTATTTTCGAATTCTATATAATCTATTCGTTGAGCTTGTGATGCCATGAATACCACACTCGATATTTACGGAATAAAATACTGTCTGCCTTAGGCAATATAGTCTCTGATATTTGATTCGACTAGAGAGTAAATGTCAGAGTAGACAGGCCGGGGAAGAAGACACATTTCTGAGACAGCTATTTTTTCCAATCTGGAGCCAAGAATGTTCGGAATTTTATTTTATACAGCGAGTGAGAAAAACCCGCTTTGCCTTTGGAAATAAACTATTCATAAAACTAAAATAAAATAAATTCCTATCTCCAGAGCAGTCTCTATTTTATTTTATTTTTTCATGTTCTCTCACGAGTCTAATTTTTTATGCAAAGATTCACACTTAAACTTGGCATGTGCTGAACTGATATATCAATCAAGTCTACTAGTGAAGTATTTTATTCATTCAATAAATAACATATATTTTATTACACTATATATAAACGTATATATACGTTAATTTTCTTTTTTATACATGATTTGGCATGTGTATTTATTTGGAATAGAATAAAATAGAGAAACAAGATCATCTGTGACTATGCCCCTATAGAAAAACAACTCTGTACAGAAAAAACAACAGATTATACATCTGCCAAAAGGCGGCATAATAAATCTAAAAGTTAAAGTTAATAAAACAAAGTTAGTAAAAAACAAAAAATAAGTTGTAAAAAAACCCACAAATTAACTTTAAAAAAATCATCAAACATTAAAAAAAGTTTCGATAACCAGGGAAGTGTGTACAAGAGACTAAACAATAAAGTTCATTATTTAATACAGATCGATTCAACTCAATAATTTACCTGTTTAGTGGTATCTGCTTGGGAATTAAGATGATGGAAAAGTGTGTGTTTGATTGAGGATAGGGAAGAAGCATGTCATATATTATAAAATATACATGACAGAAAAAAGTGGAAACATGGATTAAAGGAAATTTATGGTTGAAGAAAACCTAAATCTGAGGAAACCCTTAGAGAGAAAAAATATATCAATATAGTTTTGACAATAATTCTATATTACTTCTTATGCTATTATCCGAAAGAAATACATCTTTACTTTATACTAATGCAATAAAAATGAGGAAAGTAAATTTATATTAAATGAATTAATAATTAATAATTATTTCAAACGTCAATAACTAGTTGAACTTTTCGTTTCCTCTAAGAGATTTTATTTGTGACAAATAATGACATTAATGACAAATGACAAATTATTGTTATTAGTAGTCATAATGATTGACAACTTAGTTTTTTTTTTTAAACAAAACTCACGAAGTTATGAAACAGGATCTCTTTTACGCATCGGATTGGCAAGATCAGACTATATAATATATTCAGATTTTCATCCGCTTACAGATTATGCAGAATATAAAATCAGAAGAGGGACAGTAATCTATCGAAATGTCGGCAAAAGGAAGACCAAATAAGCTGAGCGGCCATGTTGCCATCTGGATGTCGTAAATCCGGCCTAAGAAACTCCTCAGAAACTGTATCAAGACTGTTTGGATACATAAACAATATATAAGACTGTTGTATACATAAACAGTATAGTTTAGTGAGGTCGTTTTGCGCCCACAATTTACTCTTTGCGCCGGCTTCCACGGCCGCATTAAGAGAGATTTTTATGCGGCACCTTCCTGATGGTCGGTTGGGAGAGTGATGACCAGTCACATTAAAATTCCTGTATGCCCCTGTTGCATACGTCCTGCTGTGGAGAATAAAGTGGAAAAGGAAAAAAAATACTCGCACGAATAAGCAGGATTATATGCAATTTGCAGTGGAAGAAAAAATATCACGAGAAATGTATTTTTTACCTGATAAAATCTTGTTTTCTTATCATAAAGTATCACGACACAAAAAGAAAAAATAATAAGAAGCACGATAAAATAAAACAAAATCAAAGGTCACGTACCAACGGCTAATAATATGACTGATATAATTTATTTTAATTTTTTCAAAAAATATTAAATATTACATTTCGAGTACCACCAGTGGGCAATTTCTCTAATTTCCTTTATCTTATGCCCTTATATATCTTTCATTCTATTTACTTGATGTATTTTTATTATACAGATCTAAAATTCAATAAATAAATTTAAACAAAAATATTAACTATCTCTAAAATGAAAATGAATAGATAAAATAGGGAAAAAATGGTCTGGGTGGATGCCAAAGAAATAATTCCTTAAATAGTGATAAACTATTTATTATAAACTGATTTTTCGACTTAAATTGCAGGTCTTCTTAAAGGCTGTATTTACAAGGTATAAACATATTTAAAATGAAATAATTGGAATAGAAAAAAATATAATAACAATACAATTAAAATAAAAAAAACATAAAAGTAAAAAAATAAATTAACATGAAACAACACATAAGTAAAAAATAAAATAAAATTACTCAAGATGAATTAATAAAAATATAACCCACGAAACTTTTGAATTTTCAGTTATGTTTTAAATTGTATTCCGATTTTCTAGAAGGCTTATTATTTTAAGGCAACCTACGGTTTAGAATCTCTATAAAAACTCATTTTTCGTTTATAGTACAATCACTATTGTTGACAGGTTTTATTGTTAATGTTTTGGATTAAAACTAACTTTGATAGTATGTTGAAAAAAAAAGAAAGAATCACGTCTACGCTTATAGTTTCTATGCATTAATAAAATAAAGTCTAAATATCAGTACCTAGTTAGTTTAAAATAATCCTATACCATTACAACCCGCACGGTCACCTGTGGTCTAGTGGTTTGCGTAACAAACTACAAAACCCAAGATCGCGGGTTCGTAGCCCGGCAGGTGGCCCTAGGATTTTTTTAAGGGAGTAAAAAATCCTTAGTTACGCCGTCCTTCGGAAGGGACGTTAAACGGGGGTCCCGAGCCTGTACTCTGTCAGGTACTCGTTAAAAATCCCTTTCCTAATTAAACCTGGATAGGCAAAATTTATCGTCCGATTAGCAATAGCAGCATAAAGTGACGTTAAATGAAAAAACAAACTACAACCCATGAACGGGTCTGGGGTTTGGTACACTGTAGAGACTATACCGTTGTGCAGGGAGGTGATTTGTCCTAGATCATGATCAACCGCCAGATTTTCCCCCTTATTTTTGGTTCACTCTTTATAGAAACTGGGTGTGCTCCAGGAGGGTCCTGGATCTTATGATCCATCTCCGACTGCTAATAAACTAAATAAAAGTCTTACCTGCAGCGGGATTTGAACCAGGATTTTTGGCATGGCAACTCAGTGACTGCCACTCCGCTCCCTCGTTACATAGGAACATTAACAATTTATTGCATTTCAAGTGTGATCACAGAGACATATGGTGCTACACTTCAAATGATTAATGGCTAATAAAATTTGCATAGAATCAAAAATAGTATTTTATATGTTTGTCATAGTTATCAAACACATTTCATATCTCTGATTGACACTGTAAACGATTTAATTTGCATCAAGACAATGTTTCATAGAATTATTGATTTAACCCTGATACTGGAATGAGATATACACGAATCTCTAATCTCTGAGTAATTATTGTCATATTGCGGAGTAAAAGCATAACCATAGCTAACGTTTCGAGTTTAGATAAGGCTGGGGTCGTTACGTGATAGGAAAATCAACTGGTGACATCAAAAGTAACTTTTTATAGCCACCGATCGAATTTTTAAATTATTGTTTCTGTAATTCTTTTTGACTAAGCTTATTTACAATCATCATAGTTTTTTTTGTAGACGGAGAACCTATTTGTAACTAAACGAGCATAGATAGAAAACGGACAAAAACAGGAGGATTTTATTCGTTCCTCATAAGAAGAAGACACAGTAGCCCATACAAATACATGGATATATTATACCATTAAGTATTCCCAATGGTTATTTAGCTACTCCAGCATGTATGGACTGCCTGCCAGGCTATTTGTTCCAAACACGGGCTGGAAGCTGAAGATCTACCAGAAAATGGTTAGTATTCAGCAGCAGTTGCCTGGTATTACTAGAGAATATAGAGAGAATCGGTGGGAACGACAGTAGAGGAAATGTACCCTTATAGTCCTGCTTAGTTTAACATGCTCATTTAAATAAACGTTCGATAAAAAGATTATCGAAAGCCTGTCTTGAAATTTAATTAATTGAATAATTTGTGAAATTTAATAACGACAATTAAAATCATATATCCCACACCTTAAACACTCCGAGAATACGAAGATAGTCAACTTATAAATAATAATTATTATTATTACATCATTAGCTAAACAAATTTGAATTAAATAAAAAAGCAGTCTCGAATCACGAAAAAAATTTTATAGACAAACCAGCATGATAGGTATTTATGTTTTTAATTTGATTTGTTTTACCCAATTAATAATGTATGGGCCCAATTATGATATTAAAAGTTATATATTTAAACATGAATAAATATTTTCAAATTTATTTGTTAGTTAACGGGTCGACAGCTATATCATGAACTTTCATCAGAAAACTTTTAAACTTAATAAATAACATTAAAATATACTACAGACATAAGTGTGAGTTTAGGTAACGCAAAACACCTCCACGCATATAATAAAAAATATGTTAATACTTCATTAAATGGTAGCAAATTACTGTAACTAAATTGTTGGCTTTTATTTGATTACCAGCTTGTAATATACTTCAACATTATCATATTACGATCTTTTTCTCAATCGTAAATAAATTCCCACCGATATTTGTGTCAAATTATTTCTCTCGCTAAGGAAGACATTTTCAGGAAGTAGTTGGATCCCTCATTTAAGAAAACGACATAAAGTATTACAAAGATGTTAGTTAATTATTTTTATTGAAAATAATAATGCAAAAAATATAATAATAAAAAATTATTTCTGACGGTGTTCACGACATTCATAAAAAATTTGTTTAATCTAGAACTAAAAAGTACAATAGTGTTCGATCGCATATTGCAAATAGTGAAATATTGTTGATAAAATAATTTTATACTTACCTAAGTATAGTTAATTAGTAAGTAGATAATAACAGAATATTTAACTATTAGTATGAAGAAAATCACTTTATACTTAAGTCACTTTCTATATTATTATTTAAGTATCGCAATTGGTTATATATTTGTCATTATGTATCTATACTTTCGAATCTTGCGAAAAGTTAAATATATTGAAACTTAGTAGTAATATATTTTATTCTACTTTGCCCTCATTCCTGGGGAAGAAGCTTAGTTCGGGAACCCAGGCAAATTATAAATAGGGTTTGAATGTGTACATTATTCTATTTATTTTTATTTTTATTTAGACTTTGTTTTATTATCATTTTCGCTTTAGTTTCCTTTTATTTTATATATGTTGCGTATGTATATATTTATTACATTCACTTATTTTATTTCGTTTATACCACTTTTTTGTTTTGTTATGGAATGATTGTAGCTACATAGCACCATTACTTATTGCCCACAGGTGGCAGATTGTAATGTCTAAATAAAGTAAAAAAAAAATAAATTTTATTGTTCAATGAATGAATGCTGGAAGGATTTAAAATTCAGGATTCTTAACAAGATAATTAATATTTTTTCAAAATTTCTACTAGGTACCATTCACTAAGCAACAGGTCTAAATCATATGAAGCAGTAAGCAATATTGTTTATAATAATATAATACATAATAGTATTATACTAGTACTTTTATGACTTTATTAGTTAAGATTATCATCATTATTACATATTATTTGTTATTCATAAAATATTATTATTTTATATTTCTTTTTAAATTAGATTAATTTATTAATCATTATTACAACCTTTTTTCCAGCTGATTCGAGTCCGATTTGAATTCGGAAGATAAGATAAATAATAGATTTTGGACGATAGTATCAGCTGTATTATTATTATTAATTTAAAAGATATAACAAAATATCTCTAAGATTTTGGAATTTAAATTTTTCCGTTAGAATGTTGCAAGTGGGAGGGGAGAAAACCAACATGTCTGCCCTCAGTGTCCACAATGACGCCATTATTTGTTTACATCCAAGATTCAGTTTTATTTAGAGCAATATGTGAGTAAATTCTAATAACATATAAATAATTAATTAAATAATTATTCAGTTTCACGTAATTAAGTTATATTGTTTAATGTAGATTTTATTTATTACAGCTCAACATATTTTTCTCAACCATTTCTAAGAATAGAATGATTAGTGTTTATGTTTATACATTAACATTTCAGTTTATGTTACAATATCAGTCTATATTAAAATTGTTAATAAATAACGTAAAAACTACAGAAATTGCAAGGTTATTTTGAAAGAAAATTTATTTGTTTATTGTGTTGTATATATTTTATTCATTATTTTGTGATTCTTAATAAATGAAAACAAAATTTAATGTCTCAATTAAAAGTAAATATTCTTAAACAAGATTAATGTATAAAGTTCTAATAACAATGAAATAAACCGTATAATTTGCCAAATGTTATGCTCCATTTATAATAGTGTTCCTACTTTTTTTATCACTAAATATTTGTATATTTTGTACTTTTAATTCAATAAATAAATTTAAGTAGTATGCATGTTATTAAATATTTTAAGTATTTTAGTTACAGGAACTTGGATTATTTGTGTATATAGAGAAGTATAGATAAGTGGAACATAAAGATATTTTTTTCATTTTGAAGAAGAAAGTTGTAAAATTATTTCTACAAGAATAATAAATTATGTTCATGAATAATTTTAATGAATAATATGAGTGAATAATTAATGACGAATAATCCATAATGCAAGTAAGATTTGAAATTAATTATGAATTGTAAATTATGTCGAATTTAATTGTATTATTAATTATATATTATTATTACTAATTAATTAGTAATTATATGATTGATTTTTTTCATATCTATCTATAGTGAGTGGTATCTACACCAAGCTAACATAATTCATTAAGGAGTTTATGTTCTTAATATCATTTTAGTGTTGATAGAAACATTTCATACAATATTATTTTATCAATTAAATCCATTATTTAATTAATTTGAATACATTCGCATCTTTTTTAAATGTCGATACATAAGTTATCACATAATAGCGACATGAATAGGTAAACCTTTAAGTTTACTGATTGAAACTTCAGTTACCTTACCGACTACAACATTTTTTTTAGTCTTAAAATATCTATCAATATTTTTCAACAGAAAAGTATTTATTTATGATAAATTAAAGTTGCAATTTCACTTTCTATTAATCCCATTTAAAATTTAAATTTTATTATTTCAGATGTAAACTGCTGTGGCATTCAAAATGTATTAGGATGAAAATTTAATGGACGATGCATGGATATTATAAGATAAATGGTTTTATAACAAAAGCTGCTACGTTTCTATAAATACGAGTAAGGCAATCTGGAAAAACATCTTTTCTAATTGGAAAAACATCGTCAGATTACGAAGCACAAATTATACATCAAGTAAGTGCAGTTGACTTATGTCACCAAGTTTAAAGTTAATCCTTGAATAAAGTTATTAAAAAAAAAATAAAGTCAGTAACATATGAATATATCCATTTGCCGAAAGTTATGAAATAAGAACATACAAATTCAGAAAAAACTTCTAATTTCTAAGTAAGTCATTTAACATTTATAAAGTATTAATTCCACTGCTTACTTTACTATATTATAAAGAACGCTAAGTAATTCTTTGATGAGATTTTCCTTTAGTGTGTGTCCAGATGATGCCTGAATTGGTGAAACGTTGAATGGTTAATTTTGCCAAAATTTTAGACTTTTAAGGCTATGTTTTTTGGAATATTTTATACTTAATTAATTAATAAATAATAAGTTGTTTAAGGTAATTTTAATTTACTAATTTTCATTTTTGTTAAACAGTTCCTAATTAAGTTGCTGAATTCAACTGCAGTTGAACAGATCTGTGAATTTCATCCTTGGCTAGTTGAAGTCTTACACTATCAGCTGTATCCATCATTAATTATAGACTGTTTAACTTGTAAATGAGCAGTATAAACTTCGATATTGCGGAAATATCCTTCGAATGTTATAAAAAAACAAAACAAAAAAACTAACTCTAGTAGTAAAAAAAAAAACTTAAGTAGAGTACAAAAAATACTTGAATTAAAAGCTATAAAAGGGATAATAGAGGGGAAGAAGACGGTAAAAGTAAAAAGGAAACGGAGATATGCATTAAAGAGGGAGGAAAAAAAATCTAGATACTTGTTGATTTATGAACTTGATCCTTCAGGCTCTAAGTCCGTAATGGCAGTTGTTAAGTCTGATAAAGAAGAGTACGATTGATAGGGGTTGGTGGTTTTAACCCTTAATTGCCTCCTTGTATTTGTAAGCAAGGGAAGTTTAAATAACTTTTTAACAAATTATAGTGAACGTAGTAGATCAGTGATAGAATGCTGAGTTACTAAACTGAAGGTTCCTTGAATCTGATAATGCAGATAAATTATTTAATCGTCAACAGTCACGGATGTGGAATATATAGTCCTCCTAGGGCTAACCCGGCCTCTATAATTTTATAATGTGGAAACCCTTTTTAGGGGGAAGAACCTGGCAGTAGAAACATGTTCTAATCCCAAGAACTTCATGGGTTGTAGTTGTACAGTTTTTGTTTAAATTTATTTCATTGTTTATAACACAAATTGAATTTAAAATTCATAACGTTTAATATATTCATAAGAATGTTTTCATACATATATAGTAATTTTGTATTTGCAAGGAAGGAATTTTTAAATACTTAGCATCTCGTCTTAGAATATGAAAATGCATATTAAAATTATATATTACTCTAGACCGGATCTTAACCCCCTCCACCATACAATTGACATGGTTAACATGAATCCATATGCATTCTGTTTCTTTATTCTCTATAACTGTTTTCCTGTATGTCTCTTATATATTGACGGCGGCAAATCACAATACATATAGTGCCTGTATACATCAATAATAATTTTATATATATATATATATATATATATATATATATATATATATATATATATATATATATATATACAGGGTGTCCCATTTCAAGTGGATAAAACGTTTTTAACTTTTAAACGAAACAAAATTCAGAAAAATGATTCAGGTAAAAGTTGTAGTTATTCAGGCCTAGTTTGAAGAAATAAAAAAAAATTTTTTGTTTTTTTACTTTAAATGGTCAATATCGATCTTCAAAAAATGTAGTTTCCTCCTGACCCCCATTTATTTTTATTTTTCTGAAATGTACAATCCAAAACATGGAAAAAATGTGTGTAACATTTTTTTCTATCTTTCATAGTTTAAGTAGAAAAAACATTCCAAGTTGTCATTCAACTTTAGTGAGCTTCAGATACTTCTAGTAGTATTTATATATATAAGGCCGAAACGTTGGCTTAGTTAAAAAATAAGTGCTGCTTATTTTTGTGTTATCATTGACTGCAGCCCTGACCTATTCAATCCATCATTAATAATATTTCATGTTTTTAAAAATTTATGCTCATTGTTTAGGTATCATGGAATTACCTAATTTGAACCTTTTAATCATCTTATTGACTAAGGAAAATGGAATACTCATTGTAAATGTCTCTAAATAAATAACAAATATGTTTATTATTCACTTTATCTTAAGTCTTGTTTGTTTATTTATTTAAGCTGCTATGACTTATAGGGCGATGTTGCAGTGGTACTCCTAAATTTTGCTTACCCGATAGTATTATAATAGAGATCTTTAACGAGTATCAGGTACGGCACACGGCCGTTGCGCCCCATTTTAAGTACTTTCTGATGGACGCGTAAAGCAAGGATTTTTTTAATATATTTAAAAAGTCCTCAGGCCACCTGCAGGACTCCGAAGCCAAGACTTCGGGCAAAGAATGTTGTTATTTTAACCACCATAGGTGACCCCTAAACATATTTTTAATTTAGGAAAATAATTATTAATCTGTATTACTTTTATATAATTAAAAATAAGTAGTTAAAGTGTTCATTAATTTTTTTAGTTTATCTGTATGAAATTATTTGATATTACTAAACAAAAATGTTTCATTGTTTAATTATCATCTGTTTACAGTTTGAGTAAGGCTGCTTCAAGAGGAAATGCAAGTTGGCTAGCATAGCGAAAAAACATTATTAATATACTTGAAATTTATCTGAGGATGGAGCTCATAACATCAGTGTGAAGAATGGCTCTTATTGACTTCATTTATACAATGTAATACGGTATATACCGTTATATACAGTTATAATAAAGAGAGAAAAAAGTTAATTGTTTGAAATGATATAAAATGGAGGATTAATTAGCATTTAGGCTGATGATGAATAAACTATGTAAGCATTAAATTTTTATAACTATAACTATATAACTTTAAACTGTTTCTCTCTTTATAATTATCATCTTATTTCTATTTATTTTACTCTATTTTTTTTAAATATTGTCATTGGAGGAAAATCGTTTTTTTTTTCATTATTTTTTAATTATTTCTCATTTGTTAATTTAATTTAATTAATTAAATAAATGTAATTACATTAGACTTTATGTTACATGTATACTTGTACTGTTATTCTAAAGGGGCCTTGTCCCAGTATAAGTAAAGACTTTATTATTATTAAAAATGCAACCGCATGTTACCCTTTCTAGAGTAATAGTTTAACTAAGGAAACTTCCATGACAAGATGTTATCTTCTGTTCTAACTTCGTGGTTTCGAATCTCGAAAGCATTAAGAAGTTTCCCGACCATTGCACATTTCGGGGAGGATTTTAATTAAACTTAATGAAAGGAGTTAATAAGGAGTAGGGTGTATAATTCCTGTGCAGGCGGGCCCTGCAGTAAACTTATAGAGGCTATTTTAATTAAAGCGACTCGGAAGAGTTAGAGTTGGCTCGACTTAGCCCGAGGACTTAGCCCAGGGACTTAGCTCGTGAGGGCTTTGCCGCTATCTTTAATTAAATCTCTGGGTGATTAGTGGGCGAGGCTCCTTGGAGGGTGCCCTATCATTATACCGAGGGGTACCAGTCATCTTAATGACAACGTTGGGATGCATCGTAGAGTTGAGAGAATATACTTCATTGTAATGAAAAGAGAATATATTTAAACCCATGGAAGTACAAATAAAATGAAACTCCATACATTTTTAATTAAGTACCAACTAAGAATCGTTACTGAACCTTTGATAGTAATACACAGTCCGAGTTTGATGAATTTGGGCTTTCAGGTTATTTAAATGATCATCAAATCATTTCACAAAGATTATATAATGATAAAAATATTTATTTAAGAAATCTTACAAATGTTATTTGGCACTTATATATGTAAATGAGATGTCCTTTAGAAAATTTCTCTTAAGAGATTCACGTGGAAGCGTCGATGGAAAAACCTCCCTTTGAAGGCACTTCTATTTTGGTTCATCTCTCTGTACTAGATCCCTGCTCCAGAGACGTTTCAGTCTCCTTATCGGATTCTGTGGTTATGTGTCTGTCAGTAATGCTTGTACTAATAAGTTTGGATGTCTAGCAAATGAGTCATGAATTTGTTTGTAGTTTTTCTTGATAATGTCAGCCACGTGTGATATGTTCAGGTCGTTGTATAATGCTTTATTTGTTATATAAAAGGGACAATGGGTAATATAAAGAAGGAATTTTGATTGAAAGATTTGAATGATCTAAAAGTGAGATTTTTTGCTTGAGCTGCGAGGTATAAGACCATAGGAGTTATAGGAGGTTTAAGTTGCATGTAGAATATAATAATTTTGTTAGTTAATTATTATAACTTATTATAATAATGTAATTAGTTAATTTTCTGGTGAAGTAGTCGTCTTAGGAGAGAGAGTCGGTGATTCAACCTTTTCTTCAAATTAGTTACGTGTGATTTCCAAGCCAATCTTCTGCTCATTCTATGGCCCATAGCACCATTACTTATTGCCCAAAAATGGCAGATTGATATGTTTCAATAAAGTGTTTCAATAAAAATATATGGCCAAAGTATCTTGTCTGTTTCTGGGCAATGGTGTATTGTAAAGTGTTAATGATGGCAGTCTGAACGTCTAAGTGTAAATGTTACTTACAGAAATATAATCATAAAGTTTTGAGAGGCGGGGTGAAACTTTCACTTTATGGTTTGAATGATATCTTCAGTTGGTACAACGTGTTGGTATGAACAACAATGCTCCACTATACACAGCTAAGTTTCTGAAATAACGATTGGAAATTCAAAAGTAGAGGCTTCCAAACAACGGCTTCCCAACTTAAATCTAACAAGACATCTGTAGCTTCAGATATCATTTTGATGGCTTACAGCATAAGAAGTACATCCTTTAGTGAACACATTTTATTTATGCAATTTTATATATGACGAAATTAGTGAATCTCCTAGGATCAAATATTACGAATAATTTATGGCCCAAGAAAATCACAGGGGAGCTAAGGATTGAGATCGAATAAAGAAATATATGAAAGAATAGAGGACTTTGAAACAATAATGAATAAAAGACAACTACGTTTATACGGGTACATGGTGAGGATGTATTCCACAAGGTTGAATAAGCAAATATTCAATAAGCTATACAACCTGAAAAATCAGACTAGTTATGCTATGCCGATGAAAGAAGAGCTTAATGGATTTGGAATTATTGATGAGGACTGTCTGCAAAGAGGTTAAGGATCCGACTCAAAAATATTAAGGTTCTTGTGGAAGAGAGAACGAAGCATAAACATGTATGGTGGATGTAGGAGAGAAGAATGGATAATTAGGAGAGAATTTAGGATTATAGGATGAGAAGAAAGAAAGAGCTAAAAACATTAAATTTACGTGGTCCTTAGTTGGCCGGTTCAGGAAAAAAAATAATAACAAATAAAAAAAATGCTGTGCCTTATAATATATGAACTATTGTGTATGGCAATAATAACTAGAACAGGACCCTCTCATAAATTCTGGAATAGTTCAATCATTTTTTTGACTCCTCCATTGCAATCTCTTGGGGACCAGCGGATGTACTCCCTTAACCAGAACGGAAGCCCAGAGATCTTTACGATGTAGGGTTTATAAATATAAAATTGGATAGGTATATACCGAAATATCGATGCAATAAAGCCAGGGTGGCGTGATGAACGCCAATATATATTCAACACGGCCTGAATAAAGGGATAGGGTGGAGATTGCGAATTTCAATATTTCCTCCCCCTGGGGGTGTTCGTGCGCAGCGCTCTAAACCCAAGGGGATTGTATGAATAATGTATGCTGTCCAATATCCGTATCATCAGGCGTATATGTATGTTTATTATTATCGGACAATCAGCATCGCCTTCGTATGGGTCTCCAGGAGTTTCGACAATATTCAACAGTTCTGAGCGCTATGAAGTGGTTTTCATTATTCAATATAACAATTATTACCTATATCTCTTTAATATTATTAAACATAAAATACTATATGTGGAAGAAATTGGTCCGGGTAGAGTTCAATGAATTTGTCTTAGAATTGGAGAAACGTTTATTAAGAAGCCAACGTTTCGACCTATTTTGTAGGTCCTCTTCAGGGCTATATACAAAATACAGACAATTAAGAATAAATATGGTACAGATATATTAAAACATAGTAAATATAAATAAAAGACCATAGTTTTAGTAAATCGTTCATTCACAAGAACATCATAACTCATAAAATAGTAATGGTAGTATTGAAATTCTTTTATTAACCATTAGAAAATCTGTTAACGCTTTTTTCATTTTGACTTGTCATTATTCCCATAAAACATCAAGTATAAACTTGATACAACTTTGATTAAAAAAAACAACATGGAATATTAGATATGTCGTTCCTGAATTTAAAACCTTCAACTAATATGAACACTTTTTTTATTATAACTTTGAGTTTTTAAACAACTTTATTAGTTAAAATTTAAGCTACAAGGATTTTCATTAAGATTTGCTTTCAGTTTTTAAATAATTTAAAAGTTTAAAAATAAGGCTTAACGATTATATTGATATGCTTTGCTATAAAAATATATAATTTTTGGTTTTGTAAAATAAATATTTACTTGGACGTGTTTTTGATCTTGAAAATATATTTAGTTTTAATTGCAGATATCAATTATTCCTATTAAATTAGAAAATTAAGAATAATATACACTGTTTAGATGAAATATATAGCAAATATTATTTCATAAAGATTATTTCTTTAGAAACAAACAAAGATTGTTTCTTTTAAAGCCTAATAAAGGATTTGTAAGAACTAAAATGATATCCTACAAATAAAAAATTGCTATCCTCACATTTTCATTTCGACTTAGTAAAAATAGTTTCTTTTTTTTTTTTACAAAACATTAATGAATAATTAAAAAAATGGATTAAGAACTAAACAAAGTAGGTATTGCAGAACATATGGCTCCTTCATAAGAACAACTTCATAACTCAAAAAAACTAATTTTTCATTTTTAAAGAGAAAAGATAGGCCCTCGGCCGGGATTCGAATCCGGATCTTCTGTATTTCCGTGGCAGCGCCCTACTATTTGAGCCACCAAGGCCGCCTGCTGGCAGATGACAAATCTTTTCTCTTATCCGATCCCATGTCCTCGTGTTCTCGCAATTTTTGAGATGAATACACTAGAACGAATGTTCTTTGAACATTAATTTAATTTTAGGATCTTATTGACTTACGTCATATTACTATTTATAATTTTTTATAATTATTGGTCAATTTTTTGATATTTATATATTTTTATTTTTAAAGAGAAGACAGTAGGGCGCTGTCATGAAAGACAGAGGATCCGGCCGAGGGCCTATCTTTTCTCTTTAAAAATAAAAATATTTAAAAATAAAAATATTGGCCAACAATTATAAAAAATTATAAAACTAATTTTTCAATAGAGGTACCCATGAAAGTTCCCTGTGAGTTAAAAAAACATTTGGGTATTGACATTGCAAAGTATTGTAATTATTTTATTGACCATTAGAAAATTTTTAAAATCTTGAATCCTTAGAATTTGAAGTTCAAACTTGGTACAACTTAAAAAAAAAAAAAAAACATATGGAATATCAGATATGTTACTCCTGAATGAAAAACCTTCAATATAAAATAACAGAAAGCATTGAATACAAGGTATTAAGAAAATTAAGATTTAGAAAAGTTTAGTTGGTTTTTAAATGTATAAACAAAAATGTGTAGTAAAAATATAAATGAATGAGAACTTATACCGTAGTTAATATATGAATAATCCTACTTTATAAGAGCAGGACTATTTATAATATGAAAAAAATAATTATATAACTATGTTATTTGAATAAAAGTAGTTGTGTAACTAAAATCAGTACAGTGAAATTACATCTATGTGAAAAATAAAATGATTACAGAATATGTAATCATTTGAACAGTATAAAATAGTTTAAGATTTCAACTATTTTACTATTGTTTAGGTATATAATTAGTAAATAATGTGTTCTTCATTTATGGATAAATAATAAAATGAAGCTGTGCACTATTTACAGAATTATAAAATTGATCATCTTGTTTATACTTTGGTGGATATTGGTCCAAGAATTAAAGACTATTAGAGCTATAAAAATAACAAGTAAAAACAAAAATATTTGTGTGCATTTTTAGTTAGCGTTATTGGGACATTATATATGTTTGAACTGTTAAAAATGTTATTTTTATGTTGCAGATATTATCAGATAAATGATATAACAATAACTCGCGGTTAACCATTTCTCTACACCATCAAATCGGAGACTATTTGCTGGAGCCAATGCCAGAGAATGTTTTCATAACAAAGTGTTTGCCTAGAGAGATCCCAAATCAAACAGATCTAATCCTGTATGAGACTGACGTGGCTAGAAATAGAGCAGGACTCTATTCAGCCCCTCGTGAGCACATAAGTCAGTTTCTATTTTTAAATCCCCACAATATAATTTATATAAGATTAACATATGTTTTAATGCTATAAATACATTTATGTAGTACCTATGTAAAGAAAATTAAAGTTGCACTGATACGCTCTGTACAAAGAAGAAATAAAAAAAGGAAAAATTAATTGGTCACAGGAAACAAACCCAGAGACTGTTCAAGACATTTATTTATAATATCAATTGTAAATGTAATACAGTCACATGTTAATAAACGAAAAGTAATATTTAAAATATTCAACTTCGATTATTTAAAAAAATTAATAATTTTAAGCTAGTCAAAATGATCAAATCACTTCACATTAACATGAAATTACTATTAATGTATTAACTTTTTCTAGTAGTTAATTTAATTTAGTTTAATACTTTGTAGGCACTTTACTGGTTGTATCTTGTAGGGTGTCCTATCAGTTATAATTTTTATTGTTCTTTTTACTTTATGTCTGGCATTGCGGTTTTCTACACTTCATGCTGGACAGTTGTATGGTTTTTTTCATAATAATTTCGATTATTTGGTTCAGAGATTTGGTATCATTATGTTGAATGACCAACTCATGTTCTTTTAATATGTACTCTCATTATTCAAATATGCATAAGCCTTTGTGAAACTTACTTTGAAAAGAACCTAACAGTTTCGACACAAGAGTTTAACTAAAGAAAAATACTTTGAGGTAAAAAAATATTGAGAAAAACAAATACGTATCAATTTCACTGTGGGATTACTAATCATAAACAGGTATGTATTATTTTTATTATTAATACTTTTATCTGTTTGTGGACAAAGGATATAGTACTAGGATGCTTAGTGATAACAATAAATTATTGTTTTTATTGTAGTATACGTTTAAACTATTTATTTAAAGATTCCCATCATGAAAAAACAAGATGGTAACAACTAACAGTTTCATTCATTACCTTTACAGATGTATTATATATAGAATATTAAATATAACTTCATTTTTTCTAGATATATAACTGACCCAAAAACATGATGAAAACACATTACACAATACAATAAACCTTGAAGATGGTTTAGTTAAAGAAAATGCCAGTATATGAACCAAGATTAATCATTTTTCATCATTCAAATAAAGTACAGTTTCGTTCCTTCATTATATGGTAACCATGAATGGATAATAATATTTTCTGACAATGAAAAACTCTCTAAATTTGTTTTAGTAAACATCCCTCTCTTCTTTCGGATTTAAATTAAAATATTATTTTATATTTTTTTTTAAATATAATTATTTTTAATAAATTGTGTTTCTCATTAGGTAATTTGTTCTCTTCTGTTGTTATGTGAATAGTTTTATTTGAATAGACCTTGCAAAATCGTCAACCTGTTATTGTTTTTTTTGTTTTTTTTTTACTTTATTTATTTCTGTATTATTTTACTATGCACCTTCATTGATTCATTCAAGTTTTTTATAGACTATGTACGGGTATTAATTTTTTATTTAATCATAATTTATATTTTTTCAAACAATCACATGAGGCTAATATTGGAACAAAACAAAATAAAAGTTCCAATATTGCTCTTAATTGGTATACATAAAGAATAGAGGGGAAATACGTTCATTAATATAAAATCAAACACATTAATATTTTCCTACTTTGCAAACTTTATTTCTGAATTATTTTTAAATAAGTAGTAATAAGCAAGAAACACATAGAATACAAATATATGCTAACAATATTTATTTTTTCTAGGTGAACATTCATTTCTATGAATCCATATTAAAATAACAAGAAATTTCTTATAAGATGCAGAACAGAGAACAATGACATCTGTCGGGTGTTTCTTGAATTTCTACAAGCTTGGCCAGAAGATGTGAATATATACTGCCTGATTTTCTTTCCTTTTTGTTATAATATCATTAAATCACAGACAATTTTATAATATATTATAAAATTATTACTAGTGAATAATTATTTTATGATTATAAAATATGCTAGGATTAAAATTCGTTAATCCAACGAAACATTTAATTCCTATAAATAAATACATTTTATTTTGATTAGGGATTAGACAACAACCAAGGGCTCTTCTTTATAGTAATGTGTTAAATTAAAACTTTATGATTATTGCATCTATTGCAAATGTCTGCAGTTGAAATTATTAAAAACAAAACAAATATATCTGTCAATAAGTAATCCATGTAAAAGTTTTGATGTACACATATAGAGGAAATAATATTCATAATTGTAATCAAGTAGATTTAATAATAACGAATAAAATATTATGAATGTCTATAATGAAGAGAACAGCCCATGTTGTTTTACAAAAATGCATATATTTACAAAAACATTAAATATGTTTTTATTTTAATAATTTAAATATGATTTTGAATTTGAGAACCTCACTATATTTTTTTGATAAAAGCAAATGATTTATGAAAAATTACTATCGATTTATTACCAGAAGCAAAACATAAAACCTTAAGTCATTAAAATATCTAAAATTTGTATTCTCTTTTTGGGTCTTTGCTATATTTCAAACATGTTTTGGTTTGCAGGATACTAAAATTCAATGTACCATGCCACATGATCCTGCAATGTTCTATCAATGGAATAAAATTATTAATTTGTAATAACAAAGAGGTATTTTCTAATAAAAAGAACATTTGGATTACTACAAAAAAATATTTTTGTTAGAGGATAAAAGAACTTTTTAATAAACTGTTTAAAAAACTGTTTAAAGAACTGTTTAAAAACAATTTAATTTCAATACTCTATGGACGGGATGTAATGAGAAAAGAAATGTATGAAGATGCCCCCATGTTCATGAGAATGTAAAATAAATGCATGAAAAACTGTTGTTCATTATTACCCATTCCTATTATCAAGAAGACCAGGTGACGTTAGAGGGTTACTTGTAAGAACTGGATGAAAAATGTAATACAAAAACTTCTAGAAATTAGTAAGAGATAATATTCAAGACTAAAAAAAGGTATTGGAAAAATTGAAAAATAACCTACTATGTGCAGATTTTTCAACTTCATGAAAATAAATTTTGTATTTCACACATTATAGTTTTCATATTCATAAAAAAGTGCAAAATCAAACAGATTAATTTGTGTAAGTAATGAAATACTCATTTTATTCTAAAGCAAATATTTGATATTAGGAAATAAAATCGATTCACTGAATGGATTACTTACTTCTTTACCCTAAGATATTTAAAGACTTTAGTTGGCTTTTAACACTTGTTATTTCTCCATTTGCAACTTAAAATATGATAGAAAACAATTAATTTTTATTTATACTAAAACAATATAAACTGAGCTATAGAATAAAATGGTTCAATTAATTGCATGGTGTTTATTTCTGCACTAAATTTACTGAAAATACTTTTTTTGGCCGAATTTCAAAACAACTCTCCGTTATATAAAATATTTTAATAACTATCTCAGTTGATCAATTAATTATTTAAAAATATTAATAGTGCAAAGTTTTTTTTTGGAAAATCATCTTTTATGAACATAGAAATTCATGGTAAGTAAAAATAATGAACTAGGAAAAGAATAACGAATAAAAAAGAGAAACTTTTCCTCTGTGACAAAAGACATATAATTAAAGATACATATTAATTAGAAATAAACACAATGATTGGTAATAGGTTAATACAAACTAATATCAATAAGTAAGGATAGCATTTATCCAACTCAAATAATAACCATTGAGTTTTGATTATTAAGCGTTTAGAATTGATCTAAATATTTCTTCTTGGGTCAGTATGTTCTGTTTTTTCGGTTAAAGGTAATTTATGGAATGGTCTAAATTAAAAAATTCGTTTTAAGAATTTTAACATTAATGTTATGGAAATACAAAGTAAACTAAAGGAAAACTAATTCAATGGTTGTTTCATTCAGGAAAATTAAATTAATAGAAAGTGTTCAGATAATTATCTGAAAAAGTGTAGAATTTTTTTCTGATTTCTAAAGCTTGATTTAAAAGATTGATGAAATATATCACAAATAAGATCAATTATTCCTGTGCGATATCAATGCATGAATTAGATATTTTGCGAACATATGAAATAAAAATTTATATAATATAAAAATACAAACATACAAATATTATGTACATTTTCACTTTTCTGCTTTTATTTTTAAATAAAATAAAATCTAAACAACTATTTATGTTATTAATGTTTATCTTAATTGAAACTGATCTTAATTAAAATTCACAATATAATATTTAGTAGAATTAATATGAAGGAAATACTTCTTTTCAGAACTTCAACCATTGGATTTACTCTGAAGGGATTTAAACTATTAATTACTACTCGTATGTAAATAATAACAAAATAATTTATGACTCAAAAAAGTTACATAAAATAACAGAATAATTTCTACAATAATTTGTTATTCACAAAACAATGACTGCAGTGCTGAGATCTGTGCTTTGAGCCTCAAACTCTCAGAACAAATTATTTTCCACTAGCGCCCCTATAATGAACTTGAAGGAATATTTTAATATAATTTCCTATGAAACACAGTGCTTTAAATAGTTTAAAGAACAAATAACTTATTAAAAATATTGTTTTTGTAATATATTCACTAACAATATCAATTAAGATTGGATTCAACATCTTAAACAATAAATGTCTTTAAAACTTCATCACTCAGTGATTATGCTCATTATTAGTTATGTTTTCTCATTTATTTAATTATTGTAATGGCATTACTAATTAATGGGAGATATGACGATTGGTACTTCTTTTGTGTGTATGCAAATAATTCATTTACATGTATAACCGGAATATTTATCACCTCTATTAGTTTTTCAGTTTAATGTATAAATAATTTTAATAAAGAGTAAATGTTAACAACTATCTTTGTAATATAGCCGAAAATAAAACTGAACATCCATTCATTAAATATTTCAATAAGTAATCAGTTACTGAAAAATTGTATTTGGAATTTCGGAATCATTTTTCACCAAATTTTATGTAAAATAACTAAGCCCTTTTTTCACGGATGGGTTCAAATAATAATGGCTAGAAGTATTAAACTCAAACTTCAAATAGTCAGAAATGAGTTCTATGGCATATTATTGGGGCTCACTCGTCCAACACAAAGTGTGTACCCTTAGCTCAGTGAAAAACCTGGCGGTTGATCTTAATCTCTGCTGGAGATGGATGCTATGGGATCTAGGATATTCCTGGAGCTCACCCAGTCTCAATAAAGTGGATACCCTACATCAGTGAAATAGTCTAAGTAAAGACAAATCACTTCCCTACACAACCGTTGTACTAGAGTCTCTACTATGTGTTGAACCCGAAACATTCATAGATTGTTGTATAGGTTTTTTAAATTTTAAATATCTACATATAAGCAATGATAAATAAGGTTTATCTATATTTTTAAAATTATGTAGAAAAGAATTTACGATATCAATTCAATCAATAGATTAGTTTAATCTATAATAGATTAGTCTTTAAATATAAATCAATTTCAATTTTCAAAATCTACGACTCAACACTTTTTAAAATGTAACAATTGATAAAAAATGTGTCTCTTTGAAAATATGGATGAAATAATTTCTAACTATAAATATTATTTATAATATTCTTTAATTCTTTTTAATTAAAAAAAAAGTTTTACCTATCTAAAATAAAACTCTCAGAGTTCATTGAAAATTATAGTTTATTCAAAATTCGTCTTACTTATTTATTAGTAATTTATTATTTGTATTAATATCAAAATAAATATTTAAGTATAAAAATATGTCAATTAAACCAAGAAAAGCCATGTAAGATTGTGTTAAAACGGTTCAGGTGATGAGAGAGTATTAGAAGGCCGCTTGTGTCGTGAAAAACTTCACCTTGTATTGTCATTGAGTAAGCGTTTTTTTTTTTTTTCTACAGTCTCTAATAGCCTTTGAGTTCTTCGAACCAGATAGTCTATAAAAACAAAATGGAAAGTGACCTTAAAGGTTATTCTCACATACAACAGAAAAGAAAGGGAAAAATATCTATTTTTAATAATAAACATAATAAAGCTCCTCATAGATAAGGAGATCAACACTTAATTTAAAATAATAGTCTGACATCGAATCGAACTGTTGATATATATTACATTTAACTGAAAAAGAAGTGCTTGATGTATGAAGCCATTATTATCGGTTTTAATTTTTTTAAACTTAGTAAAACTAAAATTCAAGTCATTTTGTGTATCATTTTCAATAAAAAAAACCTTCAAAATCGACTTATAAAAAATAATTCTAACCGACTAGAAATTCAAACTTAGGAGTTTTATATGTTTCACTTACTATTGGTATTTTCGTACTAAAGAATTTTAAAGGTAAGGGTGGAATAGATCAGATTGTGGAGCGCTGGTTTGTTGCGCTGAAGGTTCTGCGTTCAAATCCAGCTGAGACTATTATTGGCTGTTAAGAGCCACAGATGGACCTCATGGTACCTGCAGATTCTCATGAGGCTCACTTAGCCTAAACTCAATTTACTGAACCTGACGGTTGAACCTGGTCTGGTCCAAATTTTGTCCTACACAACCTCTGTCGTTGAAACAGCCTCTACTATGAGTTGAACCCAAGACCCTTCTTTGGTTGCAGTCATCATTTTTTTTATATAATAATGATACCTAACTACTGATATTTTCAATTTATTTTAATTTTAATTAGAGTGCTGCCAGTGGGTAGTATCTCTACATGTCCTATCATGTATTATTTACTCTTATAGCAATTGTACTAGATGTATGTATTACAGTTGTACAACTCAATAAAATAAAAAAAAAAAATGTATTTTGATGGTGATTATTTTTAATTTTTTTTGTTTTGAAAAGAAAAGATTTGTACTGGCCAGGATTCAAACCCGGGTCGTCCGCATCTCCGGTGCAGTGCTCTAAACCACTTAGCTTAGCTAAACCACTTCACTGATCCTATATCCCCGTGTTCTCGCAATTTATACACGAGGAATTTGTACACGATGTATACACGGGAAAGAATGTTCATTGAACATTACTTTAATTAGTATCTTGTTGACTTACGTCAATGTGTTATTTACAATTATTTTTATTAATTGTTATTTTGATGGTGATTATTTTTAAATATTTTTGTTTTGAAGAGAAAGATTTGTCCTGTCCGTGATCGAACATGTTTTTTTCAAACTGATATTTTCGATTTGTGATCAGGTACATATACATGGCAACAGTTATGTATAAAACGGTGAATTTAGCCCCGTATTGCTGAATACATTTTGAAAAATAATAGTTGTACTTGTATATAAACCTCCGGATGTAGGTAAAAAATAATTTCTCTTAAGTAGGGAGAAATGTTTATTAAAGAGCCAACGTTTCGCCCCACATTACTGGTCTTCTTCTGATAAACACCCCCGTCTTTCAGTTAGTTATGTAAGTGTTAGCGAAGAATTCACACTGACCCTCCTCGACAGACCTGAAGATCTGCAATTTTGGCTCTTTAATAAACATTTCTCCCTACTTAAGAGACTTTTTTTTAGATCCACCTGGACTATTTACTTCCACGTATAATGAATTTATATTGTGGCCTGATTATAGTAGGAATGTGTGTCTTAATTAAATATTAGATACAAACATAGATAAAGAATAATGTAGAATTGAATAAGACAGTAAGATTCCTAATGCATTATGTTATGAAATAGATATCAATGTATATAAATATAATAATATCTTGATTACATTAATCACTTAATTTTAACATTAATTACGTTGTTATGGTTAAGATAATTCTTTTGAATTATTTCACGCTCAGTTGACCAGGCATTATTAAGATCCATTTCCATTTTCTGAATTAACTGAGCACAACCCATTAAAAGATAGCGAATTAACTTACTTATTTTTTTTATATCATGTGGATGCTGCCGATGGAAATACGGCTTACAACGTTAATATATACATGTAATGATAGATTAATTAAAGAAATTTTATATCCTGATTTATTTAAGGCTAATAAAAACAAAAAGCTTACTAAACCATGAATACATTAGAATTTAAGGTATAGAATAGGGAAAAACTTTGCCACCGCGTCGCAGCATACCATTTAAAACTGTCATAGTAACTGACTCACTATCAGTGATAATGAAATGCATTAAAACAGCTTTGGACAAGAAACCCAGATTTCAGAAAATTCAAAGCATGAAAATGATCTTATAATAAAATCATAAAATAGTTTCACTTTTATGGGTCCCTTCACATGACAATGCGTGGATCCCTCCAAACGACCTAACTCCAAAAGAGTGCAGTGTTATAAGCAGGTTAAGAATTGGTCATACTAAGCTGACGCATCTCCACCAACTTTTAGGGCAGTACAAACCAACCTGCCAAAGCTGCAACAATGTTGAAATCACCATCAAGCATCTATTTGAATCCAAGAAACATACAACTGATTGTAATAGAATAAATTTGATAAAATTAAAGCTTCATAAAATTAGGAAAAAAATCTTATCCTCATACATTTTTACTGAAACTTACAACTTTTCTCTTTAAACTTTTATCTTTTCTCTTTATATTTTTATCGACACCTGTAAATACAAATAATTGACAATCTATCAAAATAATTGGCTGACAGAAAAATGGGTTTATTTGAATTTCTGTGATGGCAAATACCTCATCCACGTCCTTTTTAGTCTCCTCAGGCACGAAATTCGTGGGTATTTGTTCTATCAATGGGTTTGGGTGTCCATGTGGTTTTTCTTGAAAGCGTTGGTAGTATGTTCGTTTGAGTTCATCAACCGTTTGCATTTTTAAGTCCTTATGCAAAGTTTTGTTATCGACATGCCACGGTGCTTTGCTGATAAGTACTTTTGACTGAAAAGTTCGCAGTCGTTTTCTGAGAGTCTGTTTAGCGATACCGTATATTTGTAATGCGTATGTCCAAACTGGTTTTAGTAAGTATAAGTGTTCAACTTATGTCTTAAGTCTTGTTTGGAGTTTTTTCTGAATAGCGAATAAATTAAATTGAGTTTATGATTTAGTGACTGACGTTTTATCTTAACGTGAGGATTCCATGTCATTCTTCGATAAATAATTTAAAAATTCAATAAATAAATACGTTATAAAATCATATTCAATGGCATTTTACTTATCTATTCATCAAAAAAGATTATATATAGGTATTGAAGATTTTACATAATTTTTTCTCAATGTTCAAAAATATTTTTATCATCAACCCAGCTATTTAACCACATAAGCTATTTCCGTTCCTCTTCGAAAGCACTCAGACCTTTGTTCTCTTCACGACCGCCTTTCCGACTTTTCTCATTTACTTGGACGCCTGAGGATTGCTTTGAAATAAACTCTTTTGTACCTCAAAGACCTTTCAGGAGGTTTAGAAGTTTACGACTCAATGTTTATATGTTTAGCAATAAGGAAGGAATACGGATATTTTTGTGTAATTTTTGACTTCAAATATCTGAACACTATTAGACTTCAAATATTATACTCAAAACACCATCAGATTTAAACCTTCTTATTACAATAACAAAAAAATGATGGTTAATTCTTGTTTATATATATAAATGTATATATTTATTGATCATAGACTCGAAATAGTTAAGTATGTATCTATTTAATTACATTGACTTTATATTTTATTTTAGGAGTGGAGTGGCTCAGTAGTAGCGCTCTTATCTTTGAATATCTTGGATTCAAACCTAGCTCACTGGTAGACGTTTGTTTAATCCGTTAGCGGCCTAAAATGGGATCTAGGACCCTCCTGGGACTCACCCAGCCTCTTTATAGTGGTTACTCAAAATAGGGGGCAAATCAGACGGTTAAAGGCAATCGGACAAATCACCTCCCTGCACAACAGTACAGTCTCTATCAGCTACTGAACCCCAAACCCTCCATGGGCTGTAAAGGTACAGGTTCTTCTTTTTTTATATGTATTTATTTTATTTTAAGTGGGTTTTATGGCGCGCGGGGTATGTTTATGGCTCAATGTGTAAACTGCAGTGTTGCTATGCTGAAGGTCATGAGATCAAATCTATTTGCAGCGGATAAATTATCCAATCTTTAAACAACCGTGGAAGGACTTTGTGGGATCTGCAGACTCCAATGCGGCTCATCTAGCCTCTATAAAGTGTGTACCCTTAATGGGTTTAAAACATAGCCATAGTCGTGATCTCGGAGAAATCAACTACCTGATAACCTTTGTCCTCGAAAAATTACAGTTTTTACAATGTAATGACGCAAAGATGTACCTAATGGTACCGTTATTTTTTTTTAAATTGAATTTCTAATGATTCATGTGTACTGATGATAAATGTGTATTATCAATCCAGTTATTGCATCCCAAAGCCCTAAAGATCAGAGATATGGTATTGATCTCTGATCTTAAAGAACGGTGTAAAAATGGAGAATTAAAATAAATTCTCAAAAATCGCATCAAATCACTTTTACCTTACGTCGGAAACCAATGACTTCCTGTCCTTCAGTATCCTTTAATAATTTCCCACTGGTGCATGTTGAACAGATCCGATACTTAGGGTTGCATCTCGTCAAAATATTAACTTGGAATTCTCATACAAGACTGAAAAGACAAGAAACCACTCGACGTTTCAGGCTACTTCAACACTTACTAGACAAACACTCTAAGCTCCCAATTAACTATAAGAGACTCATCAACATGACCATCATACGACCTATTTGGACTTACGGAGTAGAGCTTTGAGGCTCCACTAAGTCGTCGAAATCCTCTCGTATCCAATCCCTACAATCCAAAATCCTTCGTAAAATCCTCAATGTTCCTTATTTAGTTAAGAATGAACTCATCCATAACGACCTTATTGTCCTATGTGTTGCTGATTTGGCTCGAACCCTGTATCAATCCTTTCATAACAAACTTCATTACCACTCAAACCCTCTAGTTTCAAACCTAGCTTCCTCTTCAATTCCGGATATCCTCTGAGGCGTCTGAAAAGAAGAAGGCCACGTGACCTTCTTATTTGAACTTGTGATTTGAGTCCTACCAGTGGGTAGTTTCTCTACTTGTCATTATCTCATGTCATTATGCATCACTTATCCTATTTGCTTGTTGTATTAATGTAATACAGTTGTAAATATCAATAAATAAATAAAACAAAATTAAAAAATTGAATTTATCTGAATCATAATAAACTGTGAACCTTGGTAATGAGAAATCAGTAACATACGGTGTGGAGTTCAAGGAAGGAAAAAATTTAAAATCTCATGTTAAATTTACAAAATAATTTATAAAAAATAAAATTTCAAGTAAAAAATGTTATACTATCATGGACTGTTTTTTGGCATTTGGTAATTATAAGAGTAGAAAAATTGCAGAAAAGTTTGTGTCATCATTATTAATGATGTTGTTACATTATATATTATCTTTAAAGAATAATTCTCTAATTCACTTCTTCGCAAGAATTGTTTTCATTAATGAAACTGGAAGAGCGAAAAAAGCAAGTATCATATATTTATGTATCAAAATTAATGTGTTATGAATTATTTGATATATTTTTATTTATTTAAATCCTATATATAAATACATGGACATGCCTGATTAAAATAACCATGGAAATATAAATAAATTATAAAAACTGAAATATATACGAAAGTCTTCAGAAAAGGACTAGGTTCATAAAAGTACTTTATTGTATATTTAATAAAACATTAGTATTTGAAGACAAGTGATAGAATTAAGAACTGACCCTTGAGGCAGGGATTGGGCTACCTATGAGACGGAATACACTTTTATTAGCAACTATATAACCCGAATGTTTGTAATAACTTTCTTTTATGAGCTCTAAACGACCTATTAATCTCCTAATGCTACTATAAACAAGATTTATGCTCGAGGAGAACCTGATTTCTCTTGACCAATTTTATTTTACTTAAATGTGTTTGTTTCTGTGATAAGCCATTAAAAAACAATCAATTAATGTAAAAAAACAACTAATATTTTTATTACATTTTAATTAGCAGCTAATTGTAATTTTTACGAGTGTATTTAGTGAACGTTATACCACATTAGAGTACGTGAGGTATAAATAAATGAAATATATACGCGTTCACTAATATTTAATAATTTTTTAATGCTCAGTTACAAATTGATATTTTTGAATACACAGACATATATGTTAATAATGAAAAAAAAACTTGTGCTGGTAGCTAGCTGCTAAATCAATCAATTTATAAAACTCTCCATCTCCTAATCTCCAAACACGAACGCTGAATAATAAGAAAATGAGAAAACAATCAATCTATAGAACAGTAATATAAACTGTCCCGGTTTGAAGCAAGGATTGATTTATTCTAATAAATATTAGTAAAAAGATTTACTTAGCATTAATAATTAGTTATTTTTGCCAATTTTCTGGGTAATTATATTACAACGATTTTAACGTTTCCTTTTTATTTATCATGAACACACGGACTAAAGATCAAGAACTAGCTGGATTCTGGAAGTAAAGAAGATTTAGAAAGAAATATTACAATGAAAAACGAAACTGTAGACAGAGCGAAAACGAAAACTAGAACAACGTAGTCCGAGGACAAAAAGAAGCAGAACAGTGAAAGGATGAAAGAATTATTAATAATAAAAGCTGAACCTGGAATAAAAATGATGATAATTGATTGGGTGAGCCCAAAGAAGGTCTGCAGATGAGGCGGTCCATTTAGTTAACAGATTAAATAACTTATAAGGACAGAAACTCAGCGCTCTCTGCATTGAATAACACCACTCACCTAAATGATAATGACTATGTACTACTAATGATTTCTCTATGAATAATTTTTATTTTTAGAAATATGTATTTATGACATCTCTAAATACATACTGATAATATTGCGTTGTCAACAATATGCTAGCTATTTTCAACGTTGCAATTACTATTAAAATATTCCTTATTCTAATGACAGATTGCTTATAATTCATGATTTTTCCTGCATATAATTACATGGTTCTTTTCAACCCTAATATAATATTTTGACTTATTCTTTGGAGATTCATATCAATTACTCAGAATTCTAGACGCTTTTTTTTTTTTAAACAGAAGTCATAAAAAATGATATAACTAAAAATAGGTGTCACTTTTAGTGGTTGCTTTTAAACCGTCTTATTTTCCTCTTAACTTTCAATTTTCTCCTACAAAAAAAAAAGTCGACTGAACACGAAATAGGGACCAATGGGGTAAACACAAACAAAAAACTATTATAGGGGATGAAAAAGTGAAAACTAGTCAGAGCAAAAACTGAGGGAGTGATGAACTGAACGTACCTGGAATGCTTGCGTTAACTAACCGACGTGAATATTTAAAACTTTGATTTGTATCGCATTATCCCTCTACCTATAGTTTTAATTGAAAAATTAATTTAATTAGTTTTTACAGATGCGTTTGATAATTAAAATTGTCCAACACTTTTATTCTAGATCGTTAATCTTATTAGAACTATTTTAATAATAATAACAATGTACAAAAACTAATAAAGTACAGGTAAACATTTAGAATGGTAACAGTATCATATCCTTCATAGTATTATCCTTCATAATCAACATACTTTGATATCCACACAAACATGTGTTGCTTACAAATTATTATGGTTAAATGTAATAGGAAATATCTAGAACCTTTATACTTTATTTAAAAATTAACAAGTTTCCTCTTATCATTCATTGTTGGTATTGATTATTGGTCGTGTTATGCACAATTATTTACTGTTGATTATCTTTTAAAGAGTATTTCAAATTCTTTAAGCTTAAATATAATTAATTATTAAGTTTTGGCTTTGCTTTAGCTCTAGTAAAAAAAAAAAATAGAAGTAAAAAATGTTTGATGAACAGACAGAGACATGTAAAGAAGAAGGTATCATAAGCTGAGTAGGTCATACTACAGAAGAAATAAAGTTATAATAAATAAGAAATAAAGTTATAAAATACTACAGAAGAAATAAAGTTATTGCAAAGACTGTGTTTATAGCGTCATGAGCTCAATTAGAACTCCGTGCTTCAAGGACTCTAATAAGAAGCTGTATTTCTTAAGGTAACTAAATTAGAGAGAAAAAAAAAAAAAAATATATATATATATATATATATATATATATATTTAATTTATATTCAATGCACTATTTTCAGGTAAAAAATAATGATTAATTTGGAGTGAATAAAGTTTTTTTTAAAATAAAAAAATAATCAGGAACAGTAAAAATCCTGAAGTCTCTGTATTAAAAAGATAACTAATGAAGCCTAGAGTTATTAAATTAAAGTTTGAATTAAAAATATATATAAAATCAATAAGTTCTGGTCTAAATTTTAAAATATTTTGAAAATGTTCAGTTTGTGTTTATGTTATTTTTTTTTTTTTTTTTTTACTGAGTTCAAAGTATGGGCATTTGAAAACACTTGATAACTTTAGCAGGAATTATTTTGACAGTATATTAGTAAAATATGGTTTCATTTAAGCGATTTAACTTTTTTCTCTGTATGCATTCCATTTCCGAGCTACATATTCTTTAAATTTCATCAAAGGTGTATTTTTCAGCATGTTCTATGCCTTTGTTGCTAGTGCTATTTATTATTTTATTGGCTATATCTGTTATACATTTATGTTCATCTCTTTCAAATATTTACGGTAGGTTATTATATCACTAACAATCGGAACCTAATCATAAGATATGCATAAAATTAACCTATCTTAACAATAATTAATTTAAATTATGAAAGAAATTAACCACTAATTGAGTTTGTAATGGATGCATTTGAATATTATAATTGAAGTCGATTTTTTGTAAATTATAATTTAATTTTATTGCACTGGATATCAACTAAATGAATTTTTCACAGATATCGACCTTATAATTAATTAATTTTTAATTTTAATTATGAATTTAATTTAATTTACATTGACCAACTCGAAAAATCTTAAGTTGGTGACAAAAAAAAAGGAATATTTTTAAAGTCCATTGAGTGCATGGATTGAGGTTTATGAAAAATTACGGTTTTCACAAAATAAAATGTTTGAAAATGGCCAAAAAAACCGAAACCACGATAATACATTAAAAGACCAATAATGTCAATATGGTTTTATTTATAATATACCCTATAGAAGCTTATTAATGGATTATTTGGGAGTTATTAATGATCAATTATTTTGAGAGGAACGAATAATGAGGAAAATAATCAAGAAATTTGATTCTGGTGGATTCAGACGGTTATCCCTTCTATTAATAATCAATAAATTGGTTATTTACCAACAAGTACTTATAAAAAAAATATTTCTGAGATAATGAAGTACAACAACAAACCTATCATTAACACTATATAACAATATCAGGTATTTATTTCAATATGATAAAAGTCTCTGTTCAAAAAAAATAAATTGAGATATCAGAATGCAACTTCAATATACTTGTTCAAAATATTTTTTTTCGTTCTCAGTTTATTCGTGGTTTGAACGTACCTCTCGCCTAATTGGTTGGACCAATACTCCGCATATCGACAAAAACCAACAATACAGCCATTTAAAATAGGATGTAAACATGTCAAAGCAGATTCCCCTTCGTTACAACTTTCATTACAAAGGCTTAACAGCAAAAACTGCTCAACCCTTCTCAACCCAATGTCATTCATCTAGTGAAAGTTTTCAAGGGCACGAACTCTTCGTCTGGGATGCATAGGGTAGTATGTGGATGGACACCGATCTGTGAGTATGCTCTGAGTAAGATATGCATTAGTAATATATATAATTATTTTAAATATATAAATTGATATTTGAGTGAGATAAAATGTAATTAATCTAAATTCACTAATTGTACTTAGCTATTAACTATGTAAGGGTTTATTATCCTTAGGGTAAGGGTTATTAGTGTTTATTCTTCAGGGAATGGATTTCGCCAATCCCTTACTAAACCGCCAGGTATTTTACAATTAAGGGTACCCCACTTTATAAAAGTAGAGTCATTACCAGGGAGTCTGTAAATCCATAGGATAATCAGAGTAAATCATTTATGTCACCTCCATTCTCGTACCTGGGACATAACACAATTTTAGCACAACTAAAATTTATTCAAATGGTAGGACTAATTTTCCATCTTTGTTATTCGGTGTTCTATGAATAATATTTGTTTGAGAGACCCTAAGATTGTATTTACCGAACAGTATAATTTGTAACTCATGATCGTATTTCTCTTATTTGGACCAAATGTTTTTTTTGTAAATAGTATAAACAATTTAATTAAACAAGTCAATTTTTAAACTAAACTATTTTTTAAAATAATATAAAACCAAAATACTATTGTGATGATCGCTTTATTAATTGTATTAATCTATACTCTGACTTTATTGTTATTAACGGTTAATGAAATTATGATCCAATATGCTTGTGAAGCTGTTGATTTAAATTTTATATTGATTCACTTATTTTTTGTATATTCATTCAAGTTTTTATTACTTTCGGATAAAAAGGGTCCTGCTACAACATCCGGTTCCCACAGAAACAAATTAACACTAATTGACTACCCGCATTGTTAACGGATAACAATGCATGTAGTTGAAATTAATAGCACATTATATCTTGTCATATTCACCAAACGCTATAATAATACAATTACAACTTATATTGAGAATACATGGTATACTTTAAAATAGATAATAATTTAGGTCTCCGAAATCGCCCCTACCAAAGATTTATAACAATTTAGATATCATGTATATATAATTTCCCTTAAAAATCTTGGTTTCAGTGTATGTTAGAGACTGTACTTGTGTTGACTGTACTAATGTTGCAATTGTGGTGGTGAGTTTTCCCCCAATTAAGGGTACTCACTTAATAGAGGCTGGATGAGCCCAAGGAAGAGTCTGTAGGGCCACAAGATTCGTCCGTGGCTAGCAAATTAGATAATTAAACTGCTGCACCTGGATTTACACCCGGGCTCAAAATCAAAGCAAGTCATCGCTCTGCAAACTGAGCCACCACCTGTTATTAATTAATAATTGTTCTAAATGACGACTGATTAAAGGTTTCGTATCTCGACCTTAAAATCTTACGATATAATTTCTTTTGAAATTATTTTATATTTTTTTAAAAATTCAATCCAAAAAAATATAAATTTTTATATTATTAAATATTACATTGTAGTGTGATAAATCGTTTTTTTTTTTATTGAACAACCGTGGACTTCCTTAGTAATATTCTCTTGATTCCGGGATATTTTAGAAATCGCATAAATTTTAAATTTCTATCCAGAATAACGGTGCAACAAAAGCAGGCCACCGGTTTTCGAAACATAAATTTCCTTAAAGAATATCCCTTTGATGGCGGATATACTAAATTATGTATTCATAGCTATTTTGAAATACTACACATAAGGATAAATTTTAGAATTTATCACTTCAACCCCGTATCTGAATTTCCAGAAGTGGAGAGATATCAAGAGTTTCGTAAAAGGTCAGGCGATAAGAATAACTGTCGAACCCACGCGACATTTTGAAAGGGCCTGTGGCTTTTACTGACATTTTCCGAATAATCCGCAAATTTTATGAAACATTAAATAGTAATAAATGCTTCTTTAAAAATCCGATATTGTATAATAAAGGAGCAGGGTAGTTATAGGTCTAGTGGTAGAGCGCAAAGTTGTTATGTTGAGAATCCCCGGTTCGAACTCGGCTGTAACAGATAAATTATTTTATTGTATGGAGATCCTCCTAGGTCTAACCCAATCTCTATGAAGTGGGTATTCAACATGGGGGGAAAATCTGGCGCGGGCAAATCACTTCCTTGCTGAACCCTTCTCTTAAGGGGTTTGTAGGCCAAGTCATACAGGTCGTATAGGTAGGTTATCTTACTATAAAAAATGCAAGTTACTAAATTAAATTGACAAACAAGTTAAAATTATTAATATAATTTATTTTATTTTACTTTTTTATTAATTGTTATAATTTTAAATATTTTTATTTTTGAAGAGAAAAGATATTTTGAAGAGGATTCGAACCCGGATCTCCGACATGAGGAGTCCACATTTGGAGACCCGGGTTCGAATCCCAGCCCTGGGCATACCTTTTCTCTTCAAAAATAAAAATATTTAAAATTATTAATGTTAGTACATGAAGTTGTGCGTTTAAAATTGCACTAGTGGTAATTGAAATGTACCGTAGATACTTAATAAAATACTACTTGAAATAAGCAATAACTATCAAGCTGATTATTTCTAAATATAAATTTAATATTTTTATACAAACATAAGATAAATCGTAAAATAAAAATAATAACAAATGGTAAAACAGAAATATTAAGGGTTTTATTTGATCAATTTTCTCTTTGTATTGCATAACGGTAGCAGTCAAACATAAACTTTTCAATTAGCTACTCGAAATATTATATTTAATTATATTATTGTGTATTAAATATTTATTGCGTATCATTTATATTATATTGAAAGAGATTGAGCAAATGAAAAACAAAACTTTTTTAACTGTTTACTTAAAATAATTCAGTGTTGTGTAACTGCCTGTATTCGCTAGTTGATTGACCTAATTTTCTATGTAATACCATATTTTCGAATACCATAAAACATGGGTCATCCTTCGTAGTTGGCAGAGAATATTTGGAAGGATTATAGGTTTGTAATTTCTTACATTAAATTTTCGTTAAAAAATGCACATCATGTGCACCTAAAATTACAAGCAATGCCATCGTTTAACCGCCGCTTAATTTCTTTTTGATTTTTTTTTAAGTTATCATGAATCATAAGTACTTAAACTTATTATCTACTGTATTAATAATATAAAAATCACTTATGTTTCTTCAACTAACTGAAAAATACTTTTGACAATACTTACTTTGACTTTAATTCGTCCGCTATTTCATTTTTAGCAATAATTTAATATTTACCATTCATTTAGTTCATTTTTTTAAAGTTTCCATATCTTTGCCCGTCAGAAAAAAATCATCCCCTATACACGCCTAAGCATATATATCAAATATTATTATTTATTAAGTTTCTCTCAATATTTCATAAATATAACCTCAGTTTCTAACATTTCATGAAAAAGCATATCATGTAAAAAGGTTTTACAGTCATGAAGGTCTTCTAGTATTCCATTGTGCGGGAACGATTGCTTGTCAGGTGATTTACGACAATTAACCTATCAGTTGCTATGGTCGTTAATTTTCTACTGCTGCAATGACAAGTCGGGAATGACAAATGGTGGAAAATTTACATTCAGAATGAAATTCAAATCCTTGACAGAATTATGTTTTAATCAAGCATCTTTCAGGTTGCTCGGAAAGAAATGACATTATTTCATTAAATTGTTGGGGTTATAAACATATCCTAACCATATAAACCATATAAACATAAAAAACGATAACTATATTTTACTAATAAATATTATTAGCTTACTAAATAGATGTATAGGGACAATACAATACAATTCCTCATTACCACAGGTCAGTATTTATAATATTGATGAAAAAATAATTTAATAAGGTAAGCCAAAATTATTCTAATTTTTTTGAGATAAAATTATTAATTCCAAATATCAATTGTTCACCAATACCTACTAAATTTTATTATGTTTCAATAACAAAAAGAAAATTACTAGTAAATTAAATTCGATCTTTTACAGGTAGTTAGAAAGCTTATCGACAAAAATATATCTTCCCCGTGTAAACATTGCAAAAATTGCGATAACTCCGTGATATGGGATCGGTGAAGAGAACGGATTTGTTTGACTTGGATACGACCCCTGGTAGCTCATTGGTTTCGAGTATTGCACCGGAGATGCAGACGACCTGGGTTCGAATCCCGGCCAGGACAAATCTTTTTTTCTTCAAAACTAAAATATTTAAAAATTATCACTATCAAAATAACAATTAATAAAACTAAATTATAAAATTTCTGTGTTTGTGCATAAGAAACAAATATTCGCAATAGCTTAATATTTAACAAATGAGACCAACCTTTGCTAAACAAAAAGATTATTCAGGTATAATAAAAAATATATTAATGAAAAACTTCGTAAAATGCCGTCAAAAGTATTTAGGTAAATACACTTAGCATGCAAGCTATTAAATCAAAACTATATTGCTAGCCAAAATAACATAAATAACATCCTTCGATCGTATAAAATGTAACTATTAATGTCAAACAACTACTTTTAAACACTTGTTTTAATTTTACTGACGGATTATCATTAGTCTAGTGTTTTTGTAAAAAAATTATAAATAAATTATATATATATATTTTGGATTTTGTTAAATAAACAAGTTCACGTTCATCCACTAAATTAAGTTCTTGAATACATTTTTATAAAACTAATAAATGTCAGACTAGTTTTATAACATACTGCTGGTAAGTTTGCTATGTCGGATCAAGTTAAATGAGTGCATACAAAATTATTGGATGGAATCAAAATTATGAACTACATAAAAAATGCTTACGGACTATTAAAAATGGAAATTAGAATATTTATGATGTTTTTTATAGGATAATCAATTAATTCAATAACATAATTAAATACAAGAGCTAAAAATATTTGTCTGAAGTTATTATGTGTATTTTATAAATATGAAGGATAATATTTAATTTTTTATAACACAATAACTTGTAAAATATTAGAATGTCAATATAATTTTGAGTTAATAACCTGGGTGTTAGGTGTATTTGACCAAATACTTTATAAAGTGCTAAATGAATAGTTATAGCTATATATATTATTTTTTTTTTACAGTTCGGTCTTATTTCTTGAATAACCAGCCAATACGTATTCTTTCTTATACAGAAATTGTATACTTATCATATCAATGTTGAAAATTATGCAATAAATGGGTGTCAATATAATTTTTATTTAGTACATCGCCAGTTAGGTATATTTAACTAAATAATTTACACGGCATTTTACAGAAAAATCTGTAAAATATTTTTACTTAAATTAATTTTTTTCATAGTTGGGTCGCAATTGTTAAATATTAAGCCAGTTCGAATACTTCGTTCATATACTCAGGTACTGGGTATAGGTACCTGTTAGCTATGTGAGATCTGGTAGGGTAGAGAGTAATGCAAAATTCTGTTTTTTGGTAAACCAAATTCGGGCAAATATGAGAAACATGGAAAGCCCTTTTGATCCTTCAGTGGGAGGGCCCTTAACAACATGGCCGATCCGGATTGGGGGGGCCATGTTGGGTTTCGTCCAATCATATCGCAGGCGAGGCAAACCGGTCCATGGTTCCTCCATCTGCTACCTGAGCAACCGCTCCGTCCCGTAGCCTTCCTAATTGAATCTCCTGATTTATTTTCTTAATTATAATTTAACTTTTATTTATATATAAACATGTGTCTATATAAACATTAGGCTACATAGACTTACAATATGTACATATTTCATATGTACTTATATATTAGATATTCATAAATAATACATATATATATATATATATATATATATATATATATATATATATATATATAATGTATATGTGTACGTTTGTGTGTATATATTTTAAATATTTCATTTATTGGTTTAGATATCGACATGTTTAAAAAAAAAGTTAGTTTTGTTTTTGTTTGTTCATTTAACGTCACTTTATGCTGCTGTGGCTAATCGGGCGATGCTACAGAGGGAGCTCTAAATTTTGCCTATCCAGGTTTAATTAGGATAGGGATTTTTAACGAGTACCTGACATCGTACAGGCTCGGGACCCCTGTTTAACGTCCCTTCCAAAGGACGGCGTAACTAAGGATTATTTACTCTCTTAAATAAATCCTAGGACCACCTGCCGGACCACAAACCTGCGATCTAGGCTTGGGATCTTAAAAAAAAAATAAGAGATTCAATTATGCAGAAAGTATGCGCGCGCGCGCGCGTGTGTGTGTGTTAATATACGTTTTAAAAAATTATAGAAATAAAAAAGAATTCTGTAAAATGCAAAATTTAATTATATTTGATTTTAAATACGAAATAAATATTGATATACGATTTTACTTATCAATATTTATAAGTATTACTAAAAATCTCGATTACTGTTATTATTTTATTTTTAATTTTATTGGAATTTCTTAACGTCACTTCGGCTGTTGCCGTCGATTGATTATTTGTGTTTTTATTAATAACTTGATCATTTGTGTTTTAATAATAATATAAAATAAATATATTCAATTTATTCTATTGGTAAAATACCCATAACATTTAAAATGCCTATATTGGTTTAACTATAAATTATACTTATTCAATTGATATTCCAAATTTACAATAAATATGAGAGTTGATTCTGTAGAATTATAATATTTATAAATTCTTATCACTTTTTCAATTGTTATAAGATTTTTTAATAATAAATCAGCGCATGTGTTGCATTGAATTAGTAAATACTTTCATCCTTTATTTATAAGCATACTTATTGCTTAGTATCAAAATGGAAATATATTTTATGTAAGTGACCAATTAAAAATCATCATTTAATCCAAATCGTTAAATTGAATTTGCTCTAAATAGATACAGTGCTAATTTAAATTAATATCTTGATCTTGATTGATATATCGCGATGATAATTATAAAAATGTAAACAAAATACTAATAGAAGATTGGTTAAACAGGATTTTTTTTCATGCGTGTGTATTAACTAATTTTTAATAGAGTTCCAACTTTGTATTTAGATAATATTATTTTTAATTTACAAATTTAATTTTCTTAGTTTATGATAAGTAATTTCATTAGAGACCTACAGAATATGCATAACTTCGGAGAGTTTATTTATGCAATACAGTAACACGATATATGCAAATCTTCAGTCTTAAGAATATTTATTGTTTTAATGAAGTTCTTGGATTTCTAGGCTGATTATTTTTTTTTCCTTTTTATCCAGTTTTATTATTAATTAACCACATCAATATTTCTTGAGCATAAATATTTTTACATCTTAAAATGAACTGAAAAGGAGAAATTGAAGCCTCTTAAAAATCCCGTAAGTCATCTTTTAAATGGTAATTTCTCTAATCACTGTAAGTAATAAAGAAAAAAACCGCTTGTAAACAAATGATTTTAATAACAAATATAATTTAAACGATTAAACCCCATGCTATTTACTAATTGGCGGAAGGCATACTGGTGAATAATGGATACAGTGATAATCTCCTGCGGGTAATAAAAGATGTAATAACTAGATTACAGTTTGCGGGGGGCAACGGTACTTTATTACAGCTATTAGTGGGGTAATTAAATCTCATAAAACTATTAGGAATGTCTCCTCTGAAGATACCTCTCGTTTTGTCCTTACACTTATCAAACCCCTTGGTGTATATTTGCAATAATTTATGGCGTATTATTGTGAAGCTTCTGAAAAATCGTATGTGCTTTGTCATTTATGATAGATAGGTGTTTATTGTACATTGAATCGTCCAATCAACTGGCACGGCGATAAAAAAAAAATTATTACGGTCTAGTTTTTGTTTCAAGATCTCCGTTTATTCATAAAATATTTAAATACAATATATCCTTGAATATATACAGTAATAATTACAATTTACTTGTAAAATACCCGAAGGTATTTTAAGTACATATTTACAATGCTGAGTCCGCAGAAGGCGTGTTCTCTAATCCGGCACAAGGCCAATGGCTTAGAGAATAATAATACATATTATTTATTCTGCATTAAATTCTACCATCTTTTTAATTTCTAAATGTAACTTTGAATATAAATTGTTTTCGCGAGACGTGGGCGATCCGGGTTCGTATCCCGGCCAAGACAAATCTTTTCCCTTCAAAATAAAAATATTTAAAAATAAATTGTTTTCATTCTTGAAAATAGATACAATTTTTAAAAATATATCTTCAGTAGTTTGTAACTTCTTATTCTAAATTGCTATCTATTAAATGTTTATTATATTATAAATGTTTTTGCATCATTTTATATTTATTTTTAACATCAATAAATGCTTATTAAAATTTATTGGTAGTAATTTTACATTTTATAACCATCAGTTGTTATAATTATATGCTATTGGTCTTTAAGCTATTAAAGTTATTATACAGAATGAGGATTTAGTCCCGATCCGTTTTACAGAAATCGATCAATAATTTTTTCATTAATTTGAATATCGGTCGATTTGGTAATGCATTTTGTGATAATATATTTTATAATTACTGATAATTTCATAATAATTATTGGGATTATACATCATCTTCTCTTTTTTTCAATACATTTCAAAGCATATGTTTATGTCAGATAAAAAATTACTGGTACCTACTACTAAAAATTACTAAACCGTGTTGTAGTATCTTTTTTTGCGATAGTGGATAGGTTCATCTTATTGTAAATAATTCCTGTTGCGATGCTTAGTTTTTCCAACTTTGTAACTTTCTCTTTTATGCTTTGGATACTCAGTATACTTAGAATTAATTCTTTTATTTCATAGAAAATGTACAATATCTGTTTCAAAATTTATTTTAGGTGAATTCCAGTTTTATTATATTCGTGTAACAATCATAAACATTTGTACACGCTTCGGAAACAATATATATATAGCGAGAAAGCCGAAGCTAGGATGTTGGATCTTGCCAAGAATACCACGGCTCATAAAACACGGAGCAGTCAGACCAACTGAAATTTATCGTTTCCTCTTCAACCTCTGACGGACCCACACATCCCAGGAGTGAGGGTTCGGTCGGCCATCTCGAAATACATCTTGTCCGTGGAAATTGGAGACCTTCCTGGGAAACATAGAGCACATCTGGTGGTGGGAAAATTGTATAACAGAACGGGAGTATGGTATTTGCCTTACTTTAAATATAAATAATTCGCTAAGATTGAATTAAAAAAATAATAATTTCCAAAAATGAGCTATTATCACATTAAATAATAGATACATATTGATATCCTTTGATAAAAAAAAAAAGTATGTTCTAACAATTTACTATTATAGTATTTTGTTTTTCAAGTATGAAAACTACCTAGGACTCCATCTGGACAAACGTCTCACTTGGAATCTTCATACAAGACTGAAAAGACAAGAAACTGCTCGACGTTTTCGCCTACTTCAACATTTACTAGGCAAACGTTCAAAGCTCCCAAATAATTACAAAAGACTCATTTACATAACAGTTATCAGACCTATTTGGACATACGGAGTCGAGCTTTGGGGCTCTACTAAACCATCCAATTCATCTCGTATCCAATCCTTACAATCCAAAATCCTCAATGCTCCTTATTATGTGACAAAAAAACTCATCCATCATGATCTTAATATCCCATATGTTGCTGATTTGGCCCAAACTAGAAACCTGTCCTTCCATGAAAAGCTTCATACACACTTGTATCCGCTAGTCTTTCAACTTGCTTCCCATAATTATTCTATCCTATTCTATGCATGAAAACAAGTGTGTTTGTTTTATTTATATATATTATATATTATATATAAATAAATAAATATATTAAAATAGATTTATTAAATTAAAAATAAAATAGATTTATATGTAGACCAGATACACATTTGATTAAAATCATTTGCACTCATTTATATACACACACTTATAAGAATGGCCTTAAGATATTAGTTTTATTATGCATCAGGTTTACACTTAAGTTTTATCGGAATTTTAAACTAATAAAAAAGGTAAAGTAGAATATATGATTTTAACTTAGGGTGATAAGTATTTTTTCACTTATCTTACAGATTTATTTTAACAATTACTGTTTTATTAATTATATTAGTATTTTATGGATGAACTGTATTATTTTATTTTAATTATCTTAGTATGACTCCCCAGTATTATTTTTTTTTTTTGCTTCTTGAAACATTTACTTATATTATTTAATATTTGCTCTTTATATATTACCTATTTCAGTATTACGATAAATATTAGTTGTTTTTAACCTTGAAAACTTAAAAAAATGCTTAATATCCATCGCAAAGCAAACCAACTTGTTCTCTTAACAAAATCCCTCCGATTCACAATTAAATAATACAAAATCTATTACCATTTACGCCTTTTTCTCATCGTAATGCAGATTAAAAAAAAGAAAATCGATTTAAATTTGCAATTCTAAACAACCCATTCCCAAGCGACGACAAACCAGTGTAGACTATTGCAGCACTTTACAGTGAAAGCCGCCATAGTTCTGAACAGAGCTTCTAACCTTACCTTACCTCAGTCTGCTTCTCTATGTATTTTGTAAAAAATACAATGAACAAAAGTGTTCAAAATAATGACGTCTTTCAAAAGAAATATAAATCCCTTTTTCAAAAAAAAAAATTAGCACCCTCATTTTTCTCCAAATAATAATATCGACTTGATAGAGGCTGGGTGAGCACCCCAAAAAGGCATCCCGGTAGGTGGCCTGAGGATTCTTTAATGGGAATTAAAAAATCCTTAGTTGTGCCGTCCTTCGGAGGTGATGTAAAATGCGGGACTCGAGCCTGTATCTTGTCAGTTACTCATTAAAGATCCCAATCCTTATTTTAGCTGGGTAGACAAAATTTAGGACTACCTCTTTAGTCTGATTAGTCTTAGCAAATTAATGTGACGATAAATGATTGAATATACAAAAAACAATAAATAAATAATATGGAATGAAAAAAATGAATTGATATCATCAAGCATACAATATTTATTACACTGCCCTAGGAATCTCAAAGCCTAGGTCTATACTCTCTGTGGAGAGCAAAGCGGGAACACATACGTTCTCTCTGCCGCGTCACTGAATTTGAGACCAATGGATACTGAGTAAACTAGAGCAATAGAATTGTATAATAAAATATATATTTTCCAGAAAATCACAACTCGATTAATACAAAGCACCATAATTTTTTATGTAACATAGCGCTTCTTCAAAAGAACGACATAAGTCATTAATTGGGATTTCTGATTTAAGCATTCAGTAGCAATTTATTGGTTGAAGCTTTTTAATTCAGGAATGACATATTTGGTATTCCATTTCCGACATTTTTTGTTATTCTTTTTCATAGTCAAAGTCATATTTGGAGTTCTATCATTTTTTATTATGAAGTTTCTTTGAGATAATGACTCAAGTTAAAATCAAATATGTTTCAAGCAATAAATATAAATATTTTGTAATGTTTAATAATAGAATTTCAATGCCATAATTACAATGCTTTGCTTTACCAATACCCATTTTTTAAATTTTTTTAACCCACATGGAACTTTCGGATCCCTCTTGTGTAAAATTACGCTTTTTGATTTATGAAGTTGTTCTTTTAAAAGAGTGAAATTACCATCTCATTATTCTTCATGTTCTTCCAAATTGTCAAAGAATGGAAGAAGTATCCCTTAAGTGCGGTGGAATTCACAACAACCCTTGTTGTCCCCGACCCTTCGGAAAATAAAGGGGAAGGAGCCATAACGGAAGGAGCTAACCCTATTTTAGGGCCCTCTCATAACAAGGATCCTGAGGAGAGGTTTTATCAAGGAGCCTGTGTCGGTCGGTGGCCATCTTGAATAATGTATGGCGGACTCTTAGGCATTTTATGAACCATCAACGACTCCCTAGCCCGTAGTGTACATAATTGTCCTCAGCCTTTCCGGAAACAATGTCTTGTACGTGCCTTATCTCTCGAAGGAACAACTTGAAGTCTTCCTTTTATGGTCGTTTTGTCGACTTCACGGTGAGGAGGATATATAGCGGTGAATCCCCGATGATCGGCGGGGGGGTCGTGGTTATATGCCCGTACTAAACTTCAACAGTACTTAAAAAGCATGTATCGTTTTTTTTAAAACGTCAACGGAAAGTTAAGTTTAGGTTTTCCACTCTCAATCCAATGACGAGGTTGGTACTCACATTAAGGTGCGCTTCTGAATGCCAAACGTTGCCAAATAAAACTAGACTCTGTGACGGATTATTTTTTCGCAGGAAGTAAGTAGATACAACTACATAAAACTAGTTTAGTCGAATAACAGATAAATTCGATATTTTTTCCAAAATGAATTAGTAACAGATACTGAAGGAAGCAGAATCGTGTGATTCTTGCTATATTTTATAAGAGTTATAATATTAGTAATACCTACAGTTCAAGCCAAGGTATGACCTGGGCATATATGAGAATGGCAACAGTAATTTTTTTGCATTATTTGAAAATATTATTAACAGTTGAGTAAAAACTCTTCTAACACGACTGCAGGGGTCTATAAGTGAGCGGGGTACCCGGTAGTGACAAATAACATAATATGTCATTGATACAACAGCCATTGATGGGACTCTTCGTCATCTGCAGACATTCCTGGGACTAATCCAGCCTCTACAACATAGATACTCTCAATTGGAGAAAAAACCTACCTACTAAAGGAAACTATACTTATAAATTATGTACTAAAGGAAACAGTACAGTCTTTACCATGTTCTGAACCCAAGACTCTTCATGGCTTATAGTGGTACAGATTTATTTATTTATATATGAGTGGTATTTTCTATTCCAAAGTTAACTTATTTACTACTATTTTTTTAAAACCTGGATTGGAATACGGCCCGGGTGAGAATTGTAAAACAAGATTTAATGCGATTCTTCTACAAAATTAAAATTTTGGTAGTACTCCAATAATTTATTATTGAATTTCATTGGTACCTAAAAACTAATTATTTGGGGGATTCAACTGTGGTGTTGTGGTTAGCAAAACAACCTTTTATGTCCAAGAATGCTGGTTCGCAGACCATATTTTCGCGGCGATGTTTTTAAAGGGAGAAAACAATCTTTAGTTGCGTCTTCCTATGGAGGACATAAAATGGAGGTCCCTAGGTGGTGCGGTGTCAGGTACTCATTAAATAAAAGTTTAAAAACCAATCATATCTGGATATGCGAAATTTAGGACTCCCACTGTAGCATTGTCCGATTAAATATAGTAGCATCATTTTATGTTAAATGAAAAAAACTAATTTTTTATGACGAATGATCAGGAAGTTGCAGATAATAACATTAAATTGAATGTTCCACATCTTCAGCTCATGAAACATAATTTATTCCCATCTGAAACGGTTGTTCTTTCGAAAGAAACACAGATATTTCAGAGATTTATTCCTAAATCATTAATAATTTAGTAGTCATTATGCTAATTGGCGATAGCAGTATTACATATGTTTGTGTAAAAGCCTTGAGCACCTGTACTTTCGACAGCAGAGACCATAAAAGAGGCATTAGAGTCTCGAGTCATAAATCAGGCAACGGGCCAAAGGTTTATATTTTTATTTAAGTGTGAGATTGTTGAGAACGGAGGAGGGGGACACTTCAGCAATAATATTTAACTTAACGAGCAACTCTTAACTACTGTACAAAGGCTAATGTCTTTATCGAGTTACCATCTCATATTAGCCGGTAGATACAGCGGCTGGCAAAAGCAGTGTATCAAGTTTTTGTAAAAGTGAAAAACCAATAATAATAAAATGGAAACTAAGTATAATATCGATATAGATTAATTTCAATTGTATCTCACTCCATATAAAAATGAAATCAAAATAAACAAAACCAAAAAAAAACAAAATATTTATATTTACACTAAGGGGAAAAAACACAATATTTTTCAATATTTTAAGGGTTAGAGAACTTGAGGCTATCGAAAGGATAAAGATGGGGAAACCTCCAGGACGGGATAACATAGTCGGAGAGTTAGTAAAGTATGGAGGCAAGGAACTAGTCAGGTCTCTTCAAATGCTTTTTCAAAAAGCTTGGGAGAAGAAGAGGATAGCAAAATAATGGATATACAATATTAAAATCCCCATAAGGGTAGCCAGACCGAGTGTTCCAATTATAGACACATATGTCTCTCTCCAGTTATCTACAAACTATATACGTCCATTTTAGAAAAAAGATTAAGACCTGTAGTCGAGCCGCACATCGGAGAGGAACAGGCCGGCTTCAGGCCAAGAAGACAAACTCAAGACCATATTATCTCTCTAAGAAATGTCATACAAAAATCCTGGAACCGAGATAGGAACATCGCCTTCCTCGATCTTAAAGCAACATTTGACTCTGTTCCAAGGAACGAAATATGGGAAACACTCAGAGTTAAGAACATTCCAAAAAGCCTGGTGGATGCTGTAAAGTCCATATATGAAAACCCAGAAGGTTTCATTAGATTGAACGGGCAGGAGTCTGGGCACTTTAATATGGCAAAAGGAGTAAAACAGGGTGACCGTTTAAGCCCGTATCTGGAAAATGACGAGCGTTTGTGCAGGAAAAGAGGCCAAAATATTCGCCAGGCGAGGAACCTAGCTAGGATCAGGAAAGGGTGGTATTCCTGGTTAAACGCTTCTCTACGCTGAAAGGCACCGCAAGAGTGATGCGAAAGAAGAAGAAGAACTTGAGTGGTAATATTAATTGGTCAACCGAAATCTTATAATGTATGAAGCGATTTTTAAACAATTCATTTATTAAAAAACATTTTTTTAAAAATGAATATTATTTCAACAACAAGAAGTATCTTAGAAAAAGAGAAAAACACATCCAATAATAGGCACAAAACACAATGATTCTAACCTGCAGCCTAATAATGAATAATTATGAAACCGATTATTATTATTTTAAAAGCCTTTACCACAAGGGTCTGAGCATGTACATGGTAGAGACTGTACTTTTTCTAAAACAATTCGTCCGAGACTACGCTCAACCGCTAGGTTTTCCCCAAATAAAGGATAGCTACTTTATAGGGGGCTGGCTGAGCCCCAAGGGGGTCTACAACTGTTAACTGATTAAATAATTTATCTGTAATAGCTGGATTTAAATCAGGGACATTCAGGACTGCAACTCAGCGCTCTTTGTACTAAGCTATCCCGCTTACTCTGAATTCTTATACATATGAGTATGAAGTTAGTATTTCAGTTTGAATTGTAACTACTCAATCCTGGCAAGGTAAAAATAGAAATAAAAAAAATCGACTGTATAAAAAAACCTAGATATACGTTAGGAAGTTCGAGCCATGTACTAAATGCAGTTCATTTATTAAACAAAACCGATTTTCTTTCGCTTTAATTTTAATTAATTCAGAATTTGAATACAATAATTCTACTCTTCCGATTATTGTTTTAACAGTACATAATTGAAATAAAATAAGTTCGATATACGGTTCAATTGATGGAACATGTTAATTATTTAATATAATTTAATTTTTTACATTATTAAAAAAAATAAAGTCTTACCTTTTTCTGGATATATCTGTTCCTCCTTCTAAAAATAGAAAGAAAATATATTAGCATTAAAAAAATTATTGAAAATATTTTAAAAATAAGATATCTTGTTATTGCTAAACTAAAAAATTAATATTATATTGATATTTCTATAAGTATCCTTATATTAATTTTATTTTTAATAGTTTTTTGCTTAGGAAGGTGTTGAGGTTTTTAATCAAAAGTTAAATCACTTTATTGTCTATAACTAACTCATTTTTTAAACCCACACGGTAAATTCCTAACATATCATAACATTAGTGTATTGTAGTAAATATAGATAAAATAACAATACAGCATCACACTATAACATTGGTATATCGTAGTTTATTAGTATATCAATCTCTTTTCCTTTTTTGGACGAGGCCTAATGCATCAAGAGAGCTGACAAACAATATTCCCTCTTTGTGGACATCCACATCTAACATGGGCAACGATGTATGGAAGATGTAAAGACAAATGGTCAAAAAGAGATCTGATGTTGGATGAAGCAGAACCAGTTATTCATATCTTGTGCCGCCTCACCACTTTTATGGCCTGAGGGCTTCGAATCGCTGTAGGGGGAGTAGCGCTGTAGTTCATGCTTCATAAAAATGGTGCGGGCAGATACAAATAACTAAGTTACAACTTCAACTAAGAAAGTAGCTTTGGAAAACATTTAATATGAAATATAATTAATTCCCATTAAACTTACCATAAATTAAAAAATCAATTTTGAATTTCAGGGCTCGTATAAATTTTTATTAAAAATTAACCTAATTTTTTTTTAGTACACAAATGGATCTATATTTCATGAGCGAGAACTGCTGACATTGACATATTTGGTAATAGTTGTAAAATATATGAAACAAAGAAAATTTGTGAAATCTCCCGAAAACATTCTTTTTGCGAAGAAAAAGTGACTCCTCACAATTTAATTGAAATTAAAAAAAAAACTCTTTTGTTTAAAAATGTTAGCATTATTTATGAAATATTAAATAAACCGACATAGTTTTTTTATTATTGCTACTGTAGATGAACGACTTTTTCGGTCGACTTCAATCGGATAGAGTTTGAATTAATATGCACATTTAAAAGATTTTTTTTTATCTCTAAATATTGTTGTTTTTTGGTGTAACGTCATTTTATTCTCTTATGACTAATCGGAAATGCTTCAGTGGGAGTCATAAAGTTGGCCTATCCAGGGATAATGAGGATAGAGATATTTAATAAGGCACTGCCTAAACTCGGGACCATTTTTACGTCCTACCGTACGTAATACGTACCACTATTACGTCCCTTCCGAAGGGATTTAAAATTTGTAACTAACCTTGAAAAATTCAAAGGCCACCTATACCTATATAAATAAATAATAAATTCTTTATTTATTCTGGGACAAGTCCCTTTAGAATAACAATAAATGTATAGTATATAGGGTATTATTACGTCTTAGAATACCTATATTAATACAGGGTATTATTGTGTCTTATAAAGTGAGAAAGAATTAATGCGAAAAAAAAAGTTGCGAATTACCTGCAGTGATAACATTAAAAAAGAAAAAAGAAAAGAAAAGAGAGTTCAAGAAATAAAAAAAACAGAAATAATATTACAATAATTATATAAAGATAAACAATAGATAATTACATATGTATGCAAATTACAAAGTCAAGTAGAAACAAAGTAAGCAGAAAATGAAACAAAAATATGAACAATGTCAATTAATATAACTTGTTTTTAAAAATATATAATATCTATATGGTAATATAATCTTTCAATAAATATAACAAATGATATCAACCACCTGCATTGTTAAAAATTCATTCAGGAAAAAAGAAGTGACTTTATTTAGGGAAAAATAAATCATATAGAAAAAAATTATGATCAGCAATCAAGATCTTCAAGCACGGTATACGGGAACCCCAAATCTATTTTAGTACCATAAGAAAGCAATCTTCCGAACACAAAAACTTGAAGGCAAGATATAGCCTTCAGATGTCAGGATACATAAAGACGTAGAATCGTGAGAAACACAAGACGGTAAATCACCATCAACCACAGCGTGCCATGGCGGTACGGTGTGCATAATTTATCAGCTTCGTGGTAATATACCACTCTATTCTGCCTAGGTAACAGGTCCCAGATACAGTCGAGAATTATGGGCGAAACGATAAGATGGAGTTTGCGCCAGGTAAATGGGCACAGGTGGTAAAAAAAAAGAAGCAAAGTAAGTAGAAAAAAAGAAACTGTCGGGACCAGGTATCTCCATATAGAAGATAGAAAGCAACAAAAAAAGTATGTAAATATAAATATTATATAGGTTTAGGCACCGAAATTATTTCTGTTAAAAAAATTAAAATATGTTCTATTGGCATTTTTTTCTTCAAAACATAACTAAAAGAACGTGTTAAATAGGAAATAAATGTTCTATGGAATAATACCATGCTTAGAAAAACTGAACTTCTTAGAGTCTCACCTATCAGCAAGAAGTGAATTAAGAGCAAAAATGAATGATTTGGAAGAGTTTCAGGATGAAGAAATACCAAGGTTAGATGACTTTGGTCAGAAGATCAAAGGAAACGAGACAGTGAACGCATGAAAGAATATTGGAGACGGAGAAAACTAGGAGAGGAAGATTAGAGCGACGAGCTGCTGCGTCCATGTTTAAACCTTGCTATGATCGATAAATTATTTAATCTCTAACAAGTTATGTAAGGACCCTCCAGGACCTGCAGACCCCTGTGTGCCTATACAGCCTCTATAAGTGGGTACCCATAATGAGGGAAAACCTGGTGACTAAGCATTATCTCGGAAAATCATCTCCTTGCACAATCGCTGTCTTGGAGACAGTACAGTCTCAACCGTTTACTGATCCAAGACCCTTAATGGCGGCTGTAGTGTTGTTTTTTTTTGTTTTGTTTTTTGCTAGACTAGTGAACACATGTATCATATTGTCGCTGTCAAAGCAATACCGCCTATCAACACTTTAGGCGATTTTACTGGAGAGAAAAAAACTGCGCCAAATGTAGACTTGGCAATTTTTTTCAGAACTATTGAAGAGAAGTTTCATTAGATCATACCCTGCCATGTTGCTGACCTCAATACCTGGCTTAGTGTGTAATTCAACCTGTAGAATGTATTACTGTTACTAATTAATTGTTTAGACAGCGGCAATACGTAGCTAGAAGATTCCAACTAACATAAATAATTTCCAAGCCCAAGGAAAACACGAGGAATGAAGTTGCTAGTCGGTCCCCAGCGAGGCAATAAATTCAGCGTCGGCCTTGCAATTCTTATCTCCGAGATATTCAAGTATCCCACATGAAATTTATTATATATATCTTATCTCTGCAATAAATCCACTGCTCCTGCAATAATTCTGGTGTCTTGAGGGGAACGTAGGGTGCGGTCTGCCGGAGTTTGCGTCACACGTGTTATGTGTCCTATTTTTTCTATTGTCGACATCACGGAATTGAACGTTCAAAGAAACAAAATAATAAGAAGGTATTAGTAATTCTAAATACACTCTCTGTGACAAACCAAGCTCCTGAGTCCTCAATACTCACAATGTGAGCATTGAAGTGCTTTCGTGTCGCAATAATAGGATTAAACTCTCTTAAAGAATAATAGCTTCGTTATAATGTAACTGTATCACAAAAGATATTTTCGAAATCTTTTGTAGTACAGTAACACATAACTACTCAAGAATGCTTTATCGGCAAGTTCACAAAAACAAGATGATTGATGTATATTGTTGATTAACGAAAAGATATTTGTTATTAATTCCTAGTGCATAATTTAATGTTCATATAGTGACATACATTATTACATTTTAGGTTTTCCATAATTTAAAGATATGATCAGTTTTCCTCGCAAAGGTCCAACAAGTTTTTAGCTTGCATAATAAATTTAAAAAACAAAACAGATTCTATGCTTGAATAAGAAATTCGGAAGAATTTCCTAGATTAATTTATGACTGTGGTCAGATAAAAAGAAAGAGTAAGTGAGCGTGTATATTGTGTTATTATATATTATATAATTATACACATATAATATAAAATAATACATGTGTGGTCGTAACATCCCGGGGTATGATTAAACCAACGGGCGATTAGGCCCAAAAAATGCTATTACTGATTATATGATTTATTGGGGTTACAACGAAGTTAAATATTGCAATTCTGGAATTGATTTTAATGAGTGGTTTTATCTATCCTCCGCAATGTCTAATAAAACCTACTGAAATGGAAAACTACTAAGGATATTAATACGACCAATTAATGAAATTCATTTATTTACAATAAAATAAATAATGCTACAGTCGTCGACGTAGTTATTTGTCTGATTTAAGTATCTTTAGTTGTTTGGTTTTAAGAGTCATGGTTATTATAGCTCGCATAACTAGAAAAACAGATTTATTATGTTTATACTTTCCTTTTTATCATTATCATTTCATTTTGTATTCATTCTTTAATGGGAAAAGTTAAACTGGGATTTACAGAAAAAATTACGTAAACAATTAATGAGTACAAATTAACTGAAATATACGCTTCTTTTATAAATTTTAAGATCTTGTTAGTAGTCTAATAATATGATATCTCTTTTTAATAATATTGGAGAGCGGAATAGCTCAGTGTTTAGAGCGCTGAGTTGGTATCCCGCAGGGTACGGGTTCAGATCTGACTGTATTTGAAGTGGAAATAACAGGTTCCGGAGCAAACTATAGAAGGCTACCATACTAAATCAAATGCAGATTCGAGAAACACACTTGGTGGGGGATCAGAGTGACCAATAAAAAGCGGGCAAAGGTTATAAATATTTATCAGGCTCCTATGTAATGGCCGGTGGTGAGGACCTCTGTATACAAATGGCTAACTTAGAGAAGATAAAATCCCGCGGTTTGTATGCGGAGGCTGGTTGGCTCGCCAAGCGAAGGCGTGTCCCATCAAAGCCACTCCACTATTCTACCCACAGCGGAATATTTATCTTTATCCACTCCTTAAAACAGCTTTAAAGCATTTGTTTATTATATATATATATATATATATATATATATATATATATATATATACATACTTATATTATTTATCAGCAAGAATAATAATAATAAGATCTATACAGAAAAATAAAAGAAATCAAAATTATTTAAACTTTGTTTTTCCTCCTATGTTGTGTACCCACTTTATAGAGGCTGGGTGAGCACCAGGGTGGCCCTACATCCCATAGGATTTATCTCCGGCTGCCAACAGATTAAATAAAATCAGCCAGCAGCTGGATTTGAACCTTCAGCACGGCAACTCAGCGCTCTACCACTGAGCCACTCCGCTACCCCGCAAGGGCGGAAAAGATTATAAAACTATAAAATATGAACTCAAATTTTCAACTTTAAACATTCTTTTTAATCATCAGTATAACCAATATATTAAAAAAAATCAAATCGATTTATTGAAACTAACAACTGTATTATAAAAATACAAGTAGACAAAATCAATGGCACCTACATGCATGAGATAAAGGCAGATAAAGGCAAGTAGAGAAACAATCCAGTGATAGAACTTAATAATAACTCAAATAATTTAAATTAAAAGGTCATGAGCCATCTTCTTTTCAGACCCTGAGAGAATAAGTAGATTTGGGTGGGAATAAACATCGTCATGATAGGATTGACATCGGGCCAAATGAACAACAAATGTGATTCTTTATGACTTTATTCGTAACAGAATAAGAAGTATTAAGGGTTTTAAGAAGGATTTTGTATTATAAGGATTGGATACGAGGGGAATTCGATGGCTTAGTGGAGCCCCAAACGTCTACTACGTAACTACAGTTTATTACGTCTGTAGTAAGTGTTGAAGCAGTCTGTAATGGTGAATTTGATAAAATAAAATAATATTTACCAAAATGTTCATCTTTAAGGTGTTAATAATACAAACGTGGCAATACTATCCGAATAAGACGTAATAAGAAGCTGCGGACGTGTATTTAACTTTAAATTTAATCCTCCTCATACAAGACTGAAAAGGCAAGAAACTGCTCGATGTTTTCGCCTACTTGAACATTTACTGGACAAACGCTCTAAGCTCCCAATTAATTACAAATGACTCATTTACATGATAGTTATCAGACCTATTTGGACGGAGTTGAACTTTAGGGCTCTACTAAACCATCCAATTCATCTCGTATCCAATCCTTACAATCCAAAATCCTTGGTAAAAAATCCTCAATGCTCCTTATTATGTCACAAACAAACTCATCCATCATGATCTTAATATCCCATATATTGCTGATTTGGCCCATACTAGATACCTATCCTCCCATGACAAGCTCCATACCCACTTGAATCCGCTAGTCTCTCAACTTGCTTCCCATACTATTATCCCTGATAACCATCCGAGGCATCTGAAAAGAAGGTGGCTTCGAGACCTTGTACTATAGAACGTTATTGTAGTGCTATCGATGGTTAGTTCCCCACAAGTGTTTTTTTTTTATGTCATTTGTTCATATTAGCAGATTTACTTGTTGTAATATTATTACAGTTGTAGATATCAATAAATTAATCCAAAAAAAATTTAATCCTCGGTAGAAATGATATAAAATTTCATAAAAATAAAAAGAGAATGACAAAGATCTTTTTTACTCTATCGTATTAAGGAGTAGAGTTTTGATTTTTAAGAAAGGTAGCCCATCGAAATTAGATAATTACCGTCCCATAAGTCTGATCCCTATCTTCGCCAAGATTTTCTCAAAAGCTCTCAAAACCCGCTTAAAAAGATTCTTCGATGAGAACCACCCAATAGAACAAGCTGTCTTTCGAAAGGGCCTTTCTACAATAGATAATCTCCATGCCGTTAACCAAATCATTGAGAAATCGAATGAATACCAAATCTCAATATATTTTGCATTTATTGACTTCAGTAAAGCTTTTGATACAGTCAAGCACTCATTTCTTATCAACAGTCTAAAACGCCAAGGCATTAATAAACAGATTTTGGATATTCTTCAATGTTGGTATACCAACAGCCAAGCGAGAGTAGTTCTGGACTTAAATGGAGAGGATTTTCCAATCGAAAGAGGGATTCGTCAGGGCGATCCTTTATCACCCGATCTATTCAACGCGGTCTTGGAAGATGTTTTCAGAAACCTTCACTGGAAGAATTTTGGGATAGACATTAATGGTAACAAACTGTCAAATCTGAGATTCGCCGATGATGTACTTCTCATTTCACACTCACCATCTGAACTGAAGAAAATGCTAGAAGAGCTAGTCCTAGTAGGAAATGAGGCTGGGCTGGAGATAAATTTTAACAAATCAGTCTTAATGACAAATGCCGAAGAAGAAGAAATATTTCTCGGTACCAGCAAACTCCAATGGGTTAAAGAAACAATATACCTAGGGCAACTCATATCATTTGCAGATAAATCCAAGAAAGAGGTGAATAGAAGAATTAAAATAGGATGGTCCAAATTTTGGTCACACAAAAATATTTTTAAAAGCAACATGGCCATACATCACAAGAGAAAAGTTTTTGATGCTTGCATCATTCCCTCTTTAACTTATGGATGCCAAACTTGGAGCCTAAATAATGATACATCTAAATCCCTAGCAATCACTCAGCGTGCAATGGAGCGAAGTATGTTAAGGAAAAGTAGAAGGGAGAAAATAAAGAAGACAGAACTACGGAAGCTGACTGGTACGCGCGATATTCTCAAGACAGTATCTGATCTTAAATGGCAGTGTGCTGGACACATTGCAAGAATGGCACCAACACATTGGGCTAAGGCAACAACGGATTGGTATCCAATACACCGCACTAGGAGAAGAGGGAGACCAGCTACGAGATGGCGGGACGACATACAAAACTTCATAGGAGTATTATGGCACCGTTCGGCTTGGAACAGACGTAGCTGGGGTAAATTGGGAGAGGCTTATGCCCAAAGAAGGGCCTTTTTTTCTTTTTAAAAAAACTTGTAAATATAAAAACCATGTAAAAATTGTACATAGAAGAAAGAGGAAAACATAAAGCTTATTATTATTATTATTATTATTATTAAGGAGTATGGAGAAATTTAATAAAGAACTAGCATGAAACTTTCCTTAAGTACACTCAGAATACAATTAATAAGAGGGAAAATTCGGCCAAAAAGTTGAACTTTTTTTATTTTGTAAATTTGGCATTAATTTTTAAGGCGTTTCCAATTATAAATGAGAGGTTTCATTACATTTTTAAATATTTTTGTTTCACTTAAACGATCAGGACGCCACTAAAGAAAAAAAAAAAACAAACTGAATTTGTAATTTCAAGCACTAAGACTATTCTCGACTAGGATTTCTCGAACTAGATTCTTGATGGTTTTTAATTGTTAGCAGCCTTCATCTTGTATAACCCGTCAATCATGTTTTTTTTATTATTTTATTTGTTTTTTGGGAGGTACAGGTATTGTTAAAGGGTACTTTATAATAAATTTCATATATTATATTTTCAATTGTATTGACAATCCAAAAGGATGTGTAGGTGAACGCTCCGCAACCCACAAGACATTTCAAGGTCCTAACGGCTGCCTTCTCAATGCACTTCTGCATCTAAAATTACGGCTACGCGAACGCTAATTTCTCACACGAAAGTTATGTAAACTATTATATGTAAAGCTTTAAATTCTAGAAAGTAAAATAAATGAAAAAATATATTTTAAGCATTGCGAGAAAAACGACTCAGCCTGTGAAGAAAACGAGTTATGCTGAAGAGCAGCTGCGAGACCTTGAGCGTTATCAGCGAAGATAATTGAACTACCTTTCATCTGCGGGAAAAGGTAGGGAAGGGGAACCCAGTTTCTTATGTACAATTCAAAAGAAAACTTCAGGCAAGAAAATATATATATGTTTTAATTTATTTATTGAAATTAACAACTTTATATAATAGAAAAAGTGAATAGAATCAATGATATATAATGGCATGAGATAAAGGCAAGCAGAGAAACTACCCACTGATAGTAATCAAATAGCAAATTAGACTTAAAAGGTCAAGAGACCAACGTCTTAGAAAAAAATTAATCGTTAAATTAATCCACTCAATTTTTAAGCAAAATAGTCAGAACTGCCGGAAATCGAAAATAAGCGAAAAACCTCCAAAAAAAAAATATACTTAAAATTATATTAAATATTTTTATTTTAAAGAGAAAAGAAATGCCCCCGGCCGGGATTCGAGCCCAGAACCTCTGTCTCTCGCGCTCACCGAGTAACCAGGGTTGCCTGCCGGCAAGGGACACACGGAGACCGACCCTGGTGGCTCAATTGGTCGGAGCGCTGCACGGAGAGACAGAGGTTCCGGGTTGAATTACTTTCTGCGGCCACCTCAAAGGGTTCAAGATAATCAAAGGGTGAGGTTTTAATGTGAATTATTATAAAGGGAAATGATAATTAAATATAAAATTCATCATAAAAAACAAATCACTGTGCAAATACAATAAATATAGGTACTGTACAAATATATGTAATATTAATTAAACACATTTCCGAAAGTTATGGGCTAATTTAAATCACTTTAGGAAATATTTTATGTTTTTCTATGTGCAAAAGTAAGCTTTATCTGTCTAGAAAGACATTAAATATTTCCAAATGTAATTAAAATTAGGCTATAACTTCTGGAAACGTTTATAATTAAAATTTCCGAGATTTCGCCACAGCCAATTCAGTCACCGTGGATACATTATAGGTACTCTATCGGTTTGCTAGAAGCCTTTACGACCGTTTAGCTGCATTACCCATAAATTAAATGTTATTGAATAAGGTCACAGCACCTGAGATCCATAGAGCCATAACCCAGCGACCCAGTTAGCTTGTTAAACGCATAATAAAATCCATTACGACACCAAGACCTGATCGGGGAAATGGGATCGACGGAGGAGGTCCCGATCGGTAAAGAACCTCTGGGACATAAATGATAATTGCCGCCGCCTGATGGCTCAGGTTGTAAAGTCCTCGCCACTTGAAAGAAACCCATAAAGGGATTTATGAATGGAGCGAGGAACGGTACAGTTTCATATGTCACTGCACCTTATAGTGATCTCTCCGAGTCGATTCATCTTCATGTCCTGGTTTCTTCATCAATGATGCACGTATAGTCTTACAGCTGCTATCTTATATTCTCTTTTAAAACAAAGTTTTTAATCCATTAAATTTAACTATTCCGCATCTACAGCCCAAGTTTATAAGTGTTTAAGTTGAATTTTCTCCAAAACAAAGAACAAACGAAGATAATGGAGAAAGAATTATCTTAAGTATAGCTTTATTATGTTAAATATCACATTTTTACAGCCCCAGTAAAAGAGTACACTCTCGGAAATGTGTTCGAAAGAGTAGTTAATTCGAATTTTCTCCAAAACGAGTTTCTTGAGTTACTTAAGGAAACGGAATTGTGTAATCTTCCTACTAAATAAGGAGCTTAGTCAGGCATTATTTGAAAAGGAGTTATTACTTATATTAAAACTCCATTTCAAGCCAAAAACTACGAAAGTGACACAATTCTGGTCCACTCAATACTCTCTCGTGAGTGACTTAACCTCATATTCACAGGTTCTGTAGAAATAATGGTAATACAAATTGTAGCCATATAGCACTTATCTCAATGGTGTTTATTAGTTATTGATTTATTTTTTTTATATTTTGTTTGTTTTATCATTATTAAAAATTAGAAATATTGAATTTGTTAAGTATAAAATGATATACAGGGTGTCCCGAATTTAAGTGGCAAAACTTCAGGAACTTATAGGGGACCGAAAAACTAAGACATAAACCTTTAGAGATTTGCTCGTTTTTGCTTTGTTTTAGAGAAAATCGCAAAAAAAGAAACAAAACAAAAATGTTACAGGTAGCGATTATCTCCTTTCAAAGTTCGTGAGGCTAGGCAGTGAGATATGTAAACACTTAATGTTATCCTTTACATTCTTTTATTTGTTTACATTTCGACTTCCTTCTAGGATTATAATTCCTAAATCAGTCTTGAGTCAGTTACTCAGATATTTTTGTGTGAATAGCATCAGCCACAATGCCGCATACGCTGATCTAATGTTGAATACGCTGATATGATTTTTGTGTATGGTTTCTGTAACGGTATTGCTTTAGAAGCGGTGCGGGAGTATTCGCGCCGATTTCCAAATAGAAGAGTGCCTAATCGACGAGTCTTTTCGTTAACTTTTGATAGACTACGAGAGACTGGGTCATTCTTAATACGTAATGAAGGCGACCAATTCCAGGCAGCAGTAAGAGCAGATTATCGGAGAAGAAATTGTGTCCAACGCCACTTCGATAACAATCCTGAGACTAGCATCCGAAGAGCATCTGCTGCATTAGCAATATCGCGGCAAGCAATATGGCGAACTTTGAAAGGTGATAATCGCTACCCATACCATCTTCAAAAAGTTCAGAATTTATTACCTCAAGATTGTGTCAAGAGATTGAATTTTAGTAACTGGTTTCATGAAAAAATTCGCGATGATAATTTATTTCCATTAAAAAGTATATGGACCGATGAAGCTACCTTTACAAGAGGAGGAATTGTTAATCAAAGAAATTATCATGTATGGGCTCTTGAAAATCCCAGAGCTATTAGAGAGAATATGTTTCAGCATGAATTTGCTATTAACGTTAGGCTTGGAATTTGGAACGGATTACTGGTGGGACCATATTTTTTACCTGGAAGATTGAATGATATCACATTTACACCTTTTTTGGAGAACGACTTTTCTAATTATGTAGATGATATTCCCTTACAACAGCGGATTGAAATGTGGTTCCAACTCGATGGATGTCCAGCTCATTATTGCAGAGTTGCTCGAGCTTGGTTGACAAAACTTGTTTTGGTTGACCACCAAACTGGTCCCCTATAAGTTCCTGAAGTTTTGCCATTTAAATTCGGGACACCCTGTATAATGTGAAGTTTTTTGGAAGAATTGTTAATAGCTATAATCAGTTCAGGCTATCACCGGTATGCTGGCACTAATGCGTTGAGCAATATTGTCTAAATAGTTAATATCTACAGCCCCAGTGACTAGGAGAGTGGATTGTGTTATTTTCATTGTTATTGAGAAGCTAAGTCAGACCTTGTTTTGAAAATTAAGAATTGCTGATATTACAACTTTATATCAAGTAAAAAACTACATGAATTAGACGATTCTACTCTCCTCAAAACAGTTTACTCTCTCTAGACGAGATTCGACTTAACCACTTCTCCACCGAGGTTGCAGATATAAAACCGTTTCTGAAAAACACATATGCATTTTAAATTGTGGAAGCATATATAAATAATAATCTATCCAACATGACACTGACAATCTGGCGTAGAATACTCCGAAGTTCTTTCTTTGCAATAGATAATTCATTTCCATATACCGTAAGCTACAAAACACCTATTTACATCTAATACATTTTCTCGTAAGATCCCATTCTGGTTATTTTCATCTCACATCTAAAACGATTTATAGTTCGACAAATTAAAAAACGACCTTTCGCGAAATCGGGGCTGGGGCTGAGTAGATGTGGTGGGGAGTTGCCATTGGTTACCAACGTTATAATAAAGTATCGGTTATCCAGAATATATTCCTTAATCAAGAATTGGGGTGCCAATGCCCTCTTAATTGGTTAAACATAATTATTGACTCATGATTTTTTGTCAAATAATATTATAGCCTAACATAACATAATTATAGCCGCGATGAGAACAAATGGTGAGTGAAACGAGCTAGGTAGTGAGGGAAAGGGCGTGGCTTGGTTATGTTCGGTAAAATCAAACTTCTAGATATTTCCTACCCCCTAACCTTAAACCTTGAACACTGTCAAACCTTATTCAATAACGATTAATTTATCAGTAATGACAACATTGTATCCACAGTGACTAAACATCCCTAACTGTTTGCTAAAATGAAAATAAGAACTGATTACATTTTTAAATAAACCGATCATGATTAAATTCTTACCTATCAAGTAATAATTACTTTAAAATGTTGAAAACAAAATCGTTAACAAATTTCTGCCTAAAATTAAGTTTTATACACGTTTCTTGGTACATAACTGTAAAACATAAATATTATTGTAAGACGTAAAAAGTAATATTAATGATAAACTGCTGTTTTATATTCATGAGGAAGCTTAATTCATGACTGTGTGGAGGAAAGCTTAAGTCATTTTTATATGGTTGTTTGTATAGTTAATTATATCAAAATTTAATTTATTTAACCAATTAATAATAAACAGTAATTGACACAGTGTACGACAGAAAAAAAAATGAATGGCATTGATCATATAAAAGTTGATAATGAAGATCATATATAGCTAATATCTCATGTTTATTGGACCATAATATTGAAGGAAAAATACAAACAGTTTATCATGAGCTCTGATTACCATCATAACAAACATTATTACTTATAAAAACCATGTCGATTGTAATTTATTCGAAGTCATTAAGTTTTATGAGAATATTCACTTAGATAAGGACTAGACTAGTTAAACGGAATATCTACTATATAATAGATATTCGGAAAGACAGCTGTTAGGTAGTTTTAGTTTTGATTTTTCGACAGTACATATTTATAATAACAACAAATTAAGATGCTAATTAAAAACACATTAGCCACTTATTGTGTTATCAGAACTAAAAAGTGCAATTTTCTACTGCTTTAATGCAATAAAAAATACAAATCGATGGTGAAAATTTAGTCAACAATTTTGACTCTCTTCATAGCTGGAAACCGAGCTTGTACCGTATTAATTTAAACAATAGAGAAATTCAGAATAAAGGATGAAACTGTTTACTGTAAAAACTGAACGATACATAGAAGTTTGTGCTAAAATCTCTTCATAGTTATAATTTTTTTTAATAGAAACAATAAAATAATATGCAAAACAAAATGGAGAAAAGTAGGCTAATACACATAGATAATTAGAGAACCAATCAAAACTATGTATAATGATATATTTTCAAAAAATAATAATATAGTCACAATAGAAATCATAAATAATTATTTATAGAAATCTTGAAATAGAAAATTAGTCTAATAATGGCATTTTAATAACAATTTAGATTATAACATGAAATTAAATTTAGAATAACAACTTTAGAACAATAACATAAGGGGGCGGAGTGGCTCAGAGGTAGGGCGCTGAGTTGTCATGCCCAAGGTTCTGGGTTCAAATTCCGCTCGCTGAGATATTTTTAGTATTCTTAGGGCTTATACAGGCTCAATAAAGTGGGTACCTAAAATAAGGGGGAAAACCAAGTGGTTGAGCGTTATCTAGGACAAATCAGCCCTCTGCACAACCGTTGTCCAAGAAACTGTACAGTCTCTACCATTTACTGTTCCCCTGACGCTTCACGGATTGTAGTGGTACAGGTTACAGGTATTTTTCGCTAGTTTACTGAAGCGATTTTGTTTAACATTACACTTTTCCGCTTCATCTCTTATGGTTTTAGTAGGGTTCTGGGGCAACATAAAACATGGCTTGTTTAAAAAATTGAAAGAAGTGAAAAAATAACTTTAAAATAATATTACTTGTCCAAATTTTTACCTGACTAAAACGCTTAAATTGTCTTTATTATTGTTTAATTTATATATTAAAACATTTTAACTAGTTCAATGTTCAGCAACTAAGAAAAGCTTTTGAGCCATGAAACTAAAAATAATCAATACTCAAAAGTTGCCAAAGAGTCTTATACATACCTATTTAGAAATCTGGAGCAGATATAATTGTTAGTTTCAAATAAAATAAATCACTTTCACTTTCCATGCCTGTCTTTTATGATACCTGATTTAAGGGCCTCAAGAAGAAAAGTTTCACTACTTAAACTTCTTTTTATTTTTTTGTTTCTTTTAATAAAGGAAAGAGCAAGAAAGGATCATAACTTTTATTATTGTTAGCAACTTTCTTTTCTAAGTATTCAGGATCTATGAATCAATTAACTTCACTAAATAATTATACTACACTTTATTTACTACCCTCATTGGATACACCGATAGTTAAGAACTGTGCACAGTTTTGATCATTACAACTTTCGAAGGCAATATATGAAAAAAAGATGTTGCTTGGTACTCCAATAATTGTTTAAAGATTTATGAAAATTACTAATTACTTTATTTAAGCCTGTAAATATTCAGCTAGTAAGCGGCTCGATAAACAGATAGTAATAATACTAAAAATAATATCAATGATAGTAAGAATAGGAGTAAGAATATATTTATAAATACATTTATATGTATACCATGTATAGTATTTATACAGTTTGATAACTTCATCAATAATCAATAGTTTAAAAGAACTTTCAATTAAAATCTATAGATATACAGTTGTACGTTTGCAGAAGATTCCATCATCCAATATTCTCTTTATTAAGAAATGCACAAAATATTAGATAAATTCATAAAATGTAAAAATAAAATATTAATTTCAAAAATAACTTAATAAAGATCACAAATGACCTAGCAATTCAGATTAAATAAAAATATAACAAATAAGTACAACAGGCTGGTGATTTAGTTTAATATATTAAATAAATAGAAGATAAAACTAAAATCTGATTTAATTTACATGTTTAAAATAATATTAAACGCTCCGCCTTTTATTAATATGCAATATAAAATACATATACATAAATTTTATATATATTTAAATATTAGTCATCTCCATTTTTTCAATCACAGCTTAAAATCAGAGAATGATATGTATTTCTACTTGTTTGTTTTCTGCAGAGAGTACTACTTGCGTGGGATTTGATATATTTTCATCTGTTAGATATTTTTATTGTTTTATGTGTTTATTAGCTCATAATAGTGTAATCAAATGACAGTTCAGAGACGTTTGGTTTTAGTGTATGGATAATTTCGCTATATATTTTTTTTATTATTTAGATCAAACAATAATCTGGCGGTACCGAAAGCATGCCAGGAACTTTGAGATACCTACAATGACAGCAAAATAACTTTAATTGTAAAGAAAATACTTTTAAAAAATATTAATAATGTTAGTAGCCACCATCATTATTGATTTAAAATATTATTTTAATTAGGTTTATGATGTCACACACCCCATTGAAGGTTTTCCTATACTTTTTCATGTTGATTTTAAATTTAGTTAATAAATTTATATCTTTTCAAAATTAATTAAAATTTTCTACTTACGAAAATAACAGAGGATCTCATTAGCACAGTTCGTGACTCCGGATTCGTCTTAAAGCACAAAATAAAAAAGAAAGGAAAAGTGAGATAGAAGAAATGACCCAACGAACTAAAACATAAATGATCCGTGTAAACAAAAAATGTCAAATGCAGTTTTCGTGGGCGTGTCCTCGCAGGGGGTGTGACAGTGGGCGGGCTTTTACTGGATTAGACGTTTTTCGAAAACCCGGACTGTGTGTCTCAGCCAGCTATGACAGATAAAACTAATGAAGATATTTGTCTCACAACAGCAACGTTGGCTGGAAAGGATGGCGGCCATCTTGCAAGATGGTTGGCCGTCGTCATGGCAACCAGCGACCAATCAGATTGTCCCACGCCGGTACCTGTTACACCGGTCCAGGCAGTCTCTAGTCCTGATTTGCCTTCCGTGTAGGCTTTCTCGTTTGCCTCTTACGTCATATCATTCGTATTTTATAATTTATTATTATAAATTGCCTACATAAAAAATAAGCTTTCTTCAAAAATAAACACGAAAAAAATGAACATTAGATAATAAAGAGGAAAACAAGGCTTCCACCTCTAGTGATAAGATCTAACACAGTTTATTGTCAAGAAATAAAAAATCAGACTCAAGAAGAATTAATGTTAACAAACACATCATTACTGATTTATAAGATATTAACTGGGCTCGAATTTAATTATATTTTATGGACACATAAAAAATATAATAAAATAATATAAATAATTAAAAATTTTCTTTGGTTATCGATATGTAAAATAATTAATTGATCGCTAAATTTCAGGAAATTAGTAGAGTAATAATGGGCATCTATTAATAAATGTTTATTTAATACATTAAAAGCATATTCTGTTTTCTAAAAATTTAATTATTACAAATTTATTTACATGTTTAGTAATTTATTTAATGTAGGTAACTATAACATTCTAGTCTATTTTAAAACGTTAATAAGGTTATTTTATTTATGAATTCATTGCTAAGACATATATAACTAAATCAATAAAACTAATGATAGGTTTTTTTCAAAGAAAGTGACATACATACATTTAATCTCGTTCACGCGATATTTAATTTCAATCCTGTAAATGTATTAATACTAACATTATTCACAAAGAAATACAGAATTTTTAAAACCTGACTTAAATCTAAATATTAGATTTTTTATTACGAAGGTTAACACAAGTTAACAAGAAAACAGATTAGGTAGAAAAATTAATCCACAATGAATGAAACTTTTAATGAATGAAAACACTGACCTTCATTCAATTAAAAATACAATTATATATTTAATAATTATCACCATATGTTTGACAGAATGTGGGTAATTCATCATTCAAAAATAAATTAGTAAACCTATCTTATACTATATTATTTAGAAAATAAAGCAATCTAAAGTCTAGAATAAAGCAATCATAAAATAAAATAAGTTGAGCTTTTTATTTTTTTGAAGTATTTTAATGCCTTAAGAATTGAAGAGATGAAATATTCTGTATTGTCAGTATTATATAATACCAGATATTGAAGCAGCTATGGACCAACAAAAAAGAAATTATGAATGAGAGGAAAATAGTTGACTGAATGATACAATGGATAACGGAGATAGTTGGAGGATGCAGTAAAAAAAACACCAATAAGTAAAAGACATATTAAATATGTGTCGACGTTTAAAAAAAATATATAAATTTTATAAATCTATATAAAATAAATTAATATAAAGAACTATACATATAAAAATTAATATAAGAACTATAAAAAATGTGAGAAAGAAAATGAAAATCTGACAAGAGTCTTAAAATAACAAAAAGAGGGCTAAGCCGTATGTTAGCGACTGTTAAAGGACTAAGAGCCACTTGTATAACCTTAATTGCCCGTAAAACACGTAATTGGTAATTTTATGTTCTCAAATTAATTTACTAGCATCTTTAGCAAACCAGCAGCATTTCGGTTTACAGACTACCAATATCTACGAGTACTTCAACGACGAGTTCAAGAACGGTACAGTTTTTAGGAATTAACTGGTAAACATTTTTTAAAAACATTATATTGAAAACATGATTATATTTAAATGAAACATGCATTAATGGATTATATGTATTTTTTAAAGTAAAATCAAATGATATATTTATAGAGTAAGGACATTAAAAATGATAATGGTGATTGTCTTTATTATTACTTACTAGAAAAGATTATTGTTTATTTTGCTTCAAATTTAACAATTAATAAGCTTCGTAAATTAATGAATATATCGAAATGTAAATACCTATTACCACTTATATTATAGTTGATATATTAATGGGTAGTTGATAGACATTTTTACAGTTGACAGCTTTATTTGTTTTTCTCATATATATTTGACATGTATCATATGTATTTGAAATGTAGAATATTTCATTAATAAATCACATACTGAACAACTCAACTTCCCCTACATTTATTAGTAAATACCATCATAAAGATGCAAAGTATTAAATAACAACGAAAAACCTATTGCGGGTTAACTTTATCAATGAACAAATATACTTTTTAAAATAGATAGATAACTACATAGAACTTTAAAATGGTGAAATAAATAATTTCGAGCTACTTTGGCAAATACCCAAAAAGGGTTTTTCCCCATTTTTATTGTTCATGATTATTACAGCCATTAAAGTAATCCTATTTCTATAAAAAAAACTATAATTGATCATAATTATATATAAAAATATAATAAATTATAACTCCAAATTTCAAAAATTTACTATTTCCTTAGTTAAATCTATCAATGCTTTATGCTCCCAAAACTCTAGGTTCAGAACTGGGCTAAAAGCATGAGAAATAGCGGCAAAGGTTCGTGTTGGACAAACATGCTTGACTTAACTTGCGAAAAATGTGAAAAAAACAATTTTTTAAGGTATGAATTTATGTATCCTGAACGCCTCAAATATAAATACAAATACAATCTTTTTTGTCATAATTTTTTTTCTATCAATTTTCCACCGTTTCATATAAAAAATTAAATTAGTACCTTAATAAAAATTTAAAACTAATCACGTGATGAAATATCGTTTTAGCGCACATTCACATAAAAATATAAAACATAAGAGCAAAGTAATAAAAGCAAGAAAAACTTAGTGTTAACAACAATTTTTGCTAATATATTCTTTGTTTCAGTTGATAATATAAGTGATATAATTTTACTTAAGTTCTAGCATTGATGATAATTTGAAATTATCAATAACTACCAGTTAATTATTTATAATTTTATTAATCTATATCAGTATAGAAATTTTGAGTACTACCATCAGGTAGTTTTTCTACATGAAATTATCTATGTCATTATGTATCATTCATTATATTTAATTGTTGTTTTATTATAATTCAGTAAATACATAATCATATGCAATAAATATATTTTTTATTTTAATACTATAGTATATAATGAAATTAAAAAATTAAGCGTAAAATGTGCGTAATCGTCATTTTGGAAACATTACAGTAGATCAATTTTACCTCAAAACCTACGACATTATTCCCGATTTTCGCTTATGGATGCCTGCGTGTCGCGAAAGCGTTTCTATAAGGCGCTAAACCGGCACTTGGTCACGAACGGTTGTGCCGTCGCGGGTTGCACTCAAGTTATCAGCGACTCCGATTCAAGCAATCCTGACTCCGCATAATATCTCCCGTTCCTCTGGTTCAATGATCATAGGTACTTGGGGCAAAACATGGTTTAAGTAACTGTTTTTTTCATCTATGGTGAAGGTTGTTTCTTCCCTTAAGTCACTCAATGAAATTCTAACCAATGACAGGTGGGAAGAGGCGATTTCTTTGTCCGTTTATATTATTCTCTAATGAAATTAATTAGGCGAAGTAATTTTGCGTAAATAAGGCGTAACAAAGAGAATATCAAAATGAAAGGATTTTCTGTTTTTTTTTTTATAACCAAAATCATGGTTAGTTGTAGTAGTAACGTCAATGTGTTTTATTATTATTCTCTGTCGAGAATAAAATAAATAATTAACAATTAATTATTCGAACTAAATAAAACATTAACTTAAATAAAAAACTTCATTAATTGCTACACAAAATAATGTAGCTGACATTTAGTCTTTTGTTCAAATTTTAGAAACTTAGAAACAGTCTTTTTTTTTTTTTGATCGTTTCAAAGAACATTAATAAATATAAGGACGTTCATAGAAGAAAAGAATAATAATTAATAAAGTCCTTTAAATGTTATACAAAAAGTACCAATAGCATCCTTGATTTTGCCAAAAATCAATCATTCACTAGACTGCCGATTTTTCGTTGAACCACAATGAATCGAATAATATCTCTATCCTAAGTCGAACATTTGTTTTAATCGAGAAAACCCAAATCAGAGAAATTTGGACAATTTCTTTGAGGTTAAAATTCTTCATTTCATTGCATAACCCTGAAGTTTTTAATTTTGGGATTAAAAATTTGATAATACGTTTGGGAAAACGGGGATAAATAATTCGAATAAAAATGTTTCGATTTCATCAAGCCGTTTTACTAAATAGGGAGAAATCTCTATCTCAGTGAATGAGCGCTGAGTTGCCGTACCGAAGTTCCCGGGTTTAAATCTGGCTGTGGCAGATAATTTATTTAATTTCTTAACAGCCCAGGATGGATTTTGTGGGATTTGTAGATCCTCTTTGGGCTGACCCAGCTTCTTTATATAGTGTACCCTTAATAGGCTAAAGCTTGGCACCGTTGTCCAAGTGACATTACAGTCTCTACCACGTACTTAACCATAGAACATTCATAGGTTAAAGTGATAGGTACAGTTTTTTTTTTTTTACTAAATAACCTTTCTTTTGAAAACGGCTATTTCGTACGAAACGACCCATTAAAGACTCCCAATAAGCGAAAAAAAATTAAATTACTGATGAGATCCCTACTATATAACTATCCATTAATTAGATCCCAATCAATTAGAGTGACTTAGCCATCAGCGGCCATATCCTAGCTCAGCCCTAAAGACTCCATTAGGTTTAACGCCTGATCCGACCTGGCCAATACCATTACCCTCTCTGACCCTCAATAAAACTTCCACTAGCCCCTTTTATCACGGCTATAAAACCGGAAAGAAAATATATATTTATTCCCCCGTTTTTCCTAGATCTCATCTAGGAGAGATCTCGCAATCCGTTTTATTTCCGACAGAGAAAGAAAACGAGGAATCGAAAAAAAATAAAAAAAATCCTTGAGAAGGAAGTAATTTAAGAATAAAGGGAAAATGGAAGACCGTGATAATAGCGGATTTATATTTAGCGTATAAACTTTATCCCTTTAGATTTCGAGATGGTTCTATAAGAAATTGAGAAATTAAGGTATACCTATAGGGCAATTTCTACTTAACCCCTTCTTTACGAGACTGTTCAATCCATTCATAAAAAAAAATTCAGACCATTACCTCTTTAAGTCCAGGTATAATGAAAATTTGCCTGAGAGCAGTAAATCCATTGAAGAACAATTAAGACCCAGTTTTAAAGTTATAAAAGAATAAAATAAATAAGCAGCCATGAGGACTGCCGACAGAAGGGTAGAGTGCTGAGTTGCCGTGCCGAAGGTCCCGAGTTTAAATCGGCCGTGGAGAGATCTGAAGGATATGAGACCCTCCTGGGCTCATTCAGCCTCTATAAAGTGGGTACACAAAAATAGGAGAACAAGCCTGGCAGCTGAGCGTGATCTAGGACCACTCACCACTCTGCACAACCGTTGTTCGAGTGAACAGTACGGCTTATACCATGTACCGAACCTCTGATGGTAGTGTTACTGTTTAAGGAACTGATTAAAAGCAATTTTTAATGGCAGTTAAAAAGACTGAAATCTCAAGACTTTCTATTTTGTTCTTTTTATTTTTCTAAATCAATCATAGTCTAAATTATTTAAATTTTGAATTTGTAAATTTAAATTATTAACATTAGTCTGGTTTTCACATACAATAATTATAAACGTTTTCAAGATGGCTTTTTTAAGTACATGAGGAAAAATGAAAATAAGTTCTTATCGGAATAAACTTATTCGCTTAACTTCCATCATTCTATTAAATTCGATAGAGAAATAAGCTATGAATTCATTTCAACGGGCATTGTTTTTCTTTTGTTTTTATATTCACAGCAATTTTTGGATAGTTAGAGAATAAGCTATGAATTCGTTTCAACAAGCATTTTTCCTTTTTTTTTATATCCACAGCAATCTCAATTTTCTAAGTTTATTGCTTGTCAGGGTGTTACTTTCCGACAATATAACTAAGTTTAAAGTTTCGCTCGTGTCGCTCGTTTTATGAGACGCACGAAGTCGACAATGGTCTCAAACTTTTTTATAAGCTTCTGTAAACTAATTTTGAAGTGTCATAAAACTAGGAATAAACAGTTTAATGGCGATGTGATACTGTAGCCTTCTCGGATGAATTTTCCGTAAGCCCTTACAACGGGAAATTTTATGAGCCAGGAAAAAGTTAATCCGTAAGAATGGACACTCAATAAATTTCAATTTAATTATCAATAACTAATGGGATAATTTATCTCTCAAGAGAATAATTTTAATGATTAAATTGTATTTGATTAAATAAAAATTATTGAAGCATCTGTTATTTCCATTTATAAATTTTGTAAGCGATCTCTTGTACAGAGAGTATAACATAAGCCCCTTGTATAAGGGGCATTTTTAAACAGTTTTTAGTCTTACAGTTGTTTGTTTGGGAGCGGAGTGGCTCAGTGGTAGAGTACTGAGTTGCCATGCCGGAAATCCTGGTTCAAATCGCGCTGCAGGCAAGACTTTTATTTAATCTGTTTGCAGCCGGAGATGGATCATATAGGATCTAGGACCCTCCTGAGGCTCACCCAGTCTCTATAATAAATAATAAAAATAGTTTACCCAAAATAAAGGAAAAAATTCTGGTGGTTGAGCGTGACCTAGGAGAAGTCTTTACCATGTACTGAACACCAGAGTTGTAGTGCTACAGGTTCTTTTTTTTTTTACTTGTTTGTTTATTTACTTATTTTGTCACCATGTATGCCATTAATCATCGCACAATGCTACGTTAGAAGTCCTGATGTTTGTCTAGATTGGTAAAATTAGGAAAGAGGTCTTAATCCGAATCACACAGACTTTGACCGTTCACTTTACGCCCCCTTCCAAGAACGGGGTAACCAAGAGTTTTTGACTCTCGGCTTACGTCTGTTGTTATATTTATCCATTCAATGAATGGACAAAATAAAATTCAAAATTATTACATCTATTTTTTAACATTTGCTGGAACACCGGTTTTGTGTATTTCGTTAAACAGTATAAAAATAAACATTTAATCTAACGCGCTAAAACAGAATATATTTCGAGTCACGGAAAAACAAATTTACTGAACGTTGGTAGAGGCGATTTAAAAAGTCCTATACACATCCATTTGTCCTCGACAAGAATTTAAAATATTTCCACCAGAATATAATAAAATACGAAAGACGAATATAATTGTAGGATACCAATTTCTTTCATTTCATTGATATTGTTATATATCTGCATATAAGTTACTAAGAATGTAATGTTTTTTGTTTATTTTATTATTACTATTTTTTTAATTATTATTAATTTTTTTCTCTGTTGGAAGTTTTTTATACATTTTTTCTATCATTGTAAATTATGATTCTCCAGAGATATATTTAAATTTGTATTATTTTTATTTGAGACTGGTCTATTGGTACAGCATTTTTATTTTGTGAAATATAGCAAATTATACAAGAAATAAATAAATATAAAAATAAGACGAATACCAATAAGGGTGATGATGTAGTTTATATTTATTTATTTATTGCGAATTGGCCCAGGAGGATCACAAATAGCGTTCCGACGTTTTTTCATACTTCCTTCATCTTTTCTCCATGCATTGTTTTTCTCTCCTCTGCCCATTTTTTTATGGTTTAGTAAATGCTTCATTCTTTGACACTGTTATCAGCTTTTCTAACTTTTTTCCAATCACCTTTTTCAGTAACATCATTTGGTTCTATTTTAACTTATTGTGCATCTATTTTAACTTGGCTGCTCAATGAGCTTGACTTTTTGTGACAATCTAACAATTTTATTGGTGAGTCTGATGCGGGGTTTATTAATATATTCATTAATTTACAGCCTTCTCAAAATATTTAAGAGGCATGGAAAATGAAAATATATACCTTTAATACACATTTTTTTAAACCTTGTAAATTAATTTATCTAATTCATATGGTAAAGAAAAAAATCTCTCTAATATTTTAAAAAAAAAAAGAATATATTTTTTTTAGATTAATTTATTGATATTTACAACTTTAATAATATTACAACAAGTAAATCTGCTAACATGAACAAGTGACATGAAAAAAAAAACATTTTTGGAGAAACTACCCATCGGTAGCACTTCAATAAAGTTCTATAGTAGAAGGTCTCGAGACCATCTTCTTTTCCGACGCCTCGGAGGGTTATCAGGAATAGTATGGGAAGCAAGTTGAGAAACTAGCGGATTCAAGTGTATATAGAGCTTGTCATGGAAGGATAGGTATCTAGTTTGGCCCAAATCGGTAACATATGGGATATTAAGATCATGATGGATGAGTTTGTTTGTGACATAATAAGGGGCATTGAGCATTTTACGAAGGATTTTGGATTGAAATGATTGGATACGAGATGAATTGGGTGGTTTAGTAGAGCCGCAAAGGTCAACTCCGTATGTCCAAATAGGTCTGATAACTGTCATGTAAATGATTCTTTTGTAATTAATTGGAAGCTTAGAGCGTTTGTCCAGTAAATATTGAAGTAGGCGAAAACGTCGACCAGTTTCTTGTCTTTTCAGTCTTGAATGAGGAAAAAATAAAATTAAAGTTAAACTAGCCAACCTATCCTCGCCAAAAAGTTTCAGTGCTCCCTCTGAATGGAAGTTGGAGCAAGCCACTGGCAGGACGAAAAAAAAGGTCCGTCGTCCTCAGCAGCCTCTCAGCTACGGTTTTCATAAATAACTTGAGTAGGGTGTCCTGTGAATGTAAGATGGCCGCCTGACACCAGAGACCTCTGCAAGGTTCTCCATAAATTGCTTAGACCCGCCTACCTATACCCGGGTTCACACGTTCTCCTTTTGTTGCCCCGCGATCTCATATCATAATGTTTACTTTATGCAGCAGATGTACCCCGTTGCGATGGGCAACACTTGTGAGAAATCGCGCTTCGAGGGGTCGCTCGACGTTACGGCAGTAAAATGCACACGTGGGGCCATGGAAAACTTGAGAGATATGGGGAATTAATGATCTAGGGCTCTTGAAGGGGGATGTTTTAAATGGCGTACTAATTCTATTTTTTTAAAGAATATATTTGCATAATAAAAAAAACGAAAAAAAACTCTGCCTGGTAGCAAAATTGAAGAGTAACAAAAATTAATATGGTGATCAGATCTATCAAAAGATGAAGTTTGGTTATCAAATTCTTTTTTCATTTTTCTTCAGAAGAAAGCTATGGAAAATATTAAATAAAAATAATTATTATATGTTCGTGATTATAATTAATCTCCAATCATTATAATTATAATTAATTACAAAATTATATGGGAATAAAATCATTGGCGTCATTATGCGTGTGTGTTCTTTTATCTGTATCGTCCATTAGAAACAACTTTTACCACTTTTTTTAAAGGTAATTTAAAAACTAATAAATAAACTTTATTAAAACACAAACATTTATTTACAAACGCATAGACAATCGATAGAAATACATCCTCCCTATATAACGTTCTTATAAGTTCCGTTAGTCATATTGTAAAAACAAAAAGTAAGACCGTGTTAATCAAACAACATTATAGATAATATGCAAATATGAAATAAGAGGTAACAATCATTCAATAACAAACAAGACAAAATAATATTCAAATAATTATTAGAAATAAATATTTCTACCAAAAGTTATTATTCTAAAAATAAGTTTTCTGACCAACTTTTTTTTCAGTAATTAAATCAAAACAAAAATTGTAGTAACAGTTAAATATAATTTTATTAGCTGCCATTGAATTTCAGATACTTGCAGTTAAATCTTTCACTGAAAGTATATTGTACCTGGTATTTATCTAAATATATAAAATTTAAACAAACTGTTAAGCGAAGAAACTTGTTTTAACATTTGTTAAAGAATATTATAAACTGGAAATAACTCTTGTCTCTTGTACATAGTTTATGGACGGGCTAAATAATAAAAATCTTCCGTTCCAGATATTGGACATAAAGTTATCCAAGAGATAATGAAACCGCCTCTGGAGCTGGAAGAGATCCAAGTCGGGGCACGATCCCGATATAAATCCTCTCCTGGAAAGTATAAGATAGTCCCGGCCGTAAATCCTCTCACCCGGGGAAATCCTTCCAGGAAAATCTCTCTCTGGAAAATTCTCCTCAGGAAAATCGGTACCTGCGTTCCTCCCGGAGTCGGGAGCACGTCCAGAAATATATCTCGACGGAAGGGCATAAATTGGTTCGAGCCAGGGCGGCTGTAAAGGGATGAGCCCGGAAAATTACTGCGGAAGGGCGCAGGTTTTTTCCGAGGGAAAGCGAGATTAGACCTCAGCCCTTGATTAAACCCACACCTCCCTTTACGACCGAAGCTCCTCAATTATTGCTCGCTATGAAATTTCATTTCGGTCTTGGAAAAATGAGCCTGCCAAGTCATAAAATAATCTGTTGTTATTCTTACTGATATAGTGATCCAAACTTATTAGCAACTATTATCTACAATTAAGGAAAATAAGGCTAATAAAATAAAGTAAATAAAATTAATATTGCTTAATACATCTAAAAATGTATTAACAAATCGTTATTTACAATGTATGGTTATAAGCCATAAACTCGATACAAATGCACAGTATCGACAGTGAAAACCAACACCTTTCAGGAGAGAGAAAAAACTGTTTCACGCTTATTTCAAAATCAGCAAGTATCGCCAAATGTACTTTACCTATAGGTTGTTTTGTACCTTATAGATGTCTATATTAATTTGATATCAATTATCAATTCTTTCGCAAAAAGTATAGTTCGAAAATGAAAATTTGTGTTATTTCCACATTCGATACTGAACGATAACTAATTATTACATCATTCTAACATAGTTCTTCTTACTATTTTTGTTGAAACCAACAAAACCTCAGAATACATGTAAATACACTATGGCGAAGTTAAGAAAGCCATTGTAATTATATTTTTATATTTTAAGTGACAATAAGGCTTTTAGGTTTTTATTTATTTTTTTAAGATATTAAATCTGTTTTGTTTTTTCAAAATACTTCAAAACTGTTGATTTCACTTATTCATTCATATGGAAAATGCCAATTATGAGGAATTACAAAATAGCTATTTCAACCAAAATTAATAAGGTACAAATTTATAGCACATTATGATGGAAAAAACTACAAATCATTAGAAATCTGTTTATTTATTAACTATTTATTATTGATTATTGATTATATGTAACAGTATTACAAAAATTATTATACCAAGTTTTAGGGATTTTCACTCACGTTATTCCTACAACAGTCTAAAAATCAAACATTGATTAAGTCCTAGACCGGCAATGTTTTGTTGATGACCACTCATTTCATCTTAAAACTGAAACTAAAAGTCATCATAAATGTAAAAGCTAATAATCTCCCCAGTGCATGATAGTGAATAAAAGTAATAAATATGATGCTACTTCGGTAAAAACGTTTCATGTGTTTCTTGTTGTTGTTTATTCATTTAACCTCACTTAATGCTGCTATGACTATTTGAACAATGCTACATTGGGTTTCCTACATTTTCCCTATCCAGGTATTGTTAGGATACGGATCTTTAAAGAGAATCTTACAATGTACAGGCTCGGCAACCACATTTTACGGCCTTTCTGAAAGACACCATAACCAAGGTTTTTTTTCTTCATTTGAAAAAATCATAGAGCCTACCGCCAGGCTGCGAACCCGCGATCTTAGGCCCAAGATTGTTACGCTAACCACTGCATACACCCATATGGGTTTCCTGTAACGTTGGCTAAATAGCACTGTATGCATTTACAGAAAATTAAATCAATATTTATGCAATTATAATTAACAGTTTAAGTTAAGTAGGTCTTTTTAATAATGGCTTAATTCATAAGATAGTAATCATATAATTAATTATGTCTTCTGAAAATATAAAAACAAGATCTTTTACGTCAGATAAGAACGTCCGACATAAAGAAAATTATCTCTAAAATAACGAAATAAAAATATTCATGAGATGGAAATGAACACCGAAATCAGCGAACAATAAACAGCTCATCCCCGACGCATCTTATTATTTCGGCAGTAAAACAAAACGGCGTCGCTAAATTATGCCCCTTATTCGGGAGTTTTAATTCGCTCTCATCCTCCCAAGAAGGGATGGGAGGATAACATCATTACTTTATTTCAGTTTTATGATCATCATGTAGCAATTAAGAAGTTAACGAAATTGTTTAACTAGATTGAGAAAAGGATTCGTTTAGTAAAATAGATAAGGATTGTCCGAAAAACATTCATGAGGTCTGCCATTAATTAACAAGTTTTATACTAAATACTTTTTATCACTAATTAATTCATTACAAGCCTCACTAATTTTTTGGCCAGCCTGTTTTTACTTTATCATTATAGTATATAAAATAAATTAAAAACTATACGTGAACGAAATATATAAAATAAAGATAGTGGAACGTACATAAAGAAAATGAAGGAAAAACAGAATTATTAACCTAACGAAAAACAACTAAAATGAAGCATAAATACCAGGCATAGTGTTATGGTAATAAAAAGAAAAACGTTTTGATTTATAAAACTATAATATGTTTGAGAAAATGGATAAATATATGTATATATATATATATATATATATATATATATATATATATATATAGACCTTATCTCCTCCCTGTTGAAATCCATGTTGTAATTCCATCGGTTCTGACGGCATTCCGATCAAATTGTTAAAAATATGCATCCTCGAAATTCTACCTGCCCTTCTCTACATTTACAATTTTCCCCTGCATAATGCAGTTTTCCCTTCCTGGAAAACTGCATGGAAAAAGTTTATAGTCCATCCTATTAACAAATCACCCAATCCCTCAAACCCAAATGATTTCCGACCTATTTCTGTACTCTCTAACCTTTCCAAGCCTCTCGAAAGAATAGTTCAATCCCAAATGTCAAATATTCTGGAACAGTCCAAACTCCTTGATCTACTTCAATCAGGCTTCCGTCCTGGCCATTCCACTAAAATTACCACTGGCGTACATACTGCCACGGACGAAAAAAAACTAACATTACTAATTCTACTGACTTTTCTAAAGCTTTCGATTCGCTGAACCATTCCACCCTTTTCTGTAAACTAAAGTCTCTTTCCTTTTCCAACAGTTCCAAACTCTGGGTTCAAGCTTTCCTCTCGGATGAGACTCAAGCAGTCTCCATCCATAATCAATCCCTATCCTCTTTCCTATCGCTGAACACAGGAGTGGCACAGGGTTCTAGTATGTCCACACTCCTTTTCAACTGTTACATTAATGACCTTCCCAAATCAATCCACCGCTGTTCCCACCTTTTATACGCCAACGATTCCCAGATCTATTTGTCCTTTCCTCCATATGAGATAATAGCTGCGTTTGTCAATATTCAAGGTTACAAAGATAGAATCAGTGCCTGGGTAAACGAATAAACTGTCATTGAATGCTGCGAAAACTCAGGCCATCCTAATTGGTTCCAACACCCTTCTTAAATCGATCAACTCACTTCCCCGATTAACCTTAAATGATCACCCTATTGCCTTCAGTTCCTCTGTTGGAAACCTCGGAATCATTTTCGACCAATCCCTCTCATGGAAACCCCACGTTGCCAAAATTTCCCGTCGAGCAATAAGCTCTGCAAGTTATTCCACCGTTCCAGGCATCTTCTAATACCTATCCGTAAGCTCCTCATCACTTTTTTTTTTATCTTTCCACACTTTGACTATGGTTGTGTGGCATATGGTGGACTCTCGAACAGGCTCGAGGAGGGGTTGAGGTGGATTATGAACTGTTCGCTTCGATTTGTCTTCGACGCCCCTAGAAGGTCTCATGTGTCCCGCCGTTACATTGAGTTAAAGTGGCTTTTTCCTTCTATCCGTAGACTCTATTTCCTTGGTTCTTACTTATATCAAACTATCAACTCACAACATCCATCTAATATCGATAGTATCCTACAATTCAAATACTCTATCCAATCCCAAGGAACAAGATCTCGCCCTTCCGATCTTTATATCCGTTCCCATAGAACCAAAACTTTTGAGCGTTCCTTTCTCGCCCGTTCTATTTCTCTTTGGAACTCACTCCCGCTCGATCCGTCATGCGTCTTCTTTCACCTCATTTAAATCCAAACTTTTCCAACATCTTCTAAATTCCTTATCAGATGTTTTATAATCAATAAATAATTTATAGATATATTCAACTTGATCGATTGATGAACTACTGTAAATATTCCTCACTCATAATTATATAATTTTTTTATTATTAGATGCAAGTATTCACTTATTTTTCCATTAGCCTATTTCTTTTTATTGTAAATTTGTCTATTTTTTTATTTTTATTTTGTATTACATTTTCTGATACCATAACATACCTGTTTAGTTATTTACTTTCAAGATGATATGTAAATATCGTTTTATTTTGATGTAGGCCTTTGACCAGATAAATATAAATATTTATTTAAATTTATTCATCTCTGTTATTCTAAAGGGACATGGCCTCAGAATAAAATTATTTTTCTATTCTATTCATTATAACGAAAAATAGTGAAATAGTAAAAAAATATTAGAAAAAAAGAAGAAAAAACAGTAACAAACATCTTGCGGAATCTTTTCTTAATAATTCAATAAAATATGGGAAGTTATATTTCCAAAACCAAAAATAATGTCACATTAACCATAGGAAAAACGTTTTAATTGTTTTTCAATATAATTATTTTTTTTTTGGAGCCGGAGCTCACTGTTTGGAGAGCTTAATTCTTTTGCTGAAGATCTCGGTTCGAATCTGGATTTGGCAGATAAATTATTGAATCTAGAATTAGCCAAAGATTGACACTGAGGTCTCCTGACTTTACTGTGACTTAGTCAGCTTCTACAAAGTGGATCAATGATCACAATAATCGATGGATGGAAGTTTGTAACCTGCGTAACTGAATTTTAACTCGCGTTATGGAAATCTAGCCTTTCGTTCTCTGAGGCTTTCATTACAATATATTATATTTGCTATTATTCCAGTAGTATTCCTAATGATACACATTCTAACTATAAAATAATAGTAGTATATTATTTTAGTAGGGTACTGAATGATGCTGAGGATCCCAGATTCAAATTCCGCTGTCAGATAAATTATTAAATCTATTAATAGCCAAATATAGACCCTGAGATCTGTAGCCCTTCCTGGGAGTCACCTAACCTCTATAATGTTGGTACCCTTTATAGATAGAAAAACCTGGCGATTGAACGTGATCGGGCAAACCACCTCCTTTCACAGCCGTAGTCTTAAAAGCTATATATATATTGTCTACACTGAACTGAACCCAAGACACTTTATGGAGTGTATTGATATGGATATGTTTGTTTTTTTTCTTTGCATCAATTTGACAGAAGATTGCATGATTCTAACTATTTCACTTCGAATATTTCTCTTCACACAGCAATATTTCTTCGAATGATTCTCAATTCATCACTTAACTGATTGAATGATCTTGGAGACAATGTGCCATTTTTAAAGCGTTACAGGCGTTACATGGGATCATAGCCGACTATAATTGTTATGGCCTTTAACCAGTGAGGAGGAGCAGTAAATTGTCGATAATTGATTGGCTCGTAAAGTGGCAGGGGGTGGCCAATCCTGAACGACATTCAAAGGGACCGCCGTCCGCAGCCACCTGACATCAACCAATCAAATGCCTTGTGGCCAAGGTTACTGGTTTCGGATTACCGACTCCCGAAAATTTCTAAAAATAGGCTTAGAGGTTCTTACACTTCTAGGTGTCTTCCATACCTATCCATGAGTGATAAACCATATGTTTAAGGGGAAACAATACAAATATTTTTACTTACACAACAAGTTGTTACCATTTAACAATGGATGACCAATAAAAATGATCTTGGGAGCCACTTTGGAGAATCATTATAACTCTGCAGGCCGTATATCAAATTTTAAATCCACTCATTAGAGTTAGACACTCTGTAGACATTTTTTTTACTGTAAACAATAGTAACAAAATCCTTACACGATTTTAGGGGATAGGACATACCTAATCACTAACGAACACCCACCAAAATGCGAAAAGTGCGACGAGAGCTTGACTATAGCCCATATCTTCGAAGGCTGTACCTTTTATAAAAGAGCGATGCATAAAATAGCTCTACCTACCAAAGTATCCATGATATTGGGAAATGAGGAAGAATACATTATTAAGGTCATCACATTTCTATAAAAAGAAGGATTAATTAAAAACATCTAATACATTTATCTCCTTCTTTTTACTTTCTATTATTTTTCTTTATATGTACATTTATTGATTTATTTTTACTAAATTATTCATTATTTTTTATTTAGTTTTATTCGCTTTTATTCAGATTTAAAAAAAAAGAATAATAAATAATATATATATATATATATATATATATATATATATATATACATTTAAACCAAACTAAACTAAGGCGTTGATGACCAATCGGTTTTACGCCTCAAATTTGGAACAACCAACCAATTGTAAAAAATTGGTGAATTTTTAACTATTATTGTGTATATTAATATTCTTACAAATAATAATAATAGTAATAATAACAAACGCACATTATAATCATCACAATGATTTTAATATGTTTTATCTCATTTCAACAGTCAATATTTGAATGCATAGATGTTCAAATAATGTATAAATAATAATATAATTAAAATAATAATATAATTAAAATAATAATTTAATACATTGGTTTTAACTATTTAGACCAATATATAATATAAATATAATTATTAAAATGTTCATAATGTTGTAATCCTGGAGGGTCCTTTATTTATTGGGGTATCAAACAGAAAACCTGTTGAATCAACAAAATAATTTGAACTGGGATTTGTGTATTTGTATATTTTAAAGATACAATTCAGGTCTTTAATCATTTCTTTTTAACCTTTTTTATCTACGTACAAAAACCAATAAGTCAGCTTTCTGTATGGCATTTTTTGTTATTACTAAATAATATTTTTAATAAAAAAAAAGAATATTTTTTTAAATATAATATACAGCATGTCCAATATGGATTGATATGTATGCTGTGTGATATGGCAATCCAATGTACTTGGACAGCACTGCTGGAAAAAATAAAGCATTTCTCTCTAATAAAAATCTGAAAACGAGAGGTTTAATCAATCAATGATATTAATTGTGTAAACAAATACTTCGTCCTAGATATTGCCCCATACTTATCTATGTTCCGCTCAACGGTGCGCGAAGTTTATGGGTTATTTATGGACCATAAATCAGAACAAACTAGCTATTGTTAATTTTGTAACAATTATTATTCTGATAAGCAGTTTTATAACTGATTAAACACAATTAATGAATCTTCGTTTGTTGTTCGTTTGGATTTATGTCATTAATTTAACTTAAGATTTGAAAAAAAAATAGCACTACAACCCATGAAAGGTGTTGGGCTCAGTACATAGTAGAGACTGTACTGTTTTTAAATCAAGAGTTCTGCAGGGAGGCTTGTTCAAGATTTCTCTTAATCGCTAATTTTTTTTTCTACTGTTTTAGAATCAGTTCAGTCACAGCAATGTCATGAACTCAAGACACTTCGAGGGCTTTAGTTGTACAGGTTTTATATACATGAGAACGAGAACTTCCTTCTCTAACTAGCCCCACTCGACACCCACAACTTCTTGGATGCTGACGTGTTACATCTGCCTCTAAAGCACTCAAGAAACCACAACCCCCGCCCTGGCAGCACCAGACCACGCACCCTAACGAGATCCGACGTTCGGCTGTAAAAGAGGATGATGATGATATCATCGTGCACACCCCCTCGTTACCTTTTACTGCTCCACACCCCGCGTCATCAATTCGCCCTCTGGGTATCTGCTGTTGATAATTCCTCCTGGATCATCTCCGGTCCCTAATTAGACTGGAGCTTGGTTTATATCCGACACTCTGGTGCACACCTTGTATATATATCCTGGTCCTAAAATATATGATATGCGGCACATAGGGGGCGGTATGGCGGGTGGGATTGTCGTCGGACCAATGGCATAGAAGCCTGCTGGGAAGTTAGTCCAAATTAATGGTAACATTTGGAGATTAATGTGGTTTTACTTACGGGTTGATGATCTAATTAAAATTTATGCTCTTTGAATAACTGGTATTATTTTTTGGGTTGTTTTGTGATCTTGTAATTTATAATTTACTTGTAAATCTAAATGTCAATTTATTTTTCTAGTAACTAATAGGTTTTATCTTTGTTGAGATATTCCTACAGAGCTAAAATGATGAGGCTAAAATTCCTTTTCCTAAAGTGCCTTTATTATTTTTTTAATTTATAATAATTAAAAGTGTGTCGTTTTAGTAATGGTAAAAATAAATAAGTTAATAATATAAAGAAGTTACGTTTTTAGTAAGAGAAAAGTATAGACAAATATTTTCACAGCTTGGAAACGAATTTCCCCCAAAAAATAGTAATGTATCGTTAAAAGTCTTTTTAAAAAAACAGTGAGGAATAACTCATGAATTCTAGTGTTTGTTGCAGTTTATAAGGTTATATTATATCTGCGGGTTTGGTGAATAAGTGTCCAAGTCTAATTTACACTAATACTCCAAAATGAATTTATTGTACTTTTTATTATTAATTGTACTAGAGGAGCGGAATAGTGCTATTATTTAATACATATGTACATACATAACAGGCTAAGTCAGTCACCTGCTTGAAATAGAGTTATTGCTTATACCAAAACACCATTTCAGGCCAAAAGCTTAAAAAATGACACAATTCCGCTTCACTCAATTCAGTTAACCCTCCCTGCACAAAAATCTACTTAACAAGTTATTCACCGGTGCTCTAGAAATTATTTAATAAATAATAAAATTTTCTATCGAAACTAAATAGAAAATCTTGAATTTAATTTCGAGGATGACATGTGATATTTTTTTTTTGTAATGTTTAATATTTTAATAACTATATTCTGATATTTTATGTTTTTTATAGTTAATAAAAATGTCATATCAACTATCGTTTTAACGAATACATGCATTAAACAGGTAGGAAAAAAATAAGAAAATTATTTACATAAATATACGTTTGGACATCAAGAACATTACCACAAATGTTATTGAAGCAGCCATGGTGACTGAAATCATTAAAGTAGAAATCGTCCTGTTGCCATGTATTCCATTGATATCATCAGAACCCATAATACCGTTCAAAAGACTATACTTCAATTTACTATACGCTTGGCTTTTGCTAAGACCATCAACAAGTCTCCAGGCCAGACAATGTCCATTTGCGGTTTGGGCTTAAAAAATCCTGCATGCTCACGTGTTAGTAAAACATCTAATCTATTTGTATTAGCAAAGGACAGATTAATAAAAAATATTGTACGTCGATTAGCGCTCAATTAAATTGAAATAAATATTTATAATTTAATATAATATTACTAGAAATAATTAAAAATCAACCATTATATACCTCATTCATTAAACTAATGTTTATATTTTATCAGTTAAGAATTTTTATATATTACTTATTTATTATATACTATAGTTAAATATAAGATGAATAAAATGTGAAATCAAAAATCAATTCGATTCATTTTTTCATTCATTCGATATTTCTTTAAAATTCAAATTTTAACGTAGTATTTTCAAAACTATTATAACAGCCACAGCAACGCGTGGCAGGGTCAGCTAGTAGTAATATATGTTTATATTATACGGTAAATATGAAATGGTCAGAAGGTGCAGTCAATGAATTATACAAAAGAAGATAGAGTTATTTTATAGTGCCTATGTTTGAACCTAAGATTTAGGCCTTAGAAATTTATAAGATTTTTGAACCTAAGATTTAAAAAAAAAGCATATTTATTTTTTATACTCAGCTCTGAAGTTAAAGGTCGAAATTCGAAGAAATAATTAATATAATAATCTTATTTTGTGTAGTTCACTGACTGCAATCCCTGACCACTTTCCACATTTCTTAGAATTTTCCAGTCAACCGTTTCGTTTTGTTTATATTAAACCATGAAAAAGCTTTAAATAATTTCTAAATTGTAAAGTAGAAAGCGACGAAGTACTTATTAATTCTAGTCATTGGCGTAACTAGAGTTGAAAGTCGTGGGGGAGGGGAGTGTTAACCCCCACCAGTCAGCCACTCCAACATATTACTCCCTCCAAAAAAGATGTCTCGTAATATAGGTATATATATTATACAATAATCATATAGCTTCAAATTAAATAAATAGATTATATTTTTTTATAAATGTTATTTTGGAAGTTATACATGTTATTTTTGGAAGGGCAATCAAAAAGTAACTGTTAAACACAAGTAACCCTATTTATTGGTTACAATAACTTACTATATTAATTGCATAGGGAACTTTCTAGACCCATCCAGACTTTACTTCTAGATTCTAAGAATTGTCTAAACTGTTCTTCTCACATTTGAAATCTTATTGTTGCCGCTAGATGTCACTACTGCCGCTATAATAATATAATTAATTGTAAATAAACAGTATTTCGTTTTGGTTTGTCATTATAGTGTAGCTATTATTTTTTAAAATAACTGTGTTCGCAGTTTCTTTGTTGTGTTTTTGGTATTATTGACCCTTACTTCTGTAATCCCACAATAATAACTTTGACAAAGTAAAATCCTTCAATGTTTTATTTTTTTAAAATTGTTACATTTTTTTTTGTAATTTTTTCTAAGCAATGGGGGGGGGAGGATTACAGCCCCAATAACCACCCCCCCCCCTCGTTACACCTATGATTATAGTGGTTAGTTTACTGCAAATATTGCGGTTTATATATTGTACTATTGTATTATTTAATAAAGAATAAATATTTAAAAGAAAACTAAGTAAGTTGAACAGAAAACCTCAAATTTTATTTGGAGGATGTTTTGCGCGTAACATTTTTTTAAAATTTGGTAATGTTTAATAATTTAAGAATTATATTTGTGATATTTAATGCAATTCTTTTTTTATTATTTTTTATAGTTTTAAAAAATATTAGCGTGTAAAGACTAAACTATCTTTTAATGAATACACGAGTTATGTCAATCCCATCATAAATCAGTTTCCCGCCGAGATTATTAATACAGGATTTCTCAGAATGGAAAATCCTAGTGGCAGGATTAAATATTAAGAAATGAACATTATCGGGTAATTTATCCTTCGGTTCCCTCGTAATTTCAGGCATTAAATGAGCCATCCTCACCCGGTAGGAGATTAAGGGTGGGAAGTGGGGATGCCTCGGGGATTAAAGAAACAAAAAAATATTCGATTCCGTTGAAAGATAATACTGAAGACCTCCATCTTGATTCGCTCTGGTTGTCTTCGGGTCTTGAATGATACTAATTAAGGATCATGGCGATGAGTCCCGGGACGGTTAGTGGTTGCAATAAATACATCTCATTAACATCTCTTGTCTTCTGAGCACATCTGTTGTTCGGCTTCCAGCAAGGTGTAGTACATAGGGGGGACTGTATTCCCATGAGTTAGTAATGTGTAATTAAATGTATTCTCTGTAGATATATTTTTTATATGAATATCCGTTTGAACGTTAGCCTTCAAGAATATACAAATAATATGTACATAACAAAGGGAGCTTGTTATTAGTTTGTAGCTCAGTGTACATGTTTTGTTGCTGTGAGGTTCCGGGTTCAAATCCGGCTCTGGAAAATAAACTATTTAATCTATTAACAGCTAATGGATGGGTCCTGCGGAATATCTACAAGTACTGAAAGACCTCTTTACGTGGGTTTTTACATCGTTTATTCTGGAGGCTTCTAGCAAGATGTAGTATATTGTGGCTACTGACTCTCATACATTAGAAAGGGGTAATTCAATTAGAATATTAACTCTTGATACACTTTGTATATGAATACCCGTTTGAAAGTTAGCTTTCGAGAATACATAAATAATATAATAGATGAATATGCATAATGCATGGAAATAATGTAACTGTCGAACGCTGTGTAGAACGGTGAGTGGCTGTGCTAAAGGTCCGGCTTTCAAATCCGGAAAATTAAGAATAAACTATAAATGAAAGCAAAGTACAGCTTAGGGAATCATTTATTATTGATTGAAGAATGCATCAGAAACTTAAAATATGCTTAAAAATCCGGAATAAAAACATGACTTTTAGTATAAAATTAATATCTAATAACTTATTGAAGCATGGAATTAGTTGGTGGGTGCAGTCATAAATAAATAAACTGACTACAAAAAAATAAAATAAAAACTTATTTTTTATTAGTGCCGACGTCTCAACCTACGTTGTAGGTCATCTTCAGGGCAAATAGAAGGAGAGGCGGCTGTGTGAACCGTAGAACTATAGATGGTTAACATACGTCGGCACAAATTAAAAATGAGTTTTACTTATTTGGTGTTCTTTATGACTGCACCCCGCCCCCAACTAATTCCATCCTTCATTAGATCTTCCAGTTAACTATTTTCCTCTCTAATAACTTATTGGTTGCTTAGAACTAAATATTAGTTGCGTGAATTCTATGCGTGAAGACGTGAATGTTAAAATGTTTTAATTGAATCATATTTTAAAGATTTTTTCTTGCGAGTTAGCTCAGCTCGTAGAACGCTGAAGGTCTTGAGTTCAAACTTGGTTGAGGCGAATAAATAATTTAATATGTTAACAGGTCCCATAATAGGTCCCGCTGTGTCACGGATGGATACAGTGGGACCTGTTAACCCCCCTGGGGTTAACTATGAAAGTCCCAAAACTATGAAGTCCATCATGAATCCAGTTTAAGGTAATCTCCCTATTTCATCCCTTCTCAAATCCAGAAATCATTCAACTCTTATTTCTGCACAACTATTCTTGATACATACCAAGTGAAGATGAAGTATACTTATTGACTTTTAAAGCCATACTTATAAATGCAACAGAGCAACAATAGGCAAACTATACGCGTCGGTTACTGCCGTGTTCTCTGTGACCATAGAGAGTTGATGGTCGCAGGTAATTGCGACCACTAATTGAGGCGGTCCTACGGCCCAAGCAAGGATATTAATTACCACTTTTCCTGTTCCAGTCAGGTCAACTCGACCAGTTTACGGCCCAGCTTCATTACTGCACTTACCGTAGTCGTAAATATGGAAGCCAACTACTGCCTTTGAGGTCCTTCACTACCTTTTATTACTGTCACGTTGAATTACACGTGTCCCTTATCTCTGCTGAAAGAGAAACGTTGGTGAATCAAGTTTGATTTTTTTAACGCCATGCTAGTATTCTTCGTTTTGAGCTGTATAAAGTCTTAAAAGAGAAATAAAATATCAATTAGATTAAATCTACTAACACCGTATATTCGTGAATTCGTAACTTTAAATTTTAGCGTCACTTTAAATTAACCATAAATTTTAACTTAAGATTCGGCATCAGATACGGCAAACCCTCTTGAAAAACAGAAATGATTTATTTCAATTATTAGAAATCAAGAATTCATCTAAAACATGTACCTATATCATATCTGCAGCCCCGTTGGCTGGTGCAGTGGTTGGGTCGAATTTCGTCCAGAGAGTTTATTTTATGGACGGAAGCGGAATCGAGTCATTCTCGTAGTGTTTGGCATTGGATTGGAATGGAGTTATTGCTTATATTATAACTCCATTTCAAACTAAAAGTAAAAAAAAACTAGTTTCAAACGAAAGGAAATTAATGGGGATATAACATTATAATATAATAAAACAGGGTATTAGGTTATTATTAATTCTTATAATTACTGAAACCACAATCTACGGTTTAGAAAAAATAATTTAAAAAACATGTACCACTACAACCCTTGAATGGGTCTGGGATTCAGTGCATGGTAAAGACAGTACTGTTTTATGGACAATGGTTGTGGTAGGGAGATGATTTGTCCTAGATTACGTTCAACCGCCAGTTTTTTTCCGTAATTCGTTTACCCACTTTATAGAGGCTGGTTGAGGCCCAGGAGGGTCCTATATGATCCATCGCCGGCTGATAACAAACATAATAAAACTTTTACCAGCAACGGAATTTGAACCAGGATTTTCGGTATGGCAACTCAGGGCTCTAACACTGAGCCACTCCATTACTAGAAAAAAAAATTACATTTTTTTTAAATTCAATAATCTTCAATATATTACACTTTCAAAAATATGAATGCGCTATTTTTACATTTAAGTTTGTTTGCTGCAATGTTCTTAATGTGTAGTACCACGAGAGAACAAAAAAAAAAGACAATACTTTTTTTTTTTAAATATCATAATATTTAAAAACAAAATGTACCTATTGATTCTTTGTTCACTTGTGGTACTATTAAGAACATAGCAGCAAACAGACTTAATTAATTTAAATGTAAAAGCCTCACATTAATATTTTCGAAAGTAAAGTGTATAGAATAGATCGCCCTAAAGATAGAAAGCAAGGGGATATTTGAGAGCCTGCAAAATGCAAGAATGCGAGCTATGGATCCAGTAATTATAATTAAGGAGATAAAATAGCTGAGTTGTAATGGGAATGTAAAGTAGCTGGCTTGGATTACTGGAATTCCTGAAGTGAACTGGAACTGAGGGGTTGACCTATGCTGGAAGTTGATCTTCCAGTTATCTGCTATGGAATGATTATCTGGAAGGAGGAATATAGGTAACCATAATCGGCGGTATCGAAATGGGATTTATGTACGTACTACGGTTAATCGGAAGATGCTATAGTCCTAAATTTTGCCAATCCATGTATAATTAGGACAGGAATCATTAACACAGGCTCAGGAGCACCGTTTAGGTTCCCTCCGAAGACCGGCTGCAAGGGCTAATTTGATTTATAAGGTGGTTTATTTATTATATGCTGCTATTGCAGATCGGAAGATACTACTGTGGGTGTTTTAAATTTTATCTATCAAGGTATAATTAGAGTAGAGATCTTTAACGATTAGCTGATACTTAATAGCCTAAATAGCCTAGGGATAACCATTTTACGTCCTCTCCGAAGGGCGGTATAGCTAAGGATATTTTATTTTTTTATTTTACTCTTAAAAAAAAACATTTTCCGGCATGCGAACCCGCGATCATGGGTATAGCAGGTTGTTATGCTAACCACTACACCATGAGTGATCCTAATACCACAAATGTTAATTCTTTATCTTTATATGTTATATTAATTTATACCATCCGAAACTAAAAAAATTTAAAAAAATAATTAGTAAGATAAATAAAAAATATTGTTATACGTAATATACTATATAATATATTACGTATAACTATATTTTTTATTTATCTTACTAATTATTTTTTAAAATTTTTTTTAGTTTCGGATGGTATAAATTAATATAACATATAAAGATAAAGAATTAACATTTGTGTTATTAGGATCACCATGGTGTAGTGGTTAGCATAACAACAAGTTGCTAACCTAGCAACCTCTTCATTTCCCCATAATCCTCCGAGGCGTTTGAAAAGAAGAATGTCCTCGTGACAGTCTAACTTGAATTTTCTATTTTTATGCTATTATATATTTTTCATTCTATTTACTTGATGTATTCCATGATCCATGATTGTTATACAGTTGTAAATTTCAATAAATGCATTAAAAAAAAAATTAACTACTGGGTGGAACGTAAAACTTTTTACTTATTATATAATATATAATAATTTAAGATTTAAAAAAAAAGCATATTTATTTTTTATACTCAGCTCTGAAGTTAAAGGTCGAAATTCGAAGAAATAATTAATATAATAATCTTATTTTGTGTAGTTCACTGACTGCAATCCCTGACCACTTTCCACATTTCACATTTAATAATATATAATACGTAAAAAGTTTTACGTTCCACCCAGTAGTTAATTTTTTTGTTAATGCATTTATTGAAATTTACAACTGTATAACAATCATGGATCATAGAATACATCAAGTAAATAGAATGAAAAATATATAATAGCATAAAAATAGAAAATTCAAGTTAGACTGTCACGAGGACATTCTTCTTTTCAAACGCCTCGGAGGATTATGGGGAAATGAAGAGGTTGCTAGGTTAGCAACTTGTGGGATAAAATTCGTCGTGAAAATATTGATTTCGGATTCAGGCCAAATCAGTAAGAAACGGGGCATTAAGGTCATTATGGATGGCTTTGTTCATAACTATGTAAGGAGCATTGATGATTTTACAAAGAATTTTGGACTATAAGAATTGGGATAGAGATTGTCATGTATTTGAGTCTTTTGTAATTGATTGGGATCTTAAAGCGTTTGTATGGTAAGTGTTGAAGATCTCTGAAACGGCGAGCAGTTAATTCTTAAATTTTTAATTATAATTAATTTACGAGTACTTGACACCGCACAGGTCCGGGATGAGACTACCATTTTACATTCCCTCGTAAGGACAATTAAGGATTTTTGCTCCCTTTAATAAATCCTAAGGCCATCTGTTGGGCTGCGAATCCGCGATCTTGAATATAGTAGGTTGCGGTACTAACCACTAGGCTTCAGGTTATCCTGCAAAAATGATTGTACAGCGACATTGATTACTTATCTTTTTCCTGATATGTGGAGTATACTTTAAACATCTATTTTCCTCCTCTTGGGTAAAATGACTGTTCAGAATGAGTTTTATGTCCGAGATCTGGAACAAGAGCTTACCCCAGCGGTACCTAATGACTTTTACGACCTCCTTCTCTAGGCTAGGAGATCGTAGCGGAGGCCGTTCTAATGAATGCCGCGAGTTATTTACGACGGCACTGGCCGCCTCTACACGGTCGGTAATAAGAGTCCGAGCTGGCGGGAAAAAATAAACGATCTCGGGATGGATCCTCTTCGCTTGCCCACGCACATCGCGCCATCTGCTTCCCCACAATCCACCACTGGAAAGTCTTCGGGAAATCAAAATGAATGGCCGTATTAGTACTTTAAAGGAGAAGAACGTAACGTGGACTGTAATAAAAGTTGTGCAGGGAGATGATTTAGCTGAGATCAACCGTCAGGTTTTTCCGCCAATTAATTTATTCCGTCACGAGATCTCACAGGCTCCATATGTGGCTGTCAAGTTGTTTATCTACTACAGCTGAGATCTTCGGCTCAGCAACTTCGCGGTCTGTACACTAAGCTACCCCTCCCCCCATTCAAGATGATGCAATAAGAGATAAAATAATAATAGGGTATATAAAAAGAAATTACCGTTTTTTAAAATTCAAGATTTCAAAGGCCTGTAATTATTTGAATCCTATTTAATATTTACCAGTACTTAACAATCCCTTTAGACCATTCTCTAAATTTGTATAATCTCATTCGACTTATTAAAATAATAAATAAATCACAGCCGCTGAAGCAACTTGTGAAATTTTTAAATATGAAGAAGTTGTTTAACAAGTGCTCTTCGCGGTGTTGGTTTGAAACATTTAGTACTGTAGATGCAACGTTGGAAAGGAAGAAGGATTCCAGCCGATTCTTCTGGAAGCTGTTTAGTCAAATCCATCCACAAGTACATGTAAAACTTGTCAGGGAGTGCGATGTGTCGAAAGATGCTGTTAGCCGCCATCTACGCTCTATTGAAAAGGTGAACAATTTCTATAGACTGGTATTGCAGTTTATCTCTGACGATAGGATAGTTATACAAATGTGCTATCAGAACATTTATGAATTTACTTTCTGTTTACCATCGCATTAAATAAAAAGATTATTAATTTCTATTTTCTCAACTTTAGGACACTTTTTCTTACCAGATAAGCTGTTAATAGAATTTTCCTGTCAACTATTGTCCATTGAAATTTAATTAACACTTGTGTACGTCATTAAATATTTTGGAATAAAGTTATTCATGTACGTTATTAAAAATTCATTTAAACTAATTTCTTATAAATGTTGTTAATATTATATATGCTTTTTCTATTTATTATTAAATAGTAAAATGACAACATAAACTATCTAAAGACAATTGATAAATGAAAATTGTATTATTAGTAAGAAAATATTGCATTGTATAATTAGGAAGAAAATATTTCCCTTTGGAATGCCGGCATTGCAGTGAACACAAATCACGCCCCGGGTCCTTGAGAATAATTAAATTCTATCCAGAGGTAGAACTGGGATACAGCTTCGTATTTTATAGCCATACCATCCAGCTCATAGTTAGATTAACTCATTATTTTAGTGTCGTTAATTACAAACACAGTGGGCCTTTTGTTATTATAAATATAATTAATATACAATAAATTTCAGTCCAATAAAAAATACTAGAGAAACGGAATAGAGCGCTGAGTTTCTGTGCTGAAATTCTTGGTTCGAGTCTGGGTGGGACAGATTAATTATTAAATCTCTTTAATTGGATGGATATACTTGAACGTTAAGAGTGACCTCGGAAAAATGCCTCCCTATAGTACCTTTGTCTTGGAAACATGGGTTGTAGTAGATTTAAAAAAAAATATTAACCCATATCGTAATTACTTAATATTACGCTATATACAGATATTTATATACAAATATTTTAATCGGTTATTTTTTATTGTTTATTTATGTTTTATGGAAGTATAACTACTTTCAAGGTTATCAATTATAATAAATAATGAATCTTCTTTTACCACACAGCTATTTCCTATTTAAAAACCCTAATGAATAGACTTCTGAAAGAAGTGAAATAACGGTTTTTCAAGACAGAACAACAAGAACAAGAAACACAAAACAACAAACATGGCTATAATGGTAGCCGGCAGATTCTAAATCCGTATAATGAAGCAATTAAAATGAGATCCTATCTGTTCATATGAAGGATCGTAAAGTAATAAAAAGAATGGCTCGGTTGAGTCTGTAAAATAAATTGAGTCCTGTGTTGCGTGTCATCGACTCCTTCCACGTTAATATATTGTTACCTCCATAGTCCAACATGGCCACCGCTTCCTTTTGGCAATCATTTTTTCTTTCAAGCTATGCTTATTTGTAAGGAATTAAAATGGTATGGTAAGAGTAGACATATCCTATTCTCACATTTTCTTATAGTGCCCTACGACTTAAAAAATATAATAAAAATTATTTAAAAAATGAAAATATATACTAAGATGTAGACAAAGTACAAAATAGTTTTTCTTTTATTAAGGCACGCGGACATAGGTACAATGAAGAGTCATATAGTAATTATGTGAACATTATTTAATGTTCATCAATTCTTGTAGATAAAATGTCCTTATAGTTTCATCTGTCAGGGGCTCCCCCAGCCTCTACAAAGTTTGTTCCCTTAACTTGGAGAAAAACCTGGTGGTTTAGCATGATTTAGCCCAAATCACCTACCAGCATAACCGTTGCCTTCAAATCAGAGCAGTCTCCAGTGAAAACTCAAGAATCTTCATTGTTACAGATTTTTAATCGTTTCATCAAGCTGCTACAGAAATTTAGTTTACACTAGAGTGGAACCTTCATCTGTGAATACGTGCTCAACGTCTTCCGCTAAACTATCGATCAGGAAGCAGTGCAGAGCTATAACAGTAACCTCGTAAAGACCCTCTCTTGTCCAATTTTATATCATGGTTAGCATTTTTTTTTTCTTAAGATATTTCCTGACTACAATAGCTTGTGATAGGTCCCCCTCCCCAATTTTACCGAACTATTTTGCCTGTAAAAAAAATGTCTATCTTCTCTAATCTCTCTCTCTGTCAAGACATTTCTCATCAGTAGTTCTTCTTCCATTTGCTTTGCATTAACTATTCTATCTTTTCATTTTGTATATCATTTGAAATATTTGCTATTTCAACCTTTTGGGATCTATCCTGATAATGTGCCGTGGAAACCTGGTCCTATTTTCTTCAGAGTTGTTTCCTACCCCTTGCTTTTTCGTAAACTTTATTTTTCGATCTCATTAAGTGATATTCTCGGGCCATAAATTCTGTCCTGTATTATATATTTCTAGCTTTAGAATATCAAACTTAAGGTTTAATGAGTTCAGCATAGAGGACTTGGATACCCAAGTGTTCCATTCAGATACATATGCCTCCTGAGGCATCCGAATTGTCTTGGCCTGGATTTCAGCCCTTCCTACTTGGAGCCTTGAGGACAAAGAATCTTTAAAAAATAAGAAGCTTAAGGGCGCGGAAGGGTGGAGGCTATCGAGCGGAGGGTGTGTCTGGGCGTGGCCGATCAATCTTGGCTCATCACAACAACCCTCCTCCCCCCCCCGAACTCCCTCCAGAGCCCTTTCTTCTCTAGCTAATATCATTTATTGCCTAGTTTATTTTTACTATTTCCTCATTTTATGCGGTCTATTTCATGCATATTAACCTCTGATATAATATAGATATGGCATACAGAAAAATATTTTATGGGCCATATAACAGATTAAATACAATATCATAAAACTTTTATACACCTTTTTGATTGCAATATTTGAATACCTTCCCAAACCGGTGGGATAAATATTTTAATAAAATTATTTTTATTCAAGCCCGCTTATTATATTATTTTCAACCATTAGCTACTAATATCACAATAAACAGACTTTATAATAATTAAGTTAATTAGAATAATTAACTAAAATTAATATTGAACCACTTCAATCGAGATCATTCTTTATTATCGTTCATATTTTTAAAATCTATAAGTAGCATAATATTTAATGTACGTGTAATATTTACTTAATAGTTACGTATAATATTTAATCTACGTGAAAAAGAACTAAGCCTGTACATTCTCATGGATTCTCGGACTACTTGTTTCTTGGAAAAAAGTTGGTTGTGTAGGGACGTGATTTTCCTACATCAATCTCAACCGCCAGGTTTTCGCCATATTTTGGATATAGCCATATTTTATAGAGGCTGAGTGAGCCCAAGGAGAGTCTCAGATCCCAAAAGATCTATCTCCTGCTGTTATCAGATTAAATGAAATCTGCCACAGCCGGATTTGAACCAGATTTGAACAGGATCATCGGCACAGCAACTCAGCTCTCGACTACTGAGCCACTTTACTCCTAATAAATAAATAAAGAAATATATATGAAAATAAATTAGAGAAATAAAAATGAGGAGATAACTGAATTAGATATATTTTATTAATCCTTATTTTGACATGAATACAATGATTAAAACGTCTCTTCTTCTTCTTTCGCTACCTCTTTTACAGATCTGGTAATATATCTGATTTGCTTTATTGATTCTATTACTTACTTCTTGGTCTACTTTACCAGATCTGCTAATGATGGTTCCTAAGTAGGCAAAGTGGTCCACCACTTCTAGAACCTCACCGTTGCATAGCAAACGTACATCTTCCTGTTCATGCCTAGATATGACAAGAACTTTGCTTTTGGCTATATTTATTGCCAAATTTATTAATAGCTATATTTATTGGCTATATTCATTCCCTTACGTTGGAGCTCCTCTTTCCATTCCACAAGGGCTTGCTGCAGCTTCTCCTTAGAATCCGCCAGAAGAACGATGTCATCAGCGTAGAGAAGGCTCTGGGCGACGACAGAACGCATATTCCATCTACCGATTAAAGTTGGTGATGTTCTCCTCTTGCATATTTTATGGATCTCATCCATAAAAACTATGAATAGTAGGGGGCTGAGGCTATCACCCTGCCTAACTCCTTTATCCATGTGGAATGCATCGGTCTCTCTCCCATTGATCCGAACTACTCCTTTTGCATTTTTATAAATTGCTTTTATTGCATTGATAAGATCCCGTGGGACGTTTTTATTCGCCAAAGCATTCCATATCTCCTGGTGTGGAACAGAGACGAAAGCAGCCTTCAAGTTGAGAATGGCTAGGAAAATGTTTTTGTCTCGGTCCCATGCTCCCTCTAATACTTTTCTAAGAACAAAAATGTGGTCCTGCGTCTGTCTTCCAGGTCTAAATCCAGCTTGCTCCGGTTCGAGCTGTTCCTCCACGATTCGCCGTAGTCTCTTTTCGAGAATGCATGTGTATATCTTATATAAGACAGAGAGTAGACTAATCGGCCTATAGTTTTTACATTCTGTAGTGTTGCCCTTCTTCTTATGTATCGGAATAATTACACTGAAGTTCCAATCCTCTGATACTCTCCCGGAATCCCATATTTCTTGAAATAGCCCTTGAAGGGCCATCAACAGTTCTTGGCCACCGTATTTGATAAACTATGGGCCAATGCCATCTCTTCCTGGGGCTTTTCCAACCTTCATTTTCTCAATGGCATCGGCTATCTCTTCTTCTTCTATTGACTCCTGGCTTGTGTCACCATTGGCAATAATTTGAGGGACCGCATATTCCTCTTTCTTAAAGAGTTCTTCAAAGTGGGTTTTCCATCTGTCGAGGACTCCTTCTGTCTCCGAGAGTATGCTCCCATTATGGTCTTTGATGATCAAAACGTATTTTTCCTAAATTCCCAAAACCATTGATACATTGGCAGGTAGTCCTATTTTATATATCGCTCTTTTATAAAAGGCATAACCTTCAAAATATATGAACTATTGTGGAGGTTTACTTCCACCATTTTTATTTTTGGGTTTATCTGATTTTCTAAGAAAAATAGGGATAGGAAATTCCTCAAAAAAGAAATATTTTACATTTAGGATATAGTGGTTACAAAAGATAAAAAATAAAAAAAAAAAAAGAAGTAAAGGAAAACCCTATCATTTCTATTATCTTTTAAGCTGAAAGCTTGCTAATGGTATTCCTAGGGCAACCCTATTAAGGAACCGATAGATAAAACGTCTATGTGTCCCAGAAAAAACATCTTAGGAATTCACCCTTTTCTGGAATACTTTCTTATTTTATTAAGGGAGGGTCTTCCTCCATAGTTAACTTTTTATTTTATTTTTTAAGATGCCTGAAACACAAGCTATAGGCAATAGGTGAGCAGGATCAATTAATCTCACATCTGAATTAGAAGATTGAAAAACTCACGTTTAGTTTTCAGAAAATAACAATTGGAATAATTACTGCAGCACCTAAGCTTGTGTTAACTAAATTTACAAAAGTACATAGTAATATAATATAATAGGTAATGTATAGTTTTGTTTAGATTATGATATAATAATTTAATCATCTAATTTTATTATATTTATAGCTAATTTACAATATTTTTTATACATAAGTCATTTTCTTGTTTGTCAAATGTACATCATTAATATTTTATACTTATGTAACTAATAACTCTATATTCACATGGATATTTATAACTTTAAATATTTTTAGGTGCTCTCTGGCAATCTTTCTTGTTCTGAAGTCTCTAATTTCAATCATTTTGTGGGAACGAGATGGAATTAATGTTGTGGATTTAAAAAATCCTGAATATTTATCCCTACAGACAGGTGAAGAATTCTGGTGTCCGGACTGAGTGGTTAGTTTTCAAATAAATAATTAGTGTTTAATTATTATACTTTAATAATAAGTATACATACACATTTCCTTGAACGTCATTCATACCAATAAATGTAAATTTTTTGTTGTGAAAAAAATTATTTAAAATTTTATAATTACATTTCAGTTACATGATTTTTCAACTTTTACAGGATTTTAATAAATAATTTGGATATATTCGTAAACAATATATCTTTAATTAGTTTATTTGTCAACATAAAACAAATAATATTTTTATTGATTAAATTTATTTATATATGTATAAACTTATAAAGGGAGCGGGTTAGCTCAGGTATGCTGAGTGATGAGTTGCTATGCTGAAGGTTCAGATCTGGCTGCGACAGATAAATTATTTAATCTACACAGCCACGGGATGAGACACCCTTGGGCTCACCCAGCCCCTAGAAAGAGAGTATTTTTAATGTACCCTCTATAAGTACCTATATACATTGCATAGTCTTTTTTAATTTACCCTTCATAAAGAGGATATTTTTAATTTAGAAATAGTAGAGTCTCTACCATAAAATTGAACCTCAGACACTTCAAGAATTGCAATGGTACAATATTATATATATGAGAGAGAGTGAGAGAGTTTACGATTGCGCTTAATACTGGTATTATTTTACAAAATAAATATGTTCATATTAATCAGTAAATGCAAATTACAAAGATACTTTCGTTTGTCCCATCGCTTTATAGTACCAAAAAAGTGGTGACGTACGCCTGTTACTTTGTATGATATATCTAGCCATCAATTAAGTAAATCATTAAAAATCGCCTCGGACAATAAAAGGGAACAGAGTTGTAGAAAGGGCCCCAGATTCCTCGACAATAACCTTATCATATCTCGCTTTACGACTCACATAAAGCCCGGTTATGAATCGCTTTGGCAAATTGAGTGAAAACCAAACTACACAAAACCGGGGACATCACATAAACAAACACTGCTCTAAAAATTGTTTTTATCCATGGTCTTTCTCTGCCGGTTTTATTGCTCTGATCAGACCATCCCACGGTTGTTCTCCGCTTTATGGAGACATCTTTACGAGATGGGGGATGTTGACCGTTTAACAAATTGGAAAAGTTTTTCCCGACTCCGGGAGTTGAGATAAAGCCGAGAACTGGAAAGGTCAGAGAAAATGGCGGGAGATCAATAAGAAGGCCCGCTCAATACGGTCAGCTGCCGTGGTGGGATCTGGCGGCGCCGGTAGAAAACTAAGATATTAAAATATATTACTATTTCATATAATGATAACTCCTTTAAAGTCATGATATAAATAATACTACCGCTATTAATGTCGTAAATTTAAATGTAAATCAACTTTAATTGGTTTAATAATTCACGAGAAGAGAATTAAAGAATTTTTAATCCTAATCAGTGTGAAATAAAAATAAAATCTGCTCAATCGTCCCTGAAAAATATCACTGAACAGGTAGTTTTTTTACTTTTTTGTCATCAAGTTTCTACTTTTGGATTCTACACGTAGGACCTAAATTTTTGAGAAGTGATATTGGAAATAATAAAGAAATAACTATTTCCAATAATTGTTATTATTTTTTTTCTGGGAGTAGGTAAAAGTGCTGAGTTATTGTCCTGAAGATCCAGGGTTCAAATCCAGCCGTGACAGATAATTATTTAGTCTGCTAATAGGATCCTGCAGGTTCTACAGAATATTTTAGGGCTCGCCCAGCCGCAATAATAAAGTGGTTACTCTTAATTCAGGGAAAAGCGAGGCTGTAAATAGTGATAGGACAAATCACTAGATAGGACAAATTAACTACATGCAAAACTGTTATCCTAGAATATGTACCGAAGACCTTTCAAGGGTTCCAGTTGTAGAGGCATAGATCAATCAGCAGTAGTTGAAAAAACAAAAAAAAAAAAAAACCTCTTCTTCATACAATAGAACTCAACAGGCATTCGTATACTTCGACCATAATTAAAAATATATAAAATATAAGAATCAACGAACGGTTTGACAAATCCTATATCGATACACCAGTGTTAATTCTCATGAAGTTAAAATTAAAATCATTCTCAGTACATGAGGCTGAATAATAATAATTAGGCTCTACCATGTACTTATTTTTATTAAACTCCGTTTATTATATTATTTTCAACTATCAGCTACTAATATCACAATAAATAGATTTTAGAATTACTAAGTTAATTAGAATAATTAACGAAAATAAATGTTGAGCCTCTTCAATCGAGATCATTCTTTAACATCGTTCATATTTTTAAAATCTGTAAGTAGTATAATATTTTATGTAAAAGAAATATTATGTGCTTGAGATTTGTCAATTTATAGGCATACAGAGAATTTATGTGATCGGTTGGTTGTTTTAAGGTTTAAATTAATATGTAATGGTCATCGATGCCTAGCTTAAATTTTATAAATAAATTCACAATATATTCACAATATAATATATGTACAAACAAAGATATGAGAGGATCTTAAATAAAACATATAAGAAACTACTACGTGAATTTAAGTTTAAAAAAAAAACTGAGCCTGTACAACTACGACCCATGGAGATTCTTGGACTACTTGTTTCTTGGACAAAAAGTTGGTTGTGTAGGGACGTGATTTTCCTACATCACTCTCAACCGCCAGGTTTTTACAGTATTTTGGATATAGCCATATTTTATAGAGGCTGAGTGAGCCCAAGGAGAGTCACAGATCCCAAAAGATCCACCTCCGGCTGTTTACAGATTAAATTAAATCTGACAACCATAAGTGTTGGTTCCTTGAATTTCTCTCTCCCAGTGTCTTTTCATCCTCTCTTCCTCTTATTCCTTTCCTAATCGAATATTTTGACTGTCCGCTTCGTCAAACCTGATCCTCTTGGCAGTTCCATCCTTATGCATTATTGCTAGGCATAAATCTATTTGTAACCCCGAGTTCTCTCATGCCTATCTCAGATTACTTAAACCAATTCGGTTACTTTATTTTTTTATTTCTAAGGAATTCAAATATTCTTTTCGATAGCCTACTTACATTCATTCGTAGAATATTATACCTTCTAATCTTCATTCTGTCAAAGATTATTTCAGTTACTTTGGAGTGAAAATAGGGTAATTTTTTTTTAGTGCTCAAAAAAAAAAAGGTCTATATATAGTTGTCAACAGATTAAATAGTTTATCTGTCACAGCTAGATTCAACCGGGAGCTTTCTGCAAAGGAACTATGTCCTCTACACATACCTACCCCGCTCGTCGAAAAAAGATCATTATAAATCGCTTTAAAAAGTAAACTTTAGTGACAATTGTTAAATAAAATGTTAAGAAAAACGTTTAAATTTTAGAAGAAACAAATTCTTTATTTTTTAAAGTTTCATGCTTAAAAAAATCTCAAAATAAAAAACCTGTTACCGGCTTCAGGAGACAGTGATGGATGTGCTATGCGCATGCGCCAACGGCTCTGGAGAAGAGGAGGACATTAAGTTGTCTGCCAGCCGCCACAAGTTCTACATTTTTATGTCAGAGCCAGCTCGGAGCTAATCTCATATTTATATGTTGATGCGGGGTCCTAAACCAGGGCATCTTATGGCCGCCTGTCAGGGGTCGCCATCTTTTTATCTTGGACTCCATGGACCATTATCCTGTTCCTCCGAAGGCTTGGACCTCATCCTGCGTGGCCATTTGTATTCTTAGGAGTAAGAAGGTAGAAGAATAAATAAAAAAATCTAAAATATTTGGCTCTATCCACCAAGCTTTAACATATTTTATAAGCAGCCTCCATTTCTTTTTTGTATTCATTTTATTTTTATTTTTTGTAGCGAAGAAGCGGGTTGGAGAGAACGACATAAGAAGAAAGAAACCTGTCACGCAAAAATACATGCAATCATAAAATGAATGAAATATCTTTACAAGTCATTTGGTGAGTCCAACATTCCACCATTTTTCTTTCAAGTGATTACAATATATTAATAAAGATAATATTCAGCGCAAAGTATATATTAAGCTTCTTCTGAAGGAAAGTGGTGTTCGTCGGTACTTACAAAAAAGATCTGAAGAAATTGATAGCTCACGCTATTATTAATTTCTTCAGATTTTTTTTTGTAAGTATCTACAAATCTGAATACATGAGGCGTTCAGGATTAAATCGAAATCTACTTAGGCTATTTCGAGTGTTATTCCATACAAATTCTTTCATATTTCCGCATACAATGGTTGAAAGAGTACAGGCTTTGTATAAAAACATTATCTACCTCTTTAAACTAATTTTCTTTCCATTATTTAAATCAAGATTTCCCACGTCCAAACTAGATCATACGTACCACTCCTGAAATTCTTCAGTCAGAATATTTTCTCCGAGTTTTCTATATCAGAGAAAAACCTTTAGTCTTGCAGAGGTGCAAATCACTGCCACCGATTTCCGTGGCAAACAAACAAAATTTCTACGTCCGTTATTTATCTAAAGATTCTGAGACCAGCCTTAGCAATAAATTTATTTAAAAATCGTATGTAGTCTGAACAATTCCAAAGTATAAAAAGAATTAAAAACATGAGTTGGAAAAGTAATTATTGCGATATTTTACCTATTTTTTCGGACTTCATTTCCACTAAAATAGAATAAAAAACACAAATATCGATAGTAATATTTTTAGGTTTTGTGAAAAATTAAGCTGTAGTGAATCGACTGCCAACACAAACAAAGTGCCGCAGATTCATAAAACCCCGGGCGTTGAGCGGAGAAATTTATCACCTATTTCAAAACGAACAATGTAGCCGAAACGTAGGCTCGCCTTTGGCGGATTCGAGTTCGTATAAATCAGCTGAGTTTATTATTGTTTCCTTATTCCTTCACCACTTTGAGTTCTCGGTCTTTGTTTTGTGATTTCCCTATAGTGATTTGTGGGGCCAGAGCTTCGGTGTATTATTGATCCGTTTTTATGGGCATAGTTATGTTCCTTGACCTTCAACATCTAATAACTCAGATTCGAAAAGTAATTTTAAATAAAATTCGGATTTATACGCTTTTAAGTCTTTTTAAAGTAAAATATTAAAACTGTATCTTATAGTTATATTAAAAAAAAAAAGAGCTCAGTAGTAGAGCGCTGAGTTGCCTTACCGAAGATAAAGTCCAATTGTGCAGATAATTTATTTAATCTGTTAACAGCCGGGGATGGATCCTTAGATATCTGGACACCCCCTTGGGGCTCACCCAGCTTGTGTAAAGTGGATATCCAAATTAAAAGGTAAACCCTGGCAGTTGAGTGATCTCGGGAATTTCAACTTCCTGAGCCACTTCCTAGAAACAGTACAGTTTCTACTACGTACTGAACCCAAGTCTCTTCATGGATCGTATTGGTATGGATTTTTTTTTATGAATAAATTTAAAAACTCCACTTTATATATATATATATATATATATATATATATATATATATATATATATATATATATATATATATATAATAAAACAGTTAATAATTAAATCGATCCTTCAAGGTCTATGTGGTATTTATATTAATAGTTTGATTAGAATATATATATATATATATATATATATATATATATATATATATATATTTATTTACGTCGTAATGTTTTTTTAACTCAGTTTGATCATTAAGTTATTAATTCTTTTTGTGAAAATTATTTTCATTTTTTCCTCAACATCTGTGTTTTGTAATAATATTTCAAGATGCTATATTTTGTTTCTTTGTAGATTGAATAAGCTCGAAATATATTCAAAGATTTAAAGAATTACATTGTCAGTTACTGGTTCAAAACTCGGCCAACACTGAGAACGAAGGACTATTTTTCTTTAAAGTAAAGAAAATAAAATGTCTCATTAGAATATATTCAAATTTACAAACTATACAAAAAACTGATTGGAAGCAACATGAAGTGTCATAAATACTCAAATGTGGCTGTATGGAATATACCAATGCCACCCCAACTGGGGAAAAAGGAAAAAACAGTGTCACAAATTAATCCACATGTTAACTGTAACTCCAGTTACATTTTTACGTTATTTTATCGCTAAAAATATAAAATGAAGGTATCTTAATTGTTTAAAATATTATAAATAATGTAATGTAAAAAAATATACAAGTTTTATTTACTTTAAAACGGGGGAGTTAATTAGGAGCTTAATTTAGATTGTTTATTTACGCCCAAAATCGTTAATCAGTAATTAAACAAAAAAAATTAGAAATACTTTTGTAATAATTGGATTCTTCTTCGAAAACCTTTGTTAAACAGTGCACCTTGGTTGCTTTGCTTCGGATTTACTCTCCGATCTGATTACATCGCGTGACATCAGGAACGCTCTTCCTAAGTGTGTTTACATTAAGTGTGTAGCACGAGTCCTCAATTGAATTTATAACAGTTAACTGCGACGACATGAAGAACACTCCGAGAAGCCATGTTACCTGCGGCCGGATGTAGAGGACAATCTATCTAATTGATTGTCTCTTAAATAATTTTACGAGCTGATATGATAAGAAGGTACAAACCTGATAAGGAGAAATGACGCAATATTTTATCGGCGAACGATAATAAATACAATCTTGAATCTGGGTTGTCTAGAAATATAGAGCACGCTTGCTTACCTGAAATAAATAGTGCACTATAATAATTTGTTGTGTATTGACTGTTAATTTTACAGTAGATTTATAAATATTTTCCGTTCCTAAATACTCAATAAGTTAAGCTACCTAAAACATGAATTAACTTATTGATCTGAAATTATTAATTTAGAGTAAATAAAATAATCACATATATTTTGCTCAAATTAATTATTATACTTAGGTTCTTTGTTTTAAACGATTCTTTTAGATATATTTTAAAAGGTTAGACTATTTAAGCCCGCATCAATTAATTATAGCGCTCCGCATTTAAAAGATAAATATTATTTTTTAAAAAGCCAGTCCATTTAAATCGCATTCCCAGAATGGAAAGATGTTTTCAAATATTTTTATTTTGAAGAGAAAAGATTTGTCCAGGGCTGGGATTCGAACCCGAGTCTCCCACCTATCCGTCGTGGTGCTCTGGCACCTGAGCTAGCTTGGCTCGTACCTCGGTCAGACAAATCCATTCTCTTCACCGATCCCACATCTCTGCGTCCTCGCAATTTGCGATGTATACAAGGAGAAAGAGGTTTTCCTCTGGAACTTCCTCAATTAGTTGTTTTAGGAAAGAAAATGTGCTCATTACTTAATTTGCAAAAGCCTGCTAAATGGTAAAAAGCAATGGTACCATCGACCAGAGAAAATGAGTAATTCATAATAAAAGGAAATCATTTTTAACTTACTGATTTTATATAATTCGTCAAAATAGTTAATTATAACATAATATGTTATAATTAATAATTTTATATTATATAAGTAATTACTTTTATATTACATAAATAATTAAATATAAATATTTCGCCTTACCCAGTTAAAAAGTTAATATTTATTACTTTTTTTATTTTATATTAAATTATTATTAAAAACATTTCGATAGAACAAAGTTAACCCCGGTGGCTCTCAAGACAAACAATGTCTTGATTGTTTAGTTAATAAATGATTTCATTTTAATGATAACCAATCTTCTAGAAAATGAAGTCAACCTAATTTGGTTTAATATACCCTGCTATATCACCCCTCACACACTGCAGGGTAGCTCGAGTGTAGAGTTCTGAGTTTCTATGCTAAAGGTTCCTGGTTCAAGGGTGGCTGTGGTAGATATAGACAATAAATTATTTAATCAGTTTACAGCCACAGATGGACCCAGTAAATCACACATCTCTTGGGGCAGACACAGCAACTATCAAGTGGGTACTCCTCATTGGGGAAAACCTGACGGTTGAGCATGATCTCGGAAAAATCACCTCCATGCACAATCGTTGTCCTACAAACATTACGTTCTCCACCATATGCTGAACCTAAGGTCCCGTCATGGGTTCTAGGTTACTTTTTATGCATAGGTTATAGGTTGTTATTATCAATAAAGTTGGTATAGGATTATCAAAAAATCCTCGTAGTTTAATAAGCAATTTATAGTTGTTCTTATTTTCGTCTTCTTGTTTTAAATCTCAGTGAGTGTACTACATCTTAAATACCCGCCATGTACTAATTACTGTGCTTGTCCGTTTCACCTGCTCCCTAGGCGATTAATTTATTTATATAAAATATTTTGCTCTATAATTCATAAGCAAAGGCTACCTGGCCTTTCTCATTCCACCCAGATATAATTGCAGTTATTACAAGAGGAGATTAATGAATAGATTCTAATCTTGAAGTTTCTGAACCGTGAAGTGAGTTACTAGCGTAATATAGCAGCAGATACGATTTAATTTGCAAGATAGTATTTTTCTTGGATTTTTTTTATATAGGATATTGTTGTTCTCAATCATTTATCTTATTATATATGTACTTCCTCAATACAATTTAATTAATTCATCTGCCGCAGCTAAATCTAAACGCAGAACCTTCATAAAGGTTGAACCTAAAAGCTTTATATTTTGACCTAAAGCATAAATAAATCTTTATAATTTCAAAACTTTGCTATAACGGTTAGAAAAAATGTACCTACTAAAAAAAAAATAATCAAATGATATTTTCAAATTTAACAATTGAACAGAAAATGTGAAAAGTTTATAAAAGTAGGAAAACCTTTTTTTTATCTTACTCCAAAATGTTAAACAAAAAAATTATTTTATTTACTGAAGATATAATTTTCGAATTTAAGAATAATTAAGTTAAAATAATAAAATTTGAGGTATTAGGGTCGTCTTAGCTGCAGTGGTTAGCATAACTTTCTTTGCCCAAGATCGAGGGTTTGTAGCCCGACAGGTGGCCCCTAGAATTTTCAAAAGGGAGTAAAAAATGCTTGGTAATGCAGTCCTTAGGAAGGAACGTAAAATAGGAGCCCCTAGCCTGTGAGGTGTCAGGTACTCATTAAAGATCCCTATCATAATTATACCTGATTAGGCGAAATTAAGAACTCTCGTACCATCCTCCGATTAGCTATAGCAGCATAAAGTGCCGTTAAGAAAACAAACAATAATCAAAACTTTATAAATGAAATTAATGAGATCAAAAATTTAAAAACTAAGCTTCTTAAAGTTCAATGCAATGCTGAAAAGTATTCTTTAATTTTAAAACATATTTCAATAACCTTTGCTCCTAAACCCAATTACGAGAATACACATTTTTATTGCTTGTTAATGATGTTGCTAATTTTAAAATTAACTATTGGAATAATACTATATTCATTCCTCCTCGAAAGGTACTCTCTTTTAAATAAAACTCTCCCTGTGTAAGGAAAATTAAATAGAACAATTTACACTTAAAAGCGAGTAAAAAAATCATTGGTAGTGCCATACATTGGGAAGGACGTAAAATGGGCGTGTACGGTTATAATAAGCGAAGTTTGGAACTCACACTGTTGCATCGTCCAATTTGCAATAGCAGCATAAAAAACTATAAAAAAAATTGTACCAATATATTCCATGATAGGTCTTGGGTACAGTAAGTAGTGGCTATAATGTTTCTAGGACAACGGTTGTGAAGTGAGGTGATTTGTCCAAGATCACGCCCTAACGCCAGATCCCCCCTCCCTATTTTGGTTATCCACTTAATAGATGATGTGGGATATCCCAAAGGATCCATCAGCGGCTGACTAACAGATTAAATAAAATCTGCCAACAGCCTTATTTGAACCGGGACCTTCTGCACAGCAACTCAGCGCTCCGCTCCGTTAAAACAGCATGAAGTGACTTGAAATAAATAAAAATAAATGTTTGAGGTACTATTTGAAAATTCATCAAATTAGGAAATTTAAAGTCTGTACCACCCACTAAGGTAGAAACAATCGCAAGAACTGTAAGAAAAAAATGAATGGGGATTTTTTTTTTTAACATCGAGTCTAGTAAGTAGTTTTACGGTACCTTTATGACTACACTCCAGGCAGCCTCCCTTCATAGGAATTAAATACAAAAATAGCCACGACAACATACACTAAGGCTAATTGTAGCCAGTGCAGGATCACACAACAGCTTCCCAAAGTGGTCGTAAATCATCGGTTTAGGGCTCTTTAATTTTTACTATCCTCTCTGATAGTGGCTGACGACGCAGCTCCCTCTCGCGGATTGTATGGTTTCCCTCAATTATGTTTATGATTTCTCCTATTTACGATTACCCCCCGCCCGGCAGGTATGAGGGTTTGGATTTTTTTTCCTAACCAGCATTTCCTTAATGAACCTATGATTCAATATTTTATAATGGGGCGATTAAAGTACCGTGAAAGCAAATACAAACTTGGAATATCAATTCAATTATCCCGGAATGGACGAGTAGTTACATGATTCCAGGATCGGAACATGCGACTTATTAGTAGGGCCTGAGTTCAGTGGACCCTTGGGTAACTACAAGGCATTTAATGTAAAGGAGTTGGGGGGTGCAGTCAATAAGAACACAGAATAAGTGAAGTACTTATATTATGTGCCGACTTTTCGACCTACAGTGTAGGTCATCTTCAGGGCTAACAGAGAAACAACAGAACAAAAAAATGTAAAAAAATATAAAAAATGTACAGTAACAATAATATGGTGACAAGTAATGTAGAAAAATACAATAGTGGCAGATATGAAGATAGCAGATAACGAATATTAAAAAAGAGCCAGATTATAATAAAATAAAGATATAGACAGAATTAAAAAAATTAATGATAATGAAAACGAATTAAACTATAAAATCAAAAGGAGGAGTTAAACAAAAGAAACAAAAATGAGGATATTTACATATACAGAAAGGTTGGAATATGAAGAATAAAGAAAAACTAGTAAAATAAAGGTATAAAATGTATGATAACGGACTTGATGATGTTACAAGTTACAGAAAAGTATGGAACTATATGTACAATAACAAATGTGAATAATAGAAATACTATTGTACAATAACAACAGTGTACAATGACTGTTTTGAAAAAATAGTTGATAGGAATAGAATATGAAAAGTTAAAATAAGTGAAAACTCTTGTACAGTAACAATAGTGTACAATGTCTGTTTGAAAAAAAGTAGATGGGATTAATGAATTTGAAAAATTAAAATAGGTGTTTAAAAATATGAACTCTTGATTACCAACATATGATGGATGCCAAAATGATGAGGGGGAAAAATAGGAAAATGAAAATTGGAGAAAGGATAAAGAGAAAAGTTTAAAATAAATAAAAAGGCATTGCAAGGCATTTAGTGTTCTCAAAGAACGGTAGTTCATAAAAGGGAAATTCTTTTCACGAATTAACTCCACCAAAAATCTAATAAAAGTTTAATATCTAGTAATTGTAGAGTAGTACAATCTCCATATTCCTATATATCTATGTTCATACATTAAATAAAAAAAATTAACTGATTTTATTCTATTTAACTATCTGATCAACAGCTCTATGTTTGATAGCTTTTTCTTTTTTTTTTAGAAGCTAGCAGGTATAATTATATATATATATATATATATATATATATATATATATATATATATATATATATATATATATATATATATATATATATATATATATACCTTGGCAGGGATTCGAACCCGGGTCGTCCGCGTCTCTAGAGCGGTGCTCTAACCACTCAAGTAACAAGTGCCTTGGTAGCTGAGTGGTTAGAGCACCGCTCTAGACACGCGGGCGACCCGGGTTCGAATCCCTGCCAAGACATAATATTTTCTCTTCAAAATTATTTAAAAAAATATTTAAATATACATAAAACTTCACTGGTTTCTGGTTTTTTCTTTTGACGGCTTTTTCTGGTATTTTCTTCGCCAACGTTTCGCCAAACATGCTGCTAGCTTCTTCAAGGCTAGATCGAGAATGAAGACGCTCCGGTAGCTCGCGGCTTTATATAGCCGTCACTCGGGTTCGTTCGGATTCACTCGGGTCCACTCGTAGTTCGTCGGGTTTTTCCGCTAGTCCATCGGGTTCTTTCGTGTTCGTGGTCGGAGTCTCCTCTTCCATGACTGTGATTGAGTTGTTTCTGTTTTTTCGGGCTCTGCTTGGCTGGAATTAGGTTTTTTTGATTCTTCTTGAGTGACTTGTTGTTTTTTCTTTTCCTTTAAGGGTATGTTAGGAAGCCATAGTTTGCTTAATCTGTACGCATCTTCCCTGTTAAAGTTTTCCGGACGCTTGACTATTTCAATGGCTTCCAGTATCCTCCTTTCTGTGTTATTGTTGCATTTCTGAACCACTTTAATTTTTTCAAATTCTATGATATGGTTCGTGGTGGTAAAGTGTTCCGCCAAAGCTGATATTTTACTGTCCATTTTTTTCACACTTTTAATGTGTTCATTAAGTCTTGTGGATATCAGCCTACCCGTTTGCCCAATGTATTCTTTTCCACAGGAGCATGGAATGCTGTATATGCCAGGTGTTCTGAGCCCTAATCTGTCCTTTGCACTGGGTAAAACTTTGCCTATCTTCCTGTCTGTGGTGTATATTGTTTTTATGTTGAACTTTTTCAGTATTTTGGCTATTTTCTCGGTGGTGCCTTTGACATAAGGGATCACTGCTTTTTTAATTTCTTCTCCTTTTTCCTCTGTTATTCTTTCTTGTCCGCCTGTCTTTTGGGCTTTCTTAAATTCTCTTTTTATGATGTCTTCCTGATACCCATTCTTTATTAATGCTTTCTTTAGGTGTCTTTCTTCTTTCTTTAAATATGACGGTTCTGAAATTCTGATGGCTCTAGTCATCAATGTTCTTATGACTCTATGTTTTTGTGAAGGGTGATGGTGCGAGGAAGCATTCAAATACCGGTCAGTGTGGGTAGGCTTTCTGTATACCGAGTATCCTAATCGGTTACCTTTCTTTTCCACTTTAACATCCAGGAACGGTATACCTTCTTCCGTTTCAACTTCCATAGTGAATTGGATGTTTTTGTGTCTCCCGTTCAAGTGGTTAAGGAAATCGTTTAATGTTTCTTTCCCATGCGGCCAAATAACGAATGTGTCATCCACGTATCGGAACCAGTGTGATGGCTTCAAACCTGAAGCTTTTAATGCTTCTTGTTCGAAATTTCCCATAAAAAGTTCCGCGACTAGTGGGCTTAATGGTGATCCCATACTTGCGCCTTCAATTTGTTTGTAGTATTTGCCATCAAATAAAAAGTACGATGATATTAAACACAGTTCAGCCAAGTCTGTATCTGCTTTACTGAGCACTTTATTCATTAGTGATATAGTATCCTTAATAGGTATTTTGGTGAAAAGGGATTTCACATCGAAGCTGACCAGTATATCTTGGTGATTGATTCTTATTGCTGCTATTTTATTCACAAGTGCGTTTGAGTCCCTGATGTGGTGTTCAGTGTTGCCGATATGTGGTTTTATTTTCTTGCTTAAGTATTTGGCCGCTTCATACGTCACTGAGCCAATGCAATCCACAATAGGACGTAGAGGTATTCCCTCTTTATGGATTTTCGGGAGACCGTATATCCTTGGCGGTATCGGGTCAGACCTGATCAAACTTCTGACTGTTTCAATTTTATCGTCTTTCAGAAACTGGGTAATCCTCCGGTTTATCTTTCCAGTAGGGTCTTCTTTTAGTTCCTCGTAGGAACCATCATTCAGCACGTCTTTTATTTTCTTAATGTAATCTATCTTCTTCATTACGACTGTACTGTTGCCCTTATCCGCAGGTAATACTAAAATGTCATGCCGTTGCTTCAATGTCCTTAAGGCTTTTTCCTCTTTAATAGTGAGATTTGATTTCGGTGGCTTAGTCTTCCTCAGAACCCTAGAAACCTCTCCCCGAATCTCTTCCGCCATTTTCTCTTCTAATCGGCTCACTGTAGCTTCTACACCACTTATAATTTTCTCTATCGGTATTCTCTTCGGAGCGATAGCGAAGTTATGTCCCTTTTCTAACACTTTCAAAGTGTCTTCAAATAATACCTCTTCTGTGAGGTTCTCTACTGTGTTTTTTAGTGTTCCAACAGACAGGGGGTTCTTAGGTCTTTGCTTCATCTGTAGCTTGTTGAATTTCTTGTTTTGTTTTGATTTTATCGTCTGTTCCTCTTGGTAGGTTTTTAACCAGGTGATTTCGTCTACCTTATTCCAATCTTCCTTTTTGATACTTCTGCTGAGGAACAGATGTTCTTGATATAACTTATTCTCCAACAAAGCCAGTTCCTTCCTGGTATCAGCGAGCATAGCTTTTATTATTATAACCGAACATCGACTTTTTGCGTTTTGGACTCTATTGGACGAGCTTGTTATGCCAATTCTTGCGCAATTAGGGATAATCTTATGATCCCTACATCTTTTTAAAAAGGCAAGCCTGTAAATTAGACTCGCTTTCTTTCTTCTGGACCTCTCCAATATCTTCACTCTTCGAGTAATGTCCTCCCCATAGAGGCTAATTAAATACTCTTTCAGGTTTCCACGGCCATTAAAAGAACCATAAATAAAATATATATATATATATATATATATATATATATATATATATATATATATATATATTGAGAGAGAGAGAGATCAGGACCAAAAGCAGATAACACCATAATTTCCAAAATTAACTTATTCCTATTTTTCGCTAGTTTAGCCAAGCAATTTTGTCTAGCACAACGGTTCCCAAACTGGGTGGCGCGCCCCCAGGGTGACGTGAGGACATGGCAGGAGGGCGCGAGACAACTTGAGCATTAAATTAAATTTAAGTAGTCTTTCTAAAATTCTAAATTAACCATGATGTTTAGAAAACTGACCACTTTGATATAATGGACAAACCTTCATTTTGGTTAAAATATTTCAAAGTGTATCCTAGTGTATCACAGGAAGCTCTTCGTTTATATTTGCCTTTTTCAAGCACCTATTTGTGTGAAAAAGCATTTTCAACACTTGTGGCAATTAAAACAAAGTATCAGAATAAACTTGATGTTGCTAGTGACTTGCGTTGTGCACTTACTAAAGCTCAGTCACGAATACGTATATTAGTAAGAAAAATGCAAGCCCATCCATCTCACTAACCAACCTAATCTATTTTTCTCTTGTTAATAATTTTTGTATTTTATCAAAACTGATATTGTTGTACCTTATGGCAGTATAAATAAATGTTTTGTTTTCAATGTAATACTTATTTGTTTTTGTTTTGTTCCTAGGCCCACTTATTGTTAAGGGGGGGGGGGGCGCGAGAAGCTTTCATTTCAACAAAAGGGGGCGTGGTACAAAAAAGTTTGGGAACCCCTGCTCTAGCACATGACTGCCGCATTACATTGTTTCTCATGGCTTTCGACCGTTCTGAACCTGAAGTTACGGAAATTGCTGACTGAACTAGCGAAAAATGTGAAAAAGTCAATTAGTTAAAAAATATACATAATGAAAGTATATTTTTTCATAACACTACAACTCGTTTTTCAATGATACGTGAATTTTCTCAGGATACTCACTTTTTTTAATATAGCAACAAAAATACAGATCGCTCCAGGTAGATTCTCGGTACTCGAAACCAACATGCAAAATTTTGTATCGAAATGAAGAACCATTAAAGATTTACAACCAGTATATCGACAATTTATGAAAATTAAGTTTTAAAAAATGGGGTATGAAATTAATATTTCATATTCCGTACCATAAAAAATTAATAAATTTATTTATTAATTGAAAATATCAAAAATAAAACTAGATTCATAATATTCAAGTATTTCGATGTTAGGACTGTCATTTCAATGCACAGAATGCTGTGAAACAAGATTAAGGCATTTTCTTTATGAACTATAAATTTGTGTTTCTAATACCTTATAATACTTTAAAAAAAAATAAATAAATAAGAAAAAAAATACCATTATTTAATTTAATTCGAAATACTCAATATTTCAAAATGAAACTGAGTGGCTACTCATATTTATTAAAATATGACCTATTAAGGTTGACTAGGTGAGTACAAAACTGCACTTCAATTTCTAGAACTATATCGGGTACCTCTCATAAAACATTAAATATTTAAAGTAATACGATTAAATAAACAGTTCTATAATTTGTAAAACGGTTATTGGTCCCCGGTTAGTTTTTTTAATCATTTCAAGTCATTTGAAGCTTAGTGGAAAGGCTGGCTCCTCAAGCTTCTCAAAAGTAGATACAGAGACACCTATCGGATCTTCATTGAACTATGAACTCCAGGTACTGTATTCACCAAAATGCACTTGTGTTTTAAGATATATTTTCATCCACAAATTCAAATTCTAGAATTATTCACAAACTATTATCAATAATATATAATAATAAGAATAATCAAAGAGAACAAGAAAATATTATTTTAAAAATTACATCATACTAATGAAATTTCTGTTAGAGAGGAAATTAGTTGAGGGGTGAAGTCATAAATTAACACCAAATAAGTGAAAATTTATTTTTTATTAGTGCCGACGTTTCGACCTACGTTGTAGGTCATCTTCAGGGCAAATAGAAGGAGAGGCAGCTATCTAGTCAGACAGTTCACATAGCTGCCTCCCCTTCTATTTGCCCTGAAGATGACCTATAGCGTAGGTCGAAATGTCGGCACTAATAAAAAATAAGTTATCACTTATTTGGTGTTAATTTATGACTGCACCCCCAACTATTTCCATCCTCCATAATGAAATTTCTAGTGTCTATGCTATTTCAAAAGTCTGATTTATTTTGTTGTCATATTTCTACTATCTCCTCTGCAAAACTATATTTTATGATTGTGCTATATGTACACTTAGATGGCAACCTGCACAGATTCTTAATTTGAAGATGATGAATGAAAAATTATTTTGAATTAAATCAGACTAATGGGATCCTTAGTTCGAGATGATACAAATTTAAAAGTATTTTGATTTGGACCAGTAACAAAATTAAGCATCATGACTTAATTGTAATCACATTTAATTTTAATGGAATTGTTTTACTTGTTTACTTTTTTAAAATAATAATTAGTCAGTTTTAGCATAATTAGATGTAACCTATTGTATTTAATTTCCTTTACATAGGGATAGCTTTATTTAAAAGAGAGTATCTACTATTATTCCTTGTATAAAATAGCGCAATTTCACAATTGGCTTTATGAACAGAGGTTATTGAAAGATGTTTTAGAATTACAAAAAGTCTTTTAAGCAGTAGATTGAACTTAAGGAGTCTAATTTTTAATTTATTGACATTATTTATTGTTTGTTTAATTATTTAATATCTCTTTCTGCTATGATGGCCAATCGGAAGATGCTACATTGGGATACCTAAATTTTGTCTAACTATTGTTAATAGTTACATAACAATCTAAGGATTTGCTTAGAATGAATGTATTTAATAATTTATTGTGATGTTTAATGGTTTTGATTTTGTTTTTTAAGATGTCCATCATGTAAAGAAATTATTCCATGCTAGCTCATGCATTTAACAGATGTTATTGATTTATCTATTCTCTTTGTTTACTTAATATTTTGTCAAGATTCATACTGTTTATTTACTTATTATTTTTTTAAATTGTTTTCTGTCACTTTTTATACACTTTATGATTTACATCATGTGGCCTTATGGCCAGATATATATTATATCTAGTATATTATACATGTTTGTTATTCTAAAAGGACTTCATCCCAGAATAGTTATTTTTCTATTTTATTATATATTAGGATTGGTATCATTAATGGGTACCTTACACTGCACATGCTTATAACTACAATTTACTTCACTTCTGAAGGATAACATAAGATTTTACTCTCATTAAAAATTTCTAAGGCCACTGGTCTGCTCCGAACCCACAACCTTGGGCAAAGAAGAAGTTATGCTAACAACCTCATCATAGTTGACCTGAATTTAAGGTTGTTTTTTTTTTAAATTAAGTGTTTCTTTATTTCTGTTTTATTTTAATGTAGAATAATTACACAACTAATTATTAATTACACTATAATTTAGGAGGGAAATGTTTTTAATTTAGAAATATTTTTATTTTGAAGAGAAAAGATTTGTCCAGCCCAGGATTCGAATCCGGGTCACGCGCAGTGCTCTAATCTAGGTCTTGCTGGGAACAATAATACAACACCCATACTTTTGTGTTGAAATGTTAAATTATATCAGATATCATCTTTCCTATTTCATTAATAATAATAATAATAAATTCTTTATTTATTCTGGGACAAGTCCCTTTAGAATGACAATACAGGTATATAGGGTATTATTACGTCTTAGAGTATATTAATACAGGGTATTATTATGTTTTATAAGGCATTACTTGGCTTCCCTTGGGAATTCAACTGTTCACTGATTTTATAATGTATGAAAGAATTGCTGTTGTAGCTTTCAGGGAAAGATTGCCTTTTTCAGCATATATTTCCTTGAAAATCTATATTACCCTTGGTTGATTTTGTTTTCCTCCAACCATTAGAAAAGGCTAAAGGTACAACAGAAAAACAGTGTAACCCAAACTATTTGAGACAAATCAATCCTAAAATAGTCCAATAGAGCATAGTGGAGTCAGAAAATGGAGCTTTATTAATTAAACCTTATAGGATTCTTTGAGAACACTGTGCTTCTACTACTTGATTTTTTTCTTCAGATATGCTAGATTTAGTGTCAGGTGGGCTCAGGAAGTATATATCAAACCGTAGTTCCAACTGGCATGGTTCACTATTTTGTTTTAGATAAAGAGCCCACCATAGCTCTGTTGGTTGAAGTCTATGTACTTCCCAGTCACTATTCATACTAAAAATACTACTTTACCCATAAAGGGGAGCTTTATTATACATTATATGATTCTTTGAGGAAGTCAGCTTTACTGTTGGGTAGACTCAGGAAGTAAATTTATTAAGCCATAGCTCTAACTGGCTTAGGGTCCACTTATTTTTTGTTTAAATAAATACCCCACCAAACCTATATCTGTTTAAATCTGTCTAATTCCCTTTACAAAGAGCTAGATTCTTACTGATAAGCTACAAAATAACATCCAAAAAATATTAGAATAATGATAGCCATGATGATGACATGATTTAGGCATTTAGATTTGCATGAAGCACCTTTAAGAAACTAAACCAAATATAGAGATGAAACAATCGAGCAGGAATTCCAGAGATATACTCAGGAATACCTAAATGTATAACATTGAAGGCATTGGGAGACAATGTCGAATAGCTGCTAGAAAAATGAAGAATATGCTGCGAACCAAAGCACTGTTGGCTACGAGCACCCCCACTCCAGAGGCAAAGAGAGAAAGAAGAAGAAAAGGCACGATTTCATTAATTGAAAGATGATTGTATAACTTTTTACACCAACTTCTAAATTATATTATATGTAGAAAGGAGAGTTGGGGGGTGCAGTTAAAAAAACACTGAATAAGTACTAGACTAATATTTATGTACTAGACTAATATTTATAAATTATATTATATTTATCTCATTTCTATTTATAATACATAAGTTCATAATGAAGCAATTTATTTCTACAGAATTTGTTTCTTATGCCTAATTATCTTCAAACTAACAACCTCTGAAAGTTTAAAAAATTATTTTACTCTAAATAATCAGTCTCTGACCCTTGAGTGCTCAAAAATATTATAACACTATATGAATACCAAAACATAATCAATTATAGGAAGAGTGTATTATTTTTATCAGTAATTTAACTTCTTTAGAGGGTGCAGGGTAACTCAGTGGTAGAGCGCTGATTTGATATGCAGAGGATTATAAGATAAAGCTGTGATAGATACATTACTTAATCTATAAACAGACATAAATGAACACAGAGGAATCTGCAGATCCTTCCTCTTGAGTCTCAGCTAGCCTGTATAAAGTGAGTACCTATAATTAAAAAAAAATTCAGGCGATTGGACATGTCAATTCCCTGCACAACCATTGTCTTGGAAGCAGTACAGTCTCAACCATGTACTGAACCCAAGAACCCTATGAGGTTGTTATGGTATAGATTTTTTAACTTAGCTATAATCTTAACTTCATTAAACTGATTGTCAGTTGCTGGATCTCATTGTCAAGACAGTGTAGAAGAGGTGGTAATGCCTGTCTTAGAATAGAATATTTTATTTTGACTAAGAAACACATGATGGCAGATAGAAATCCACCTTAACAGGTACTGTGTACAATGACACAGTGGATCATATTTATTAAAAATAAAGGAGAAAGTTGGAATGGAAGTGATATGCTTTAACAGCCCTTTATTACCCTAGCGAAAATTATCAACAAGTCAATAGTATAATAAATTTATTAAAATATCATGATGAGCTGTAACATGAGAATGAACCTGGAAATATTTTAATTTATTTTTTATTTATTATTCTTTTGATGGTTATTATTTTTAAATATTTCTATTTTGAAGAGAAAAGATATAGGATATAAGGTTGGTGAAGAGAATGGATTTGTCTGGCCTGGTTACGAGCCTGGTAGCTCAGATGGTTAGAGCACCGTGCTAGAGATGCGGAAGATCCGGGTTCGAATCCTGGCCAGGACAAATCTTTTCTCTTTAAAATAGAAATGTTTTAATTTAATTTCTTTATAGTTTCTAATAACTACTTAACTTTAAAATAATAAATATAAATTCATTTAATTTTTTAGATTTTCGTAAATATTGAACTATAATCTGGCCTAATTTATTTATTTATTTATTTTTTACAAGATTTTTCATAGTGCCTTTGTTTGTCTTTGTTTATTAGAGTGCCACAATATTAATTTATATACATATTATAATATATTGTAATAAGTATGACACTGTAGCTAGTTAATGTCAAGGATATATTTTTTAAATATTAGTTATGCAGTGATATTTAGCTAATACAAATATAAATAGATTAATATACTTGTAAAAAGAAATAATATAAATATTTTCTTTTCTAAACATAACTTTGATTGATGAATTAATTAAATTTTCATAGTCTATACCAATATTTAAAAAAAATATATGCACAACTTGTTTTGAGGAAGATCTACTTTATACTGTTCCTTTATAAACATTAAAGAATATATCATTGTTTCATTTTCATTATGTGAAAATTGTTTCAGACCTCTGAATAGATAATAGGCCTTAATACTAATTGTGTTATTGAAGCACTCATTATAATCACCAAATCATTTTAATACCAAACATTAACTATTATTGATAAGTAAATATTTTAAAAACATGTTTATTTAGTGCATTTTTTAAAAATTCAATTGTTATATACACAATAAATAAGTATAATAGAACTTACCAAAAGTTCTTCCTTTTGAACGCCCATTGTGAAATAATATAAGATGATAATTATATGTATATTATATAATTATATTTATATATATATATATATATATATATATATATATATATATATATATATATATATATATATATATATATATAAATATAATATAGATGATAATTATAATCCCCAATGTAATTTAAAACTTAAACACCTATAAACAATTTTGTTCTTTTATATTCCTTAAATTTGTTCACTTAAATAAAATTATTTAAACTACTTCTATAATTACGAATTTCGACTACAGAGCGCTCTGTAGTATCACTAGGAATACTATCACCCATCAGGAAAATTTAATATTGGTATTTATTGGTAAAATATATATAGTTTCTTAACTCATCCTTGATTAAATAATTGTTTAGGGATTTATTAATTAAATATTTCATTTTCATCTTACTTATTAATGATTCATCTTATTAGTAATGATAGATATATGTTATTGTGGCTAATTTAAAAAAGTCTTCCAAACATATCTGATAATGCAGTATAAATGTAAATTAATAAAATTTAACTTTATTTTCGCTAATAGATACTACTTTATTGATGCTTTCTTAGTTGTTTTTTTTTATAAGGTTAGTAGAAATGGCACAGTATGATGTTATTCAAATGTACATTACTCACTTTATATAGATAAGTTGGCCTACAGGCCTTTTGTGATAAGTTTATGTTATCCATCAATTTCACTTAAATATTTGCTATGTTTACTTAAATTTGACCACGGTTTGGGTGCTATCTTTTTTTTTTTTTTTTTTTTATCTACAAGCTGTTAGATTGAATTTTATTGGAGCCAAGTGTGGTAATGATTCTTAAAAAGAATAGAATAGTTAATTTTGGCTTACAATATTTTTTTAAAATCTAAAACATATTAAACATGACTCAGGACATAATTAGATATCTTTGTATATATTATTTTTTATTCTATCATCAAATTTAGTTTTTGTGCTAGCTCAAAAGTCGCTTGGGGTAAACTGTAGATATGTTCACTAATGAGCAAGCATAGCAAGTAGAAGTAGATAGCAGTAAGAAAATTGAATCGTTTTAATAATTAAAATTACAATTATAAGCAAGGGTCCAGGCTTATTTTAAAAGCATGCATTGGTATTTTTTAATCTTTAAGTGATTGTAACACAGGAAAATCAATACAACTTATTGATAAAAAAAATCAAATTACAGAAGTAATAGTTTAAATAATGCTAATGCACCGGAATTTTACAAATCAGTTTAATACAAGTTATTTAGTTGCCACGAATTTCAATAGATAGCACTAGTAGATAACTACTTCTCTAGAACTGCGCCAAATTTAAATTGGTAATAGATATTGGTAGTATCAATATAAAAAAGCACTATACACCCACAAAAACAGCTAAAAGGAAATTAAGAAAAACATCAAATGATGCAACTGTTATGATAATCCTAAAAACAGATGAACAAAATGGAAAAAATAAATATAGAAATATAATACAAAAAGAAAGGAGAGAATTGCTAGATAAGCATCAATAATTCAGAGGGAAAAAAGAAGAAGTAATATTACAAATAAAGGTCTCATTATTTAATTTGATTTTGTTTTTATTTAATCAGACAGACAAGAGACATAATTGCTCCATAAAAATGTATCTTGGATATTAAAACTACTTACTAACTAATACTTTGTAGAAAAGTAGTCAAAATTATTTTATTATATAAGCTAACATTTTAACCTGAATGGATGTGTGGAAACATTGGTTTGCGTTATTAAGTAATTCTGCCCTGTTTCCTGATTATTTATACAAGAAAGTTTTTGTCTTTTATCCAGAATATCCCTCTTTCCTTTACACTTGATGTAAAATTATGAATATTGTTACTCTTATGATGTTTCACGAATATTATTCTATCTTATATGACGACAATCTTCTTTATTATCGTTCATATATTATGTATTCTGTCATACCTTTCAAATCTTATTTTGTCATTAATTTTTCATTACTTATATTTCAATTATTATTACTTCAGATTTGCTTGTTTTATATTCACTGGAGAAAAATGCTCATTAGGGTACCGAATAATAAACATCTACTTCGAGGCAAAACACTGTTTTTGTCTTTATGCATGGTGCAATAGCCATTGAGAATGTCAGATTTAAACTTCAGGAAACTTAAATAAGGATTTTTTTTAGATTAATTATTATTGTTAATCTCGTTATTATTATTGGCATTGGTAAGCAAATGTAGTTAATGTACATCTTTTCAAACTGTGTGGTGTTAGGAAAAAAACAAACCAATCTCAGAGCTCAAATGAAAGCCAGCAGTAATCCTAGTTACAGTAATTATAATAATTAAATAATTAATAAAGTATGTTTAATAGTTTGATTCAAACAATAAAGAAAAAAACTTTGTTCTTTTGCAGGATGAACAGGAACAAAAGCAATTTTAGTCTAAGAAAAAATAGCTGGTACCTATTACAAAAGGACAACCTCTTGCAGGAAATAATTTACTTCTACCAGTTAAGAACAGAGCTTTGTGAACTTCACATACTTAGATATTAATATTCATATGCAAACAAGATACCAGTTTTTCTAATAATTTTCCTTTCAATATATATTAAATATAATTCAAATATCTAATATTAACTATCAGGAATGAATAAACAATCAACCTTAGTTCATTTAGGGTATAAAACAGTAGCAAAAGTGGTTAGAAAAACTTTTGGGCATAATATTCAATTTTGAAATCACAAGTTTGGAAGTGGAAAACTTTTGCAACAATAAGAACTTGGAATTAAATTATTTCATGATTTTAAAAAATAACAATAATGTTTAGACTAATAGGTCAGGTGCTAATGTGGGTCTGGAACATGAGTTTACTATAAGAAAAGATTTCTTAGTAATGATTCAGAGGTAAGATTACAAATTCTATTGTCTGGAAGAATTGAAAAATAATGCTGGTAAGCATAGTAACACACTGAAAAATATAAATTAGCTTAATCAAGAAACTAGGTAGCTGATTTCAAACCTGGAAAAGAAATAGATTCAATCTTAAAACCAGGAATTAGTATTTATTTTTTCTTAAATTGTTGAAGTACAAGCAAACATTTTACTTAGTAGAGAATGAGCTGGTAGTGAGTTAGGTAAATATGGGTGCATTTAATCAGAACCAGAGAGTTTTCTTTCTTTTTTTTTAAATTTAATTTTTTTTTATTTTTTGTTCTTTGTATTTTTATCAGATTTCAATCTAAATACAAGAAAAATATTAGATATGTTTGGCAAGTATTGACACATAAAAGGCAGGGAGTTAACACATTAAATTGTAGTACTACGACTCCCGCCTTTAATGTGTTAATAAGTAAAATATTGATTGGAATGGTGAAAATATATTATTTGTTTATTGAAATATACTTCTTAGAATAGAAATAAAATTATAATTGACAATTAAATAAGTAATAAATAAATAATTGACACTACCTGCCAATTTTTTTTTTATATGAAGGCTATAGAAGGTTTCACCATGAAATCTATCAATTCTGATAATCGACCAACATAAAAAAGGTTGTGATTCCCAAATGGGGCCTATGGAAGGTAATGGGTTAAAAGTAATATAATGTAAAAATGTGTCTTTTAAAAAGATGTTTCTTTTGAAAAGACTAAGCTTAAGACCTACAACACAGAAGCTATAAAATTCATGAAATTGTTTTGTTAATAAAATTCATGAAGTTATATTTAGAAAATATAATATTTATATTATTTCTTGTTACAAGTATATTAATCTATTCATATTTGTATTAGAAAAATATCATTGGCAAAAGAAAATATGACAAAATTAAACAAGCTCTGCATTTTAAATATATTGGTGAATCATTAAGGAAAATGGAATAGAACTAAAAGGAAAGAAAATCCGATGCATAAGAATTGTGCTATACTCATTGGCTCATCCAAAATATTTATTAAAAAAACATTTATCTCCAAGCACTCAAAACTAATACATTACAATATAGTCATACAACCAAAATGCCTCTATGGATCAGAGACACTGATTTTAAACAAAAAGAGAGATATCAAAAACATTCAGAAATAGGAACCAAATATCATAAGAAAAATTTTAGACCCGAAATTGGTAGACCGCAAAGACTCAGAAGCAAACAAGAAATCAAACAATGCTCAGATATTCACTGTGGTATTGGTAAACACAGATCAAGATTTTATGTACACATCAAAAGGATGAACTCATGAAGATACTAGAAAAATAGTCGAATTTTATGTAAAAAGGAGTCAATCCATAATAATTTGAGGCCATAAAATCCATTTTATTTTAAATATATTGGTTTATAATGTGAACCAAGTTTTTAAATAAATTTTAAAAAATAGAATCGATTTGAACTAAGTAATTATTGTATATCTTAGTTGATTAATATAATATATCTAAATTCAATCATATATGCCTTAAGAAAAAAATATTAAAAAGTATTACTATCATCAATAGTCTTATACTCAACAGCATGATTTTAAATGGTAACTTTAGATGTATAAGGAAATTTAAAGCTACTGATTGGGAGCGTAAAAAAAGTTCTCACTAATGGGGACAGCAATAATAATTAGTTGGTATGTCAGTGATAACTTTTACATTTTAAAATTTATTGTTCTAAATCAATAATCATTTATTGTTCATTTGTTCCAAATTGCAATCATTTAACCAACTTGAAATATTTATCTATATACAAGTGAAAAAGTGTTATATTATTTGATTTTTATTAGTAATTTTATGGAAAAATGTGTATTATTTTTCAGGTCTTCGCTATAACGTAATGGAATGTTACCTAAACAGCAATCTGAGGCTACTCTTCATTTTAGTAATTATGATTGTAAAAAACTGTAATTACATTGTTTTTCATGTCAAGTATATGGTAAATGCTTCGGATGAATATGGTGCTGATCGCAAAAACCTTTTTAATATTATAATATAATGTAAATTGTAATGCCGTTGACTGATTTTTATTTAAAATATAGCTGTAAAAAAAAGATTTTTCATTATAAATAATGGAATTGCTGAATAGATCTGAGACCTCCTAGAATGCCTAGAACAAGACTGAACAATTGTCACTGAGTAAATTTCTTCCTCATGCCATGCCAGCCTTGTCTATTTATTGTATATAATTTAATCACATTTATTATTTGTCAGTAGTCATTGGCAGTAATGAATTTAAATAATAAAGAGGAAAAAAATATTAAAGAAAACTAGTTGCTGGTGGCGACACCTATTGAGCTGTAGAAGAAAGTAGTGATGCTGACACCTGTAGGTTGGAATGAGAACTAAGACGGTTGCTATGGAATCTGGCTGGACCCATCTTCACAGTCTATCCCATTTTTTGTCAAACATGGGAGGACGCCCCTATACCGGATTCTCAGCATGGGAGCGGGTGTTTCCATAACAACTGAGAAATGGTCTCCAGCTACCATTAATAATACTCTCACAGGGTGTGGTTTTCATATTGGAAACCATCTGGTAGCTTATCAACCATTGAAGCTGACAATGGTGGGAAGCAGCCATGTTCAGGACATCATGGTTGACTTAAAAGATGGACACTTTTAGCATAACTTCAAGATATAAGACAAATAACCAAGTAATGAGTATTTGTCTGGAGAAGTGAAGGGTAACTGCTTTAAGTGCACCTTTCAGGATGTAAAAATATAAATGAAAAATATTTTTAATTAATTTTATAACTTATGTACATAACAATCCCTCTATATTAGTTTCAGACAACTAATTCTGTCTAGTAATCATTAAAAAATTACGAAAAATGTTTCGTATGACCAAAATAGGAAAATTTGTGTACTGTTTTTATTACGAACCAAGACGCCATAAGTTTCTTTGAGGCATAATTATTCTTAATGAATTAGGGCTCAAAAAGATTTGTCAATTTCGATTAAATATTTTTAATTATCGCAAGTCTCAATGTGATTCCTTCTAACGGCCTCTTCTTACAGAGATTTAAAAAAAAATTAAATCTACTAGCAAATAACATATACAAATATTATTATCAATAATTGTATTTCATAACCGATGCAATAAAAAAAATGCTTTTAAACCATAAAAATAAAGGAAAAACATGAAGTAAAAACCGAAAAAGTGCTATAAAAATTGTGCATAAATTAAAGATGAGCATTATACAGGTACTACCTAAATCAAGCAAACATTATTTTTAATTTATAATATTAACACTTAGAAAGCTTGTATAATGTTAGTTTCCAAATAAAAACTAAATCAGTAGAAGTCTAAAGGAGAAACAGCTGAAGGGGAAAACACTGCCATCTATTGAGAGTTCGCGGAATTACCTGCTCAGACTTAGCAGCCATGAATGAGGAACCATCTTGCTTGTATTGATTTTTTAGGGCTTGGGGCGTTCTGAAGGCAGAATAAAAAAAGTATAAATAGTTATCTATAATAATTCTTAATTAACCAAAATGATTTAAAAAACAATTGTATAAATTACGAAATTGCTTTCCAGAAGAATTAATTAGTATAAATTCCAACAAAGCATTTAACATTTTTGACCATTTTGATTCTGGCCCCTCCTACAATGGCTTGGTTACTCCTCCTACATTAAGAAAAAGACCTGATTTTTAAGTTTGTTAACATTTTGAAGTGTTTAATTGAGATAACTAAATATTGTTAAATTAAACTTTCTTTAAAAAAGGTAAATAAACGTACCGCATGACTAATTGGCATCAGTTAAACCCCTTACTTATATGTTAAGATAGGTGGAATGGCCATTTTCTTTTTTGTAGGTATGGAGGTTTGCTAGAAACTGTAATGAAAGTAATGAAATCATATGACAATTTAATAAAGCAGTGTAAATTTAAAAAATTACTAAAAAACCTCACGTGATTTTACTACCTTCTGAATAATTACCGAAATTAATATTGAAATAAAGATTTAATTCCAAGAATAAGTACATTTAGAATAAATGTCATCAAGTGAACCTCATTAAGTGATCAAATGAGTCACAATTTTCTTAATACATCCCAAATTTAGGTTTAAATTATTTTTTTAGTAGACAATGTTTAGATAATGACAATAACGAGTAAGTAATTACTGTATAACTACTAAACAAAAAGTAATACTGTAATTTTTTTTTTATTAGTTTTATGTTTTTATTACCAACTCATTTTTTTTAATGTTTAGTTATTACGTATAATAAATATTTATCTGGAGAATAGGGATTTTGTTCATTAACAGCTAGGGTAATATAGAACCCTAAGCGTCAATAAATTGTTGCAAACACCGAAAAGGAAAAAATAAAACTGTCAATATGCCACTTAGGGCCAAGTACATCTGGAAATATATTCAAGAATAAGTGGGACTTGTCTGGGGCTCCTTAAGAAACCTCGGTTCCTCTGGGCTGTAAATTTCCTGCATGAGAAATTAGGATGAACCTGGGAGCGTGTGGAGGGGGTAAGTTGTCATGGCAACTGAAAGTCGCCCAGTTGATTGGTCCTAAGGCAAGCTGCCATCCTGCCGATGTCGGGAGAGGGGAATTCGATTCAGCCAATAATATCATTCTGCTCTCGTTCTCCAGCCCATCTCCACCATGGTTTCTGACTATTTCGATTTCAAGTTCATCTGAAGGATATCTATGTTTAAATAGGTACTTTGTTTTCTAAATTTTTAGTTTTGAGAAATTTAAAGCATGTTCACAGTATTTGTTTGATTCAGGGTAGTTTTTATATTAAATATAATTAAATAGCAATTAAAAATTTAATTATTAAATTAAAAAAAATCATAAAATTATTTAATTAAGCTAATAATTATTTAAGATTAGCCTTGATAATAATATATTGATAGTAGAATAATTGATTAAGGCTTAAAATCTTATTTCCGATAGAGAAGCAAATGCTCATTTATCTTAAAGAATCAAACATTTAAAACATTTTATTTCACATTGACCATTGGTAAAAACTATCGATAAAATAATATTATATTAAATTATAGCGATAACATAAGCTTGTTAGTTCAGGTTAAATGCAAATCGTAAAGCGGAAACTCCTAAAAAAACTTTAAATAGTTAAACGTAGCTGTAAATGGGTAGGCGAAATAATTGTATAATTCACCATACGAAAATAATAATATATGTATAAACACGTATATATATATATATATATATATATATATATATATATATATATTACTGATTACCTAATTAAGTGCCTCTTCACTAATTAATAAATTAAAGATAATGTTCATCCAAGTTTTTTTTACCAATAATAATAGTATATATAGTAATAATATTAGTTGTCCAATGTTGTGAAATATTGTATTTTAATTTAGAGGCTGGACCATTGTGCATCAAATAATTTATGTTTTTGATTCAAATGTCAAATAAAAATTATGAATATGAAAACGATATTTTATTGATACCGTCTCAAGATTAATATTTTAATCAATTTATTGTGATGTATATGAATGTACTATTACTAAATCAAGATCATGCACATAATCTCAGCCTAGACTGAGAAAATAAATAAATAAACAAATAAAAATAAAAGGACACGGTGAGTCTCATCACCGGAAAAATATATAGTTAGTGAATATAAATAAATAAATTAGAACTTCTCCTTTTTATCACCCTCCTCTTAAAATGTACATCGTACAGTTAAAGAGATCCTTTCCATCATATTAAAAAATTCCTACTTAACAATCTTCAAACCTAAAGGGGCTAAGAAAAAAAAAAAATATTACTAAATATGTGTATAGGTTTGTGTACAGTCTTTTTTAAAGCTATACCTTGATATATAATAATACCGCTGGTAATCAGAAGTTGAATGCAGAAGCTGTCAAGGCGGACGGACAGATGTCAGTTAAACATAAATTTTAATTGTAAGAAAAAATCTATCTATTTATTCCCGAATGGATATTAAATGGACAAACAATGAAGAACTTCTGATGCTTAATAATGACGAATTACAGTTAATTTTCTTCACTTATAAAAATATTATTTTTTTAAAATTTTATGTGCTTTTATTTGTTTTTCTCTGAGCTTAATTCTTGGTATTTTTAGATTTTTATTCTACTTTTTTTTCTTTACCTGAGCTTACCATTTATTAGATATTTATTTTGATGTACTGTAATATTCTATCATTCTTATAATGTAGCCCTTTGGTCAGATATATTTACATTTAATTTTATATACTTATGTTATTCTTAAGGAAACTGGTCCCAGAATAAAATTATTTTTCTATTTATTCTGTATTGAAGATTAGGAGATCAAGAAAGTTTACAATTAAATATCATTCCTTCCATATTAAAAAAAACATAGTTCCTTAGGTCATCAGATAACTCCATTGCAGGCAACTAATTGTAAGAACAATGGTCATTAATCTTTAATAATGCTCTTGGTATTCATAAACTTACGTGGGTATTTTCTAGCACATAGCCCCTCCCTCCTAGGTGCCTGTTCATTCATCACCGGCTTTACTGTCGCCATCTTTTACGGTATTGTTTCCTTTATGGCGTTGTAATAACTTCTTTGATGCCACGGGCCGAGGTGTACCAGCGGAAAAATCGGATGTCACACTCGCCTAGGTGTTACTGCTATTAAACTGAAAACATTATGAACGCTTTGATCTACTGAACTAATGGAGCCATTGAACTCTCTGTTTATAACGAACGGGTCTACTTAGACACTAGTGTTTTTTCAGCTGTTAGAATGCTTTTTTCCCTTTAAAAATGGGAAATCTTATAATTTGGTCTTTAATTTAATTAAAAATGGTCTCATGCCGAATTGAATTTATTATTAGACTGATGCCAGTAGGTAGTTTCAATACTTGTCTTTATCGCATGCCATTGAATAAGACATTCTATTTACTTGTATTATTATAAAGTAGTTGTAAACTTCAATAAATTTAAAAAAAAAATGAATTACACTCTAATTCTGTTTTGATAACTATAAAGAATTATTTTTTAAATATTTGAATACATTAGATAATTATATTTTTCATGTATAATTCATGAGTTGATTATGATGGAAAAATGCTAATTACGAATAAAAAAATTTTTCTTAGATCTATTATATTTTTATCTGATGATAGGAGATCCCTAACCTGGAAAATATGTCTGCTACAAATATCAACAAAACTTGGAAGTAATTATTTTAATAATATTTCATCATACTCCTACATATTTATCATTTTATATAAAATTAAATTAAGAGTTCAATTTTTTGTTTTAGGTGTAAGAAAAAGATTTTAAATTTGTCAATTCTATAGATATCCGATCAGAGAAAATTAAAAGGCAGAGAAACCCAGCAAAAGATGGGATTCAGAAACAACTGATACTTTTTGACAACAGAAGCGACATAAAAATAATTTTAATTTAATTTAAACTTCAGTTCAATTCTAATGGTACCATAATAATGAAATCCAGATTTATCTTTTTTAATGCAATGCTTGTATTTATTTAAATTGAAAGACGGCCGAACGGTTTTAGGGTTATAAATAAATGCATTTTTGAAAATTTGAAGTATTTATTAGTAATAAAAAGGATTTCAGGATTTCCTTGACTTAAAATGATTTCTGCATATATTTAGGGAATAGAAAAATAAGACATACTTAAAAAAAAAGATGATATATAACTTTTATTGAGTAATTATTTGAGTGTATATTGAAGAACCTGTACTGTTCACTATAATAGCGAGAAAATGTATGTAATTATTTTTATTTTTTATACTTTACTTTACAAAAACTTTAATTATGTAAAGATACATCCAGTCAAGATGTTAAGAACAAAACAAAAACATATTTATAGAATCTAGAATTTGTTTATATAAATACTTCATTAAAATGAATTAATTGAAATTTATATCCAATTTAACTCCTCTATATAACCGGGAAAAATCATTTACTGGAATATTAATAAAAATCATTGAACATTGAAAAATTGAATGATGGGTAATTTGAAGAAAAAAAAAGTAACGTGATTTTCTTTTTAAACTTAATTTAGTTGCCACTTACGGCTTTTCCTAAAATAAGCTAACCTTGTCATTTAATAAGGATCTTTCTTCTGTAACATACTTCTTGAGTCATTAGAAAGCTCACCGTTCGGCATCGACCTGGATTTGCCAATAGACTCCAACATGGGCATCTCATATTATTGTAGTAGATGAAATACTAATGTTCAAGAAAGTAGATAACATTTAGAGACCTTCGATGGAAGTAGATACCTTTTACAGAATGTTGTGAAATTAACAATTCTCTTTTAGGGGTCCGAATGTACTTCAGCAACAAGCATCACCAATAAAACAGAATTCTGTCTTTCATTAAGTCGATTTTTTTATAATTAGAGTTGTATATAGAAAAGATATTTATGACAATGTAATACTCTTTCAAAAAACTCATTATAACTGTTGTGCAACACACATTCTGACCCTTTTTACGCAATCATTATTAAAGAAACCTTATAATTAGTGAGGAAACACAACTATGAATTTTAAAAAACTGGCTGCATAGAGTTGAAATGATGAATAGTAAATTTTAATGTATTATTTATAGGTATATAAAAAGTAGATACCTATTTAAATTGGGGAAAAAACAACCAATTCGAATAATATAGTTTTTATAATCATAAATCTCCAATTTAGGTTTTCTAAGTTAACAATTAAGAATTTGAACTAACGTTATTTTTGGTAGAAATAAAGTTTGTTATCTCTAACTCTCTAAAAAAATACCAACATAAATGATCAAAACTTCAAATTATTTTGGATGTAATCCCAACACTAAATAAAATGAAATCATAAATAATTTCACCTCACAATCAAAATGATACACTTTACTTCTTGTGAATATTATTAATTTATAATTATTTTAATTAAATATTAGTTTAGTTAAATACTAAACTAATATTTTAGATAATTTATTTCTCTGGTGGTTCAAATCTATTCCCTATCACTTAAAATATTTCTTGGACTTTTTTTCTGGCATACCTGTTTTCCTTTTTTAAACTCTCCACTACATACAGTTGAGTGGTTTTTAAAATAATAATTTATGCTTTTTGATTCAAGCTTCAATTGAAATATTTATTCAATGAAAGATTCCTGTGTATGTCCAGGTGTATCATATTGACTAGATTGTGCATTATTAAAGAAATAATTTAATCTAAAAATGAAAGTTTCAACTAACATATATCGTCTATACTTCGAAATGCTAATTGGAATTTTTCTTGATGGGATGATTGCCTAAATTAGTAATTATTCCGAAGATTGCCTGAAATAATTAAATTAAGATGGATATAAAAAAAATTAATAAACATCAAAGAAAATAATTTATATGTTCCTATAATTAAAATTAAAAAAAAAAAAATAGGGAAGGGATATTTCAAAATATGATTTCTCGCGAAAGAAGTTGAGGAAGAGACCAATTAGTTAGGTAGAAGGCCTTGGAAGAAGAAAACTAAAGAAAGAAGGTGAATGGCTGCGAGTGGTAGGTCTCTAATCTCCGATTCACTTTGCCACTCACGACAAAATGGAGGAAGCGTGTTTTTATTCTTCGTATCCTTTTGTCTCTGTCCTCCTTCAATTAGTATCCGACGCCAATTACCGCTTTTATTCGCTCTTTGCTTTAACTGCTATCCTTAGGTGTCTCCCTACTTTTTTCCGCTTCCTGGTTCGCCATTTATTCCTACGATAATGTTCGCAAACTCCGAAGTATTTCTTGGTATTAGTTACCAAAACATATAACCGAAAAAAATGTTCTGTCATATAGAGGAATTTGTCAGCAACACGCTCGAGACAGGCGATACTTGGCGGCCAGTGCATGAGTTATTTCTTTTAATCCATTTTAGTATAAAGGTTAGAATTCCATTGATATAAGAATAATTATATATATATCCAAAAAGTCGTTCGATTGTTGAGTAATAGTTACTAATAATAAGCTAAACCTTAATAACTGGTTAAGTTTCCCATCTTTTTTTAGAAAAGATTTTATTCGTATTATAGTTGAATGTCTTGTTTAATGAATTAACTGAAAGTAAAATGTCAATGTTGTTGAACTTAACAATGATAAAAAAAAAACCTATACCAATACAACCCATGAAGGGTCTGGGGTTCTGTACTGTTTCACGGACAACTTTTGTGCAGGGAGGGGATTTGTTCTAGATCAAGCTCAACTGCCAGATTTCCTTCCCCTATTTTAACCACTTTATAGAGGCTGGGTGAGCACCAGGAGGGTCCTAGACCCATAGGATTCATTTCCGTTAACAGATTAAATACAATTCTGCCAGCGAGCGTGACTATAACACTAGACCATCGGCATTGCAACTCAACGCTCTACCACTGAGCCACTCCGCTCCCTAACAAAGATAGTAATGCTAAAATGAAAATGAAATCTGTGTAAATACAAATACAAAGTATAAATAAAATAACTATATACCGATTATTATTTTAATTAAATTATTGATATTTTGTAATTACGTATTAACGCTACCGCAGCAGAAGTTACGCTAATGCGGCAATAAAGAGCTATCTTGTTCGCACGCGCCCAAAGTTAACAAAAGATTCGTTTGTTGTCACTGTTCCTAATAGAACTGGCTCTACCCTTCTTGATAAAATTATTGAAAACATTGCAGATGGTAGCACAATTTATTTTGACAGTTAGAAATGTTGCTATACAAATAGAATAGAAATATAAGTTATACTGATACAGGAATTGATACACAAACAGTTGAGAGAATGTGGGGCAATGCTAAATGGAGGAAAAAGAGGCATGGGGGGACAGCGAGACATAATTTGGAATCTTAATTATCAGAGTTCATATTGCGACAGCATCAGGTGAAAAAAAATAGAGATTGTTTTGAATATAGTTATGTTAAACTGTATATCGGTCCATTTCCTCCCGAAATCCGATTGACTACTTTGTTTTTAAATAAAGTGTTTTGATTTTTAATTGCTGATGATTGTTTAAACATTTTATAATTTTAACCTCAATAAATATATTTCATAGACAACACTCTTAATGACAACATTAATAGAGTGTCTTATTTTATGATTCGCCACAAAAATTTTAGGTGTAGACCGACGGCACTTTAAAACCGCAAAATCTGTAGCTGCGGTGGTGTTAATAGGTAAGTGATGAAGACACTGCTTGCAAATGCATATATTATTGTTTGAAGTGTCAAGATACGTGAAAAAAAGACTAATGTTAATAATTTAAAATTAGGTACATATTTTAATTTTGAATAATTCAGGCTATAACTGATTTAGAAATTCAAAAAAGGATTTGGTTGGAAAAACAATAACTCGGTTGGAAAAAAAACCTTTACGACTACAATCCATGAAGGGTCTGGGGTTTAGTACTCAACCGCCAGGTTTCCAGAAACATTGGGTACCAACTTTATGAAGGCTGGGTGAGCCCCTCGTCCCAGATCCCAGAGGATCCATCCCCGGCTGTTAACAAATTAAATAAAATCAGTCACAGCCGTATTTAAACCTGGGCGCTTCAGAACGGCAACTCGTCACTCTACCACAGAGCTATCTGGGTCCCATTTTGCTTCTTTATGCCTAAATGAATAAAATTTCGGAGATTAATATAACGTAGATCCATTTTATATACAAACTAGCTTTATCCAATTTGTATTTTATAGATTTGTAATTTTATGACTCCGGTAAACATTCTTTACCAGAAGCTAATTCTTCAATTAGAATTTTCCAATAATTTCATTGTGCTTACCAGACAGTAGCAAGGCTTCAAACTGTAACCTTGACTGGTCATAAATAACTATATCATAAAAGCTTAGCTATCGTTTAAGTTTATTTATTGTTAATTACACGCAATCGTTAAAAATGCGTTCGACATTGAAGCGAATGTCAAATAACGAATATTTTACAACATTATCTGTACGGTCAGGCAGTCGACCATGATGTCTATGTTCAAACGATAATTTCGGTTTAAAATACTTCGTAACGAGATGGTGTTAGTGAACTAACAAGTGGAGGTCGTGAGATAAACATTCATAGTAATTATTTTACTATAACAACTTGTACGTAATTAGATAGTTTTCTTTATTATTATTAATTTCAATAAGAAATACCTGATTTGGAGATCACGTAGCTCCTTCGAAAGAAAAATGTCGTTATTCAAAATTTTTCAATAGAGGTATTTGAAAGTTTTGTGTATTTTGGTATTTGATTGATTATAGGACACTTCGATTCTCAAATATGTAACTATTTATTACAACTTTTAAGTACATTAACACAAATGAATGGAACTGTGTACACGTGTAATTCCTAACACCGTAATAACAATTCTTTTCTCTCTCTGTAGGTAACATCAGTAACCTCTCTCCCAGTGTTGTCCAGATGTCAGTGTGCCTTAGACATATCACTCTTCCCCTCTAAAATGGTGAGTAGATAAGCAAGCCTCTTGGATGGCTTGCGGTCTCTCCTTGGTCTTATGGTGGTGGCTGGCAGAGATTCCTCGGACCAGGGTGTCTTGAAGTTTGGTGGATAACCACCCGATGAAGTTTGAGGACTTGTTTTTTCTGGAACGGAGTCATGAAGGGCCTCAGCTGGGAGTCGTGCTTCCTCTCACCAGACTGCAGAATGTGTGTATTTCTCCCACAACTTTGGGTGCTGTGTCCCTTCTTCCAAGTTTTCCCTGTCTCTTCTCTCACCCAAAATGGTTGTCTTCCTGTGAAGAATTTCTTTGAAGGTGCTGTGTATTTTGGTGGTGTGTGCGTTTTGAGTGGGTTCAAAACTTCTAATTTTGTTCGTAGTTGCCGACGCAAAAACACCTCAGCTGGACTTACTCCCGAAGCAACTGGGATAGAACGAAATCGGAATAAGAAGTTGCATAATTCCTGGCTTATGTCTTTCCCAGTTTCCATTAATTTCCGAAGATTCTGTTTGGTTGTCTGTACACATCTCTCAATCTGCCCGTTAGATTGAGGGTGATAGCTTGGATTCAATATGTGTTTAATTCCAAAGTTATCGCAAAATAGTTTGAACTTTGACGATGTGAATGTAGTTTGATTGTCTGTGACTATAGTTCTAGAGTAAGCAGCTGTGATTTTATTAAGTATATTGTTTTTTTAGTAGTCATGACATTGACTACAAATACCTCTATCTATTTAGAAAAAGCATCTACTACAAGCAATAATATTTTCCCCTTAAGGTCCAGATGAATTCGGTCCCAAGGGTGTCCAGATGCTGGTATGCATTCTCTAGGTCCTTGGTTGGCATATTTGTTGCATATTTCGCAGGACTTAATCTTTTCTTCAATATCTTGGTCTAAATTTGGTCACCACAACTTACATCGGTCCAATGCTTTAGTCCTTACAATATCGAAGTGGGTTTCGTGAAGTGAAGAAATTAGCTGTTTTCTAAGTGTTGGGGGAATGATGACTCGAATTCCCCAGAGTATACACCCATCATGTGTAGTTATTTCTTGTATTTTTCTGAAGTATTGTAGAAGATGTTCATCGCATTTTCCAGGCCATCCAGTTAGTATAAAGTTATGAACTTTCAGAAGGAGAGGGTCTTTTGAGGTTTCCCTTGCAATTTCTTTGCTTTGGATTGGCAGGGAGTTAATATTTTCGTCAAATATTTTGACAACTTCCTCAAAAGCAAAGTCCGTCTTTCTACTTGAGTAATAGGCAGGCAGCTTAGTCCATCAACTTTACCAAATTTTGCTGAGGGTACATATTCCACAGTGAATGTGTAATTCATAAGTTTGAGGCTCCAGCTCAATCGAGCATTTCAAACTTTGTACATTGGAGGAAAAAAAGTTAGGAAGTTGAATGTGATCTTCCATGGAAACCTGTCGTGTATACCTCGTTTTAAATTACCTCGATAATTAAATACCTCGTTAATTTGTGACTTCAGCCCGGACTATTTTCTTCTTCTTTACATTTTTATATTCTATGGACTCATTGTCCGATAAAAGTTTGTTTAGTTTTTCATTTGAATCATTCATTTCACCCAGCCACATATACTTACTTTCTCCACAGTTACCTGATAAATTCTAATGATTAAGTAGTAGTTTAATTGTTTTTTTTTTAGATGAATTTAGATACTTACAATCGTAATAATAAGACATCAAGTAAATTTGCTGATATGAACAAATGACATGAAAAAAAAAACACTTGTGGAGAATCGGTAGTACGCCAATAAAGTTCTATAGTAGAAGGTCTAGAAGGTCATCTTCTTTTCAGACGCCTCGGAGGGTTATCAAGAATAGTATGGTAAGCAAGTTGAGAGACTAGCGGATTCAAGTGGGTATGGAGCTTGTCATGGAAGGATAGGTATCTAGTTTGGGCCAAATCAGCAACATATAGGACATTAAGATCATGATGGATGAGTTTGGTTGTGACATAATAAGGAGCATTGAGAATTTTACGAAGGATTTTGGAATTGGATACGAGATGAATTGGATGGTTTAGTAGAACCCCAAAGCTCAACTCCGTATGTCCAAATAGGTCTGATAACCGTCACATAAATGAGTCTTTTGTAATTAATTGAGAGCTTAGAAAGTTTGTTCAGTAAATGTTGAAGTAGGCGAAAACGTCGAGTAGTTTCTTGTCTTTTCAGTCTTGTATGAAATTTAATTGATTAAGTAACAGTTTTTCGTTCGTTCTTCAATCAATGATTCATTATTAAGTAAAAAATAATATTGAATTATCGAGCGTCATATACAATTAATGATATAAATACTAGAAATATCTTTGTTGGCTCTTCGTTGTAGTCATTATTAATAAACACCGCACGGGTTGTAACCGGCTGTGTGGTCCAGCAGCAAGATAGTTCCGTGATAGTTGGGGTTCTCGTTTAGATTGTAGTTAACCAGGGAATCAGAACGAAGTAGCGAAATGTCACTTCTTCTTATTTGATTTGTTGAAAACCCAAAATAATTAGACTATTTGTGATTTGAACACGTACAACTGCATAAGTCTGTTTATTTGTTTATTTTATTTTTAACGCCACTTTTATTCTACTGTGGCTAATCAGAAGATACAATGGGAGTTCTAAATTAAACCTATCCAGGTTTAGTTAGGATAGGGAATTTTACTATTTATTAGGAGTACCTGACACAGTACAGTGCGATCCCGCATCCTAGAAGTCTGAAAATCCGATTGTAAACAATTTTACTCAAAGTTTACTACTATATAGATACTTAAAACAATGTCAATGCATCATAACAATATCTTGCTGTTTTCAACCATAGACCATTTATGCTGTAATTGGGAAGTTGTTATTTCCCTCATAAATCTGTCATGTTCTCGAAATTTTTTTTAATGGCATCTAAGGAAATTTCAACTGATCTAAATCATTTTTATTTCTTATGAAAATTAAAGGCTGTTATTTTTTCTTTATAAAAAGTTTAAAAAAAGATTCAATCTGCAGAGGACAACACGACAGATAGCCAGCAAGAGACAGGGAGTGGCCGGTCTGCAAGGCAACAGACCAAGATAAGTCAAGCTTTCTTAATGTGTGTACTTCAATATCATTATGGTGCCGGAAGGTTCAGGTTAGCGCACCAGTAGAGCGCCGAGTTCCCGTGCCGAATATCTCGGGTTCTACTCTGGATGAGGCAGATAAGTTGTATAATCTGTTAACTGCCGGGGTGTTTCCTGTGGGATCTGGAGACCCTCCTGAGGCCAACCCAGTCTCTATAAAGTGGATACCCTTAACAAAGGGAAAACTAGGCGATTGAGCGAAATCTCGGACAAATATCTTCCTCGCTCAACCATTGCATAGAAACAGAGCAGCCTCCACCACGCTATGAACCAAACGCCCATCCCATTGGTTGAAGTGGCTCACTTATTTATTTTACTTTTTTTTACTCATCAAATTGAAAACTGTTTACAGAAGCAATTATTTATTTTTCCTTATACCTTTCTGCTATTAGCGATTCATATAGCGGTGAAGCATAAAAACCTCTCCTAGATAAAACTAACCAGTAGGAAACCAACATAAATCCAAGATATTCGAAAATATCTTATATATTTTGATACCTTATTATACAGAGAGGTTTTGCATGCCTGATTATGGTCAAAATTGAATGAATGCCCAAAAAATAACATTTAAGTTAAATACATCTCTAGAATAACACTCATTGAAAGAAACAAAAGGAGTTTCTTGTGGTCTAGCGGTAAGCAATAACAACCTACTATACCCAGCATCGCGGGATCACGTCCGGCAATGCGTTTTGGATTTTTAAAGGGAGTAACAATCCTTAGCAATGCCGTCCCTCGGTAGAGGCGTAACAGGAATCCCGAACCTGTACAGTGTCAGGTACTCGGATCCATATCCTAATTACACCTGGGATAGGCGAAATTTACAGATTCCTACAGCAGCTTCGTTCTATTAGCCGAATCAAGATAAGTGACATTAAAATAAAGTATTGGCCTAAGCTGTACCAGCTTAAAAGTAAACGGCTTATCTGTTGTAATTGATATACTATAATTAGCTATTCTTATCAAAATTTAATGAAGGCATACTTTATCAAATTTTACTGCGAAGGTGCTAGGTCCCGAATTGAGTTGTATTTCAAAGGGGTCTGTAATTATAGATGAATCTAAGATAGTTTACATAGCTCGGTGTGTTAGGAACCAGAGTAGAGAGCAGATGGTTGGGATTTGTATCCAAACAGATCCACTGCCTCTTGCCGCCAAAGGGATTCATTTGTGATGTTGCACACTTGTTTTGGATTTCACGTCATGATAAATTTCATTTCTTTCAGAGATTTGAAAGAAACAAATAAAAAATATCTAGTAGGAAGAAACGTACAAGTTCTAAAATTGCCCGTGTGCAAAAGAAACATCGAAGAATCTCACAGAGCTACTGAAAATTTCATGTGTCTTTTCGGTTTACAATGTCCATTGATGGGCATTTAGGAGGACTACTGAAAATAAATATATAGTTCTCCATTTAATGATTTGTTTTGTTTTAAGAACGAAATTCATTACCATTTAATAAAAATAAAATTACACCTAAAAAGACAGTTGAAATGACATGGATCTTAGTAGGTCAATACAGGAAAAAAATACAAATAAAGACAAGTTTTAATACTTAATTCTATCAGTTTTAATATTTAGTTCTAATGATTTGGCATTCACCCATAATCACAATCCCATAAAATATTTTTTTTAAATACGGTATCAATGGATAGAATTTTCAATTTTTATTTCTTTTCTTATAGTTTAAAGCCCTATAAGGAAGTCATGTACTTTCTATTAGATATTTATTCTGTTTTACCTGTACGATTTTTAAATTAAATATCTAAGAATATAGCCGATAAAACTTTACTAATAATAAGACACTTAAGTTTCTTTTTTTAAGATATAATCAAATATGTCAATTAAACTCTTAATGAGTTTCTTCCAATATAAGTCAAAGGCAAAAGGTGAGGGAAAATTTACAGCAGTAAAGTAATCAGATTAAATAGGGTGTGTGTATGCTTATGAATTAAATGCTGTAACTGTTATTTGTTTTTGGAGATATGAGATTGTCATCTTCATTCATAATTGAATTAATTAAATTTTAAATTTAAAGTAATTACAAAAGGTGAAAACGTCTGAAAGAAAGAACTAGAAACTAAATAATAAGCCCCATGGCAAACTAATAATATCAAAAAATTATAAAACACCAGGTAGTAATAATAGATTAATATTGAAGAAATTTACTTAATTATGAGAGTCTACAGATGGAGTATAAAAAAATGTAAACAAAAATCGATAACTTAAAACACATCCAGAATACAAAGGTAGCAACATTTTCATTCCTAATTATGAAATATCATTAAATATAACTTTAAAAATTATTTATTGTACCTAATATGAAAATAAAAAGCACGAATATTATTAAAAACATACAAAAAATAATAAATTTAGTCAATAAAATATAAAAAAGCACAATATAAGCTGGTTAGTTTAGATTTTTTTGATCTGCCCCAACGTACATGCAGATTATTTTAAAATAGAATTGTCACTCTTATAGTTTAACCTATATTTTGTTAGCAAAAAATAAAACTACCCAGGATTTTTTAAAAATTTATTCGGCATGCTGTTTAAATAAAATGAAAATCAGTGAATAGAAATGAAATCTTCTAGAACTAATAATAAAATATTTATAATGGGTCTAGGTGAATATTTTATTAAAGTTTTCATTTTTAAATTATTGGTCCTTTATTATTTTTTGTTTTTATTCATGTAGTGATAAAACTAAATACGAATTTCTTGATAATTGAGTATACATCAATCCGTTTAAATCGGATATAATAAGTATCTATCCAACAACTCTTGATAAATATCTACATAAACCTAAAGTTAATTTATTTTTTTTAACATGATCCATGACATTAAAATTATAAAAACCATTAAAGCGAAAGAATAAATAGGTGAAAAAGATTTACATAATTTATTATTTTGTTAATCTACTTAACGGATAGATTCATTGCTTACTAAATTCACAAAATTATATCTATACATTGCTTTAAGATAGATTGTGTGCAATCTCCATACTACAGATGAAATTTAAAAAGATAAAACTGAAGAAAAATATATAACTGAAGATGACCTACACTGTAGGTCGAAACGTCGGCACATAATATAAGTACTTCACTTATTCGGTGTTCTTATTGACTGCACCCCCCAACCATCTCCTTTACAAAAAATATATAACCTTCAAAAAGATTTAAGCAGCCTGCCGCTATATATTATATACCCCCTTTATGGGCTGTAGTGATACAGGTAGGTTTAAGAAATACTTTTGCAATAAAATTACAAGTAAGCATCTAAGATGAAAGGTAAGCATAACAACTCACTATGCCCAAGATCGCGGGTTCTTAGCCCTACAGGAGACCCTAGGATTTTTTGAAAGAGAATAAAAGATCCGTGATTACATCGTCCTTCGGAAGGACCCTAAGCCTGTTCTATGTCAGGTTTTCATTAATAATCCTAATAAAACCTGGATAGACAAAATGTAGGACTCCCGCAGTAGCATCGTCCGATTAGCCATAGCAGTATATATTGACGTTAAATGAATAAACAAACAATAATTAATGGCAATACCTGCATCATGCAAATATAACGGTACTTAATTGGATAAGAATCACTGTGCCATCGCGGGAGAAATGATTTCACATCTAACGGGCATAGCAAATCATATTTCTTTTATTCAATATGCGGAAACAATTAAAATTTATTATCGATCGTTTTTCTAATTTCTGAAGCTTTTATAGACAGTAAATTGTTTAAAAAAACAACATAAGGTGTCATTTATTTTTACAACCAATTTAATAAGTAGTTACATGTTTGATTATTGCGATTTAATTGAATAGGCCCATTTAAAAGATATTCATAAGAAAAATTCAATGAAAATGAGTAACTTTCTATAAAAAATCTTGCTTGATTTTTACTTTTGATTTACACCTGCTATTCCTGGATTTTTAAATAAATAACTTTTATTCAATTAATAAATAAAATAAAATAAAATAATAATAATAAAATAAATAAATTTTATTTACTATGCGTAATTAAAATAAAATAAATACTTTAAGATTATATCAACCATCTCTACATTAAAAATTACGTGTGTTTTTTAGCGGTGCGTTTGGAACTCATTAGTTAAACGTATTGCAATAAATCACACAAACACAATTTATAATAATTTATACCTGAATTAATTAGTTATTATTATATTTATTTTTTTACGCTTATTAAGAAGATATAATCCCAATTTTAATATTTTTTATACTATTTAAGTCTATACATATGCAATCGGTCTGATCCAATGATCTTATTTGTGTTATAATATATATAATCATTATTTTTTATAATATTATTATTAATTAATCACATAAAAACTACACTGGTAGGCACTTAAAAAGTAGCTCCTGACTGAAACCATAGAGCTGAAATAAAATCTGAAGTTATTCACATTATATATAAATGGTTGTAATTGTAAATAATGATAATCTAGTTATGTATAGTACAAAAATATAATTGATGATAATGATTAAATTTATCATAAAAAACCTATAGATGTTCACTAATATATATAAACCATTCAATTTGTATAAAATGATAAACTATTTATCTAGTATATATAAATAGTCCAATTATGTAAGAGGTTTATGAAACATGTATATCATATATTACAATTTAACTTCCACCATAACGTTATTTCACATTATTGAATAAATTAAAATCAAAACAATTTTGAATGCAAGAATAGCAAGTTAGCTTACTTGTTTTTGAAGTAAGCTGTTTTCTACCTACTTTCTTGTCTAATTTAGCATGTAACTAAATTGATTAATGGAAACCATATCTTTAAAAAATATTATTTTACTATAGAAAAAATCGTCAATTAGTTTTGGTTAGATATTATAAAAATATCACCCGTATATATTTATTAAGCAACAATCTCGCCTTTGTCTATCAAAAAGAAAATATAGCAAAAGAACATTATAAAAAGTATATTAATTGCAAAAACCTAAATATAAGTAAATAAAGACATATACTAGTCTGAAATTAATACTATTAATTAACTATCAATCCAGTATCTGATAGTTCTGCATCATTCTCAGTAATTCCAGTGAGCTGTCATAAAACGGGCATACATTTCTGTCAACTTAGTCATAAAAGCAATAAAAACATAAGTACTCACTGGATGATGTGAAGAAGTACGCCCGGGCTTGATAGTGAGACCTCTAAGTACGATACGCTCCTATCACAATAGCCGTTGATAATAGAATGGCCGGTGGGACTTCCTGCTTCTGGGGCGCGCCGGCCCCAAAGGGGGCGTGGTCGGATCTTATACGCATGCGCGCCGGGCCACGCCCTCTCCCTCACCCCAAGTCCAGCCCAAATCCCCAGGTACCGCTAGGCTAGGGCGTCACTGGAAAGAAAAACCAATCCACCTCAGTATGTGTATATAAAAGTTTAATTGTTCCCAGTCAGCTGAGAAGAAATTGTTTTTACGGTACTCTGTAACAGTGTTGTCTAATTATTATTTTATTTCGTCAAAGGATTACCTGCAAAAATCAATAGTCGTTCAGATTATTTATATAGCCATTAAAACAGGTTTACATCATCAAGGTCAACGAAATATCCTGACCTAATTAAGCAATCTTAAATCTTCAAATACATACAGTATTTAATAATGAATATTCACAAATTATTTCTAATAACAACATAAAAGGAATGAGGCACATAATATTTTTAATTTTTATATATAACTGTATTTCATAATCACTGAAAATAAAGAAACACTTATAGTTAGAACTTAATTGCGTACACGTATGGAATGAATTTGTCATCGACACAGTTAAAATAATCGTTACACTTGTGTTATTATTAGCTAGACTACTATCTGAGTAGTACACTTGTAGTAAGTGAAGTAAATCTTACTAATATTATAAATGTGAAACTTAATATTTTTGTCTTTATTTCACGGGAAAACTACTGAACGGATTTGGATGAAACTTTACAGTAATATAGGTTATACATCAGAATAACAAAAAGGCTATAGCTAGCGCGGATTTAAGGGAGTGCACGGGAGCATGTGCTTTCCCTCCCCCCCCCCGAAAGTTTTTTAGGTACTGTGGAGAATCCATTATAGTACATAATTAAAGGCAAATCACATGATCATAGTTGTTAAAATAACAGAAAGAACATGAGTGAAACTATTTGTTTTGATATCCTACTAATCTTACTAATATTATAAATGTGCGGATTTATGGGGGGGTGCACGGGGCAGGTATATAGGTGATAATAGTTGTTAAAACAACAGAAAGAGTGAAACTATTGTTTTGATATCCTATTAATATAATAAATGGGAATGTTTGTATTTATGTTTGTTACTCATTCACGCAAAAGCTACTGAACGGATTTGGATGCAACTTATTGAGTAAAATAGGTTATACATTATAGGCTACAGCAAGGGCAGATTTATGCGGGGGCACGGGGGCATGTGCCACCCCCGTTATATTACCTAATTAAAGGAAAATCAGGAACTTAGCATCTTGAAATTTGTAGATAGGTTCTTTGTATAGTTATATAGGGGTTCAAAGGTTGTATAGAATCCTTCAGTTTTGATGTTAGACATATGAAATTTTGGATGTACGAGTAACTTATATTTAAAAAAAAGTATTTAAATTATTTATTTAAAATGATATTTCACGAAACTTTATGTGGCCGACCAAATTCCACGCGAGCGAAGCCGCGGGCATAAGCTAGTAACAATAATATATTAATGTTTGATGGTCGATTGTATTCTATACTATATGGGAGCAGTCATTATAAATAATTTTAAAATGACGTATAATTACATTAAATCAGAATAAAAAATTTTTATTCCATAATAAATAATTTTTTTTATAAAAATGGAGGGTGGAGATAGTTGGGGGATGCAGTAAAAAAAAAAAACACCAAATAAGTCAAGACTTATTTTTTATTTGTGCCGACGTTTCGACCTACTTTTTAGGTCATCTTGAGGGCTAATAGGAGAGGCGGCTGGGTGAAATTTGTATAAAAAATAATATTTTTTAATTTAATATTCTAGTAAGATAAAATCTAGTATTTTTAAGTAAGTTCGATACGAAGCTTAAAGAGAATATATGAATGTCGCTAGTGCGCCTACGTACCTTTATTATCTATGTAAAATAAATATATTAGAGATTTAAACAAATATTTCTTGACTACTTTGGGAAAAGACAAAACTATTTAATCGGCTGTTCCATTTACTGTACATATAACTTGCAAGCCAATTGCCACTGTACAACAAAAAAATAAAAATAATGAATTTGGAACAAGTCAGGTAAAATCTCATCTAAGAGGTAAGGTATAGATAAATGTAACTTAATTTATTTTTAGTTATGGATAATACACAGTACCCATGCATTTTTTTTATTAATGATATGGACTTTATTATTATTTTGAAACATTTCTTTATTAATTTGATTGGAACCTCTAATATTTATGTCTAGGAGATTCTTATATCATTGATTTACTCCCACCACTGTAAAACTGATGTAATTTTAAACTCCTTTGATTGGTTTAAAAACTCAGGAATTTCATATTACACGGATTAAACGCCGTGTTTTACTATTCAATTATCTTTTTGATAATTTCTTTATTAATAAAGTAGATAGTAATTTGGAAAAGGTACCAGCTAATTAGAGTAAAAATAATTTATATAAGTTCATGAAGTTTACCGGAAACCTATGTTTTGTTTTTTTAATTTATAATTTTTTTCGAGTAAAAATTTTCAATTCTACATTAATGTCTCTTAATTGGTAACCGTTTCATCATCATTAGAATAGAAAACACAATATGATTCGCTTAACTAATAAATAATATGTCACTTACAAGATTACAAGGATGTAAATAAACTGTGTAGTAGGACTTTATAGATGTAATGTCTATTATTACCGACCAGCTGTGAAATAGTCAAAGGGCAAATTTACTGATTCTAAAACACTTTAACAGCATCAATTACTGCCACTTAATGACGTGTCTTTGTGGTCAAGATTTTAATAAAAGCAACTGTTGGAGAAACAAATTGAGGAGAAACAAATTAGACGGAATAATTAATTATGGGTCTGATTATTATTATTAATAGCTTTTATAACTATAAATAAAGATTTTTTTAATAATTCAATGATAATATATCAATCTCATTTCGTTTATAGATAATTTGTTTACATTAAAATACAATTATAGAAGAGAAAAAGCTCGATAGAGAAATATAATACTCGTAAAGACATGCATATATAGAAAAATTCCAAGAAAAAGTCTCAAATCTCTAAAATGAAAACAGGAAATAAAAATACCGATTGGTTTTTATTTTAGATAATTAAAAGGTTTTGTTATACATGTCACAAAACCGAATATCTCTCCCCAAAAAACGTTATTTTTTTTTAGTTAATTTCGAAATAAAAAATTTATTTTCTTTATGATTTTATCTTTCAGGAACGCACTAAATTCATCTAAAGGTGAATGCTTTAGTAGAAGATTTTCGCAATTTTTTATAAATATCGTCATAATCATTTTGAACTTACAATCTATTGAAAAATGTATTTTCAGCTATTTCAAATGGGCTTTTATGCATGCTCCCAAAAAGACTCTAATTTCCCACACTGGTTAAGCCGATACTCAATAAAATAAGAATGCTACAAAAATTTACCTTTTTTTAAGTTTTCACTAGTTAGTCAAGAAATGATTTATGCGCCCGAAACTTCAGACCCGGAACCAGACTAAAATCATGGAAATAAGTAACGCATTAGACGGAATTGCTTGACTAGATCAGTGAAAATTTTGAAAAAGTCTTTCTTTGATACTTTAGAGTTATCCGCTTTTGATTCAGAACGCCTCAATTATTAAATGGACACATAGTGACAATTTGCCAAAGTTTGTATTGATTTATTTTTTTATCTAGGAGTTTTAAATGGCAAGGGGAAAACACACATCGAAATTTCGACCCGGTCATAATGTAAATAGATATTAGAGATGAGTTAAAAAAACAGATTATTCTTCTTACTCACTAGCATTACTTAAAATGGCCGTTAAAAATTAAAATAAAGTGAAATACTACAGAGGAAAGCGAAAGGATGAGTGAACCATTGAGAAGAATTTATTGCAGGCAAGGACTGTAATTTGGAGGCTAAATAGCGGCCCTGACAATTAACTAACCAGCGATTGGCCCTACCTGTTAATTGCTCTCCTAACTCCCGCAATAAATTATGTCGTTAGCGTTTTATCATAAAGGCCGATCGTGATGACTATTTCAAGACTGGATAAAACCTTTATACTTTTAAATCGAGTCGCAAATTAATTATGGAACGATTTAATAAGCATTGAGATAGTTATATTGCAAATTTTAATTGATGTAATAAATCATACAGAAGCTTAATAACATCATGTTTTTCAGCAATATAAACAATCAATAATATTGTTCAATTATCAAAAATAGTCACTTAGTTAATTAATCAATATTTTCTACTGTAATGTCCATTAATATTTAAAAAAAAAGAAAGTTTTTTCTTTAGTTTCACCCATCTTTGGGAAACTCTGGATCAATCATTAATGCTCAATCCGTGACTTTCTCTTTGCCCAGTATCGCTTCATCCTCTCTGATCTTCTATTACTTTCTTCATTCGAGATTTAGATAGCATAGAGATTTAGATTACGCAACTGTGCCCTCAATGATTGATTCTTAGAATCTACTAAAAGAATGGTGGAGTGAAGGCTTTCAAACTCTTACTCGTGATATAATAAAATATTCTATTAAAGTATTATCAAAATACTTCAAGTCAGTAATTAATTACTATTTTTAAAAAATAAGAAGTCAAGGTAAGAGAGTGCAACTTTTCATTCTGCACTGTCCTAAAGTACTATTGATTTCAGAATAGCTTACATGGGCTAACTCTGTCATTTAAGAAATCGCCCTATAACATCTAACTAATAATCCGCAAGGTTATCTGAAGGATTCCCTTGCCCAATTGCAAACTGGAAAACAGGAGAATGCATCGCAAGACTAACGGGCCATATTACAAAACGTCTCCTACATGTATACGCGCACACATACACACACAAATGCACGCTTTCATATAAACAAAATTAAAATCGGTACTTAGTACTATGATAAAACGGTTTTCATCCGCCGTAGAGACAAGATTGGCTGAAAATAATTGCTTCCTTTAGTTCAAAGCTGCCACTTAGCGAGAGAGTCGATGAAAAAAGAAAACGAAGCGACACGAAAACTCATTTACCTTCGCTCGGAGAAGAGCTGAAGCAAATTAAGTTCTTCCAAGCCCATTAAATTTTCAATTTGAAACGAAATTGGTAAGGTATTTCTAGTCAGAAGGGGGTCAACTCCCTTCCTTATAGGTTGATGGAGAGAGATAGGATAGATCTCCGAATATAGCGTTAGAGTAATTAATCTTTAATGTTACACTGCATTTGGAGACCTAAAGGGGCTCAGTTTGTAGAGCGCTAAGTAGCCATGTCGAAGATTTTGGGACGCGGTGAATAGTTTATTTAATTTGTAATAGCCATAGATGGACACTATGGGACCAAAAGATCCTCTTGGAGACTCAGCATCTTTAAAGAGGACACCCTTAATAGGGGGAAAATCCTGGTGGTTGAGCTTGATCTCGGACAAATCACCTCCCTGCACAACCGTTTACCTAGAAACAGTACAGTTTCTACCATTTATTGAACCCAAGACCCATGTGTTGTAAAGGTACAGGTAATGATTAAGATTAAGATGTTATCATACAAAATAATTATTAAAATCTAATTATATACGTAAGCATATGAAATATTTATGGATATATTTAATTTTCTCATAATTTACGAACTTTGGTTGGAACAGAAAGTAAGTAGCATCTTATCTGTTCTACCCTGATTTGTCTTAATCCACATGATGATGTAAGTAAAAAAAATTGGTTTTAAAAAAGTATGATGGCATTGAACTCATTACTGTATATTTTCTTACTGCGATACCATCATAAAAAAAAAAGTACCTCTACGACCCATGAAGAGTCTTGGGTTCAATACGTGGAAGAGACTATAATGTTTTGGGACAACGATTGAGCAAGAAGTGATTTGTTCGACCAGAACCGCCAGTTTCCTACTATTATGGGTACTCATTATAGAGGTTGGGTGAGCCCCATATGTGACTCCAGACCTCAAAGGATCCATCTCAGGCTGTTAACAGATTTAAAAGAACCATCTACAACTGCCGGATTTGAACCCGGAAGCTACGACTCGGCATTTGGTAGTGTACCACTGAGCCATCCTATCATTTAAAACATCCAATAATCTCACACAGTTTTAGAAAATTTGTTTATTCATAGCTCCAAGAAAACTATCAAATCGGAACACTACGTAAGGATGCCAGGAAGAAATAAATCAGAGATAGACACTAACACAGTCAGGCACTTACAGGCTTCATTGCAGTGAGTGTTCGTTAAGCCATAAACCGAGAAAAAGGCTTTAGTTTTTTTATACAGAACTTATACAACTTCGTTTGTGTGAGTTGTATCAACCCCATAAATTGAGAATTTAAATTTTAAATGACACTCACCCAAGTTCTGTAGTGTACGCTATATTCTTTTTGAGGAGAGAAGAGATAGGATTTGATAAGAAGAGTGCGTTGTCATCTTTGATCACAAGTACATATAAGAAACGAAATATATAATAAAAAATTGGATTGCTGTATGGTATGGCATGGTGCACTGTATGTATTTGCTCCTGTGTGAGTGTATGTGTATAGAGATTTGCCAATGTCAAATAAGCCTGTTACATTGGCTAATATAAACTTAATATAAGAACTTATAAATACAACGATTAAAATATAGATTTACTTCATAATAAAAATTTAAAGAAATTTATTTATGAAAGATTTATTTTGAAATAGGTTATTGTTTGCAGCAGTAATTGTTTCAGAATGCAGACTTCTGTTCATAAGGTCTTTTTTATTTTTTAGTTTCACCCAACTTTGGGGTACCCCGGATCAATCATGTTTGTTCCTCGACTTTCACTTTGGCCAGCATCTCTTCATCCTCTCTGGCCTCCTACTTCGCTTTATTCTCGCCTCAAGCTCTTGTCATGTGTTTTGACATGACTCAACCTCTTGGCAGTTTGATCCCTATGCATATCCTACGTAACCCCGAGTTCTCTCTTGACCCTCTCTGCTTCCTAAAACTATCCTTTTTGTTAGCCATTATTCACTGAATATGTCCATAGAAATTAACTCTCCTTTTCCACAATGTACCGGGGGTTCTTTCTGTTTTGTTCTGTAACGGATCTTATTTCGCGTGTGGAGATATGAGATATTTTTTTATTACGAGAAAATTCTTTAAATTTTCAGAATTTTCGCAATGATAATAGAAAATATAATACATTATTAAATTGAAATAATAATTTTTTTTTTAAGAACAAAACTTTCTAATTTATCAAGAAAATGTTTTGAGGTTTTCTTTCATCAAGGGCTTCCTACAGGCAACAGCAGGTTTGTTTACGAACTTAAGTGTCAAAGTAATGACGTTTCATTTTGAGATACGACCATTTATTCAAGATTCAAGATCCTGATTACTTATTCATTGCCAAGGACACGCGCAAGGACGAATGCTTTTTTCACGACTGATTAAGCCCAGAGCTAAGTACCCCGACGAAAGTCGGATAAAAGGAAACGACCCTCGGTACAATGGAGAGAGATAAGGATGAGGATTGGAGGATTGGATACCCCATTTTCTTCGGTTTATTATTTACTTAGAGGCGTTAAAAGAAGAATCAGGACACGACGACACTTTTTTACTACCCCTTTTAATGGTCGTAGTGATATCTGGCAGCAACAATATCAAAACCCCAGGGCCAATAAAACAAAGCCACTTTTTATCGTCCTTATATTTCCGAGGCTGTATAAGTCAGATAAATTTATTTATGGAAACGTCTACAAGACAGAGGGGAAGAGAGATAGAGAGAGCACCTCTTCTGGGGGAAATATATATATAAATATATGCCCATAAGTCAGGGGTTGGTTTTATTGCAGGACACTTGGAAGGGGTGGTTTCAGGATATGAAATTCCCTCCTTGGTCATAAAAGAGACTCCGCCAAGTCGGAATCGCAGGCGTTTTTGATTTATTCAGTTTCCTAGGACCGCAATTTCCATATTGCCTCTTCAGGATCAGCCGACTGGAAGAACACTAAATTCCAGAGGATGCGCAGGGACGTTATAAGTTATCAATAATATTTAACAATTTCACATAATTTCAAATTATGCAAGTGTAATGGGAAAAAAAATTATCCTGGCATATCAAGTAAGATTGTAATTAACATTGTAAGATTAACATTGTAATTAACTTTGTTTATATATTTAATAAAATTTACAACTTACTTTACATTATAATAACACATCAAATAAATAGATTTAATGACATGAGATTAAGGCAAGTGTAGAAACTACGCATAGGTAATACTTGAATTTTTAAATTGTAACCTAAATTTATCCCCTATATTTATTTTTCACAATCGTTTATTTGACATTTTTTCTAATAATAATCGAAAAATGTATTTCTCCTTATAATGAAATATAATAATTTTGAATTTACGAGACAATTACGACCGTATACATTTAATTAGATACATTTTAATGAAACTCAATCACTACAACTTTTTTTGTGAACCCACTAACTAACTTTAAGATTTAGAACAACAAAAGCTATTTTTTGTAAAATAAATATCCTTTCAGTACATCAATATACATACAATACTAAATATATTATTTTTTATAATTATTGGTCATTTTTTATGAGTTATAAATATTTTTATTTTTTAAAGAGAAAAGATAGGCCCTCGACCGGGATTTGAACCCGGAACCTTTGTCTCACCGTGACATCGCTCTGCCAATTGAGCTATCCAAGGCACTTCTCGGTCGAGGACAAAGCTTCTCTCTTTTAGATCCTAAAGCCCCAGTGTGCTCCCGCCATTTTTGCGATGAATACACTAGAACGAAGTTCTTTGAACATTAATTTTAATTTAGGATCTTATTGACTTTCGTCATATTATTATTTATAATTTTTTATAATTATTGGTCATTTTTTATGAGTTATAAATATTTTTATTTTTTAAAGAGAAAAGATAGGCCCTCGACCGGGATTTGAACCCGGAACCATTGTCTCACCGTGACATCGCTCTGCCAATTGAGCTATCCAAGGCACTTCTCGGTCGAGGACAAAGCTTCTCTCTTTTAGATCCTAAAGCCCCAGTGTGCTCCCGCCATTTTTGCGATGAATACACTAGAACGAAGTTCTTTGAACATTAATTTTAATTTAGGATCTTATTGACTTTCGTCATATTATTATTTATAATTTTTTATAATTATTGGTCATTTTTTATGAGTTATAAATATTTTTATTTTTTAAAGAGAAAAGATAGGCCCTCGACCGGGATTTGAACCCGGAACCTTTGTCTCACCGTGACATCGCTCTGCCAATTGAGCTATCCAAGGCACTTCTCGGTCGAGGACAAAGCTTCTCTCTTTTAGATCCTAAAGCCCCAGTGTGCTCCCGCCATTTTTGCGATGAATACACTAGAACGAAGTTCTTTGAACATTAATTTTAATTTAGGATCTTATTGACTTTCGTCATATTATTATTTATAATTTTTTATAATTATTGGTCATTTTTTATGAGTTATAAATATTTTTATTTTTTAAAGAGAAAAGATAGGCCCTCGACCGGGATTTGAACCCGGAACCTTTGTCTCACCGTGACATCGCTCTGCCAATTGAGCTATCCAAGGCACTTCTCGGTCGAGGACAAAGCTTCTCTCTTTTAGATCCTAAAGCCCCAGTGTGCTCCCGCCATTTTTGCGATGAATACACTAGAACGAAGTTCTTTGAAAATTAATTTTAATTTAGGATCTTATTGACTTTCTTCATATTATTATTTATAATTTTTTATAATTATTGGTCATTTTTTATGAGTTATAAATATTTTTATTTTTTAAAGATTTAAAGATTTTTAAAGATTTTTTAAAGATTTTAGTGTATTCATCGCAAAAATAGCGGGAGCACACTGGGGCTTTAGGATCTAAAAGAGAGAAGCTTTGTCCTCGACCGAGAAGTGCCTCGGATAGCTCAATTGGCAGAGCGATGTCACGGTGAGACAAAGGTTCCGGGTTCAAACCCGGTCGAGGGCCTATCTTTTCTCTTTAAAAAATAAAAATATTTATAACTCATAAAAAATGACCAATAATTATAAAAAATTATAAATAATAATATGACGAAAGTCAATAAGATCCTAAATTAAAATTAATGTTCAAAGAACTTCGTTCTAGTGTATTCATCGCAAAAATGGCGGGAGCACACTGGGGCTTTAGGATCTAAAAGAGAGAAGCTTTGTCCTCGACCGAGAAGTGCCTTGGATAGCTCAATTGGCAGAGCGATGTCACGTTGAGACAAAGGTTCCGGGTTCAAATCCCGGTCGAGGGCCTATCTTTTCTCTTTAAAAAATAAAAATATTTATAACTCATAAAAAATGACCAATAATTATAAAAAAATATAAATAATAATATGACGAAAGTCAATAAGATCCTAAATTAAAATTAATGTTCAAAGAACTTCGTTCTAGTGTATTCATCGCAAAAATGGCGGGAGCACACTGGGGCTTTAGGATCTAAAAGAGAGATGCTTTGTCCTCGACCGAGAAGTGCCTTGGATAGCTCAATTGGCAGAGCGATGTCACGGTGAGACAAAGGTTCCGGGTTCAAATCCCGGTTGAGGGCTTATCTTTTCTCTTTAAAAAACTAAATATATTATATTATTTAATAATATTCTTAATTTGTTGGTCCAAGGCAATATTATTTTTAAAACAATTTTTAGGATTTTTCTGGAATAAAAACGAAAATACTAAAGTAAACTACACAAATGACGTCATAAATAAGCGGCCTTAAATTATGATATTTGATATGGATAATCTCAAGCCTGGGGAGGGCCATAGGCTACGTTTTATCAACACACCACTGGCGAAGTTTATATAAAACTGTAATCTGATTGACTAACACAACCAGCGGTCAACGCACAGCAGGAATCACTGTACTTGGCATCTTTAAATTCGCAGAGAGGTTCTTTGTAAAGCCTAAATGAGCTCTAATAAAGGAATTCGGACAATTCCACCCCCAAGGGTTCCTCCCTTAATATAATAGGGGTTCAAAGATTGTATGGAATCCGTTAGACTTGAAGTTAGACATCTGAAATTTCGGATGTACGAGTATAGTTAAAAAAAATATATATATTTATTTAAAATTATCTGTAACGAAACTATATGTGGCATATCAAATTCCACGCGAGGGAAGCCGTGAGGAAAAGCTAGTTAATAATATGAATAAACATTCTTCTGTTTGTTTATTTATATATTTTATATGACTAAACAAACAAAATTAGAATAATACTACAGAAATTAAGAAAGTCAGCATTACAGACCTGCATCGGCAATCCTCAAACACAAACTAAAAGTAAATATACAGCAGTACCAGATGGCAGCCACTGTAAACAGGATGAATGTTGAGCAAAAAGTGATCTTTACCTGACTTGAGTTGAGTGTAACTTGAGTTGATTGTGTCTCTAAGTGACGTCAAAGGAATGCAGTATCATTAAATGGAACAAAAACCATACCTCATCAATAATATATATTTAAAAATAAATATGGAAACCATAAGTAATAATAATTGATGGATTATAATGAAATCCATCGAGATAGCTGTTAGGATGGAAATCTAATTAAATTGTATAAGTGTGTGCTTATCAATAAATGATGATACAATATTTTTTGTATATAGATTCCCACTTTGTTATAGATAAATAAATATATAAAATATTAATAAAGGATGAAGGATAAAACTATAAGGAAGAGGAGAGAAAAAGTGGAATGGATAGTAATAGACTATACATGAACAACTTGAAGTATTTTCTGTATAGTTTGGCTAACAACACCAACAACTAAATCTAAATAAAATAATTTTGTTAAGCTATTATTACTTACCTTACAGTGCAAAAGAGAAAACATGTGTTAGGCCAGCGGCCAGGTACCAAAAAAGGGCTTTACCGAAAAACTTAAAGAGAGCTGCATTTTTTATATGTTGAAAGGGCATGTCTGAGCAGTGTAAGTCCAAGTTTTCAACCGAAAAAAGAGATGGAAAAACCTTCGGTGGCCGAAAAACCTGGAAAGTGTCGGAGTTATTTTAGTGTTTTCATTGTAACTACTAATCGGTTCGTTTTTGAAAAAAATAAATGGGTAACTATTTTTAAAGTAGATTAAATTTGTTACAATTTGAACCCAACTGCAGGACTTTAGGTCTAGTAGATTCTGATTTACACTCCTTTGAAAACAGGTAATTTTTTCCAAAAAGTCCAAAATTTAAATTTTGGCCGACTTTCGTGATGAACACCGGTAGATGGAGTGATCCTACGATGAAAGTCAAGGTAGTAAATGTAATTAGCTTTAATTTAAGGACAGTTCAAGGTCTGTAGGTATTATAATTCTTTGTTTATAAAAAAATAGGAAAAATCGTGGAAAGTGAATGTTTTAAGAAAATTACATTGTACGCCCGAATCGATCTAAAACAGCTTCTTTATTGTAAAGTATAAATATTTACTTGTAAATTACGTATACAAAAAATAATGGTTTTAGTAATTAGCTTTAATTTAAGGACAGATCAAGGCCTGTAGGTATTATAATTCTCTTGTTATTAAAACAAAGGAATAGGTATCGGGGAAAGTGGGTGTTTTAAGAAAATGACATTGTACGCCACGGATCGATCTAAAACAGCTTGTTTATTGTAAAGTATAAATATCTACTTGTAAATTACGTATACAAAAAATAATGGTTTTAGTAATTAGCTTTAATTTAAGGACAGATCAAGGCCTGTAGGTATTATAATTCTCTTGTTATTGAAACAAAGGAATAGGTATCGGGGAAAGTGGGTGTTTTAAGAAAATGACATTGTACGCCACGGATCGATCTAAAACAGCTTGTTTATTGTAAAGTATAAATATCTACTTGTAAATTACATATTCAAAAAATAGATAGTACTAGTAGGTTCTACTTTGTAGGGGGGGAGCCACCCAGTCTCCCCGAGGTTTTTCGGCACCAAAAGATTTTCCATCAGTTTTTTCGGTTGAAAACTTGGATTTACACTACTCAGACATACCCTTAGAACATGTAAAAAATGCAACTCTCTTCAATTTTTTGCGACCCTCAAATACCTGGCCGCTGATCTATATTTGGACTATTTTGAAAAAATGGCCAAGGGGCGTAACGCAGAATATATTAAACCTACAGGCCTCAGTCTGTGCTTAAATTAAAGATAATTAAATTGACTATAGCTTCATTCCATATGACTTTCACCTTAGGATCACTCCTTCGGCCTGTGTTCCTCACGAAAGTCGGCCAAAACCTAAAATTTGTACTTTTTGGAATAAATGAAGAATATTCAAAGGGACGTAACTCAAATTCGATAAGAGTAACTGCGGTTGGATTCAAATTGTAGCCAATTTAATCTACATTAAAAATAGTAATCCATGTTTTTTATCTAAAACGCACCGATTATCTGTATTGAAATAAAAGTCATTAAATCGAAAAATTGAAATAAGTTATTGTTTTTAATCCATTCATTGTGTATTTCTTCTGATTTTGACCGTGTCGTCAAATACGCGACCTTTCGCAGGCCATTCTGCTACTTTCCTCAGGTATGCCAACAGTATGGCCAGCTAAACGTTGGCAAAGAATTTGACGACACCGTCAAAACCAGAAGAAATGCGTGATGAATGAATTAAAAATAATGGTCGTGACAATTTAAGAGAGTATTAAATATATAGCTTGTTTAATTTTTTAAATCGTTGCGTTCCATTATTCCCAGTTAAATTTAAAAACTGGACTCTATTTTGGGTAGCAGTTTAAAGAAGTCAGGAACAGTGGCTTTGTGATTTACAATTTTTTAAAAATATTTATACTTTACCTCAGCGAGAACAATGGACTAAACAAAAATTAGTCCTCGATCTCCTTCTTGAAGCCCTTCCCCGGGAGTTCACTGAACTGGGACCATCTTACCCTTGAATAATTTACAGACCCCAGCCGATGTTTAAGGAAACGATTTACCCAACAGAGGAGGAAGAGTAAGGAGAAAGTTCGTGACGAATCACTCTTAGCATGACAAAGGGATTGGTCCGGGTTTTGCAGCAAAAACTGGAGGCTTCAGCCTTCTCATGCAGTACAGTCAGTCTGCTGGGCGTTGCCGGAGGTAGGTAGAGGATAGTTTTTAATCAACCAGGTATGTTTCAATATTAATTGATTAAAGTATTGAGTTATAAAAACATATAATAGTAACTGATAAGTCATTTATTTGCTTCGATATGTTAAAATCCCAGGATAGATTAACAGGATATACCATTTATTACTTACAGTATGTTGCATCTTATACTTATTATTCAAATAATGACTATCCTTTTTGGATGTTTGTAGTATGATTTCGTTATTGACATGGTGCGCCCGTGAAACTGAGCATACGCCGATATCATATCTCAAATGCTTGTAGAAGTTTATGTATGGCTGATTATATAACAGATAAGCTATTATTTTTAAAATTAGTATAAGACTAATTTTCATGCATCCAGATATTTCAGTGTTTGCATTTGTATCAGTTTAAAAATATGGTCAAGCGTTATGTTTTTAATAATTAGCACTTAGCAAAGAGTTGTGCTTTTAAACAACTTTTTAAAGCTATAAACTATTTAAATTCCATTATAAAATAATAATAATAAAATTTATTTAAAGGAATAACCGATTTTATTTAGATCCAAATGGACTTATACCACTTTCAAAAATAACAGCTCATATGTTGTAGGGTATAATAGTTGTAGGGTATATTCTTGTTATACGATTCATAATGTATATTCTTGTTATACAATTCATAATGTATATTCTTGTTATACAATTCATAAGTGTTCCTTCATCAATAAAGCTAGTTTATACTTAAAATTTTTTATTTTTTTTTATTTGATTATTTTATTGAGTTGTACAACTGTATTACATACATCTAGTACAATTGCTGTGAGAGTAAATAATACATGATAGGACATGTAGAGATACTACCCACTGGCAGCACTCTATTAAAGTTATATAATAGAAGGTCCCGAGGCCATCTTCTCTTCAGACGCCTAGGAGGATTGTCCGGGATGGAATTGGATGCAAGGGTGGTCTGGAATTATGTGGTTACTATCTAGGATGGGATAAATACGTTTTAGAATGAGTTTTTCGAGGATCTTGCCCATTATGGGTAAAAGGGAGATAGGACGATAAGAGGATGGGAGTTCTGGAGGCTTTTTGGATTTTGGGATCATTTTTACTATAGATAGTTTCCATGTATCAGGAAAATAGGTAGTACGGATTACAGAATTATATATGTATGTCAGGAATAGGATAGCTTTTCGAGAAAGGGATTTTAGGATGTGAGCTGTAATAAGGTCATGTCCAGGAGCTTTACGGGAAGGTAAACTATGAATAATATTGGATATTTCTGTCGGATGAAAAGCCTTAGGTGGGAGAGACATTTGGAGTGGGATATCCAGTTCTGCTTCAATACGCTCAATGTGAATAGGGTTGAGGATATCAGGGTGTGGATTAAAGGTTTTGAAGAGGTGTTGGGCGTATATGTGAGATTTTTCTTCATCAGATCTGGACCAAGTTTGATTTTCAGTAAGGAGAGGATGATTAAAATCTTTGAATTTAAGGATCTTTTTGGCGGTCGTCCATAGTGATTTGTTAGTAGTCGTAAGATTTTCAGTCACACTAAGTAAATTTTGGATTTTGAAGTTTCTAATCTCCGTTTTCAGTTTGTTAGTCAGTTGGGTGTAATACGTTTTATCTGATGGATAACGAGTCCTATGCCACTTAGATCTTGCTCTGCGTTTTTCGCTTAGCAAGATGCGAAGGTGCTGTGGCAGGTTAGTCTGTTGTGTGATATTATTTCTGTTTATGGTAGTGTTATCTCTTATACTTTGTGTTATTGTTGCTGTAAGTATTTCTATTGCGCTGTCAATGTCTTGTTTAGTTTTGAGTGGAATCCGTAAGTCTAGTTTGCTTTCCAAATCGTTATTAAATTGCTCCCAGTTAATTCGTCCTGTAATCAATGAAGGAGAGGAGGGTTTAGGAATGAAGGTTGAGTGTAATGAGAGCAGAACTGGACTGTGGTCTGAGGAGAGGTCATCCAGGGATTTGATTAATACATGGGAAGGAGAAATCTGGGATGTGACAAATATATCCAGGATATCAGGGCGTTTTTTCAGGGAAGTTGGCCAATAGGTAGGATTCGAGGGAGAGAGAATTGAATAACTACGAGAAGTGGAGACATGAGACAGGATGTTGCCACGAGGGTTGGATGTTCGGCAACCCCATCGTTGGTGTTTAACGTTGTAGTGTGCTCCAGCAATAAAGCGTGATCCGAGGGATTGGAACAAGGATTCTAGTTGGTTATAGGATAGAGAATTGCCAGGAGGACAGTATACAGCTGATAATGTAAGATGGAGGGGACGAGTTGATATTATGATAGAGGTTGCTTGGATAACCTCATTTGGAGTAGAGGGAATAAGGGAATGTGGAATGGATTTATGGATAAGGATGCAAGAACCGGCGTGGGAAGTGTTGTCTGGGTGGTCAGATCTATAAGTGATATAGTCGCTTATGTAAAAATATGAACGTTTAGTGAAATGAGTTTCAGTAAGTAGGGCAATGTCAATCTGATTGTCATGTAGAAATATGTCAAGTTCGTCTCGGCGGTTGTTTAGTCCGTTCGCATTCCATAAGAGGACAGCTAGGGGCTTCACATTCATCGCGGGAAGTTGAATGGAATTTCTGTGAGGAATCTAGTGAGGAGGGTTATCAGCGGTTTGATAGTTTGTTGTAGGTCTATCAGGAAGGAAGATAGGACGGAATACATGTCGGAGGGATTATGTTCTTGGAGCGGATATGGATAAGGAGGTTGAGATGGAAAGTCAGTAGGGGTGTTGGCAGGATGCTGAGCCCGACACTGGGGACGAGGAGGTAGATCAACTTTCGTTGGTCGATGTAATGAGGGGTTTACCATGAGAGAAGGCTGTGATGGATCTGGAAGTGGTTGTTCTGGCGGAAGTTTAACACGGAGAGGTAAGTGGTGAGGAGGAATGGGATGTCGTGGAGGTTGGGACTGTGCCTTGGGAATCTGTGGCTTGGATTGAGAGGTTTGGGGTTTAGATTGAATTTTCTGAGGCATCTGACGTCGCGGCTGCTGTAGTGTCTTGGTGTAGGCTTGAGAGGGCGGCTTTATGTCTTCCTGTAAATCGGCGATCATTGAGGTAGTGGGGTGCTGATGGCTGGTATATGTATGAGGCAGTTCTGGGAAATGCGATAAATTTCCAGGATCAGGAACAACATTTGTCTTCTGTTCTGTTTTTTTTTGTGTAGTATTATGCGATCTCTGCCGATAGAGGTTTTTATAAACGATGCAACCCCTGTAGCTAGCAGGATGGTCTTCACCACAGAGTGCACATTTTGCAGACTCCTCTTTAGGTTTCGGACATACCTCAGATGAGTGTGGGCCGGCACATTTGACGCATCTGCTCTGGTGATGGCAGTAAGCCTTTGTGTGCCCTAGGTTTTGACATTTTGTGCATTGCACTATTAATGGTTTTTGTCTGGGCTGTTCAAATCTTACTATTGAATACACTAACCTTGAGATCTGAAATACCTCAGCATTATTTCGAGCTGGTTCCAAGTCAACAAAAAATAGTGGTAGTGGGTATTTTTCCGTTGGGTGTAGAACAGAAGATATGTTTCTAACGCTATGGCCTATTTCTTCGAGACCTTTTTTGATGGCAGCTGTGGGGATGCTTGAGTGAAGACCTCTTAAGACCACACGGTATGCTTTATCTTCTCGTAGTTGATAGCAATGGAAATCGTAATTATTAGCAGTAAGATGATTAATAAGTTTTTTATAGTTGTCTTTGCTATTTGTATTTATTTTTAGATCGTTAATACGTGAGTAACACCTGAAGTTTGGTTGCCCAATTAGATTGGCGATTTCATCATACTTAAAATTAAAATTAAATGTATTCTCTACTTCAATATTTAGGTCAATATCATTCAACCATAATCAACAAATATAAACTACAGCAGGAATCAATCTACAGATTTATATCTGTTTTACCAACCAATATGTTTTCATAAACTATCCCTTACGTTTAAAAATAAAGTAAAAAAAAAATTTAATTGATTTTTTTCTAAAATTAAATTCTGGCATTGAAGATAATTTAAAAAAAATAGGTTTGTTTATTTGGATTATTTTTACAAATATGATAGTTTATATAGATACTAATAATAAACATACGAACTGAAGTTATGATATTTTTTTTGAGTAACATCTAACTTATGTGTTGATAAAAAAAAAACGACCAATTCCGACCAAGTTTTTCCTAAAGATTTTTACACTAATCTAAAAATAAATAATTTAGGACATAAAATAATAATTACTACGCATAATCTTATATAATTAAAAATATTAAGCGGCGAATGGTGCAGAGAAGGGGCAGATTATTTTTGGAGCAGGCTGCCTTCAAGTCTATCTACAAATGCCGGGGTGTAAATTTATCTTTGTTTACTTCTATTTTGAAGATTCACTTTGCCTTTTAAACAGAAGCTAGCCATTCATCTTTACTTCAGAGAGTGTTTTGAAGGCGTTGAGGATCCGGTATATCGTAACCGGGAATATCGAGGCATTTACTATAAATAAATTTAAAAAAATGTTAATTACTGTTAATGTGATTAAATAGAACATCATGATTAATGCAGGAATCTCCTTATTAAAAAATATAGTCAACAAATCTTTTTCAACGTCCATAACTTTATTTTAAAATATTAAGCATAATATCAGAAAAAATAATCTTTTGCTATTTTCTAGTTGATTCAAATTATTCGATACTATTTTAAAGGACAGAACGAAACTGTTTTATTACCTGATGTTTCAGTTATCTTATGAAAATAGATATAACAATAGACTGATCCGAATATCACATTATATAAATATTATTCTATGAACATGATTTGAAAAAAAAATTAAAACAGTAAATATTTCCATACCTAAGAATACGATTTCGAATAATTTGTGTAAAAGTTTAATTATATGCCTTAAAATCGAAACTATTTAACTAAAAATATGTAATTTTATGTAACATTAAATTTAAACAAATTATTCCGTATATTCTGAATCGGATAGATAATCTTTTTTAAAGGTAGAAATTCACACAAAATGAAAAATGTATTTAAAATGGAATGAGAATTACTTAATTCATAACAGATTTTCTCCTACGAGCTAGATTTTTTTATTGATTATAGACTAATATAGATAATAAATTGTAGTACTGACTTCTATAAAACCTGTACCACTACAGCCCGTGAACGGGTCTATGGTAGACACTGTACTGTTTCATGGACAACAGTTCTGCAAGGAGGTGACTTGTCCTAGGTCACGCTCAGCCGCCAGATATTTTCCTCTTATTTTGGGTACCCTATTTTTATAATATTTTACCGAGGCTGGGTGAGCCCCAGGAGGGTCCTAGATCCTATACGATCCATCTCCGGCTGCAAACAGACCAAGTCTTGCCCGCAGCGGGATTTGAACCAGGATTTAAACCAAGTGCATGGCAACTCAGTGACTACTCCGCTCGCTCACTGACTACTATACTAAGAATATTTAAGAGGCACTCTATATAAACATATCAAAGCTAAAAATTGAAAAAATATTATAATTTCCTGAGTTATAAATCCTTAGAATAAACATCCTTAGAATAAAAATCCTTAGAATAAATTCTTAGTAATATAAAAGAGTAATATACATTCATAAAATACTTGTTAAGAGAAAAAATGCAAAATTTCAAACAGAAAGCCTTAATCATCTACATAATAAAAATGAATCGCCAAATGCCTTGCTAACCGCAAAACTCGAGAACGGCTAGACCAATTTCTTTTTTTCATATTTTTGCTAAGGCGCAATGAAAGTTTTATGGAGAGAAAACCCGTAAAAATAACGAGGAAAATCTTCGGTGGTCGAAAAACCTTGAAATTTTCGGATTTATTTCAGTTTTTGGCCTGTATCTCCTAATCGGTGCCTTTTTGAAAAAAAAATTGTAAAACGTTTAAAGTAGATTTTCTACAATTTGAGCCCAGCTGCAGCTCTGTAAGTCTAGCAAAGAAGGTTCTTATGGAGAGGAAAAACGTAAAAATTACGAGGAAAATAATTAAAAACACTTTTCTTGATCCCTTAAAAAAAATAACAGTTCATGATACAATATCCCCCCCCCCCTTCATTGTTTAAAACTACACTGTATCTTATGGCATCTGGTAATCATAAAATTGTAATCCGAGCTGATAAAACTACTGTAGGAAAACATGCGAGTTTCATTGCACCAACAATCGATGAAGTTGCCATTCAAATGGTTGGAGAAAATTTGGAAGCCCTTTGTTTTAGGATAACAGGGCGGAACTACCTCTGCCGGAACAGATTGTTTTAAATAAAAACTGGATACAGTTACGAAATTATCTGCCAATATTTAGTCAGGCATCTTCAGGATAGAAAGAGAATAATAGCAAGAAAAATGTATAAAGAAAATACAATTTTCTCTTTTACTTTAAAATTCCTTTTCACATGCTTTCTGCATTTCTGTTATTATATTTTATTTTATTTTTCCTTTGTGTTTTTTGGAACACATATGTGTTAAGTGGCGAAAACTAGATTTTCCAGGAGTCAACTTTGATAATAATTTAACACAAGAAATACAGGTCAACTTTAAGCACATAATATATGGACGGCCTCGATGCAGAAAAAAACAAGTCAAAAACTCAACTTTTCAGGAAATAATAAAAAAAACGTTTCTACAATTTCCTTTGAAAAATAAATTGCAGGTATTCACATAAAATGTTATTATACAAGTAGTGATTGTTGAACTAATTAAAGTTACGTAATTTAATCGAAAATTGAATCATATTTGTTGACTTGTTTTCAATAAAAAAAAAATCAAAATATTGTCTTGTTTCTTTCTGCACCGAGGAAGTCCATATTATTTTTGTAACCTTCACAGCTTCTCTAGTAATTGTATGTCAGCATATGATCTATGACTTCCTGATCACAACTTTACAATATTATTCATATTACAAAACCCATTTTTGAAAAATGTGGAACTAACACATTTGTGAACTAAGGCATATATATTGTGGTTATTTAATTTTTTTTTTTAATCAGCTGTTTTTATTAAACATTTTCCAGGTATTGATCTATAACCTTCCTTACGATTCTGTAGGAGCTTGGTGGTAATTGGCCATGGTTTTCTCTGGTTGGTGTCTTGTAGTATTTGGAGGTTGATATGTGCTTTGTTTATTCATTTCCTTGGTTATAATTCTTTTTCGGGATATAAACAGTATTTTATGACAAATATTGCCTATTTCATAGTAGCCATGCTTTTTTTTTATTTTTTTTATCACCTCTTTCTATTAAATCTTTTCCAGGTGTAATCCTGAAACCTTCCTTATTACTAAATAGTTGCATTTGGGCTATAGTGGTTGGGTGCTTTCTCTGGTTGGTCTCGTGCTGCATTTTGAGGTTGGTGAGTAGTTTATTTATTTATTTCCTTTGTTTATAATTCCCTTTATGTCTTGAAGATACAAGAATAGGCAAAATATTGACCGGTATTTTCATATTCTTTTATTACATTAGAGACTTAAAGCTTTTTGTTTATAATTTTCCATTCATGGCTTAATAATTTGTTATAGAATTTTTACCGGAATTGATAGAGGCAACAAGTAGTCTAATGATTAGCATAACGACCTACTGAGCCAATGATGGCGGGTTTATAACTTGGCAGTTGACACTAGGATTTTTTAAAAGGAGTAAAAAGTCCTTGGTCATGCCATCCTTCAGAGGGGACGGTAAGTGGAGGTCCCGAGCCTGTATGATGTCATGTACTCGTTAAAAATCATCCTAATTAAACATGGATAGGCAAACGTTAGGACTCCCACTGAAGCATCGTCCGATTAGCCTTAGCAGCATTAAGTGACATTAAATAAACAAACAAACAACCGGAATTTATTTAGAAACAATCGATCTTTTGGCTTATGGTAAATATAGTATACACAGTGGGCGTAGATTCAGTTTATGCCCCACATGGTGCAATACTGGAGTCGACTCGGACACATAGACAGTATTTCACTCCCTCCCCTGACAAATATTGGCTACATTAGACTGACCATGCCGGCCGATGAGATCTCCGGCAATAAAACGAGGCAAACAAACGCCGATTAAAGTGGCAGAACATAAACCAAATCGGCAGTAAACCCTGAGCGGGCGCGTCAACAAGATGGTGTCCTCCGCGCACGCTGCGTCATTCCGTTCTTTAGTGTCACTTATACGCCTCGTTTGTCCTTTTCTCTCCTCTCTCACTCATCTTTTAGGGCTTTTAATCAGGAGGCGATTCAATTAAGTTTTGGATCTGTAATATATTGAAATAGTCCATATTAGTTTTGGTAATACTTAATACAATCGCTTTTCGCATGCAACGAATCAATGAATCATCAAGCTCTTAAGAATATAAATTATGTATAGTATAAGTTACTCATGCATGAATGAATCAACCTTTTGATATGAATAAGCCTCCCTATCCACCCCATTCTGTATAATGAGAAGGAAGATAGTTTAACCCGTAGAGCGTTGAAGATTCTGGCTGTGACAGATAAATTACTTAATTTGCCAAACCCCTTGGGTGAACACTGTGGGGTCTATAGGCTCTCCTAGGATTCACCCAGCAAGTAAAGTTTATCCTTCAATTAGGGTAAAACCTGGCGGTTTAGCAAGATATCGAACAAATCCCCTCATTTCCATGCATAGTTGAATTAGTAACAGTACAGTCTCTACTATGTGCTGCACCTATGTGTTGGGCTATAATGGTACTGTTTTTTAAAATTTTGTTTAATATTTATCCGATGAGTAGATATTATATCTTTTATAAATTGGTTTATTTGTATTTTTATTCATCATGTTCTTAATTTATTTCATGATTATAACTTTCTTTGTAAAATATTCTGAACATCTGTTTTATATCATTAATCACATTTATGAAGACAATTTGAAAATATTCAATGAATAAATTTCTCGTTTAAAAGCTCAAAAGTCTTAGCTAGAGAGACAATATAGTTTTTACAATAAATAAAAAATGCAATAAAAACAAATTTTAAAAACCAATCAACTGATTTTGACTTCTTAAATATGTACATGTTTTGACTTTAAATGAAATATCTTAGGTTACTAATATTTCATTTTATTAATATAAATTTTCTTTCGTTTAATTCATATTTCTATAGATAAGATTAAAAGGGCGATAGTCTATCAAAAATAGTTAAGTGCAAGTAATAGTTTTTCATCTGAGTCCAGTCTAGAGAAATAATTTACTAAATGGAAATTTGTAAAATCCACTTTTTTGAAAAAATAAATGAGCAAATTTCTCTACTATTACTGAACTTTTTTCAATTTTGATTGCCGGTTTTAGAATCTAAGAGGAAGTGGCTCAGAGGTAAAGCGCCGAGTTGCTCTGCTGAAGAGCCTGGCTTCAACCCCCGCTGCTTGCAGTCTTTTATTTTATCTTTTTGCGTCTGAAGATGGATCCTGTTGGATCTGGGACTCTCCTGGGGCTCACCAGAAAATTTGACCGTTGAGCGTGATCTTAGACTTAAATCCCTCTGCACAACTATTGACCAAGAAAATGCACAGCCTCTACTACAAACTTAACCCCTAACCCTTCATGGGTTGGAGTGGTACAGTTTTTTTTTTCGAATCTATTGATATGAATCTGTCTACATGATATAAAACAATTTACAGAAGAATATTGCTTCGTTAGGTGAGCATTGCAAGCTATGTCCTCAGGTCTTATGAAGTTGATTCAGCTTGCTTCATTTATTGTATTTAGTATTCTTATAGTATATTAAATATAGTATAGCCGTATTGACACATTAGGGAAGAACCTGGTGGTTGACCTCCTCCACAATAGTAGTCTTAGAAACAGTACAGTTTCTAACCATGTGCAGAAATCATTAGTCAGTTTTTTTTCTTCTGCTTTATACTCTTCTGTTCATTTTAATCCAAGATCTTCATGAATAGTAGAGTTAAGGCGCAGTTGTCTCTCTCTTTTTTTAATGTTTATTATAAGAAAAAAATCGGATCTTTACTTCATATATCTACTTCCCTTCGACGAATGCATGCAAGGAAAAAACTCAGTGATTAATGACCAAGTAATTGCCTAGGCATAGGCTTTAATCGCATGATAATTGCGGAGGCTAGGATCACTTGGGCATTGGCAGCTTTATAGAGGCTTTATCCTGGAATGGTGGGTTAATTATGAATGACTAATTTACGACCAATCTTCTTGTAATTGCATCTGTGCAGGATTCGATCGCTATCTTACCTTCAGCTCATTTGCAAAAACCCTCAACCTGGAAAAAAAATTGTAGTTTCATTCCTCGTGATAGGTCCTGCTAATTGGTACATTAACCATCATAGATCTAAAGCTTCTTTTCAACTACTGAAGTCATTAACTTAATGCCCAATTACATAAAATTCACAGTCGACTGACGGATTTGTCAACTATATGCATATCCCTCCTTCAAAAGAACGACAAAACTGAAAAATTGGCATTTTTTAGTCAAGCCTTCAATAGCAATTGTATTTTTTAACTTTTTGATTCAGGAACAACATAAGTGAAATTCCATTTTCAACACGTTTGTATTTTTTAAATAAAGTCAGGTTCCTACTCATCCCTCTATTCCCAGTCTGCTGGCGTTCCTCAAGGTAGCATCCTCAGTCCTATCCTTTACACAGTATATACAGCTGACATTCCAACCCATCCTAACACCTTCATCTCCACGTATGCTGATAACACATGTGTGTTATCAGTTAATAACGACCCATATATTGCATCCCAATCCCTTCAATTAAACCTATCAAGCCTGGAAGAATGGTGTCGGAATTGGAGAATTAAAATCAATCCCAGCAAGTCCCATCAAATTACCTTTACCGTTCGTCGAAAACCCATGACTTCCTGTCCTACTGTTTCGACGTACTTTAATAGTACTCCACATATCCCTGTTGAACAGATTCCCTACCTGGGACTCAACTTAGACAAGCGTCTTACTTGGAACCCTCACACAAAGATCAAAACATCAAGTTAAGATCAAAAAAGTTTCAAGCTTTTAAAAATTTTCAATTGGTTTATAAAAGAATTTCAATACCATCATTACAATAGGAATGCTTTGCTTTACCAATACTCACATTTTTATAATTATTTTTTTACTCACATGTAACCTTCAAATATCTCTATTGAAATATTAGTAAATACCAAAAAAGGGCCTTAGGTTGCAATAAATTGAAGAGAGTTGCATTTTTGAAATGTTGTAAGGGCATGTATGAGTAGTGTAAATCCAGTTTTGCAACCGAATAAACGGATGGGAAAACTTTTGGAGGCCAAAAAACCTCGAAAGTGTCGGAGTTATTTCAGTTTTTGGCCTGTATCTCATAATCGGTGCATTTTTGATAAAAAAAATCCATGGGAAACCATTTTAAAGTAAATTTAATTAGCTTTAATTTAAGCACATAACGAGTCCTGTAGTTGTTATACTTCTCTTGTTAATTAAAAAAAAAAAAAAGGAAAACCGGGAAAAGTGGGTGTGAAAAAATTGTCTACCACTTCTAAACATCGAATTAAATTGAATCTGTGCATACTTCTCAAGGACACATGACAATGTTATAATTTAATAAGTTTGTCTCATTATTCTGGCCAAGATCTTAAGGATTAGCGATTAACGAAGTATATACCTACCTACGTAAAAATAGAAAAATAAAAATGAGGAAAGACTCCAAAAGAGATATAAAATAATTATGTAATGTAAAACTCCAAAGAAGCCTTAAGGCAATGTTTCACCAATTTAGGGATTATTTGGGTATATATATAAAAATCAAATCAATAAAGATTAAATACAGCACAGCTGAGATCAACAGTCCAACCCATCAATCGGAGACCGCAACCACACTCGCTGACGTTAAATAATGTATTCTCAGATATCCTCTAAAACCTATAACACTACCACCAATGAAGGGTTTTGGATTCATTACTTGGTAGAGAAGGTACTATTTCTAGGACAACAGTTATGTTGGGACGTTATTTGTCCGCGATCACGCTCAACAGATAGGCATGTAATATAAACTAGTACCAGTACTGTACTTTGCTCTATAGCATTTTATTCTCTAGACTTGACTTCCTACGATTTGAATAATATCCATTCCGTTCTGTAGAGAATGGTCCAGCTGGGAAAGAAGGTAGAGGGAGTTGCCATGACCAAAGGCGGCCGAAGCAATTAGGTCTTCGGCTCTGCAAGTGATTTATCTGCGAGCTGGTGGCTGGAGCAATTACCCTCTTTATTTATCGCTAGATCTTCATAATACATCCATCAGTCCTGTGTCGACCTTACATCTTCTATCTGCTAATAGAACACTCCACTCATGCCGCGTCTTGGTACGTTGAAGTATTGAAGAGTATCGCCTAACACTAAAATAACACAACAAACAAGTTTATATGCATGTTGTATGTATGTTGATTTAATTTCAGTATTAGGATTTACATATATATAGCTAATTTTTAAAAGGTTTTATTCTATAACTATTTGTGGTTAATAAAAAAAAAAATCTTTTATCTAAAATATCTTGTAAGCACATATCTATTAAAATTTTACTTTTTGCATTAGTTAATAATTGATAGTTTGTATGTTTATGTAAAAAAATGGTTTTATAGCACAAATAGTTTTTGGAGGTTAAAAAAAAATTTAGTTTTTAAAATATTAAATTACCTATATACATCATATAATGAAATAAGAGTTGTTTCTGTAAATATCAAATAACCTGGACATAATTTTTTACGCTTTTAGCATTTATATTTTTGTTGTATTTTAACGGCCAATATTCCAGCCCCTTTAGAATACTCATAAGACTATCAATATGACCCATTGTAAGATTTGACTAATTTATAATAAAAATATGACCGACTGAAATAAGGAATTAGTAACCCTACAACAACTGCTCTATTTTCTCAGTTATACTGATTTCCACAAACTTTGTCACTCAATTTATTGTTATTTTCAATTTATATTTCAATTTATATTATACTTTGACAGTTTTTTAAATTTATGGGATCAATGACTCATGCTAGCATATTTGCAGAAATATCATGGAGCAGAAAATGTTCTTCAACCAACTGATTTAAAAAGAAAATTATTTTGAAGAGAAAAGATTTGTCCTGGCCGGGATTCGACCCCGGGTCGTCTGCAGTGCTCTATACTACTGAGCTACCAGGGGTCGTATCCAAGCCAGACAAATCCATTCTCTTCACCGATCCTAAATCCCCGTGTTCTCACAACCTTTGCGATGTATAAACGGGGAAGAATGTTCATTGAACATGACTTTAATTGGGATCTTGTTTTATTTTGTAATTTTATACTTATAATTTATTTTTATTTATTAGTTTATCCATTTTATAATATTTAAAAAGGCATGTACCTATTTACTAAAGAGAAACCTACGTATTTTTTACATTGAGCATATGAATTAAGTTTTAATGTTTATGTAAGTGATTAAAAGGAGTTGGGTGGTCTGAACTGGATTCTGTTATTCTTAGTACCATAGGAATTTGATTTTTTTTTTTTTTATTTGAACAAAATTAATTATTATGTGGGATCTTATTGCATTTTCATTAACCACTGGATTGGACACAAATCACTCTTAACCACAATATACATTTTTTTTGCATATGAATTTACTAGGTTTCCATTTTTATGAGAGATACAAGTACACAGATAAAGGTAAAAAATAAATAATAATTTATATTAAAATTATTACTCTACTTAATTTTTATAATATACATGGCCTGTAGAAATCTGCATTTAATTTACCTAATTATTTACATGATTAATTTACCTAATTTGAGATTAGATCAATTGAGATTATACTATATTCCTTTTAAATAACTCAAAAACAACAATAATTGCTATTTAAGTAATATCTGTAGTAAGAAGTGTCACAAGACGATCTTTAATTAAGATATTTTGTGTAACATACATTTTTTTAATACGCTTAGTTCTATATCCAATATGAGTAGTACATTCAAAATTAATTTTAAAAATCTTAAACAATTTAAGAAAATTTCTGTTTTCTTTAATTATATTGTGTTTTCCAGGTGATTCCAAAGTTCACAAGGAAGGGGAAGAACCTCCTCTCCCTAGAAAGGACGGAAGGAATCGATAGAGGGCGAGATGCCATGACAACGGTCACCATGGCGACAGGAGCAATGGCACCCCTTCATGGACCAATGGCATTCCAGCATCTGCGAAGCACCCTTCTATGCCGCTCTATATTATTTAACCCCTCCCCGTGCTACAAGGCATTTTTATTACCAGTAATTAAAATAAAATTATGATTCCAAATTGCAATTTGACTGTTATCGTGATATAGCATTAAGTTAAAAGTACCTACCTGTATAAGAAAAAGGAATCTGTGGAGAGCTTGGTTATTATAAGATTAACCATTCAGTTTTTTTTTCTCATCAAGTATTAAAAAAATAAAAAATATAAAAAATAAAACAAAATAATTGCCTTGCCAACAATTTTTAATAGTGATCATTAATGGAAGAATTGTAAATAAAATTGTCAAATTATTAAATAGCATTGTGCGGAAGTTAGAGCCTGGAAATAAACTTTATTTTTAAATAGTAGATACTGAATTAATTATTGAAGTGGAAATGGATGACCGGATATATCTTTGAAAATGTTTAAAATGGTCGGGGAGGGAAAGGGAGCAACCAATAAACTATAAACAAAATAAGTATAGTTAATAAATAAATTAAACATTTCTCATGTGATTTTGCTGTTTTGTTGTCTTCTAGATTTCTGTTCACTTTAGTTCTTCCCATTTATTATTTTATAATATAATGCTTGTACATTCTTCCTTGTTATTCCTATCATTTCTGTTATTATTCCTTCACTACTGCACTGTTTGTATTTTTATTATGTTTTGTTTTATTCTCAGCCCTGATTATGATTCTAATGATTAAAAATTAGGGTGAAGCATTGGCAAAAATAAAATAAGTTATAGTTATTTTGTGTAAAATTTATTTATCCTATTACCCATTGAAAACATTTCTACTATACTTATTATAGACAAGTTGTTACTTGTCATACTGTTATTAGTATGACAACCGAAAAAAAAAAGCTTTATTGAATTTTATAGTTAACAAAGTTCGAAAGGAAGTATGTAAATACTTAGGTACATATTATTATCTCTTCTCCTCGATATATGACCTCCTCAAATGAGTACATTCACATTGTGGTTCAATGTTTAATAATACAAACATTTTTTAAAAATCAAAGTTACTATTACTAATTTAAAAAAAATAAAATCTATTTTTTTTTTTGTATTACAGAGGAAATTAGTTGACTGGAAGATCTAATATAAGGATGGAGATAGTTGAGGGTGCAGTCAAATTAAACAACAAACAAGTGAATACTTATTTATTATTTGTGCCGACGTTTCGACCGACCTACTTTGTAGGCCATCTTCAGGGCTATGAAAGAAAAACAGGCAAAACAAAATAACTACAAAAATACATTACAGTACCAAGAATATAATAATATTATGTAGAGTAATAGAAAAGTTGAACGAAATAGTGAAGGATTATATGAATAACAATTATTACAGAATAAATGTACAGAAAAGTGATAATGCAGAGATAAGGTAGTGATGAATAATATCCTGCCTTCTCTAATATCCTTCACTAATTCGTTGTATTTTGTTTGCATTACCACCTTTCTGTACATTTATTCGGCAATAATTTTAATTCATATAATTCCTTCACTATTTCGTTCAACTTTTCTATTACTCTACATAATATTATTATGTTACTTTATTCTTGGTACTGAAATGCACTTTTATAGTTATTTTGTTTTGTCTTTCATGCATAGAAGATGACCTACAAACGCCGGCACATATAATAAAAAAGTATTCACTTATTTGGTGTTTAATTTGACTGCACCCCCAACTATCTCCATCCTTACATTATATTTGTTATATTGTTCTTTTCGATTGTGAATATTTTTATATTGAAGAGAAAAGATTTGTCTTGGCCGGGATTCGAACCCGGGTCGCTCGCTTCACTAGCGCGGTGCTCTAACCACTTGAGCTACCAAGGCACGCTTCCCAATCAGATAAATCTATCCTCTTCCCCGATCCTCCAATGTCCATTGGAGATAGTATAGAAGAGACGAGAACACGAGGATATAGGATTCGTGAAGAGAATATAATAGTCCGACCGGGAAGCGTGCCTTGTTAAGTTGTTAGATCACCGCACTAGTGACGTGGGTAAGCCGGGTTCGAATCTCGGTCAAGAAAAATCTTTTCTCTTCAAAATAAAAATATGTAAAAATATTCATCATCAAAAAGAACAATATAAAAAATAAATTATAATAATATAAAATTGACGTAAGTCAACTAGATCCCTATTAAAGTAATGTTCAATGAACATACTCCCCAGTGTATACATCGCGAAAATTGTGAGAACAAGAGGATATAGGATCGGTGAAGAGAATAGATTTGTCTGAATGGGAACTGGTAACTCAAGTGGTTAGAGCATCGCGCTAGTGATGCGGGCGACCCGGATTCGAATGCCGGCCAAGACAAATTTCTCTTCAAAATGAAAATATTTAAAAATAAAAAAAATATATATCAATGAAATATAAAAAAAGGGTAATAAATAACATAATTTAAAAAAAATTAACATAAGACTATTAAGGACTATTCATTTTTTAATCTGTAAAAAATTAATAACTTAGTTTTAAATTTTCTAGCAGTAGTTAGTTAATTAGAATTTGTGACATTAATGACAGTTTCGTTATTGCTTACATTTTTATTTTTATTTTAAGTTATGTACGTAATACCTACCTATGTAAATTCATAATTGCCTATAACTGTTTATGATAATATCGTAGTTTTAAGGTATTGATAAGAAATAATTTCACACATAAAAAACAATTTGTAAATGAATCAGGAAACAATTAATTTTCGCATTTCATCACAATTAATTTTTAATTTTTTTTTAATTGTTTATTGTATTATTAATAAAGACATTTTTACAGAGCTTATTTTATTTTTTCTGTTAACATTAATTTAATTTAGATCATAATTATTAATTACTCAATTCAATAATATTAAAAAATGCTATATTGACAATTTTTGTTAAAATGCATCATATGACAGGGTAAATGGAACTAGTTTTTCTTCGAACTAATTATAATAGTCGAATATATATTCCATTATATTTATATAATAGTACTAAAAAACTTTAGAAGTATATAATATATACTATCTATTATATCGTATATATAATATCTATTTATATACGATTTTTTATTATAAATAATTTTGTTCAATCAAATCACACAGAAAAAGATGATGGTACAAGGTCAAATAGCATTTCTAAATTTATTTTGTTTTCATTGACTACATCCTGAAATAAGCTTCTACAGACAGAAAATTATGAATGAAGCAAGAACGGTTTACTGTATGCAATAACTCTGACCAGCATGTTTGTGTGATGTTCATTCTAAATTTATTATTTTATTGGTTCGTGTGAATGAGTGTTGTAAATTTCCCCTTCATCACCACATTTAATTATTATTATGCCAATAAAAGTTTTAATCGCTCTGCTAACTGTGTAGTTACTGGATGACTGGCTCAGCTCAGCGAACACTAACTCTATCAATCTTTTAATATCCCCATAATTGTGTTGTCTATTTTAATGTGATCAGTGAATAGAAGATATAGAATATTAGAACAAATATAAAATAAATAAAGTAATAATGCTAATGTACAACAATAAAACGGTTTTATAATGGAAGATTGTTTGGAATAGATTTTAACATTATCATTGGGACGATAGGGGATTCTTAGCGGATAATTACAATTCTTTTTTCAAAATGAATGATTCAAGGTTTAAATGTTTTATTCATTAGTTCAAACTTATGATATTTTCTTTAAACCCTCTCATAGTGTATTATATATTATATAATAGATCATAACCTGCTTGCTCCACTTCTGTTTTAAGCTATTTTTTTAAAAAAGTATGTACATGAAGTGCAGAACATTGTTAAATATCACAAAGCATAAATTATCGGCTATAGGTAGTATGGTCAACATTAATTGTTTTAATGTAAAGGAAATAGTTGGGGTGCAGTAAAAAAAACCCTGAATAAGTAATAAACTTATAATTGTGTGCCGACGTTTCGACCTACACTGTAGGTCGAAACGTCGGCACACAATTATATGTTTATTACTTATTCAGTGTTTTTTTTTACTGCACCCTCCAACTATCTCCTTTACATTAGATCATCCAGTCAACTATTTTCATCTCATACATTAATTGTTTTAAGTTACTTTTCATTGATTGATTATTGTTTTCAATAAACCAATTAGAATTTGTTAAATTTAATATAAAATGATGTGAATGTTGAATATTATTAATGCTTCACGAAATATTTTTATTTTGAAGAGAAAAGATTTGATTCGAACCCGGGTCATCTGCATCTCTAGTGTAGGGATCTAAAAGCAAACGACCAGGGCTCGAATCCTGACTAGGACAAATCTTTTCTTTTCAAAATAAACATAATTAAAAATAATCACTGTAAAAAGAACAATAAATAACAACTTAATGAAATATGTTTTTATTTTACTTTAAAAATAATTCATAATGATTAATGTTGGTATTGTTAAGATAATTACAACATAAGCCTGGATAATATTATTTTAAAAAATTAAATATTGTTGCAGCTAAAATATGTTTTTATGGATTTAACTGCACTTAGATGAATGATGTCTTTAATGAAAACATCACTTGCAAATACTGTTATGAACTATATCTTTGAATGTTACTAAATTATAGCTTGTTAATATATTTTGTTTTTATGGTAAATAATATTTAAGCCTGTTGATTTGAGTCAATACAGTATAGATCAAAATGTTCTTAGATATTAAATATATTGATTTAATAAAAATATTATTAGAAAAAGTGATAATTTATATTTAGTTTGCTGAAATAATGTTTACACAAAAACAATATTTGTCATTTCTGAAGAAAATGTTTCTTCCATTCAATTTTAATTTTATTTTAATACTTAAGAATCCTTCTGGGCTCATAGTGCCAATAGTGAAGAAGGCAGAATTTCCTTCATATTTATTTACCTTAATTTATTGTTTGTAAAGTCTTACAACGCTTAATCGAAGTCTAGATGGTCTTCGTCTATACGTTTTCCCGTAGAACAAAGAACGCACACTTTCTTTGTAATAGAAACCAACATATATTGTGGCCATATTATCATCAAACATGTTATTGTTTAAAAGTAGGTAGGCAATGATAAGAAAGTTTCTATTTGTATGTTGTTTAAAGGCGTAAAATCCTTAGGTAATCAACACCCAGCAATTTTTATAAAAACCTAGGGATAAATTGTAGATACATTAACATCCACATTCACTCACACATTCAAATCGTACGAAAAAAATTAGATATAACTTGCGATATACAATAATTTAGATGGTTTATAATTTATATTTTAGGTGTGCTTTCAAAAACTGAAATACCAAGGATGATAGCTTCATTGTTACCTACACAGTGCCTTGGATGAAATTGAGGCTAGTCCTACTTTATCCATCGTTGAAAGATAATAAACATATTCTTAAAAATATATTTAACAGTAAAAATGGCATTACATGAAGGAAGTAGCAGTTTTTTAATAATATAGGAATGAGTGAGCCGAGTGTGCCCCTTGGAATCATTTGTGTACTGTTAATTGATCATTCTTAGGTTCTTCATTATTTAAGAACCAAAATCTTGGTTTTTAAATTTTATATGCTTTCTTGAAATATATAATTCTATTTTTCTGGTGTAGGTACTAGAAATACATAATTCGATAGAAATCACTCCTTTCTTGAAAAAAAAGTAAAGGATTCTATTGAATGCTCTATTTTTATATTCCATAGGCCATGCCTGGAGTAACTCGTAAAAATGAAAAAATTAAAACGAAACGTGAAAATACAGTTCTCTCGTAAAAGTAGCTCGTAAAAGTAAGTAGGCTTTTTTTTTTGTTTCCAAATTTGTGCTTAGATCATTTCTTCAAAGATGTATTGACATATTGGCATGAATGAGGTGGCCGTTTTTTAATAATATGTGAATAAGTGACTAAGAAAAAAAAAGAACAAGCCGAAGAAAATCTTTGACTGTCCCTTTATTTTCTCAGCTTAATCAGAGACCTTAACTCCAGGAATATTGATATTCCTAATAAATTTATACTTAATGAAGTTCATATAGGTATTCGATCCTCGAGATAATTACTAGGATTTTTATATACATGTATCCCAAAACACACACACTCGCATATGGTTGAAACGTGGAGTGGTAGCCTGGGAAAAGGGCTCCACGTGTTAGGAATAAATATTAAGCCCGCCATTATCTGTCTCCGAGATCTGTGCTCGTAAAAGGCCAAGGCTTACTTTAATTTAGGAGCGGCAGGAGCAGATAAATATCTCGAGTATGTTGCAAGCCCTCTTCCCATTGGTTGTTCCAGTCAAGCGATCCTGTCTTTGGCCAATAGCAGAGCGAGTTTCATCTTCCCGCTCTTGATCAGAGATTCCTCTACTGATCTTTTTATTGCCTTACAAAACGAGGAGGTTTCTTGCCAGACGAGGTGTTTTCCGTGGGTCGAATATCTAAAAAAAATCAAAAAGATGCGACCGATAAGATATAATTTAAAGACAGGTGTTTTTTGAGTTTAATTAAATAATAAAACATATAAATAAATACATTATTTATTATGTCAAAAAGTGAGAACCCTGGGGTAATGCTGTTATGAGCATTTCATATTGATGATTTTTTAAAAAAGAAATATTAACGGGGATTCACCAACTATCCAAAAATAATAATAGGCTATATAAAAAAAAAATGACCGTTTTATCAAATTCCTGAGTTCAAAAGAATGTAAATATTTTAATAGTATTCATTATTTACTAATACTTAATAATCCCTTTAAAGCATTCTCTAGACTTGTTTACTAACACTTGATTCTTCAAAAAAAGCATCAGTTTAGTTATTTATTTCTAAGAAGAAACATGACAGTGTCCTACGAAATTCTCGTAATTTTAAGACATTACTGGAAAAAATAAATTCACAGCCGCTTAAGCAACTCGTTAAATTATTAAATATGAAGGGAAAGGTATCCTTGACCAGCAATGCGCGGCGTTGGTTTTAAGAAATTTGGCAGTGGAGATACGACGTTGAAAATGAAGAAGGACTCCGGGCGACAATTAATGGATAATGATGAGGTTCTGAAGTCAAATCCGTCTATTAGTACTCGTGAACTTGTCAGGGAGTGTGGTGTGTCGAAAGGTATTGTTCGTCACCATCTTCTCTCCATGCGGAAGGTGAAAATGGCCAGTAGACGGTCATTTTTTTAATACATCCTGTAAGATAAAAACATTACTTTTTAGCAGAGAGAATCAGTTTTAATTTTTATTTTCTTATTCATTGTTATTTTATTTAAATTATGAAACAGTTACCCTGAGTGGTTCCTCACCCTCCATGTACGCACAAATACAGAAACATATAGGTATTTTAATGAATATAAGCATCTCTCGACCCAACTGATGTCCCTATAAACACACTAATGTCGATTATCTACATTCAAACATCAACAAATTAGGAAGATAAATAAAAATGGATACATATAAAAATAAATAAAAAACACACAGAAAAAATAAGTAAATAAATAAACTTGGGGACATAAATAAGGTGAAGTGGGAGCAGAGTACCCCAGTGACAGAGAGCGCTGAGTCGTAGTGCCGAATGTCTACGGTTCAAATCCAGCCGTGGCAGATAACTTGTTTGATCTATTTACAGCCGGTGCTTACACCCTGTGGGACATGGAGACCCTCCTGGGACACTCCCAGTCTCTATAAAGTGAGTACCCTACATTGGGAAAACCTGGCGGCTGAGCAAATCATCTCTTAGTATAACTGTTGAGCTAGAACAAGGAAGTATAGTCTCTAATACGTGAATAACCCAAGATAAGTGTTGTAGCGGTACAAGTTCTTTTATAAGGTTATTCGGGTTAAATAATTAAATATTAAATATATGATTTCTGTAGTCATTCAATATATACAGTCATATTTAATATTTGTGATACTAATTTTAAATTATTTAAAACATTTTTCATATACTTAATACAGCTATTCAATAAATATTATCGAAAAATTCATAACGAAGAGAGATCGCTTCACCTTAATCCAGAACATACGCAAGACACCTGATACCACAAAAAATGGCATTGGAACGATAAAAGTCACTGAGGTCTAGGAGGGGATGCACCGGAATTTATAACTCCAACTTTTATTGTTCTATTTAATCGACGCTAATAAAAAAAGAATATATTTACAGAAAAATACATAAAATAGGGTCGCATGCCCACACTATAAAAATAATGTATTTGCATGCTCGCAAAAACTCCATCAAACGGTTAGTAGGAATGAGAAACTTACTTACAGCACTTTTTAATTCTAAGTTTTTAAAAATAGGTTTTATATACCTAAAATAAAAGATAACATCCACTAATATTTAAAAACAATGTTTAGAATTCTTATATCGTCCCTACCATTTCCAACTATCGAATATGAAAAAGACACAGTTTTCGTTTCCGACTAATAGCAGTTGCTTTAGGATTGATAATTGATATAAAATTCATATAGGGGCATCTATCAGTCACTAAAGCAATGTAGAACGAATGTCATTGGTTTGACTATAGGCACTAATTTTTATTGAACCTTGAAACTGCTTTTTTTTAATTCTCCTCAACACTACTGATTTTCACATTCAATAGTTGGAAAAGGTAGGAACGAAATTATTTAAATTAAAATTGACAATCTGCTAGTCAAATCACAATACATGATAAAATAGCCACTCAGAATTTAATTTTTTAGGTTGTTCACTTATAATTCCAAAACGACGTATTCATTGAGGCTAAGCCAAATGATCACTATAGGAACGTACAGCTTTGAAAAGTTGAAGAGTTCGTATATCTCGGCTCACAGGCTAACATGAATGAATGTGGCACAGTAATAACAAGGAGACTAGTGCCTACTTCCAAACAGAGCTTCTTCAAGTATTTTCAAGCAAAGATTCTTCGTGTTAAGAAAATTCAGAAGCCATCACCTCACTTGGAGTACAAAGTTGATATCCGAGCTGTCTTGTTGCATCGATCTGGACCATCTCAGTCGGATGAGCAAAGGCTCCTCATTTTCAGGAGGAAAATTCTACGCCAAATGTATGGTCCAGTGAAATTAAGATTTCAACCGACTAGTAACAAAGATACTACTAAGAGTCATCCTCAAGGCTTAGATGTTGCCAGGGTGAATGAAAAAGCCGTTCTGCAGATGATGACGGATCATGTTTAAGGATCGAGAAGTATAATATAGAAACTGTGGTGGAGGCAACGGTGTGACGAAGGATTATATTTATCTGCATGGAGCGGGGAATGGGATCGCCACTGCATGAGATAAAGAAGGATGACGAAAAGTCCTCAATAAGTGGATTGTTGGACCATCACTTTTTAATATTTTTTAATGTAATTATTTGTCTTATTATTCCGCAGGTTGTCGCTTCGATGTAATGGTTACCGAAATCTACTCATTAACCATAATTACATTACATTCTCTTTTCCGTACTAAAGCTCATGGTAAAGTGTATTTTTGGAAAATATTAAAAATGAAACGAATAAGCAGTTTAAGCTTGTACTTAACTCGAAGCGACAACCTGTGGAACAGATACCTTTTTTATTTGAAGTGATAGTGTTGCGAATATTGAGTTGGACTTGTAAAGTTGTTGGGCTTTTTACAAACAAGTTTAAAAAAAGTAATTAGCCTTGTCTTGAAGAAGAATGGTATCCATCATTAGTATCCTACGAGTACTAAACTTATTACTTCAGTATTATTTTTAAAAGTATACGGTCTTCGGTAAACCAGAGAAAGGTACTATGGATTTTGTTCACCCAAACTCCAGTTAATGTCCTTCTTCCAATTTTGCTAAAGTCTGCTGTTTACCGAGCCCCGGCACTCTGTGTAATGGAGGCGGCGGCAGTAAACCGCGGCTGTAAAGGTTTAGCACCTGAGTGCTCGTTATCGGAACGCCTCGCTCAAACTGCTCCGGCCCAATATAACCTCTTTGTCGTGGAGTTCTCTCTCTGGTATGGGTTAACAGAGTAGGGATATTTGGCTATTAGGAAGAAACATGATTCCCTTTAAAACAAAAAAAATAGTTTTTTACCCTTTGGCTTTGCTGGCATTTTTCGCCATATTCAAAAGTACTGAAAAATAACGATTTTCCAGTGTTTCCAGTACATTGAGGTAAAACCTATTGTAAACAACTGGCCATAACGTTAAATTTTATGTAAGTGTGGTATTATTATTATTAGTATTTTATAATTTATTTTTAAATATTATTATTATTATTATTTAATTTTCATTTGCACCTGCGCAATTGCGCATCTAGCAAATTGGATTGAAGTGTCTTTCTCTTCGCTTTTCATGATAAAAAAATATATATCAATTGTTGAGTAGGTCTCTTGGCCAATGTCTTTTTAGTCTTTTTTTATCAAGTCCAGGTAACAGGGAGTAAGAAAGCGGAAGAACGAGTGGGTTTGGGTGATATTGTGTCGATGAGTGGAATGTTATGTATTTGTTATGAATATGTGATTTTATAGTGGGAACGTTCATGTCGTTGTGTATAGTGTGATTCAAAATATACCATGGTGCATTAATAATTTTTCTGAGAATTTTGGACTGTGTTGTTTGTATCTTGTGTATGTGAACTTTTTTTGCTGAACTCCAAAGTTCTGCTCCATATGTCCAAATAGGTTTTAGTATACTATTATAGATAAGTCGTTTGTTCCCCAAGTCAAGTGAAGATCTGTAGTCCAGAAGATGTGATAGTTGTTTGTACCGTCTAGTCAGTTCTTGTCTTTTTAATTTTGTATGTACGTTCCATGTAAGTCTTTTGTCCAAGTATAGTCCGAGACAACTTTCATAATTTCTGGAAGGTACTTCGTCGTTGACAATTTTGACTGCTGGACACGAAGCTTTGCGTAGAGAGAAGCTTACATAGCTCTATTTTGAGGCGTTTATTCTGATTTGCCATGTATAGAACCACTTTTCTGAATCAAATAAATGATTTTGTAGAGCTATAGATGCCAGGTTTACAATAATAACTGTGAAAAGAAATAATGGCTGTATCGTCTGCGAAGGTATAGATGTTGGTGCAAGAGTGCTCCGGAATATCAGAGGTGTATACAGAATAGAGAATGGGACTTAAAACACTGCCTTGCGATACACCCCTTGAGGAATTGAGGAATGAAGGAGAAAATGGAAGAGTCAAAGGAAGAACAGAAGAATCTGTCTTGGAAATAAGATTGAAGAATTAAAAAGTATGTAGGAGGTAAGTGAGGTTTTATTTTCCAGAGAAGACCCTTGTGCCAGACACTATCAATTGTTTTTTCAATATCAAGAAAAATCGCAGATCAATAATCTTTTTTCTCAAAAGCGATAGATATTGCATCCACGATACGATGACACTGTTGTACAGTGGATTGATAAGAACGAAATTTTAAATATAAATATTTTATTTTTAATTAAATTATTAACCAAATTAATATGTTGCGGCGCCCAGAATTCAAGGTTTTTAAAATATAATATAAAGAGAAGAAAAACAGGTATCCGAAGACTTATATATTTTTATTTTTGTTTCATATACTTTGTAGTACCTCTAGAATCTAATCAACTCCTAAGGTTATAATATCCTTAGATTGTTGATAGATTTCTAAAAAAAGAGTGCTGTCTCTATTAGATCAGTTTGTTTTAGATAGGTGATGTATGATTTATTTTACATTATTGTATGGAATGTACTGGATCAGAGTTATTATTGTAACTTCATATAGCCAGGTCTGTTATTTTGTAGAATGGTTAGGTTAGCTGTATCCCAATTCTTGTGTACTATACATTCTACAAAATTACATACAAACTAATTAAGTAATCATCATTTTATCCGAAATTACATTTTGGCATACTTTTTCTCATCTTATATCATTTTGTCATGATGGTGTCCATGATCGATATTATAGTTCTTACGAGACATAGATGCCTGCATAACACACAGCATAGTAAAGGGAATAGAAGTTCGTTGCGCAAGTCTCACATGGCCTATTGGGGGTAGTTAACCCTATTTTTTCTGTTAACCCTTGAGAGGTAAGTGAACTAGGAAGGAAATTGCGGGTCATAAAGAAAGTGAGAGTCCCCTGTCAGGAACACAAAGACCTTCCGACAGGCAGGCGTACACAAATAAGCCTCATTTGAATACCCGGAAAAATTGAATAACCCTTGTTGGATGGACAAAGGTATTTCTCTTTAACAGGGTAAACATGGTAACAGAAAAAAATTATATAACTTGTGTGTCTCAATTTTTCAATCTTGTATAGTCACTTCCTTGCCTGTCCGTTACTGTTCTATAAATATAGCTAGTAATAACACAAACACACACATTTCTTATTATATACTAAGCACAAGAGCCTATTTAAAACATTAATTGGTTTGTTGGTTAAATGTTGTATTTGTACGTTTGTATATATAGGTGTATTTGTATGTTTTATTTTTTGTAACGCTTCTTTCTCATATACATTCGGTTTTTTCTTATACATTTATATTAATTAATTAATATATACATTTTTATATATACTTAATTAATTAAGTATATTAATCCACGAATAAACACTGCAAGTTAAGTATATATTCATAAATATCAAACTACACACAAATTTAAAAACATTTTATAATAATAATTTGTAAATTTATTTTGAGACAAGTCCCATTAGAATTACTACAAAAAATGAACTAAAATATCTGACAGTAAGATATCATTACAGTTTAGCAACCTTCTGAATGTCAATATTTATATCTGCCTTTACGCACCCAAATAGTGCCATATTTTTCCATAAACAATCAAGGTTCAAACAAATATTACTATTCTCTCATGCTTGTAAAAATCACGTATTACCGTTACCAGCTGGAACTTAAAAATAAATGTAATCGCTGATGATTTATCTATTCGAATACATTTTAATACATTTCCCACGAATCCTACGGCCCATTAGCCGGAGCATCTGGCCCGACCAAACCTGCGGCCATAATTTTGGTGTCTTCTTTTTACGTTTTGTACCCTCGAGAGATGGAACTTTTAATGGAGTTAGTCCCCTGATGTCTGTATCTATTTAAGAATGCGGCCTAAAACAAAAAGTGACAAGAGATGATATACAATTGGCCGGGGAATATAAAATGGGAGCCGTAAAGTAAGAAAAAAAAACAAGTTCTGACACTAAAAAGAGCTAACCCCGATTCTGAAGAATCTGAAGCTGTTAAAGGCAGACCACACCAGGCCGATTATTTATAACATCCATTAAAATACCTTAACCTTCTCCTCGATCCTCGATCACAACAGGTAGTCCCTACTCTGACATTTCTTTAAATTATATTATAGTTTATAAATTATAAACTAATTAAATAAAAATAATCATAAGGTGTTTTAAACAAAAAACAGCTATCCAATGTGATAATGACAAAGAAGGGGTGACAACCAAACCGATCTTGAGGTTCACATTGGAAATGTATCATAACCCTGCAGGCCGCTTATAAAAATATATATGTCCATTTTTGATTTTGACCCTCCATTAAGTAAAAAATTGAAACATAATTAAACTTAAATATTAACATAGGTAATATCATAATAATGATAGCAAACGCCCATTGTAATTTTTTTAAATATTAAAATAATAATATTCTTTTTTAACAGTATTTTCCACTATTAGAGGGTTTCCTTAACCTAGTGATTGGATGGCTTCCTTCCATAAAGTCCTATCTAAAGTCCTTTCTTCCCGTAGACCTTGACCCATCATGGATTCTTCCACTTCGTTATCCCATGTCTTCCTTGGTCTTTCTCGTCTTCTTGTTCCCCTAATTTTCCATAGGTGGACTACTTTAATGCTAACATTATAAATGTTTAACTTAAACTATTCCAGGTCTTATCTGACGACACTAATAGCTCCTTCAAACAACACAAAATTAATTTGCTTAGCTACACAAATTTATAAGGGGTAACTACCGTAAAACAGAAAATAATAACCAATTATTTTTGAAAAGCGGGGTATAATATAACATTCCTAAAATGTATTTATTTATTGCTGAAGAACATCATTTGTTTCCAATTTATTTTTAAGATAATTAGGTGACTATTTTCAGGCTACATCTTAGCACTCCTAAACACGAAGCCAAACATATAATTGTGCATGATAATTCAGGAATTGAGCAAAGTGTTGGCGAGTGAAAGTTTGTGTATTTACATAGCATAAGTGTATTTGTGATATGATTTTACTGTGGAAATATTCTTTTCATTAAAATAAACCAAGGAGCATTAGAAATTTTTCTTAGAATATTATTCCGTATGTCAAATTTGTATGATTCCATAAACAGAAACAATCATTATGATTATTTTTACAGACACTTATTTAGTAATGCTGAATTCCTGTAATAAATTTTTCAAACTTTGAAAACAGTAATAAAAAGCATTTTTATAAAAAATGTATAATACAGCAAATGATCATGAACAATTATGTTTGGCTTCATCACTAACTACTGAGAGTTGTTTAATTTTATGAAAGGTGATAGTTACTATTTTACAGTTTAAACTCACATTTTAATTGTCAAAAGTTTTTTTCTTCCCCTGTAAATTTACCTTTTCATAACTTACTAGCTCTTCCATGTCATCGCCTCGATTGTGAATTATATGGATTAAAACAGAAATACTGATGATGGAAGTACTCTGTTTTCCAGATCTCCAAAAGCCACTACCTCGAAGGATAGACTGACCGGTTTAGCGCGGAGAAGAGCCGCCATAAAAGACTTCATAAAAGCCCCGGAGGTTGGGGGCGGTGGAACCCAGGGATGTCTCTTATCCTTGGCTCGTAAAGCCCTGCGGAGGATCCAGGATTTACGCCTTTTTCATCTTACTTAGGCTTAACGGAACCATTCGCCGGAGGGCACTCTCACCCTCGTCACTCTTTAAAATATCCACGAGGGGGAAACTAAATCCTATAAATTTATGTTCCTCTGTGTGGTCCGCACGTGTTGAAAGCTATCTCTGAAGCGCATACATCTACAATTCCAATATCTTTCAAACCGCTTCAATCTATTCAACGCACTTTCTCAACGCACGAAGTATTATAGTTTACTAATCTATAGGTTTAGCCTTTAAAAGATGGACAATCCAGATCGGAGGAGAAGATCTTATAACCCATGAAAATCTCTTTTCAATGTACAGTAATTACAAAAATGTAAATATATATTTTTCATCATGCATTTCAAGTCTATATATGTTAAATGTGTTTAAGTCACAACCTGCGAGAAATTACAGCTGAGCAACATTCGATGGGCATATTTTACCACAGCCTTTAACAAAGAAAAAGTATGTAATGACGTTGATACATCTATCCTAAAAAAAATGTACATAAACCAATAAAGACAGGATTGAATGCTAAACTTAAAAAGCATGGTACTCCATAAAAAAAAAAAAAATCATCTACAGAGCCATATTGAAGCTCATACCTCGATAGGTAAAATTTAGGACTCCAGGCGTGGCATAGGCCGATTAGCCATATTAGCATGGAGTGAACTTAAATGAAGAAAGAAACAGCAATAAAAAAATACTAATATTGGACAAAAAAACTAATCTGCCTGTATTAAATTTCGTGTATGTGGATAAATCAGACTTTTACAGTATTTTTTTTATTTTTTATATTAACACTTTATTGAAATATTACAATCTGCCACTTATGGGCAATAAGTAATAGTGCTGTGTTGCTTACAGTCATTCCATAACAAAACAATAATATAAACAAAATAAAATAAAATAAAATAAATAAATATATACATGCGGAAAAATATATACATGTGGTAACAGAAAGAAATTAATGCGGTAATAATAATATTAAAGTAAAATAAATAATAATAATAATACTAATAATAAAATAAAATAAAATGCACACATTCATACCCTATTTACAATTTGCCTGGGGTCCCCGAACTGAGCTTCTTCCCCAGGAATGAGGGCAAAGCAGAAGTCCGGGAAGCCCCAGCCCCCTTTCCCAGCCGCGTCACTGGCATTAAACGCCAATGGAAGCTGGTTAAGGGCGCTTCACACACACACACACAGGTCGTGAGTGGAGAATCTGGCCAGTGCCAGTACTCCAAATGGCATTATTACAACAGATCTCGGGGCCATTGCCGGTTTAGACGGCGGGGTGGGTTAGATGGATGTGTGGAACTGGATAGTGACTGAGCCAGAGGGTTGGGATGACAGGCAAGGTTTTGGTGAAAGTTTGAAAATTTAGTAGGGATGACGAAAGGAATGTTGAGATCTTTATGGAGGGTTTTGTTGGAAACATAATAAGGAGCATCGACAATAGTTCTCAGGATTTTGGATTGAAAGGATTGAATGCGTCTGATATTCGATTGTTTTGCTGTCCCCCACAGTTCCAGTCCATAGGTCCAAATAGGTTTGATGGAGGTCCGACATAGTAATCTGTATAGTTGGCTAAATCGTCTGTTAAGTTCTTGTCTTTTGAGTCTGGTATGAGGATTCCATGTAAGTCTTTTGTCTAGGAGGAAGCCCCGGCGAAGGGTAAAAGTCACGTGTTTGCATTTTTCCTCGTTGACTTTGATCCGCCATTGGTTACACCAAATTTCAATGAGTGAAAGGTGGCTTTGTAGGCTCGTGGAAGCTATTTCGGGATCTGGATGAGATGATAGGATAGCTGTGTCGTCTGCGAACGTTGCAAGGAAGGTTTCAGGAGTAGTTGGGATATCAGCGGTGTACAATATGTATAGGATAGGACCCAAGACGCTGCCTTGGGGAACTCCTGCTTGAATTGGGTAAAGATTGGAGTATTCGTTACCACAGCGTACTTGGAAGTAGCGATCAGAGAGGTAGGATCGAAGAACTAGAAATAAGGATTGAGGTAACTGGGTTTTGAGCTTGAACAGCAAACCGGCATGCCATACCCGATCGAAAGCTTGTGCTACGTCAAGAAATGCGCCTGTGCAGTATTGTTTGCTTTCAAGAGCAGAGGATATGTGATCGATAACTCGGAGTTCCTGCTGGACCGTCGAGTGCCTGGGACGGAATCCAAACTGATGTGAAGGAATATTATTGGATTCGATGATGGGTAGGATTCGTTTCAGGAGGATTTTTTCAAAAATTTTGGAAAGAATAGGGAGCAGGCTGATGGGTCGGTATGATGAAGTGACATTGAGTGGTTTGCCAGGTTTAGGGAATAGGATGATGACGGAGTGTTTCCACAGCAAAGGGAAGTGAGTTGTACGAAGGATACAGTTGTAATGATAGGTAAGGAAAATAATCGCTTTTTGAGGAAGTCGTTGAAGGATCTGGGTGGTAAGAAGGTCATGTCCAGGAGATTTGCGGACTTTTAACTTTTGTAAGAGAAATTTGACCTCAGAGGGATTTACAGCTTTAGGAGGTAAGGATAGAGGAATGGGTGAAGAAAGGAATTCGTTGATATTGGAAACGTGGTTAGGGTGGATTTCAGGATGTGGGATAAATGTATTTGAAAGGTGTTTGGCAAATTCCTCTGCTTTGTTCTCATCTGATGCAGCCCAAGAACTGTCTTCACGTCGGAGAGGATGGGAAATAGAGTGGTATTTGAGTATTTTTTTGGTGGCATTCCAAAGGGAATTATCTGAAGCAGATAGTGTGGAAAGGTAATTTTTTTTATTATATTTAAAATATTTATTTACTTGGGGAGAATTTTTTCAATATCGTTGTATTAGTTTTTGGCATATGCTATATTATAATTCTAATTGAAATGTTTTTTTGTTTCTTTATTTCACTATGTTCAATAGAAAGAATCACAGGTACTATGCGGAAGGGGATTCCTGGAATATCTATACAGAAAGAACTAGCAGAGATTTACCAAGCATATATTCAACAATTTCTGGGAAAATAAGATAGCTAAAGAAGTAAAGAATGATTTAGAAAATTTGAACGTCAGAAAGTCTCATGTTAGAAGTAAGTATATTTGGGAGTCAAAGAAAAATCTGGAAGATTTCAGGATGCAGAAAGGCCAGATAAGGATGGATGGAGTTGGACAGAGAATTGAAAGGAAACATGTCGCGTGAACGCATAAAGGAATATTGGATACGAAGAAAATTCCATCAGAAGAAAGGAAAAAAATAAAGTTGTTGCGTGATTCTAAGTGGTCAAATAGAAATTATATTCTGCATTGCATTTCAGACATTGTTCTTGATTATAAGTGAATAATTACCATGTTAAATTCTGAATACATTCAATCCATAGTATGTTTGTATGCTGTTAGATAGATGCCTATATACTGCACCACAAGGATTCTTGCCCACAAATATATGTAAAGAACATGTAACTATTTGGTATCGACCGAAGTACCCGCATCCATGTATCTATCCGAAGTTCCATGATACCTGCATGTCCTCATCAAGGAAGACTACTCCTGTAGGGATAATTAAGAGATGCGGAGAGTTATAGGGGTCGGCCGAGGATCACGTGAGGTCAGTGGGGGCGAACCGGAGGCTCATTGCCATCTCAGCTATTTATATTCCCACTAACAGCCTGAGAAACCAATGAGTTCCCACCGAGATTATCGTTCTTGAATTGTTCTGTGTTTTTTTAATAATTTTTTTTCGGTACCTAAAAAGAAATCAATCACTCACACGAACTAATATATATTAGTATTTACATATATATGCTTCCTACATATATATATACAACTCTCTATCATGCAACACATGGACCACTACAGGTGTCCGCAGCCTATGACCTGTGGGTTACGAAGTGACTTATTTGATAATTTTAAGAGACCATACTTTAGTTTCGAAAATAAAATATAACATATAAAAATAACTTATAAAACATAACCTTTGATATGGAAGAGAATGTTTATAAATAAAAGTTCATTTAACTGTATTTTTACAGAAAGACTGTTTTAATATGAAAATATCTTTGACCAAATCGTCTCTTTAATGCTCACACTTGCCTTTATCCATGACATTATGAATCATTTCTGCCATTATATTTACTTATATTGTTATAACGGAGTTGTAAATTTACAACCATCGTACCATCAGTAATATCTAATTCAAACTCATTACTTCCATTTTTATAAACATTTTTCAAACTCTGAATGCATCGCTGTAAGGTAATAAATAAATTCCATATCAAATAAAGAAATACCTACCTGGGAACAAAAGCCCTAGAGTTATCTCATATCCTTTGCCTATAGGTCCTTAAAAAGAGCGACTTTGCTCTTAGGGTGGAAACAGGATACAGCTATAAAACTTCACGGCTATATTGTCAGAGAAATTGAGACCTCACCCTAATTTATCCAATTGTAACGGAAGAATTATGACCTCCTGAGCCAGGAAATATATTTTTTTATCTTCCTTTGTTACCCTGGTTACCTGAGAGAGCTGTTGAATATAGTTTGCAGGTGGCTTCTTCAATGCCTGGGGTAGAAATTGTTGTGTAAAGGGATCTAGTGCTTCGTTCCCACTGTATTAAGTAATCTATTTATTTTAAAATAAAAAAAGATGTAACAGGAATTAATAATTAATTAACTATTAACTATAATTATTTCCGTATATATATCTATATATATGTATATATATATATATATATATATATATATATATATATATATATATATGTATATATATATATATTTATTTATTTATGTATTGTATATATATATTGTAAATATTTTTTTATATAAATAAATGGAGATTCGAAACAAAACAGTGATTAAGAACCGCTTACAAAATGTTTTTCCGGAGCACGATGAAAATACATTAAAGCCTCTAATAATATAGGAATGATACAAACTTACGTTTTGGCTTTTATCAAAAGTTTGTACAATAAACATACATTCTAAAATTGTCACGTTTTTTCAGCCTTAATCTAATCATTCGGAAAGATATTAGCAATTTTTTTTAAAACACAATCTTTAGGATTTCGGTATGAGAAAGAAAACCTTGAAAAACAGATCAATTCACCTAATTTTAGAAATGACTATTAGCCAATTTTTCAAAAAATATATTAAGTATTATCAGTTTTCTTGATTTTTTTAGTGATGTATATTTGGGTCCATGAAAAAAAAATCGACTGAAAGTACCTATAATTTAAATGTAATACAGAAATAAAAACTTGTAATTTTATGAGCTTGTATTGTGAATGTTAGAGCAGTTATATATAACCGTATTTTTTTCAACTTTTATAAAATAAATTTCTGAGAGCATAAATAATTAATAAATGAGCAAAAACTAAAAGATAAATAAATATAAATTAGAATTAAATCCCCCAAAACAAAGCATTTAAACTATAAAATGCTGGATAAAACTAACCAGTCAACATACCGCCAATCCACCAGGGCATAAGCCAAAAGAAAAATCATATAAAAGAAGACAAAGCGCAGCACATCTCATATCAACAGTCAAGACAGACTCATCAAATAAAGACAGCAACCATGCTCCACGACGTTCTGTTTTGTAATTAATAGTAACATCCAAATTCTATTCAATAAGTATAGCCTCAAATGACTGTATTTTAGAGTTATTATTCTCTTTTTTCCCAATCTGCTGGTGTTCCTGAAGGATAATAACATCAATCAAGTTTTTGCATCCCAAAGCCTCCAATCCCATATCACCGATCTTGAAGAATGGTGTCAAAACTGGAAAAGTAAAATACATTATTCAAGGAAGAAATAGTTGGGGGTGCAGTCAATGAAAACATCAAAATAAGGATAACTTATTTATTATGTGCCGACGTTTCGTTTTTATATATTTCTGTTTTGTTTCTCTTAGCCCTGAAGATGGCCTACATTGTAGGCCGAAACGTCGGCACATAATAAATAAGTTATCCTTATTTTGATGTTTTCATTGACTGCACCCCCAACTATTTCTTCCTTGAATTAGAAGATACAGTCGACCAACTCTTCTCTAACATAAAATACATTATAAAAAATCGCATCAAATCACTTTTACCTTACGCCGTAAACCAATGACTTCCTGCCCTTCAGTATCCTTTAATAATATCCCACTGGTGCCTGTAGAACAGATCCGATACTTAGGGTTCCACCTCGACAAATGATTAACCTGGAATCCTCATACAAGACTGAAAAGACAAGAAACCGCTCGACGTTTCAGGCTACTTCAACAGTTACTAGATAAACGCTCTAAGCTTCCAATTAATTACAAAAGCCTCATCTGCATGACCATCATACGACCTATTTGGACTTACGAAGTAGAGATTTGGGCTCCACTAAGCTATCGAATTCCTCTCTTATCCAATCCCTACAATCCAAAATCCTTCGTAAAATCCTCAATGCTCCTTTTTTTTTAAGAATAAAGTCATCCACTATTACCGATTTGTTGCTGATTTGGCTCGAACCCGGTATCTATCCTTTCTAACAAACTTCATTCTCACTCAAACCCTCTAGTTTCAAACCTAGCTTTCTCTTCAATTCCCGATAATCCTCCGAGGTGTCTGAAAAGAAGATAGCCGCGTGTCCTTCTTAGTTCAACTTGTGATTTGAGTACTAGCAGTGGGTAGTTTATCTACTTGTCACTATCATGTCATTATGAATCACTTATCCTATTTACTTGTTGTATTATTGTACTACAGTTGTAAATATCAATAAAAAAAATTATTCTCTTCATAAATAATTCTAACATTATTGAAATCAATATGTTCACGTAAGCTTCCACGGTCGTTGATATTCTTCTTATTCTTCGCCGAGTCATGTCGGCGCTATCAACCTATGGAAAGTATTAAAAATCATTTAAGAAAAACAGCCAGATTATTGATTTTTATGTTAAGTTTATTTTAAAAAAAAAGCATTAAGAATACGGTAATAAAGAATATTCTTTCGTTGCATACCGTCTATTAAGTTATTATTAAAAATTATTATTAGATAATATTAAATTTTAATTCTCCTTCAATCTGCTGCTGAATTATGAATCAGTTCATAATGAACTTGCCTAGTTTCATTTTGATGCCCCATCCAGTTATAGCCTGCTAAGCCACTGAGGGTTGCTGCCATTATATATCCCATAAAAATACTAAAATATTATGGAAATATGGCCAATTAAGAAAATGGGAACTCATTTTACGAAGCATTAACAGATTCTGACAGCACTTGGAAAGTTAAAAGTGTGCAAACCGATTACGAAATTACTAATCAGAAATTTACTTCAATATTAAGTCTTTAAAAAAATTAGTGATATAGCATATAAAAAATAAAGATAAATAAAACCAGCGGGTGTATCCATAAGTAAGAAACGAATTGAAAATATAAGATAATCAATCACGTATGCCAATTGCTTATTTTCAATATATTTCCTGTATTAGGATGTGTTTAGACTGATTTAGCCAATGAAGGTTGTTTTTTTTAGATTTTGGTTGCATTCCTACAGTACAATGTTGATGAGATGATTTTACCTCTGGGTAAAAGGATATTCCTGAAATTAACCACACAGAAACCAATATTTTTGGTTGGAAAATTATGAATGGAAATAACGGAAAATTGTTCGTTCGTTACTAAACCCTTCCACGAATGCTATGGTAACATTTCTACTTGAGCTGCCGAGTGTCCAAGTTTAAACGAATTACACGAAAATCGCGAGTTTACATGGTCATATTAAATGGCCTTCAAATGACCTAGCAATGCTCCTTCAACTGTAGAGATAGTAAATATTATTATTTGACGCAAAACAGCTCCGAAGGGCTACGCGACTATGGTGTAGGTTTCTTTTTCAGTTCTTTCTTCTTGGCCCATCTTTGCCTGAGGATTTCACTGAAATTTTTCCTCCTTTCAGATCTTGGACGGAAATTTTCTTCTATCAACCACAAGTAATGCATTTTTCAGGAAATTTTTCAGGAGAATTAAAATTTAATATTATCTAATAATAATTTTTAATAATAACTTAATAGACGGTATGCAAACTTTATTACCGTATTCTTAATGCTTTTTTTTTTAAATAAACTTAACATAAAAATCAATAATCTGGCTGTTTTTCTTAAATGATTTTTAATACTTTCCATAGGTTAATAGCGCCGACATGACTCGGCGAAGAATAAGAAGAATATCAACGACCGTGGAAGCTTACGTGAACATATTGATTTCAATAATGTTAGAATTATTTATGAAGAGAATAATTTTTTTTATTGATATTTACAACTGTAGTACAATAATACAACAAGTAAATAGGATAAGTGATTCATAATGACATGATAGTGACAAGTAGATAAATTTTTCACGTATTCGGAACTGTTTTCACATAAATCCTGTGTAACCCCGTGATTGCATTTGTACCCCGTAATTTCATTGACAATTTTCTTCTTTAATCTCTCCTCGCACTTTTTCTGCATGTGTCCGTAAAGTCTGTATCCAAGTCAGGGATTTTACCGTAAATTTATCTGTTGGATTTTAGACTATATCCTTCTGATGTTATTTTGGGCCCGCGGATACTTCTAAGCGAGATCTTGTCTACAGGGCTTGATTAGAGGATTTGCAATGTAGAAGACTGTATGTGTAGGAGGAGTGCTGAGATTTGTTAGCTAGTTATATGAATGAACCGAGGAAATATTCTAATCATGATAGAAGGGAAGAGCCACTTAAACTCTCCTTAAAAGTGAGACTACCTCAGAGGGCCAAAGTCAATAGAAAGATATCCCTCATTATTTTAAATTCTGTATTATTCACTTTGATATATTATTTACTTCAATATATTATTTACTTTAATATATTATTTAGAGTACGGATGCTCAGCCTTCAGAAACATTATCCCCCCTCTTTACGATCAGGATCAAACCCAACTCCGGACCCTCAACGTCTTTCATTAATCAGCCAGTACCGTTTACTTAGCAACAGTTTTATTGCTTTTAATTACAAACACCATCTGGCCGTTTTAATAAGTTATGTGTTGGTTGAGTCCTGCCTCAATAATGGCTGTAATTCAAACTTTCCTCATCATCGCAAACAAATAATTAATAAAGTTCCTGTCATAGTAAATATAATACTTATTTATAATCAAACCCAAGTTGTTAATTGTTCATAAAACAGAATAATTTATTGACAGAACTATTTATACGCCCATTTTATTGTTTATTACTCCTTAAAATAATCTTTTACCTTTATAAAATTATTTCAGGATTTTTTTCCGCTTCAATACTCCCGATTCTTAAAAAAAATTAGGCATATTTTTTCTGCGGATATCTGCTTGAAATAAGGTTTATGTTAAGCGAAATCATGCGTTTAATGCTGGAAAGTGATGTAAGACCAAATTGGTCAAGATGAAATCATACTTAGAAATATTTTGATACACCAACAAATATTGCATTTGAAGAGTATTGTGTTCATAGGATATAAATTTGAAAGAATACTATGGATGTCAAACATAGAAGGGAGTGAATAATAACAGTGTTATGTTATCAACTTTATAATAACTTAGCCATTAGCAAAGAAGGAGTAAATGCTATGGGTACCATGCTTCGAGTATGATATATAAAAAGAAAATTTTTTGTTTACCATTATTTGATTTTTTGAATTAAAACAAAAAAAGAAAGAAGAAAATTATCACTCCATAAAATTGCAAAAATGGGGGGGAATACAATATGTATATACTAGCTTATGCCCGCGGCTTCGCTCGTGTGGAATTTGGTCTGCCACGTAAAGTTTTGTGAAAGATCATTTTAAATAAATAATTTAATTATTTTTTTAAAATATAAGTTACTCGTACATCCGAAATTTCAGATGTCTAACTTAAAAACTGACGGATTCTATACCACCTTTGAACCCATATTATATTAAAGGGGAAACCCTTGGAGTGGAATTATCCAAATGTCTTTCTTAAACTATACACAGAACCTAACTACAAATTTCAAGATGCTAAGTTCCTGATTTGCCTTTAATTATGTACTATAACGGAGGGGCACATGCCCCCGTGCCCCCACATAGATCATCATGCCTTTATTTATGTACTATAATGGATTCTCTACAGGACCTAAAATACTGACAGCCTTCCACCCCCCCCCCCCATAAATCCGCGCTTGCTATAGCCTATGTGTTATTCTGGTGTATAACCTATATCACTGTAAAATTTCATCCAAATCCGTCCAGTAGTTGTTGCGTGAAAGAGAGACAAACGTACAAACTTTCACATTTATAATATTAGTAAGAGTTATGAATCCAAAGGGTACCTCAAAAAAGTAACCTGTAATACTGAAACTCACTATGAGTCATGGATTCAGTACATAGTAAAGACTGTACTGTTGCTTGGACAACGGTTATGCAAGCAAGTAATTTGTCCTAAATCACGAGCAATCACCAGATTTCTATATTTTGAGTACAGAAGTGCAAAAAACGTATTATGATATTTCACATATATAAAGTTATTCCAGTCATCGCTATTATGAAGGCTATACATTAAGTTGTATATTTCACTATAACACAATTGTGAAATGTTGAGCAGCAACATGGACCTTATGCACTCCTACAATAAATGCCTTAAGAGTCATCGAAAGAAAAATTCTTAGGTAGATATAGATACATGGACCTCTGGTGGGGAATCAGGAAATACAGCGAATTGTACTGGCTGTTTGGATCCTATAAAATAATCCTGTTTATTAAAGCAAGAAGAATGGAATGATCGGGCCATATACTTGAAATGGAGAATAACAGTGCTCCTATAAAGATCCTACTTGGTAAGATCTAAGCACCAGGAGGAGAGGAAGAACTAGGATAAGGTTGCTTCAGGATATGGAAAAGGACCTTAAAGAACTCGATGTCCGAAATTGGAGAACTACAGCACTATGCAGGGGAGACTGGCATAATATTGTCACGGAAGCCAAGGCTCACCTCAGCCTGTAGTGCTAGTTAGGGTTTCGTCTCGATTAGCAAGTTTTATCTCTCTGCTTTCTAACTGACTAAACATTCTATTTCATCTATGGTTGAATAATATGAAAATATTCTGAATAAGAGTTATTATGTGCATTATTATACATTACATATATTAGCGTATCGGCCAACATTAATTTTAATAAATAGGTTTCGCCTGCTCACTTATGCAAGGCGGGTAGACTAGCACATGAAACTGCAATTCTCTGCATAATCAGCAGTTACAACCCGGCGGAATGGGTTAGGCGGGCGCTGTATTTGTCTCGAAGAGCGGCGATGGGACTCCGATATAAAGGGAATGACTAGAGACCTAACACCCCGAGCACGTAGCGCAGTAAATTGCTATCTAGTTACTAAGGCCACGGGCAGTAAAACACAAACTTTATTCGCCGGTGTACAGTCACCTCCAATTATTTATCGCTGGGTCTGGTTAGTATTCCAGCCTTCCAGCCGGACCCTAGGACGTCGCCATTAATGTCCTAATGTTTATTGTCAATCCCATAAATAAGAAAATAAATAAATACATAAGTATATGTATATATATTGGGTAGTTTCATATGAAATTGCCGTTTTCAAATAAATAGTTATTTATTTGACAAGTGAGGAAAGTGCCACTTTATTACACCCGAGTGAATTTTAAACGAGGGTCTTATAAGTACTTTCCTCACGTGTTAAATATTACATTTTTCCTGCAACTATTTAAAAATTAAGAAATTAAAGGTGAAAATATAGATTTGTTAAAACTACACTAGCGCTATCTCTTACAATTTTTTATTACTAACCATGCAAATTATAACTCTAGAACGGTTTACTCACGTATGAAGGTTCTAATACATTTAAGGTTATATTAAATATTTCTATAAAATCGCTTCAAAATAAATTAAATCTATCTTGAATTTATTAATAAAGGGGTTAAGTTTCTATTGATGGGGCTCATTCTCATTTCAGCCCTGAAGAAGTCAGCAGTATGGCTGGCGAAACGTTGGCGAACAATTTATCAACACTGTCTAAACCAGAAGAAATCAACAAAGTCTTTTATAATAATAGTGGCCGTGGAAACCTAAAAGAGTATTTAAATATAAAATAGTTCTAAAATTATTTATTTTAACATTTTAGGAATATAAAATGAATAATATTATAATACCGCCATTTAACATTTAAAATAACAGAGTGCTGATTGTCAAATTCGATCTAGGTGGCTGTTACTTTTCCTCACTAATGAGGGAAAACCACTTTCTCTGTGTGGGATTTTCCACACCAGTTTCAATTGAGTAATGAATAGCATTACTCAATGGTTGCAGGAAAAAGTTATTTAGTAAAAATCGCTGAAATCGAAACAGTTTTATTCAAAACATTTACCCTAAGTTATTATACATTTTACCAACGTGTTAACATATTTTAATCCTAGTACTGAAAAATTCAGTGTTTTGTGAAATAAACTCTGAAAATGCTTTTTTGAATTGTGAACCACTTTACAAAAAAATTACCCTTAAGGGAGTTGTCCAAGTTTCTATTGATGGGAATCTGTTGGAGATATGCCTAGCGAAGAAGGTGGGTGTGGGAGATCTTCGTAACCTAGCTCGTTTAGTTTCTTCACTGTCTTTCGTGAAACACGAAGTCGTGTAAGAGTAGAGGTCCCTTCCGATCAACCAATGCAGGTTGTTTTTTGATAGGTTTTTTTGCATTCCTGCAGAAGGATGTGGGTATGATGGTTTCACCTCTGGGTAGCAAGGACAAATGAATTATTCCTGCCATTGACCATTAAACCAATAATTATTATCGTTGGAAGATCTTTTAAACCAACTCCTAAAGTTTCATGCGTCTTGGATTAACGAGATTCCAAGTTTAAACTCAATAAAAAATAAATAAAACGAAGGTTGTTTTTGCGGCTCAACCGTGAGGATCTTACGGTAATTAGTAAATATTATTGCATATATGTTTTTTATGTTATTTCTTAATTATGATTATTTGGTGAAGTAATACAACGTAGTTTCTTAGGGCTTATTTTTTAATTGTATTCATTTGGACTTTGGACCTAAACCCCACAAATCACATTACCGTCAAATATCAGTTACTGGCTAAATATTGTGAAACACACATATATCAACTTACGATAATCAGAAATATATTTTTTATATTACCTATCCTTACCGAAGTGCCAGTAGCATTTGCTAATCTGCCTATAAAAAAAAAAAAAACCTGTACCACTACAATCCATGAAGAGTCAGGGGTTCAGTACATGGCAAAGACAGTACTGTTTCATGGACAACGCTCTCCAAGGAGGTGACTTGTCCCAGAGCACGCTCAACCGCCAGATTTTCCCCCTTATTTTGGGTATCCTATTTTTATAATTGCTTTTTTTTTTTTGCTAATCTGCCTATGGTTAAGGTATTATAAAGTTTAAATAGTTACCTTGTTATTATTGTAAATTAAAAAATCCCTTGAGAGTCACAGGATTTTATTTTTTGGTTATTTCATAATCTTAAGAATTTTATGAACTCAAGTAAGTAAGCTATTCACTTTTAGATATAATTATGTACCAAACTTGCAAGAAAAGGCAAGGTATCTTTACTGTTCCTTCGACGAAGAGTAGTTTTATAAAGCAACTGACTTTGTAAACTGCCTGATAATACCTAAAAAGGGTACCTTCGCAGGACCTAGGTAGTAATGACAGTCATAAACGAACCGGAAGCCAATGCCTGTTCGTTTTTATCTGAACCATTTTCGTCCTGCAGGGCCTCCTCAGTCAGGACCAGTAGCTTCTGAGGGCATCAGGACCATCCTCCAGGTGAGCCTATATCTTTATAAGTAGCTAATTATCACTCATTACATCGAAGCTTCTTTTGGAATTTATTACTCACGTTCATGCTACCTCGTAATTTATTCGGTAATTATCTCCCTAATCATCATTACACAGGTCAAGACTGCCGGTTGTAAAAGCTCATTGCAACTTTAAAAGTAATAAAATGGTTGCATCTGCGATCATGATGTTTCTAAGGTTATAACATTAAAAATTAAACAAAACATTAAAAATGACAGAATTCGTTAATGCGTTGCTATTGAAGAATAAAAAAAATCTCAAAAAAACAATCTACAAAAAGTCTATTCGCTTCATGAAAAAGTAAAATAATAATATAAAGATAAATGTATAAAATAATAGAACAGATTTTAAACAATAAAAATTAATTAATATATTCTATTCTATTGTAAATGGAAGTATATATGAAATTGAATATATAGTACATACAAATATATCTGCAGTCTGGTGAATAAGTTGTTTAGTTGAATTTCAGGCAAAAGGATTTAATCGTACTCATGATAGCGAAATAGCGGTCTTTACCGTTAAATATTAAATAATTAATTTTAACTGTTGCAGTTTTGTAAAATCTGATTTAAAAAGTAAGTTGAGTTGTTAAAAACCTTTGTAGAAACTTAGGGCAAATACACGATAACATAAATAAAATTTGTAATTAATCTAGTAATCGTGATAAACAAACATAATTAATTACTACACCATATATGTTGCAAATTGAATTAGGAATTTAATAATTTATTTTTTATAATTTATTCGATGTAATTTACAACTGTATTATATTAATTCATCCAGTAAATAGAATGAATGTATACAATGACATGATATGACAAGTAGAGAAACAACCAAGCGGCAGTACTGAAATAGCAAGTTCAACTTAGTAGATCATAGGCCATCTTCTTTTCAGACGCCTTGGAGGGTTATCAGGAATTGAAGAGGTTGCTAATGGGTTTGAGTGGGAATGAAGTTTGTCATGAAAAGATTGATATCGGATTCGGGCCAGATCAGCAACAAATGGGGCATTAAGATCATTATGGATTACTTTGTTCGTAACAAAATAAGTAGTATCGAGGATTTTACGAAAGATTTTAGATTGTAAGGATTGAGAGGTATACGATGGTTAAGTGGAGGCCCAAAGCTCTATTCCTTAAGTCCAGATGGAAATAATGATTGTGTCTTTTGTAATTAATTGAGAGCTTAGAGCGTTTATCTAGTAAATGTTCAAGGAGACTGAAACGGCTTGCTGTTTCTTGTCGTTTCGGTATAGTATGAGGTATTCCAAGTTAATCTCTTGTCAAGGTGTAGTCCTAAGTACCGGACCTGTTCTACAGGATTCAGTGGGATGTTATTAAACGATACGGGAGGACAGGAAGTCATTAGTTTACGACGGAGGGTAAAAGTGATTTGACGGGATTTGTGGAAATTTATTTTAATCTTTCAGTTTTGACACCATTTTACAAGGTCGGTGATGTGGGATTGAATAGTATGTGATGCTATAACAGGATCAGTGTTGAGTATTAGGATAGTGGTAAGGATAGTATTAGGATGGGTTGGGATATCAGATGAATAAACTGTGCTGAGGATTGGGCCGAGGATACTGCCTTGAGGAACACCATCAGATTGAAACGCGGGATGAAAATATATTATTGTGATTTTCTTTGAATGACCTGTTAATGAGATAGGATTGGTATTCTGATCTGATCTGTGAGGAAGGGTATTCTGATCTTCTTTTAGGTTAAGGTATCATTTTTACAACGGACAGAGGTTAGGAAAATATGTAGTAAGGAGTATAGCATTATGTATGTTTGTGAGGAATAGAATAGCTTTTCTGGGAAGATGCTTTAAGATGTGGATCGTGATCAGGTCGTGTCCAGGATCTTTTCGAGAAGGTAATCTGTAAATAATATTAGATATTTGTAAAGGATGGAATGCTTTGGGAGGAAGGGTCATTGGGAGGGGAGCATTTAACTCATATTTTATCCCATCATATTGAAGGTGGTTTATAATGTCAGGATGTGGATGAAAGGTTTTAGGGAGATGGCCGAATAACTGAGCTTTTTCTTCATCACATCTTGACCAGACATTGGATTCATTAAAGAGTGTGTGATTGAAATCTTTGAATTTAAGGATCTTTGTGGTCAATCATAATGTTTTGTCAGAAGTTGTAAGATTTTCAGTTAAGTTAATTAAATTTGAGTTTTGAATTTTCTAATTTCTGTTTTTAGTTGGTTAGTCAATTTCGTAAAAATAGTTTTATCCGTAGGGTATCGATTTCTATGCCACTTCGATCTTGCTCAGCGTTTTTCTCTTAATATGATAGGAATATGCTGTGGCAGGTCAAGTTTAAGAATTTAAAAATAAATATATATACCTATATTAAATTGTATTCATTAACCAAGTATTGCTTTAAACGTGAGCTTAAAAGTCTAAATTGTATATTCATTCAACATATAAAATATACAGAAATTTAAAGAATAGCAGTGCGTAAACAATTTTAGGAACTAGGAAGCTAGGAATTTTTTTTTTAAATCATGAAAACTTAATAGAAATTAAATTAGTTTTATGTTTAGGTATAGTTAATTTTAATGATAATTTCAGACTATTTATATATACCGTTACTATATGTGTATATAATGATACTAATAGCGACTATTAAAAATACTATTAATTCTATTTACTATAAATAAATACAGTTTATTTTTTCTTCGTTACATCAAAGATAAATTACTTCAAATTTTGTAACTATTTTTCACAGTAACTGCTAAGTGCATTCATTATATCAATCGATCAATCTGTATACTTTTAAAATAGACAATTTTCGAGCTTAATAAAAAAATATATATAGTAACCAATTTTATATTGAGCCTTCACTTGACACGAATTATTTTAGAATCAAACAAATAAATTGATTAGGTATTAGTATTTACTTAACTAGTATTTTTTTAAATATTTAAGTTAGGTTAATAAAATTAATATTCATACTCATAAGACCGAATAATACAGTAGTACATTATGTAGTCTTAACTAATGATAAAAAAATATCAAATTATCATTATTTGTGGGAGAAATGCAAGTATTGATCAATTACATGGTAGTGCTATCTATGCGCTAGTTGCTGAACTACTGTGTATCTGCCTATCTGTTCACAGGTAGCGCTGCGAGCATCATTTTCCACGGTAAATCTACTTTTTGATATTTAGATTTGTTTCTTTTGTTGTTTTCTTATTTATAGGCTAGCAAGTAGAAGCTATGTGTAAAAACTGAGTTAGCCACTCCTATATATAAATATATATATATATATATATATATATATATATATATATATATATATATATATATATTATTATTATTGCTTACTTGCTTAATGTTCAGGATCAATAACGGATAACTCAAAATTTTAAAAATTGATTTTTTTACAATTTTCGTTAGTACAGTAAAGTAATACTTTATGCTCTCGAAACTTAAGACTCAAAACAGGACCAAAACCATGAGTAATAAGGAGGCAAACTGTCGTGTAAGATATAATTGCTTGACTAACCTAACGAAAAATGTGAAAAAGTCAATCCTTTCTATAGTTAATCGATAAAAGTTTTATTCTCTTCGGTATATTTATTTACTCTACGTCAGGCACATTTGAACCGCTAACTGCAGAAAGACAACTAGTCCACTTTTCCAAATTTTAGAATCAAGGCAGAAAAACAGATCCAGTTCGGGACTAGTTCCCATCTGCAGCAAACAAAATATTGAAGATGTTGTCAAGACTGTGCTATCTGGCGAACAAGTTTTTTTTCTATGGTTAACGATGCCTTCTTTCTTCGGTATAAGTTCAAAGTTTAAACAAAAAAAATCTCAGTTGCCTTTCTGCACTTCGGTCACTTTAAAAATGTACCATATAACAGTTTATTTCATTTGAATCGGGTACATAATTGGGAAATATTTCTTTCGTGAATTTGGTGTTGAGAATGATTAAACATTGGATGAAATGAATCCGATTGTATTCACCATAGGATTGCTATTGTAATAATAAAATGGTTCCATGCATCGGTTTCTCCGGTGACTAACCGTCCAGTTTTCAGCTCATTTAGCATGGAGAACAGTTTTATGACGCGGCAGTTATCGCCCTTTGGCATGGAGGTCGTAAATACAATCCATCAAAGGGAGGAAGATTCCTTCTCAACCATCTTCCGTTCGGTTGGTTTAATGCCTCCTAGATCGGAACAAGCCGATTGCGAACAAGGCTCGTATATCATGGCGTTGTTAGCTTGCCAGCCAGACCAGCTTTTACAATGTTGAAGGGAGTATTTTTTCCTGATGCTGTGATCTGTGGCCGGCGAAACTTTCCTCTGAATCATGATGGTAATGGGTCATAAACTATATTCGGCAAGAAATTTTCTAATGGCGTCCTTAAAATGAAATGGGGTGTTATTTGTAAAACTTTTTTGTGCTCTTACAGCAATTTCCCACATAGGATGCTTCTAATTTTATACTTGTCCATTTGTATCTAAGAGTTATGCCTTATTCACTATTGTAAAGAGTCAAACTTTCAAATTTTCCCAAATTAGAATGAAGTTTTAAAAAGGAGAAAAAGCTGTAATTGTGTTATTTTTCTCATAGCATAGACAGAAAGTTTAAAAAAGTGTATTATTTCTTTTACATTTACAAGCTAATACATCTAGAAAGGAATAGAAAAGCCAAATAGTTTTATTCTGGTACCAAGTTCCTTAAGAACAATGAATGTGTACAGTCACATACTCATATATCTGGCCAAGAGGCCACATAATAATCACATATGTTATCATTATGTCATTATATCACATCATTACATCATTATCATTACATGTGATATATTATATATCACACGGTATATACATAAGAACCTTCTTCTTAGACGTCCTGATTCGAGGACATAAGTACCTTAAATCTAAATAAAAACAAAAAAATAAATTCTTGTCATGAACAAAACAACATGAAACAACAAGTAATAAAAAAAAATATATTTAGAGTTATATAGAAAGAAAATTAACAATATGTCATTAGGGATATAAGCTGATAATTATAATTGATTAAACAGTATCTTGAGGGAATTGAAGAGATGTTACAAAAGCATGGGTTAGAAAGTGGAAAGGAAAGAAGCATGGCAGATAATTAAGTATAATATTACTATTTTTACTACACAATAGGTACACAATATATTCAAATTCGCTGTGTTCCAACCATCAGATCACCAACATCCCATTTTATCAAAAATGTTAAATTGGAGGCTTTCACTTGTATGGATAAAAATGGGATTTTTTAAAATTGTTAAATATTTTCACAAAAAACAAAACAAAAATAGATTCATTATAAATAAATTATAACTCTTATTCCATTTTGTTACATTACGTATTTTGTCATTTCCCTCCCTTCAATTACCTATATTTCTTAACACTTCACGTCTTTAAATCCATTTGAGAACTACAAGTTTCTCTTCAAGCTTCTTTATTTTTATATCTCTTGAGTGTTTTTTGAAATTGTTTTGGAGAAAAAGTAAGTGGTATTATTATTTTTGAGCGTACCGACTGACAATAGCTACCGTTCATCATATTGAACCAAAGTAGGCTGAAGACGCATACATGGTACGTTTTTGTTACCATGTTTTGCTAGCGTAACGAAAATAAATGAAGAGAGAATTTTTGCATACCAAGATGCTATTTGTCTTCTCTGCTTTTTTTACGGTGTGAAATACTGGACCCTAAAGAAAACTGAGACTGCATTTGAGAGGTTGTAGCAATGGGTTCACAAAAGAAGTTGGTTGGACAGTTACGGAGAAAAAAAAGAAGAGGTGATTAAAATGGGGCAATACCTGGGACATATAAAGGAGATAAATATAAATTATTCCAGCTGATTATGCTGGGAAATATTCCGGACAGAGGAAACGCAGGAAGCAGAAACACTTCTGGTTGCAAAACCTAAGAGAATGGTTCAAGCTCTCAACGATACAGCTTATTTGAACTACCGTATCCAGAATTCGAAAAGGCTTGATGATTGGCATTCGGAACGAAGATGGCAATGGAAGAAGAACGATAATAACGGTATTAGGAATTTAACTTTTCAATGTTGTTTAGAGTTAACAAAAAATTGTACTTTTCGAGATAAATATGTGATTGCGTGTGAAATAACATCCTACCCTGCATATTAGTGATCTTTAGTTACAGATTCAATCATAAACTGTTCGCTTCCATTCGTCTTCGATGTCCCGAGAAGGTCTCATGTGTCCCGCCGTTACGTTGAGTTAAATTGGCTTTTTCCTTCTATCCGTAGGCTCTACTTCCTTGGTTCTTACTTATATCAAACTATCAAATCACAACATCCATCTTACATCAATGGTCTCCTACAATTCAAATCCTCTATCCAATCCCAGCACACAAGATCTCGCCCTTCCGATCTTTGATATATACCGTTCCCATAGAACCAAAACTTTTGAGCGTTCCTTTCCCGCCAGTTCTATCTCTCTTTGGAACTCATTCCCACTCGATATCCGTCATGCTTCTTCTTTAACCTCATTTAAATCCAAACTTTTCCTACATCTTCTAAATTCCCAATCAGATGCTTTATAATCAATTAATAATTTATAGATATTTTCAACTTTATCGATTGATGAACTACTGTAAATATTCCTCACTCATAATGAATTCATTTTTTTTTTGTTACTAGATGCTATCATGTATTCACTGTTTTTTCCATAAGCCTAGATCTTTTTATTGTAAATTTGTCTGTTTTTTGTTTTAATTTTGCATTACATTTTATGATTATCTACCAAATCATACCTGTTTAGTTATTTACTTTCAAGATATTTTATAAATATTGTTTTATTCAGATAAATATTTACTTAAATATGTTCATCTCTGTTATTCTAAAGGGACCTGGTCCCAGAATAAAATTATTTTTCTATTCTATTCTATTCTATTATCTCTTACCTCCCTGATAATGCAGGGTCCATTTTAATAACTATTCCTAAACAGATTTTTTAAAAGTATTTAATTAATAACCAACTGTGAGTTTGGAGAAACGGCTTTTGTCTACTAAGTGTAATTTAATCATCTTTTGCAATTTTTTCGTGGTTGAAAGAGTCAATTCTACTAGACAGAAATGACAAAAAACTGCTCGCCGTTAGGCTAATTGACACTCTCTAGACACACGCATTAAGAGTAGTTTTGGGATCTCCTGTGATCGGTCCCTCTTTCTCTCTTCTTTCCACTCTCCACACTCTGGATGTTAGAGTAGGGTCCGGAATTTCCTTCGGCAGTAGGTACGTAAATATTTTATATATTTTCTGTACTATTACGTCACTAATACATATTGCCCTAAAAAACGATTTTATTATTAAATCTTTCATGTTATAAAAAATATTTAATAAATTTGTATTTCATGTATTGATGGTACGTTATATTGCTCTTAAAATCACCCAACTTGACCGGAGACCTGTGGAAGTTTATAAGGCAAAACAACCGTATCCGAAAAAAGAAATAAACAGACGCACCCAACAACATTTAAGTATAGTGGGTATAAATCTAGAAAGCGGCGGTTAGGTAAGGGGATAATGAAGGAGGCAGTGGAACCGAAGTTGTAAATCAGGAAGAGATTTAGGAGGCACGTCCAAGGACCGTGTATGATAGCTCGCTTCCAATTGGTCAGGGGATACATAAATGGAACCTGTGGGAGTGGTTAGAAAAGCAGAAGGAATCTGAATATATAATACATGGATACTGAAATACCATGAATATCGTGTATTCGGTTATTTTATTGTCATTTATAAAAAAAAAAACTTGATAATAACTTGATTTGTAACTCAACAAAAATGTAATTAAATTTCAACTGCACTCAAATAAAAAGATTTTTTTTTTCTTATTTATAAAAACCTGTGATCACTACGACCCATGAACGAGTCTGGGATATTCGCTACATGGTAGATACTGTACTGTTTCATGGACAACGGTTCTGCAAGGTGACTTATCGTAGGTCACAGACAACCGCCAGGTTTTCCCCCTTTAATTTTTTCATTTTTATAATATTTTATAGAGGCTGGGTGAGCTCCAGGAGGGTCCTCGATCCCATATGATCCATCTCCCGCCGCAAAGAGACTAAATAAAAGTAACTGCCTGCAGCGGGATTAGAACCAGGATTTTTTTCGGCATGGCAACTCAGTGCTCTACCACTGAGCTACTCCGCTCCCATGCGGATATTCTTATTTATAAGGATTAATTTAAACTGTGTCTTTTTTTTCAATTTTCCGGCTTAAAATAAGTCAAGATTTATTTGGTATTTTTTTGACTGCACCCCCCATTCTCCATTATATCATCCAGTCAACTATTTTCCTCTCTAATGAAATAATATATATATATATATATATATATATATATATATATATATATACCTATATGTTAAAAAAAATACACGATACAATGGAAAAATTTTAAATTAGCGAGATAACCATCGAAAGATGGGATATCTAATCTACTAACAATTTCCGATCGCAAACAGCTTTAATCCTGCGCAAAAAATATATATAAACAATTAATAAATATGGAAGTAAAATTAAATTATGTAATTATCTAAAATATAATCTAGGACATATCTATACAAACTTTTAAAAATACAACAGGTATCTCCAATTTGTTTGGAATCTGGACTACCTACGGGCTCATCTACATCAACCGCCTGCAGTTACCTAGTTTTATTGTTTTATTAGCCCTTAGGATGTAAGCTGCTCCGCCTCTGTTTCTGGTCAGTTCCTGTTGGGGTTGTCAAGTGAAACCAGTAGCCTGAAGGTGAGTACTCTGTGTTCATTCGACAGATGTTTTTTATCATCATTTTTTTCTTTCCATATTTTAACAATTTTTTTTGTCAAATGTTCTTTAGTCTATATAGTAAGATTCCGAATTGTGGGCCAAATTATCAGTCAAATTATTTCGAAAGCTATTTAAAAAGTATGAAATAAATAGGAAAATCCTTGAGCTATTTTTCTTCCTCTAGCACTTAAAAAAGTTAATACCAACAATGGTCCGAAGAAGTTTATATCACCTAAGAAACCATAAATTTTAATTGCGTTGTTTTTTTAAAAAATCCCAACAGGTTAATTAGTCAACTAAAGTAATTATGTCCCAACTATATAATCGTTGTACATCGTTATCATAAACATGATACAAAGATGTATAAGTTTTTTTGTTTTTCTTATACACTTTATTGAAATATTATTACAATCTTCCACTTGTTGGCAATAAGTAATAGTGCTAAGTAGCTATACAATCATACAATAAAAACAAAATAGAAATAAATAAAATAAAATAAAAATATTTACATACGGAGGATGTATGAGTAAATTTGGTTCAGCTTAATCACGGTACGCGTATTTCCGGTAAGACTAATAGCGAAAAAGTTTTTATTATTTGTTGAAAACATAATCTACATGTGGTATATTTTCCCCTCTCCTGCTAAGGTACAAATATCTTGAATTAAGAAAATATTTTTTTATATTAACGAAGGTTAATATAAAAAAATATCTCTTTTGGAATAGTGAAAAGAAGTGAAAACTGATTTGCCGAAAAGTTTCTTATTGAGCCAGGTTTCTCGGGCAGAATCTCTTCTTATTAATAATAAGAACAGTCATATTACTATATACTAATATATTTTTTAATTCTTGGCTCAGAATTTATTAATATTTTTTTCTGTTACGGAAAAATCTCATATCTCTTCCGAAAAGTTTTTTTCAAGAAAGCTGATGATAACATTACAATAGGTGAGCAATTGAAATTGCCGGATAATTAATACAATCAGAAAAAATCTGGCTTAAAACAAAACACTTATTCAAAATATAGTATTTTAATTAATTGGTATATATTTTTTTTAAACATTGTAAATTGTTTTTAGCATAAATCGCAAAGCATGGTCCTTCGCCTAGAGCAGGGGTTTCCATCCTTTTCTTGGTCAAGGGCCACTTTTATATTATTCTTGTTAGCATTGGCGTAACTAGAGTTGACTCATGGGGGAACCCCCCCAGTCAACCACTCCAACATATTGCTCCCTTCAAAAATATGTCTGGTAATATAGGTAAAATATATAGTATACTATAATCATGAAGCTTCAAATTAAATAAATAAATTATAATTTTTAAAAATGCTATTTTGGAAGTTATAAATGTTATTTTTGGAAGGGCAATCAAGAAATAGCTTTTAAATAATTGTAACCCTATTTATTGGTTACAATAACTTACTATACTTAATTGCATAGGGAACTTTCTGGACCCATCCAGACTTTACTTCTAGATTCTAAGAATTGTCTAAACTGTTCTTATCACATTTACGATCTTATTGTTGCCATTAGAAGCCACTATTGCCGCTATAATAATATAATTAATTGTAAATAAACAGTATTAAGTTTTAGTTTGTCATTTTAGTGCACCTTTTATTCATTAAAATAACTGCGTTTGCACTTTCTTTGTTGTGTTTTTGGCATCATTGACCTTTACATCTGTAATCCCACAATAATGACTTTGAAAAAGCAAAATCCTTTAATTTTTTATTTCTTTTAACTTGTTACTAACAATTGTTTTTTTAAGTTCTTCTAAGCAATGGTGGGGGGAGGGGTTATATCCCCAATAACCCCCTCCCTCGTTAAGCCTATGCTTGTTAGCAGGGACTTAAGACTTAAGACCACTGTGCGGCGTATCACCCCACCACCCGCGCTCTTGTCACTCACTGCAGGGCGACCAACGGCTCACTGTCCGCTAAATTTAAATTTAAATCATTCGCGGACCACTGGTTGGGAACCACTGACCTAGAGAGATTAAACATATGTTTCCGATTCAGAAAATAATCAATTAAAAAGTTTAAAATTAAATAAATAAGATCGATTCTCATATGTCAACCACATTTAAACCAACCTAATTTTCTGTAACATATTTATAGCCACAATGTAAATATAATAACTCCATTCTATTATTGTTTAGAGCCAGTAAAGAATTTAAAAAAAGGATGATCTAAATATCTCTGAGCTTTCAACAATACAAATATCGCATAAGCGCTAATCTTTCGAACAGATGTAAAGAATTTTAAAAATAAAAAAAGTAAATCATTGAGAAAAAATTAAATAAACTTTGTCTTCATTTATATAATATTAATGCTAAGTAAAGATAGAAGACTATTTCATAAATAGCCTATCTGGAGGCTATAAATAATATTAACAAGTATAATTTGAGTTGAAAAAATAAAATTAAACTTTTCAATATTGGTCCTTGTAGGTATAATACAGTCAGCGGCAAATTTTAAATGAAACTTAATTTGTTGGTTAAGTAAAACAATATTTTGTCTCTGTTTTTGAGTGTTTTAACCCGTATCACTAATTATGATTCGTTAAAAAGTTTATTGCATACAATGTGTTTGTAGTAAAACTATGCAATTAATAATGTGACAAAATTAAGCTTGCTTTCTCTAGCAAATTTAAATTCAAGTCCTACGTCCTTAAAATCCCTCTAGCAAAGGATTAGTTTAAAAAATATACTATTACAAACCGAATGGTTCAGTAGAAGACTTTACTTTTATTTGGTTAACGGTTGTGCAAATGCCCCAAATAATTGTTCGAAGGCAATTTTATAGAGGTTGGATAAGCTCTTGGATGGTCTTAAGATCCTATTTGGTCTATGAATTAGTTATTTATCTCCCAAAACTGGAATCAAACCAGGAACCTTTAAATTATTAATTTAGTGCGAACTAGACGTTTTGTTACCTTTAAGGTTCACTGTCACCTTCTTAAATATATCCTGTACCCAACGGGAAATCATAGATGATGAGTAATTTTGGAATAAATGTGTGACTACAAAATTCGCAGGCTGGTTCTCAAATTTAGATATTCCCTTTAGTTTATTAGTTTGTTAAATTATTTATTAAAGCGACACCTTCCCTACACTTCCATGTTGATAAATAATATGAAAAAAAATTCAGATTTTGCGTAAATATTGACTTTTTAAATATTTTTATTATGTTTGTATATATTTTTTTTCTTTTCATATGTATACTTTTTTTCTATTTACATATGATGCAATTGTTGAAAATTTTCGTTGGGAACCAGATCATATGGTATGCCATATGAATAAGAAACTATTTAACGTAAATGCCACAACCTTTCAGAACCATTTTAAGATGAGTATTCATACTTTTAAGGTGGAGAGAATTTTTTTTCTAATGTTTTTTAAAACTACATTGGAAACTTATAATGTCAATTCTATCCACTTCAAAAACAAGAAGTTAATTATTTAAGTATGGCTTCGATTCGAGATAATGAGTTTCACACATGAGGATGGCTGAAAGAGGGAAAACATTTCCAGGTATGTGAAACATTTTTATTTTCTACATAAAGTCCAGAAATTATAACAAAAATTCAACAATTTTGATTAAATTTTTTATTTAGAATTGTATTCTAATTATTTTTTATTGAAATCAATTACTACATATTTATTTACTACACTTCATCCTTTCTGGTTTTGTATTTCTATTCCATAGCCTTTTGATTCACTCGTTGCCAAGATGTAAAAGAAATTATGTTTTTTACCCTAATTTTAATTTAAAAGCTGTCACATGGTCAGATCCAACGTGAACAACGTTCAAACAAATTTAAAATATAATTTTTGTTTTTGTTTATTTTTTTTTAAATACAGAAAACATGATTTTATCACAAATAGAATATTGCTATATTGATAAAATCGTCGTGAATCTTTATCTTCATAAAAAAGCTGAGATAAAGGCGATCTAAAGAGAGGTTTAAATTTCATTTTCTTCTATTCTGACGTACATATACAGGGTGTCCCATTTCAAGTGGATCAAACGTTTTTAACTTTTAAACAAAACAAAATTCAGAAAAACGATTCAGGTAAAAGTTGTGGTTATTCAGGCCTAGTTTGAAGAAATAAAAAATACATTTTTGGTTTTTCACTTTAAGTGGTCAATCTTCATCGACCTTCAAAAAATGTAGTTTACTCTTGACCCCCCCTTTATTTTTATTTTTCATGGAATAAATGTATATAACATTTTTTTCTATCTTTCATAGTTTAAGTAGAAAAAGCATTCAAAGTTGACTACTTTAGTATACCTCCTTTACGAGGAAACGTAAAGTAGCATTAAGCTATTTTATTTAAGAGTTTTTAGTCGAAATAACTTACTAATCAAGATATTTTGAATCTTTCAGAAAATATCTGGACATTTAAAAACCTTCTGTGAAGACAGCATACTGAAGTAGTGAGCTTCAGGTACTTCTTATACTGACCTATGAAAGATAGAAAAAATGTTACATACATTTTTTTCCATGTTTCGTATTGTACATTTTAGAAAAATAAAAATAAACGGGGGTCAAGAGTAAACTACATTTTTTGAAGGTCGATGAAGATTGACCACTTAAAGTGAAAAAACAAAAAATGGTTTTTATTTCTTCAAACCAGGCCTGAATAACTTACAACTTTTACTTGAATCGTTTTTTGAATTTTGTTTCGTTTAAAAGTTAAAAACGTTTGATCCACTTGAAATGGAACACCCTGTATATATACATATTATACATAATTACAACTTATAAATATAATTCCAACTTACATAACTCCAAATTATATATAATTCCAACTTAGCAATAAGAATTAAGACTTGACTTATACTTACGAATTAAGACTTGAATTAAGACTCGAGGATAACATCAACGCGTTATTTCAACCGTAAAGGAGAAAAAGGTTTCATATTATTCTCAAATAATTGAATACATTGAATCTGCAGCCCCAGTGAAAAACTAGTCGAATTTTGTCCGAAATGATTTTCTTGTACTTTGGGTAATGGAATCGTGTGATTCTCTCAGTGCTTAAACGGTCAGACCTTGACTTGAAAAGGAGTTATTACTTATACCACAACTTTATTTCAAATAAAAAAAAACACACGATTCTCCTTCTCTCAATACTGTTAACTCTCTAGACAAAATTCGACTAAACAACTTATTCTGCAGGGCTGCAGAAAGATACCCGCATTAAAAATTAAACAACTAATATTACAACTATCATAATGTTTATCTTATTGAAAATTATCATATATATATAGTAGTTTCGGGTATTATGGCCTACTCGGCCAATATGGCCTGGCTTAATTTCTCCGAAACCAAACAACACACGCGATGTAGGTATCCGCCAAAAGATCCCACCCCTTCCCTTGATCCCCTCCGTTGATCCCTGAGTTGCGGCGATTTAATGTGTGTCCTGTTCGTGCGACGATCGAAAATTAGCTTATTTGATGTAATTTTTTTATAAGTTTCACTCATTCTTGTTCTTTAAATAATAATTGTTTTCATATTGCTAGTGCGCAGTTTTGTAGTTAAACCTTCAATGAACAGTGTGGCGATATTTTTAAACCACGTTGTTTAGTAGTTTTTAGGCTAGAATTTTATTCGTCAAAAACATGTCTGCGGCCATTATGGCCTCTTGTGCCATATTGGCCACACCTAACGTGAATTTTTCTACAGGTCATCATTTTCTTTTTCAGTAGGTGATGGCTCCACGAAAACCAATTTCTCAAGAACAAGTTGCAGCTGCCATTACGTGGTAACCACATCAAGAGACTTTATAACGCAATTAGCACCTAGGAAAACTATTAACCGAAGCAGAAAGGCTCCTATCCTACATTGCTTACTTCATCCTCGTACAAAAATGAATTGCAAGACTATAAAAAAGAAACAAGAATAAAATCAAATACACTGAATAAAGTAAAAAAAGCATAGCGCAAAGGTAAAAAGACAAAACCAAGATCCAAGCTGGTAGAAATGTCTAGCTCAGAAGAAGAAAACGAACCTTTGAGCGACGACAGTTCTGACGAAAGTCCAGATATAAGCAATGTTAATGATGCAAAGTGATTGTACTGTGAAGATCTCTATTCTACGAATACCAGAGGTGAAATATGGGTTCCATGCATATGTTGCAAATTGTGGGTTCATGAAGAATGCTCAGGAGTGGAAACAGACGATTTTTTCTGCGAATTTTGTTCTGAAAAATAATGCAAAGTTTATTTATTCTATTTTTTTTATTGTGTTTGTTATAGAGGACAATATGGCTCACTACATTTGTGGCCAATATGGCCCTAGGCCTTATTACCCTACCACGGTTCAATTTCTAAGATATGTAAAAATTTTTAAAACTAATTATTTTGATTTTGTTTGATCGTTAATAACCTTAAATTTATAATTGTTGATTACTATTAAGTTCAAAGGACTGATTTAACCAATAAAAACTGATTTATCCCAATACAATTTTATTTTATTTCCAAAAAAGCTTGTGGTGTAACATATTACCCGAAGCACTCTTTTGTTATCACAGGAAGGTTGCAATCGGTACCTACTTTTTAAATGTATTTTTAAATTATTAATTATGCATATCAATTATACTTTCATATCAGGCGTTTGGTGTAAAAAACCGGTTACATCCATTTTCAGAACTGTCAAAAAAGATTCAATTATAAAAAAAAAAAAATTTAACAATTTTTTAAAATTATTTTGCTAACAATTAACTTCAAGCAATAATTACTGAAACATTTTTTATGATCTATTTTTTTTAAATCTCATTTAATATAAAAAGTATTTTGAATTTAAAATACCTGACTTTAATCAGAAAATATTGGTATGTGGCTAGTTTATGGTAGATAAAAAATAAATATAATAGACAGTTACAGAAACATTTCATTTAAAATTTATAAATCACTTTAATCGATATAAATACAAAGTTTTGATTTTTCAAACATAATAAAATTTCTTTATTTTTTAAATAATTTTTTGTAAATTGTTTTCATTTTTAACTATTTTTATTTGAAGAGAAAAGATATGCCCGGGCCGGAATTCGAACCCGGGCCCCCTGTCTCTCCGTGACAGTGCTCTACCATTTGAGCTACCGGAGTCGCTTACCAGCCGGGAACAAATTAAAAATTGCGAGAACATGGGGACATGAGATCAGATAAGAGAACAGAGTTGTCCCCGGCTGGTTGGTTGGTTGTTTTTAGTTAGAGGCGTAAAACGCCATCAACGCCTTATTAGTATAATAATTTGTTTAGTAATTTTTTTTTAGGTAAGCGACTCCGGTAGCTCAAATGTTTGAGCACTGTCAATTACATATACATATATACATTAATCAATTCTAGCTATGAGTTTTTTCATCCTCTATCACCTTTAAATTAAAGACTTTATATATTTATATATATATATACATATATTTCATAAAGTATTAGCTACACTAATATAAAATATATTCAGCGCCTGTGAATGAGTAGTTAAGTCGGATTTTGTCCAGTGAGAGTTCTTCTTTCAGATAACCGGAATCATATCATTCTCGTAGTTTTTGGCTTTAAATAGAGTTGTAATATAAGCAACACCTCCTTTTCAAGCCAATGTCTTACTTAGCCCCTAAATAACTCGATTCCGCTTACTTAAGTACAAGAAACTATTTTTGGAGAAACTTTTAAACGGGGCTGTAGATATATTATACATCTAAACCTATTACTTTACTTATATCGAACAATGTATTTTCAATGGGAGAAAATACTTCTGCTTTATTCGATTATCATTTTTTCATAATTCATGTCTACCATGTTATTTTATTTTTTTTACTGCTAACAATAATAAATAGTTAATTAGACATTTCAAATAAAGAAAATTGAACTTCAAATTAAGATATTTTGAAAATAATCCCTGATATGTAATGAGAATAATACATAGCTGCTATGGAAAACCGTTTAATTTAACATTAATATAACAAGTATGATAGAAATCTATTGGATTTTTTCGAGAAACGATGATTTTGGCAGATTGGTTTTGGCTTAAATGTTTCTGTGATGTCTCAGTAATAAATCTACATTGATTGCGTTATAACACTTCGAGAAAAAATTTATTTTGAAAACATATCTGATGTATAAAATGATTAATTCTAATTAAGAGTGAAAAGGAGAGGCATTAGCTTAAGAGATTGTTATGTATAATAATTTTTATCATATTGTTTGTTATTTAATATGTTTAGTTTATATCTTTAAGGGATCTAAACGCCTATGAAAATTATATGGAATTGCAATTCAAACAAAATTCAAGCTTTAATTCAAATAATGAGGCCACTGAAAGTAATTTGATTTATCAGATTTTAAAAATAATTATTTAGAAAATATCATATTTATGAAAAGCAAACTGTTCTCCATGAATAAAAATGGAGCAGTGACTAACCTCAACCAATGAAATAACTCAACCCCTCGGATTAGTAGGAAACCATTACTGAATGGGAGGATCTCGCGACGGTTACCATGGTGACTGCGGTGGATCTACATCATGGAAGTGGTGAGGGGGTGGGATGTCACCCTTGTTGTCATAGTGATGGCGGTCAGCCATTACAAAATAGAATAGAATTAAGCTTCCATAATACTTTTTTTATTTAAAACTTATTGGATAGACATCATATCAGAACATTGTTTTATTAAAAAAGTAATATGATAGTCTATAATACTAGTCTCTATAAATAATACTAGCGTATTTAGTTAACTGTGTTTGAATTATATTTTGATTGGTAATGAGTAATTAATTTTTTCCGATTACTGTAGGTACTTGAAATAAAAAACGAAATAGATAATTATAGAAACTATATGAAAGAAAAGTGTAATTAATATGAATAACATATTCGGATAAGTACATCCTTATAAGTTTTTAATGCCATAAATGATGTATTAGATGTGATTGCTTCAAAACCGCCCAGATCCTTCAATAATCAATTCCAAAATATTTTATTTCCTATCAAAAGGGGTTATATCCATTACATCAAATGAATTTTTTTCATCTAATTTTATTTGAAGAGAAAAGATATGCCCGGGATATCGGCCGGGATTCGAACCCGGGTCCTCTCTCTACTGGTAGCCAGGAATATTCATAGATAATTAAAATTTTCATTTTTACAACTTATAACTTTTGTCTACAATTAGTTTCGGTTTAAACTATTTACATACTCTATAACTTCATACATTTTTTTTAAATAATAAAAATTGTGATATGCATCAATGAGTGTGGAAATAATCAGAATAAGTGGCAGAAAAAAGGAGTAAAACAAGGAAACAGTCTCAGCCCACTACTCTTCATGGAAAAAATACTAAAAATACGTGAACTGCGGGAGCTTCAATTACTGGATTATGCGGACTATATTAGCACAAGCTACCGTATACGCTGATGATATAGTCACCATCTTAGACACCTCTGAAAATCTCCAAACGACCATAACCGAATGTGAAGCAGAGGTTGCCAGGAAAGGCATGATTATGATAACCTTACAAGTAGGAATGAATCCGAAAGATATACATATGAAACAGACAAGAATTGGAAGTCGTGAAAGAATTTACCTGGTTTCAATAATTTGCAGAAATAGGAAACTATAACGAGAGATTTCAAACAGGATTAGAAAACAAATTAATGTCTACTACCACACTTGCATCACTATTGTTGGCAACAGAGAAGTAGGAAAGGACGGGAAACTCCGCATATTCAAAAGTGTATATTTGACAATTCTCTTATACAGGGCTAAGAGTTGGGTACTCCAGGATTTTTAACTCATACGCTCCACAACTACCAAGGCAAGAAGAGAAAAAAGGTTTCGGAACAAGATCATGAGATAGGAACTACAAATAGCCTCCCTGAAAGAAACTCTGAAGAAAAAACAACTCAAATCGTTGGATAAGCCCACAGAATGAGTCAGGGATCCAAGAAAGTTAATGGAAACCAAACCCACAGCCAATAGACCTAGAGGGAGACCAAAGCAGACCTACTGCAATGATATTGCGAAGTTGGGACAAGCCAAGAGAGAAGAGTACACAGGATCTGAGGATTCTGGTGAAATATAAAGCCAGATGGTAATCCTAGATTGATGCGATACATCGACGCTGAAAGCTACAGAGATGAAGATAAAGTTGAACAAGAAGAAGATCCAATATTTGTTGTTGTTTTTTATCCTATTATATTTTTAAATTACCGCTTTAACACACACCAAAATATGAAGTCAATAATATCTGTGAATATTTTATTAAATAATATTTTCTCGCTGGTAATATTTTAGTTTGTAAAAGAAAAAATCCTGATTTAATTCTTCTTTATACTACTAAAATACTATTTGCTTTGATTATGAATTAAAAACAATATTTCAAGGAGATGCATTGAGAAGTTACACCATTTAAGCGATTTATTATCGGTTTTCGTAGTAAGTGGATCAGAAAACCAATACTTACCACCAATCTCTGCTTAGAAACTTCCTTCCATAAGCCACTTCCCAAATCTAATTCCGCCTGATCATTCTAAACTCAATACCCCACCTATCCAACGGTCTACCTCTCAGATATTTACCAGTCGGCACAACTCTTTTAGCTTTTCAGATATTCGTTCGTTACCGAGCCCAAAAAATTTACAAGCCCATTTTAATCCTCGCGACTCTATCACTTCAATAACATTATCCGGGTTTAGGAACCGCAATTCCGCGTTGCATAATCTCCTCAATCCTCCAGTTTTATCGTCCTTGTTCCAAATGTTCTTTACCTTATTTTGGAATATCATAAGACTTACTCCTTCAGAGTAAGCGGCCATGTTTCACATTCGTAAAGAAGAATTGGAAGAAAAACAGTTCTGTAAACTCTGATTTTTAGATAACGGAACAAAAGACGCGAGCATTCTCTGGAAAAAGTTAATGTATATATTAATAAAATAGTTTTAAAACAAATATTGTTAACTAAGATTTGTTATAACGCAAATGTGGTAATTATTGCGCAGGTTGTCACTTCGAATTGAGTGACATGTTTTAACTGTTTATTCGTTTAATTTTTAGTACTTTCCCCAAATACAAGTTATCGCGAGCTTAACTATGGAAAAGAGAATGAGAATTATTGAAACGTTCATTTTTAGATGAAATGGTTACCGAAGTATAAACATTTCCCATATTTCCACTCTCTTTTCCATACTAAAGCTCACGATAACTTGTATTTTTGGAAAATATTAATACGAATAAAAAATTAAATCTTGTTGTGACTAAACTCAAAGCGACCACCTGCGGAACAGATACAACGGATGCCACAATCGATGATCAGGAATCTCAAGAATATTCAAGGTGCAGTTTCTTCAGATTCAGAAGCGGAAAAAGGCCGCGGAGGATAATGTATTCTCCCTGGTACGCGAGAGGACTAAAATGGGGCATATATAAAACTAGACAGGCAGATTTACGGCTGTTTTGTCGTGTTTTATTGGTCGGGCCGTTTATTGCCCAATGACAATGAGTAGCACCCAGCCACCGAAATTCGTCGCAGTAAAAAGGCCTGCATCAATTCCGGCAAGATGATTGGACGATAAAGGCGGCCCATTCTGACCAATAGGAAAGCTCCATCTTACCACTCCAATACACTTTTATGGAAGTTGAAACTCCAAAACAGAACTCGGTGGATTTACGAGCGAGCGTACCCTTCACCAAGCGGTGTATTAACCGCCTACTCTAAACTGTGAAGTATCCCTGGATTATTGTAGAAACGTATTTTTCGTGTTATCGCCGCTTACAGAGGAATTTCAATTTGCTCTGAAGAAGGGTAACGATCATGGAGTAAATAATAAGTGACGAAGCAAGTCATAAAGTTGAATATGATGAGTAAGGGGAAGCTGCTACTTGGCTCGATAAGGTCAAACAACATAGATACACATATACATGTACATACATACATATATATATATATATATATATATATATATATATATATATATATATATATATATATATATAATAAAATAAATTGACAGCCACATTGCAACTCCTAACCTATTAACTTGTGGAGCTCGAGCTAAAATTTAGTCAAGTTTACTCAATGTTAAACAAGAGCCATCAGATTGGTGATGATTAGATTGATGAGTTTGCTAAAAGAATTTGCCGAATTCCAGGTAATGGATAGCATTTGTAAAGGACAATTCGACGTCACCAAAAAACTTCCAAGGAAGCATTTGAAAACCTGTACTTAAGTACAGTATAAAATATTCAAGAGTAAAAGAGGACTGTCAATTCATTGTTTTGTATCTAGACACGGTCAAACCTTGCACTTATTGAAAATATTAGATATAATCCCAGATATTCAGCAATTTTTGGAATCTTGGTGTGATATTTTGTAGCCAACAAATGTTTCTACAGAAGGCTCTTTCGAGTCATGGCTGAATCTGAGATATTTTTCATGAAGGGTGAGTTAATATTTTCCGACTTTTCCTTCATGCTGCCTCATAAAAATCAATAGTTTTATAATTGTACTAGCTGTGCTCGCGATTTCGACCGCGTGGAATAGTCGGCAGCATTTTTATTTTTAGGCTAATTACTTTGCAAATAAAATACATAAATACATTAAAATAGGTGTTTTACTGCAAATAGCTTATTTAAGTACATTTTTATAAACAACGTTTTTTGTTTTCCCATCATTTACCTAAACATAGTTGCCACTGGTTAATTTAACAGACATCGGAGTTATTAAAGTATATTAAAACTACATCATTTATAAATTTCACGGGGTAGAGGGGAATAGAATAAATATAAATTTTATATATTCTTTTATTGCATTTTCAACGCTAGAAAAACGTATTTTATGTAATGAAATCTAAGTGAATGAAAGGAAGGTTAATTTAACAGACATCGGAGTTGTTAAAGTATATTAAAACTACATCATTTATATAAGGATAGAGATCGTTGGGGGTGCAGTCAATTAAAACACCATAATAAGTGCATACTTATTTATTTTGTGCCGACGTTTCGATCTACATTGATGGTCATCTTCAGGGCTGTGAGAGAAAACAGAATAACTATAAAATTACATTACAGTACCAAGAAAATGATGATATAATATAGTAGAGTAACAGAAAAATTGAACAAAATAGTGAAGGATAAATAAAAATTATCTAAGAATAAATGTACATAAAGGTGATAATGCAAATAAAATACAAAGAGAAAAAGAAAAAAAAAGAAAAATTGGTAAACAGATTGAAAAATGAAATACAAAATGAACAAATATAGACATAACAAGGTGAGATATAAGGGAGAGATATACAAGTATGTAAAACCTAGTTTAATACAGATAAAATATAACATGTTTAATAATAGACTCCTAGAGAGTTAACATAAGAAAACTTTATTCATATTATTCCTTCACTATTTTGTTCAATTTTTCTGTTACTCTACTATATTATATCATAATTTTCTTGGTAGTGTAATGTAATTTTATAGTTATTCTGTTTTGTCTGTTTTCTCTCACAGCCCTGAAGATGACCTACAATGTAGGTCGAAAAGTCGGCACACAATAAATAAGTATGCACTTATTATGGTGTTTTAATTGACTGCACCCCAACTATCTCTATCATTACATTAGAAGTTCCAGTCAACTAATTGCTTCTCTAACATACATCATTTATAATTTTCAACAGTAACAACTCGCTCATTACCTTCTGTTATAGTAGAATACTTAATATATTTGTATATATTGTTTAACTTTAGTTTCAATAGTTAAATTATAAATTACAGCGATGTGCGCAGTTTTGGAGGAGGCAAGTGACTCAGAAGCTAGGGTACGAAGTACAGGTTCAATGTTCACGGAGTAGAGGGGAATAAGAGAATAATTAAATTTATATATTCTTTTTGTACTCTATAACCTTTATAAAAACGAATTTTAAGTACTGAAATCTAAGTGAATTAAAGGAATGTTAATTAAACAGAACTCGGAGTTCTTAAAGTATATTAAAAGTATATCATTTATATATTTTATTTTATAATTATTGGTCAGCTATTTTGATTTCCGGGTTCGAATCCCGGCCGGGGGCATATCTTTTCTCTTTAAAATAAAAATATATCATTTATAATTTTCAATAGTAACAATTTGTTCATTACCTTCTCTTATAGTAGAATACTATTCCCATCTTTTACCTAAACATAGAGATGTTGCCAAAACATATTTTATGTAGTAAAATATAAGTGAATTTAAGAATGGTTAATTTAAAAGACATTGGAGTTATTACAGGATATTAAAACTACAACATTTATAATTTTCACGGAGTAAAGTGGAATAGAATAAATATAATTTTTATAAATTATTTTATTGCATTTTCAACGTTATAAAAACGTATTTTAAGTAATAAAATCTAAGTGAATTAAAGGGGGGTTAATAAAACATGCATCGGAATTATTAATGTATATTAAAACTACATTATTTATAATTTTCAATAGTAAAAATTCGTTCATTATCTTCTATTACAGTAGAATACTTTATTGTATCTGCATATATTGTTTAACATTAGTTTTAATAGTTAAATTATAAATTGCAGCGCTGTGCGCAGTTTCGGGGCAGGGACTTCACTGATAGGCCGGGGTACGAAGTACAGGTTCAATGTTCACGGAGTAGAGGGGAGTAAGAGAATAATTAAATTTATATATTCTTTCAGTCCATTATAAACTTTTTAAAAACGTATTTAAAGTAGTGAAATCTAAGTGATTTTAAGAATGGTTAATTTAAAAGACATCGGAGATATTAAAGGATGTTAAAACTACATCATTTATAATTTTCACAGAGTAGAGTGGAATAGAATGAATATAATTTTTATATATTCTTTTATTGCATTTTCAACGTTATAAAAACGTATTTTAAGTAGTAAAATCTGAGTGAATTAAAATGTGGTTAATAAAACAGACATCGGAGTTATTAATGTATATTAAAACTACATCATTTATAATTTTCAATAGTAAAAATTCGTTCATTACCTTCTCTTACAGTAGAATACTTTATTTTATATGCATATATTGTTTAACTTTAGTTTCAATAGTGAAATTATAAATTGCAGCGATGTGTGCAGTTTCGGGGCAGGGACCTCACTGATAGGCCGGGGTACGAAGTACAGGTTCAATGTTCACGGAGTAGAGGGGAGTAAGAGAATAATTAAATTTATATATTCTTTTAGTGCACTATGAACTTTATAAAAACGTATTTTAAGTAGTGAAATCTAAATGAATTAAAGAATAGTTATGAAAACTATGTATTATGAAAATCACCACGCGAACCAACTACAAAATTAACGAAAACAATGGTATTTTACGAATGATTCTATACCAAAATCTAGTTACTTTATTTAAATTAGCTTAAGAAAATAAAAATTTTACTGGGATTGTTCGTTATTACAAAATAAACAAAAGGAGTTACCATTATTCGATAAGTACCTACCTTATATCCAAATGTACAACAAATAATAATGACGTAATAACATCCAACTAAATTAAAAAGTAATCTTCTTTTGACGAATGAAGTAAACAAAAAACGACCCAACTAAAGCAAGAATATTGAATAACCTAACCCAAAACTTGCTTTTTATTTCACGAAGAACAGTAATTAAGTAAAATAAAAAATCTTGTTAACAAATTGAATTGTAATCAATTAGCAGAAAATAATAATGAATTTTCAGCTGGAAAAAATTTAATATTCCCATGCACTTCGCAAAATAGTCTGCCCTAACATGTCTCCCCGTTCTGGTAGGTACACTTATGCATATTTCCGCACCTACGCACATAATCCTTACTTACATATTTCCTTACAAACTTTCATCCCTTATTTTTATTTTACCCCCTAAATTTTTACAAACTTTGAATGTCATATTTATATATCTATATCCAATCAAAAGCCTTAAAAGTAAGTTTCAAGCTTGTAGCTTCAAAAATGACGAAAATTACATACAAACCTTCATCGCCTCTTTCAACTGCTAGCAACCCTTTTTTCGCATTAAAAAGTAGCCTATGTCCTTTACACAGAGTTACTTTCGCATTTATAATATTATTATAGATAACATGATACGATTTCCCGTAAATCCATTTTTTACGAAACAATTTTTAAAAAAATTAAAAAACACTTATTTCTTTATTTAATTTAGAAGCTAAATCTAAAATTTCATAGTGCTAGCTTTAAAAATGGCTTTTTATTTTTGTATTTTAAACGTTTAAAATTCACCCTTTTCACCCTCATAGGGACGAATACGAATACCCGAATTAATAATATCATCTATATATAAAATATTATACAGTTATAGTTGATAACACAATAGAGAGCGAAATACAAGCCAGAATAGCAGCAGCAAATAGGTGTTTTACCTCACTACAAAAAGTGGTTCAGTTTAAATCACTTTATAAAATAATTCAAATACAACTATGTAGAACCATAATAAGACCGGTCATGTATGAGTGCCAGAAATGGCCCCTGACCAAAAAATTAGAACTTATGGTCAACTCATGGGAAAAGAAAATTTTAAAAGAAGAATCTGGGGCGGAGTGGCCGAAAATGAAGTAAGGAGAAGAAGAAAGAATGTGGGTCTGATGGAGCTATATGGGGAGCCGGTCATGGTGGCGTTGATAAAGGCTGTGGTGGATGAGACCGGGTTCTTGCAGGACCGTAGAGCCAAAATAATAATAGAGTAAATCGGGTGAACGGCGACACCCCGGGTAATGCCGACACTGCAGTTCTAGCCATCCCTGCAGAGATATTTGTGAAGTGCTATTCGCTGCAACCTTGCGGACATCACCGCAACTAACGCCCTGTGTGCCTCTGTCGTTTAGGTAAACAAGTTTTGCTGTGAGTTGAAATTAAAAGTTTTTGCTGATTTCGGTGTAATATTTCCTTAGCACTTCATAGAAGGTAAATGTAATTATAAGTTTGTAATCCTAAATAAGATTACATAAGTTATAAAGCACGATATTTAGCGAGTAGTTTAGTATAGTTTTTGTTTCGGTTCGGTCACTAACCTACCCTCATAACCTGTTTAAACGCCGTCTTGTCTTGCCGGGGTAATGCCAACATCCCTGGCCGGGGCTATTCCAACATGTCGGTATTGCCCCGGTTCATTATGAATGGGATTGGCTAATGTGTTTTTGTTTATTTATTTTTAGATGGTGCGTTCTAAGAAAAGATTAAGAAAGAAAACTACAAATCATCCAAATTTGAACATAACTGGCATATATAAAAGCCCTGAAGCTGGAACATCTTCAAACAGTGTGCATGATATGCCGACAAATGCAGAAAAAAGTCTACGTCGTGATCTGCTTGGTTTTAAACAACAGCTTTCAATAATATCTAATATATAAATAATATCTCCTGTAGGCCTACAACAACCTAACAATCAACTCAAAACCAAAGGCAGACCTAAACAGCACTCAACTATTGTCACTGCTACGCCTATGAAAGCTGTATTACAAGAAGCGAAGAAGATCAAAAAGGAGAAAGAGGTAAAGGCCAAGATAGCACTTAAAAAACTCATCGAAAATCCTAAAGTGCCCACAAAAGAAAAAATTTTAAAAAACCAAGAAGGAAAAAGTAGATGAAAATGTAAATGCCTGTGAAAATAAATCAAAAAAGTCAAATGTTGCAAAGAAAATAAAAAAGTAAAGAAAACACGCAGAAGACAAATATCTTTCTCAGAGTCTTCGTCTGAAGATGACATTGATGAGTCGAAGCTATGTGACGATGACGAGATGGATGACATGGTAAATTTACTTGGAGAAGACTCGGAAATGTGTTTAGTGTGTGGAGAATTTGGAGGTAACGAACTTTGGTTTAGGTGTGTCGTTTGTGGATTGTGGGCACACGCTGATTGTAGAGGATTTGATTCTGCGGAAAACTATACCTGCGACCATTGCATTAAAAAATAATTTATGTTTTAATCTAGCTTAGATATACATTTTATTACAAAATATATTTACTCAAAGTTTGGATTTGTTGTAAATACTTTTTTATTCCTAATAATAATTTCCTCAATATTTGCACATTTATTTTACTAACTGTTCACCACTTCATTGTAAACGTTTCATGTACAATAAAAATGTTTTTTAAAATTATTACAGCATTAAATATGCCTTTTACAACCGATGTTGGTATTACCCCTAAGGTAAGTCGGAATTACCCTGGTTCATGGGGCAATTCCGACAGGTGGTTATAGTTTACAAACAATTATTTACAAAAAAAAATGTGAAGCTGTTTAAGCATATGCATATAAGAAATCGGTAGGCCACATTTTGAAGTAGTTATGTATTTATTTTGTATTGATATCTCTTTAAATACAAAATATAAAAATAAAAAACCCTTAAGGTGTCGCCAATTCTCCGGTTTACCCTAATATAAAAAATATTATAAGACAACTCGCAGATTTTTACACCCTAAAATGAGGCGTGGAGATTCAAAAAGGGATAAATCCATATTTTATAATTTTTAATATTTTTCACAAATTTAGCGTCCTCTATGCGTGGTGCATGGATCACCATTGAAAACATGTCAAAGCCAATCTAATTTTTCTAAAAATAATTGTCTCAAATAAATAACCATTTCATAATAACCTAAATTATGCATTTGTTTGTGATTCCTAAAAAAATGTTTAATGCACTTCCATGCCTCAAATAAACTTTATAGTGAATGTTTAAGTAGGGTAAAAAAAAAACTTTTAGGTTTCCACGACCACTTCTATTACAATAGACTTTGTTGATTTCTTCTGGTTTAGACCGTGTTGATAAATTTTTCGCCAACGTTTCGCCAGCCAAGCTGCTGACTTCTTCAGCGCTGAAATGAGAATAAATTACTTCATTCTCATTTCAGCCCTGAAGAAGTCGGCAGCATGGCTGGCTTTCGAAACGTTGGCGAAAAATTTATCAACACTGTCTAAACCAGAAGAAATCAACAAAGTCTTTTGTAAAAAAAAAATTGTTTTGACTAAAATTATATGGATTATATTTGAATCTAGTATCCCTGCTTAAGTTTCTTAATGATTTAGTTCTGTTGAGTGAAGACGTGGAAACTAAAACACTAATTATAACAACTTCGATAAACACGACGTGAATTCGGATAAGATGAAGGATATGGTAAGTAGCAGAAAAAGTAATTGTCAACTTGACAGTTTAAACCGAAACACCGGAAAGAAATCTACTAAAAACACCCCTCCTCCCCAAAGACAACTCAGAAACTAAATAAATCAATGTTTTTTTAAAAATCATACCGGAATAGAGAGGGGTTGTGCCTCGTAATCCACCTGGCTATGGCCTGACTTGAATGCTAAATGAAATGAATGTAGAAAACAAGAATACAACATGACTAGTACGAAAAATTATCATGATTTTCATTTATAATTAAAAGACTAAAAAACAATACAAATTCATTGATATCATTATTTTGTAAAGGTACATTATTCAGTAAGGGAATGTTCACAGTTGAGCCATTCGAAATCAGTGCCCAACACTTTTATATTTGCCGCAACGAGATATTTTAGAAGCATGAAATATAAAGTACTATATAAAGTATTACAATTAATATAAAGTAACTTACTCAAAATTAAGTTTTGCAGAACTTCAGATGGTAATAGATAATAATAGAGCCGGTGGAAACCTGAACCTTAATCAAATCAGCTCTGTTAACAATAGAAGGGTTGCCACTACCAACAAAAAAAAAAAAATTAAAAATGTTTTTTTTTTCAGTTACATTTAATTATTTGATTGAATTTATAAAAATTTCAGTTGTAATAAAAATTATTGTTTAAACGCCTTTTGATTTTTAAATTTAATTCTAATATTAAATATCTATATAACAGCTTTGATTCCATTGCAACTAATGTCTACACCTCAGGTTTGCCAGTTAAACTAAGCAAACCAAAAACTCAAAACTTCACAAAAAAATATAGTTTAATACAAATTATTCGTAAATTTTAAATGAATAATATAAATACCAATTGCTATAAAAAAAATTAGTTTCATTTACAGTATTAAAAATATTTTAAAACACTTTTTTATAGAAAAAACTCTCATTAGCAAATGGCAAAACTGCTACTTGAGCTAAGTTTTGAAACTGGCCACTTCAAATATTATAAACTTGTTTTAAGACTATAAAAACGCTATTATGGCCACTGAACAATTGCAGTTGGTGAAACAGACAAGTTCTGCAGTAGGTATCATTAAACATTATAAAATCTAGTCCTGTATAAAGACCATGGTCTCAAAATAATCAAGTTCATCTTTGAAATTATATACTACATTAGCCATAAAAATATTTAAAACCTAAGTTTTTGTTGTTTTAGGGATTGCAGGAAATTTTTACACAAGATGTTACCACAGTGAAGGGATCACTTGTGTTTGTGAAACAATTCACAGCATTATCTTTCTCAATTATATCATACATGCGATCTATATTTCCAGAGATTGCTTACATTGAGAAAGATATTGATAAAGTCAAAGTTAAAATACTGGCTGGAAACTATGAATGCAAAGATGCATATTTAATGACAAAGTGGATAAAAAGTGCTTTTGATGCATTAGATAACAGCTATGTAAGTATCGTTAATGTTTACATGAATTACTATTAATAAAATAATAATTATTCAATTTACTTCAATATGAACTTCAGATGAGAGAGCTGGTTTTGGAAATTTTGACACCTGAAGATTCTCTATTGGAATATTATGCTGTTGAATATAAGTATTCTTCAGAAGGTCCAACATGTTCACTTTCTTCCAATACAAAAGAGTTGGTGCATATCAATACAACATATAATACAATGTTTACATGAACAGAAAATTTGTATGTCCTCAAATTGTTTCAGCACGCTGAATTTTGACAGATTAAAATTTGATAATTCAACAAAGAAGTTGATCAACAACCTCTTGACAATAACTGAAAATCTTGAACCCTTGCCACAAAAGTATAAACTACAACTAAGGATAAACTACTATGATGATGGTGGATATTTTAATATATTAAATTATATTTTATTTTATTCATGATGCATCAACATTCATTACTTTTATTCTTTATTTCACAGCAACACCTCTTCACTATAAACCAAAGTTTTTTAGTCATTCTAAGCCTAATGACCAACAACTGGAAAAACTAAAGAAACAATCAATAGGATCTTTGGAATCTCCTCACCATAGCATAAGTATTTACAATGGGTCTGCACTTATGGCGCTTGATGTAAGTAAAGTTTATAAACAATTTGATTCCTAAAACATTTTGTGAAGTCAGTGGTGAATTTTTTTTCCCGTTGGAAATAGTTGTTTTATTTGATCAATTTGGTACCATAAATAATTTTCTGCTGTTTCTAATTTTCAAACTATACATTTTAAATTAATAAATTTGGTAAGTATGCACAGATTGTCGCTTCAAGTTTCAAATTTTGATTCATTTCTGTTTAAATATTTTCCAAAAATGCAACTTCTAATGAGTTTAGTATGGAAAAGAAATGTAATTATGGAAAATGTGTATATTTCAGTAAGATATTTCAGTATCTAGAAATGAATGTTTCAGCAAACATATGTCATCTATACTTCAGATGTTGGTTGAAACTTTAATTTCTTGATGAAATGATTACTAAAATCTACTCATTACTCAAAATTACATTCTCTTTCCATACAAAATCTTATGATAACTTATATTTTCAGATAATATTAATAGAGAAACAAATGAAAAGTTGGTGTGGCTCAACTAGAAGCGACAATCTGCGGAATAATTAACAATTAATTTAAATACTGTTATAATTTTAATTATGTATAAAATAAACTATTTTTTTTTTATGGATACAAAAACTGCATGTATTAATGAACCAATAATTCAACTTCATCGAAGTACATCAGCACAATAAAAATGTTGCAGGATAGTCAACAAAGTTTCTTTTCTCAGCCAGAATTAGAAAATGCAACAGAAAAGTCCAAGGAAATACCTGCTCATTATCTTGAGAAAGTCAAAAGATTAACAGAATGTGCTGAAAGTGATAATATTAAAGTAACTAAAAATTATTTATTACATTTAGGAATTCAATTATTTAATAATTCATATTAATAAATCAATAACTTACCTTTTATGTACTTGATATTACAGGATAGTCAAAAAAATATCTTTGAGCAGCCAGAATTTGATAACGGAAAATTCTCTAAAATAGATAAGTCCAAGGAAATACAAGTAATAAGTAATCTCAAGAAAGATAATAGAGTAATGGAATTTACTAATATCTGTGCAGAAAGTAGTGATGTTAAAGGAAAAGAACTAAAAGCAGACGATGGTAAAAGCCACACCAACTGGACCTGGTCTTTGGACAAGTCGGCAAGTCAAGGTAGAATTACAATGATTCATGTTAATATAATTTTGAGTTTACACTTTTATTTTTTAAATATTTTTAAGGGTTTAATTAAAATATCATGTATTAATGAAATAATGGTCGAAAACATTAATTAATAATACAAAAAAAACTCAGGAGTTAGACAAATTTCATTTGCTTTACTAAATTAAAAGCTGAAATTTAGTTATCATTGAAATTTAATTATTAGAGAATTATTTAGACCCCATTAAATAAAACAACAGGATCATTCCCTTCCTATTTGACACATCATCTGAATCTTATTACCATGTCAAATTTTTATTTTTTTTATTTTGCACAGATGGATTGCTAGTATAGATAGAGTAAATAGACAAATAATTGTCAATTTCATTATGATGTCTTTTTTTTCTAACTTTATGATTGAATCTATTTTTTTTTTTAATCAGTAGCATGTTATAGCTATCTCCATTACCTTAACTATAATATACAACATATAGATGAAGGTAATCGAGTTGAAACCTAAATTAAAATTTGAATTTAATTTTTTTAACACTTACTACACAAACGCTCTAAGCTCCCAATTAATTACAAAAGACTCATCTACATGACCATCATACGACCTATTAGAACTTACGAAGTAGAGCTTTGGGGCTCCACTAAGCCATCAAATTCCTCTCGTATCCAATCCAAAATCCTTAATGCTCCCTATTTTGTTAAGAATAGTCATCCATGATCTTAATGTCCCATTTGTTGCTGATTTGGCCCAAACACGGTATCTATCCTTTCATAACAAACTTCATTCCCACTCAAACCCTCTAGTTTCAAACCTAGCTTCAGTTCCCGATAATCCTCCGAGGCATCTGAAAAGATGACCAGGTGACCTTCTTAGTTGAACTTGTGATTTGAGTACTAAAAATGGATAGTTTCTCTACTTATCATTATGTATCACTTAGCCTATTTGCTTGTTGTATTATTGTAATACAGTTGTAAATATCAATAAATAATTTTTTTTTTTAATTTGTTCAAGATAGCAACACTTTCCCTTCCTATTAATTTAAATAAAGGTGGTAAATGAATGTATTAGGTATAAATGAAACAAGAATTTAAACAATAAAAATATTGAACTATCATTAGTATAGTTAATAATTTTTTTTTCTACTTTCAATACTTAGCTATCGATATATGCATTGGCTTATCAAATGACAGATGGTTTCATCTTAAATATCTGCAGCACTGGTGAATAAGTCGTTCTCATTTTTCCCGGAAAGAGTTAGCAAGTGAGAGAAGCGAATAATGTTGCATTCTCATAGCTTTTGGCTTGAAATGGAGGTACAATAAAAGCAATAACTCCATTTCAAGCCAATGCTGATTTAGCCCATTATGCACTATGAGAATGACCTTAAGTACAAAAACTTATATTGGACTAAATTCGCATTAACTACTTATTTACTGGAGCTACTATTCTATTAAAGTAAAAGATCATTCTCAAATAGAAATATTCGAGATTTCAGAAAGCACCAAAAATAATGATTTACTTCAGAACCCAATTCGATTTTTGGTAATATACTACACCATTTTTAGTACATAACACAGAGATTAAGGAAACATGGAGGGTTTTGTTATTTTGAATCAATATATTATATTGGTATAACAATAAACGTTTAATGACATTTTTTTTATCCAGACGATAACACAATATTGATGGCAGACAAGAGCAAGAACTCAAAGGAAAAGCTTTGCTGTATCTGTGTTCAAGAATTTAAGGAGGATAACACCTTCAAATGTCAACACTGTGACTCACTTCACCATCTGGTAAAAATTCTGTTTGGTTATACCTTCTTTCAAAATTTATTAATTTTCATTACTAATTATATCTTATATTTTGCTTAGACCCCCTACAAATCTATTTTTGTCAAACAATAATTTGTCTCAGTGTCATCTTAATGTATTTTCCACAGTATTTAACTAATGATTATCAGCAAGAGTAATCAGTAAACAATATTTAATGTAAGCATTAAGGTTTGGAGTAATAAGCTTACTATAGTTCGCACAACTAAATGTAAGGATTTTAACTTCTCTGATTGGATAATTGTTGCCTCGAAAAGTAATACAACAATAGTGGGTTCAACGCGAGTTATTTTTATTTTCACTTCTTTAGAAAAATTAAAATTGGATGAATATATATAAATATATTTACATTTTATCGAAGTATCAGCTCAAATGAATCATTTGGTTTCCAAAAACTTGTCAGTATATATGAGCTTTAGGCATTTTATACTTTTATCAATCTAGATTTAGAATAGAAATTTTTTTAAGAATTAGTAATAATAAAAGTAGGTATGTTATCACGAGTATATCAATCATTCTTGGCGTAGCCAACCAAATTTTCAAGGGAAAACTCATATAAACAATAATCATAATCTAAGAGCAGCAAAGCGTAGGAATTTATAATTTTAAATAATAAGACAAATTATGTTTACAGGTATGCTATAAGATCTCATCATTTGGCAAAGTACCAGAAAATGGTTGCTGTTATGCCTGTGCCAAATTGGACAGTAACATAGAATGTACTGATTTAACTTTAATGAAATATAAACCAAGGCAAGCTAAGGTAAAAATAATATTACCTTTAAACTTTTAACATGACAACAATTTAATCAACCCTTAAGTTAATTTTTTAAAAGTCAGTTCAGTGGAGTATCTCGCTTCGAGTTAAATCACAAGTCTTTACTTTCCATTTGTTTTCTTTTTAATATTATCAAAAATGAAAGTAATCTTGAGTTTTAGTATGAAAAAAAAAGTGTAATTATGGGAAATCAGAATATTTTTTTATATACATATATCATCACTATGCTTTGAAATGTTAGCTGAAAACATCTATTTCATGAAAAATGGGAAAAAAACATTATCCAGTCTGTATATTCTTAATTTATTAAAATGACGTTTTGTCAAATTGATGTCATTTTCAAATCTTTTTAACCATTTTCGGCATCAAATTAATAAAACCTATATAACTTTTTTAAAGTTTAAGTCATTATCATAAATGCATTTTTAATGTATAAAAAATTTTTTTTACGTGTATATTTTCTTGGGGATCATCTATCATCCATGGTCAAATGTTAATATATTAACTTAATAATGTTTATATTAACTCAGGATTATTTTCATTTTTAAGAATATTAAAAAGAAAACCAATGAAAAGTTAAAACTTGTGACCATTAACTCCAAGTGAAAACCAGCAGAACTGATAACAAAAATCCTGTGCCACTCATTTAGAAAGAAAGGGTATTGGGTTCAGTACAAGGTAATGTCTGTTTTCAGCCAGCTTATAGTTTTACAGAGAAGGCACCCAATACATAGAGGCTGTGAGAACCTAAGGTTTTCCATATCCCAACCCAAAAGGTCTATTCACAGCTCTGAAAAAAAAACCAGTGACACTACAATCTATGAATGGGTCTGTGATTCATTACAAGGTAGAGACTGTACTGTTTCATGGACAACAGTTGTGCAGGGAGGTGATTTGTCTTAGATCATGCTCAACCGCCAGATTTATCCCCTTATTTAGGGTACTTAATAGGGCTATGGTGAGACCCAGGAGGGTCCTAGATCCCATATCTCTGACCGGCAAATTAAGTAGAAGTCTTGCTAGTAGCAGGATCTGAACCAAGGACCTTTGGCACAGTGACTCACCTCTCTACCATAGCTCTGAACAGTATAAATAATTAATCAGGCACAGCTGGCATTGTACTTAGGATCTGCAGGTTAGTAGCTCAGCTCTCTATGTACTGGGCCACCTACCCTCTTAAAAAACAAATAAATTGCATTCCTGATAATTTTTATTTAATAAAAGGTAATGTCTGTATTTACCTATAACCTAACTAAAAAAAAATAATTATTTTTTATTGTTTCAGTACTTAGCAATCTACAGACAAGTTCTCTTTAGATGTCATGGGATGAAAAATATTACCATGAAATACCTCCAAGGTATGAATATATCGCCAGAGATAACCCAAGAAATAATAAAAAAATTAATACAGGAAAACTTTGTTAAATGCCAGAACAAGTAAGTAATAATTTCTATTTAGTTACCTATATTTCAGTATAATTTTGCTGTCACTAAGAAGGGATTTATTTACTTATAAAGGCATATTTTCCTACAAATCAAATCTGATTTCATAATTGATGTTACATATAAATAATGAAGAAAAAAAAAAAATGTTTTTCATAAACCTTCAGCAAATTTATTCATCTATAGAAGTGAGTAATTTTATTATTAATCAATTTAGAAAAATTCCTCTCCTAATTTTATAAAAATAGTTCAATGCTCTCTGAAATTTTATCTGAACATTCCAGCGGCAAACTATGCCTCTCTCTAAAACAAATATTCTATTTATTTGAATTTTAACAAACATTAAATTCACGGCTGTAGAGGGAATGGAATATGAAAATATGCCTACCACAATTTATAAAAACAAAGTAATTTATTGAACATTATAAAACTAAATAAATAAATTGTTTTGTTATTTACTAAGCACATGATGTGAGATATCACTCCTTCAAAAGAACATCATAAATCATATAACTAAATTTTTTAATAGAGGTATTTGAAAGTTCCATGAGTTAAAAAAAATAAAAATTTGGGTATGGTAAAGCAAAGCATTCCTATTGTAATAAGGGTGTTGAAAGTCTTTTAATAATCCATTAAAAAAAAATTTAAAACCCTCAGTTCAAACATGATACAACTCAAAACATGTTGGATAAGAAATATCAGATACGTTGTTATTGAATTGAAAAGCTTCAACCAGTATAATTGCCACTGATGATTTAACTCAAAAGCAATTTCTGAATGTCAGTTCTTTTGAAGGAGTGATACAACAAACAGACTACTTTATTTTATTAGTATGAATAATGTATTTCACTTAAATTCATACAAGAAAAACTGTCCGTCTACTTAAACTTTGGAAGGTGTAGAACTTTAACACAGCAATAGATATAAAATTATCACAAGATCTTTCTGTGTTCTTGAATTCTCACTAGGGGTAAATAAGTGATGAGATAGACTTTTTATTGATGACAGAGTGCACCAGTGAATTCTCAGTTAATCAATTTTGGTTATTTTGAAAAAAAGATTGATAACTATTCCACAGGTTGTCACTTTGAGTTGAGTCACGAGTTTTAACTTATCATTCGTTCCCCTTTTAATATTTTCCAAAAATACAAGTTGTCATGATCTTCAGTATGAAAAAGGGAATGTATTTATGGGGAATATGTATGTACTTTAGTAATCATCTCAATCAGTGCTTCGAAATGTTAGTTGAAACTTTTATTTCTTGATGAAATGATTACCAAAATCTGATCATAACCCATAATTACATTCTCTTTGCAAACCCAATGCTCATGATCACTAGTATTTTGGGAAGATATTAAAAATGAAACGAAGAAACAGTTTGAACTTGTAACTCAATTCGAAGTGACAACCTGTGGAACATATACAAAAATCAGTTCTTATTTTAATAAATAGATCATTAGAATACGTTTAATTATTATTCACTTACCTTGGTTATTGTTTTTCTTTTCCAGAGCAAAAGGTCTTTACAGGATAAACAAGCCTAAATTAAGCCATTTCTTCAAGTTTTATTTTAAAATGTAAAAAGCAATTAATGTAAATCAAATTGTTAGCGTTTAGTGTTAATTTAAATTCAATAAATTTTGAATTTTGATCTTTGTTGGAGAATAAATAGGAGAAAAATAAAATTATGTCATAATTAAGTTGTCTTTATTTAGAAAAAAAGTAAGTGACAAAGTATGAAATTACTTACTGAAGAGGCAGAAGAGAAAATATCTTGTCCACATAAAAAGATCCTTCAATAAAATGGGAAATAGGATAAAAATAATACACATAATGTTTATTTTGCTATTATATGTATAATAATGGTAAATTAAAATAGTCAGTCAATATAAGAGGCCTTACCTCCTCTGGATTAAGGCAGGGCACATTCCCGCACAGGTGAAATGACAGATGGTAATGAAACAAAACAAAACATATCAGTGGCAATTAAAATGTAAGTTCATTTCAACAAATATAGTTATGATATAAAAAAAGCCTGCCTAGAGCTCGCATAAAAGCCCTTCCGGGAATATACAATAGTTAAAAACAATCTAACATAAACCTAATTTTTTCAAATAAATAAAATCTAACTATATTTTCCATAAAAAGAATATATGTATGTATGAATATACATATAGGTTGATATCTATTCGCCACCATTCAAATAACCTAATTATACAATAAAGAGAAAAAATAATAATAAAATTGACAAAAACTTTATTAACCTACAATACACTTAAAGAAAAATACGTTATCACTACCTAACTAATAAATATAATTTCCTATAAATCACCACATAAAAAAGGTACGATAATTTATTCTTCTAAATGTATGGAATAACATAATGAATCCTGAACTGACAGACAAATTAGGCTACTACAATATATAATTATGTTTTTGGTTTAAGTGAATAAAAACTACTTGAACATGATTGAAAATAATATAATTGTAACCCCTCTAAAGTCTCTATACAAACCAACACTCTGTATAGCTCAGCTCTATCCTATGATAATGGTTAAGATTTGAGTCGTAATATTCCTAATCTTGGTCCTAACTTGTACTGCCTCCATCCTGTCACTATTTTCATACTCCTGCCTTCACTAACTTCCTAGCAACCTGAACCATAGCAAAATACATTTAAACATAAGCTATCTCATTTCTAGTCTATCTCTAATAGGTTTTGTCGTTATACTAAACTAAAAAATGCTCATACCTAATACCAATAATATCCCCCCAAAATACAGCGAAAGGGTATATTGGCATTACCATGAGGAGCAAACAGATGTATTTCTAATCCTTGTAAGTCAGAATACAGAAACGCTAATACTAACTAAAATTAAACTCCTAATTTAACAACCATTTATTTTACTAAGGATATTCCTTACTCTCGTTATGAGCGAATAATTAAAGAATTTCACTACCTGTCATAAATCGAATTGAAATAAAAAGAATCTAGACTATTAAAGTTTTGGAGAATTTAGTCCTAATTTCTGCATTCTGCCTACTCAGAAGAAAGGAAACAAATTCTTGAATGTTTACATATAATTATTTAAGGAGTCTGTAAAACTAATTCTACAAAAAAAAAACAACACAAGAATTCAGTTATTGATGATTAGTAATAATATAAGGATAGAGATAGTTGGGGTGCAGTAAATTAAAACACCATAATAAGTATGCACTTATTATGGTGTTTTAATTTACTGCACCCCCAACTGTCTCTATCCTTACATTAGACGTTCCAGTCAACTAATTAGTAATAATATATTGATTTACAAACTCCTCCAGAAAAAGCCCTGTTACTTACAGAATTACAACATGCAAATTAAACACCTTTCTTTTTAATTATGGATTGAATTAGTCAGGGAGGTCCAGTCAATGGTAAGACAAAATAAGCATAACTTATTTTATTGTACCGATGTTTTGGCGTAAGATGTAGGCCATCTTCAGGGCTAGGAAAGAATAGTAGATTTCCAAATCTTTCCTGGCCCTGAAGATGGCCTATATCATAGGCCAATAAAATAATTTATGCTTATTTTGTGTTATCATTGACTGCACAACCTGACCCAATCCATCATCAGAATTATCCAGTCAACTATTTTCCACTCAAACCTTTCCTTTTAGTTTTTTCAAACAGAAAATATGAGAACCTACATCATTAGGATCTAAACTCAGTACATTAATTAAATATTTCAATAAAAAGTAGATTACCATAATAATTTCCAAATTTTAGTGGTAATTCTCCTAATAAAACATAATCAATTTATTAACAAAAGATAATTTTGAACCAGAAAGAAACAAATTTTGTAGTGAAGATATTAATATATTTTCGGAATAAAAATAATTTGATATTTTGGACCATAAAATAGTAATTATAAATATAAACTTTATTCTATATGCCTCCATTATCAACCACATTTTATCTAATCAAATTAAACATTTTTCATTTTTTTAATTTACTTTCTAAACCATATGTAAAAATGTATAAGTAATATTCTATTTTTCTGAAAAAACTTAGGCAATATAAGCCATTACTAAAAATCTTAAAATTTCAAACTCTAGCATCTATTTCCATCCAAAAAAAACACACCTTTCATTATTTTGATTATTCTGTTATATTTCTCATGAAAATTAATCTTATTCAATTTACTAATGCAGCAATAGAAGGGAAAAAAAAGTTTCTCATTAACTTTGGAGAATTCACAGAGTGAACAGGAAAATACAAACAATTATTTTAGTATATATCGTATACCACATATTTTGAACCTTTTTGCATGTATCAAGCTTGAAATTCAGAGAAGATAAATCTAATAAAAAAAGAAGCTTTGAAATAGCCAATTTTTTTGCCAGCAAAAATTAAAAAAATCATGCAGTGAAAATAAAAATCAAATTGACCCAATAAAATATAATGGGACGATGAATTGTACTAGTATAGATGTCCTAAATTCATAAGTTCTTGAATAATTTTTCAAAACCCTTAATCTTTTTAGGGAGAAGGTATTTTTTAAAAAAAATATATACATATAAAATATATTTGAAACCAATATTCAAGATATCCGATACGAAAAAATAACATGATTGATTTAAATGACAAAAATCATTGAATTAAAAACATATATAGAGCACCTCCCAAGCTTGTTAGCTTAACATACAAGCATGGGCTTAACTATCACATCAAAGAATTTCTTCAGTTCTGCAAGAACATGCTTAACCAGTGAAGTTTTCACCCAATTAAGGATATCACTTTAAAGAGGAAATCCAGGATAATCTCCTGATTACAGAATCAGTCCATTACTAGTATAATAAAAAATAATAATTATCTTTAGTAGCCAGACTTTAATCTATGTTCTGAATACGCCAGCACAGTACCTTACTCAATGAGCTACCCAATCCAGATGGAATGGATTCTAAAAACCAGATACCTGACAGGCATATGTTCACATTCTTCTTCCTAATATTTTTAATCTCCATTTTTGGCACACTTAAACCACTAGGCATAATTAAGTCATATGAGTCCATACCCAATATATCAAAAGAATAAAAGTTATATTTCTATTGATGAGAAGAGAAAGAATATTGGACATTCTAATATTTAAAATATTGGAAATTTCCATTGTAAGCAAATTTATTTAAGGACTCTTTAACTAATAAGAAAGCATAGGAATGTTTGATCAACATATCAACCAAATTAATTATCTAGTAACAACATTTATAATGTCAATAATCTAAAATAGATATGTGAAAAAAAACTTTGTGAGATTTACAAGCAAAAAGAGACTTTTATTATCGAGCTATGGTTTTTTTTATGTTTTGTAAAACCAATATGAATTTAACCCAAACCCTATACCGCCCACTTCTGAAAGAATTATAGTGAGAACATAATCAAACCTACATCCATTTTTAACTAAATTGAATATGCTACTACAGGTTTTTAAAATGAAAACAACGGTTATTTGTCTTAGCTTTGCCTGAAAAAACTGATTTCTTTGACAAGCAAAGCTAGATTTAGAAAAAATGGATTCAAAAAAAGTAATAATAAACTAAATAATTCAATAATTTTCAGAATCAATTTTGGTTTAGCGATTAATACTAAAATACCTAAGTACTCAAAATAAATTCTATTGTTATTGTAGTCTATCAACTGAACATCAGAGATGTATAAGCATTGTGAGGTAGGCATAGAAGACAAAAAATCACTTCTAATTTGTTCTTTAATATTCAGAATACAAAGAGAATATCTAATTAGACCTAAACTCATGACCTAGATTAGTCTTAGTTTACCATGGGGCACTTGAATAAAATGATCCTGTTTACATTAAAAAGATATAAAAATAAAAATATTGCACAAAATAGCCCTATATGGACAAGGTAAGCCTACCTGGAAAAAAGTTTAAGTCCCAGCTCGCTTAAATCTCCAGAAATTTAGTTATATATTTTCTATTCACTGTTGCATCAAACCATGTAGCCATATAATATAATATAATTGGATTTCATATTTAGAAAAATTTCAATAATCACATAATATAGATTTGATAAATAATATGCCATACCATCCCTATTCAGTGAAGAGAAAAGAAAATAATTTGCCAAAATTAGAAACAAGATAAAGTTAGTAAAATAAGTAAAGAATAATTCAACAAAGACAAAAAACAAACAAACAAAAACAAGCTGCTCCCTGGCTAACATATGTGAAAGCAAAAATGAATTACATTAAATAAACACCAACTTTTAAATATTAGACTAGTTAATTGAGATAAAATGGAAACGTAATGAACAAAGATAATTGAAAACATACTTACGTAAATATACTTAAAATTAGAACCTCCTTCCTCCACTTCCACCATAACCACTGCCTCCACCTAGAGTATGGGAAATAGTAAAAATATAATTATTTGCAAATCAACATTAATATATTAACACTTTAACCGTATCACCAGTCTCTGAGACCGGACGGGAAATTTGGCTCTTCGAAATTGGCATCCCTGATGGTTTGTCCGCTTTCTCCCACTCAGTAGCTGTTCATTAGTTTCCCGCCAATTGTTCTTTGTGACCTTCAGTTAGTTGTGTGCCGTCGTGCCGTGATACCATATTTTTGTTTTTGTTTACGGTCTCTCGTACCGGATGATACGGATTACGTTCGAAGTTTTACATACTATCATTGTAAATATTTTTGTAAATAGATTTTATTTTTTGTTCTACATAAATTTTGTTTGACATGGCTGATTCGCGGGATCTAAGAGTGAATGACGATGACTTTGGTGATCGTATTTTCCAACTTATTCACAACAATGTCGAGGAAGAAAGTGACGTAGATGTGGACGATTCAGATCAAGATCCGGATTATGTTTTTTCTGCTGACAGTGACACTAGTGCCGGGAGTAGTCTGGATGACGAACTCCAAATAGAGGATGAAGATGAAATGCACTATATAGTAGAAAATTTTGTTCTTCCAGAGGGGGAGTCAGAATACTTTTGGGGTAAAGATGAGAGTATGTGGCGCAAGAAAGAAGAAAACAAACAAAGACGAACGCCCCAACAGAACATTTTGAGAGGACCACTTCCCGGCACGACACGAACAGCTCAAACTTAGGCCAGGCCCCAGGTAAAATACAAGTATGGGAAAGTTATTTTACTGCTGAAATATTGAGTGAAATTTTAGTAAATACTAATAAAAAATTAGAGTCCTATCGAGCAAATCTGTCTGAAGATACCAACAAAAGTCAATACAAGGACACTGACATTTTGGAATTGCGGGCACTTTTAGGGCTAATTTTACTAAATTCTGTAACGAGATCTTCCAATGAGAATGTAAAATCTATTTTCAACAAGGACATCACCAGCAGGCCAGTTTTTAGGGCAACGATGCCATCTAAAAGGTTTGAAGTGTTGTTGGTTTGCTTACGGTTTGATGATGCGCAAACTAGGGAAATGAGAAAAAGAACTGATCCTGCTGCCCCCATAAGTGACATATTTCAGCAATTCATAAACAATTGTAAAAGTTTGTTTCTACCTGGACCCAATGTCACCGTAGACGAAATGTTTGTTCCTTTTCGTGGCCGATGTCCGTTTCGGGTTTACATGCCCAAAAAGTATGGAATAAAAATCATGTGTTTGACAGATTCTTCATCATCATATTTAGTAAATGCCTACATATACAAAGGAAAAAATAGTGATAGCATCGGACTAAGCGCTGAAGAACAACAACTTAGCAAACCAACACAATCTGTTATTCGACTGTGCAAGGGGATTGAAAATACAAACAGGAATGTTACAGGGGATAACTATTTTACCTCTATTGAGTGTGTCGATGCCCTTGGAGATCGATCACTAACGTATGTGGGAACTATGAAAAAAAATAAAAGGAAAATACCTCCTGAATTCTTACCATCTAAAAACAGAAAAGTTGGGTCGACCCTATATGGATTTGCAGGCAATACAACTTTGCTTTCTGTTGTACCTAAAAAGAATAATTCGGTAATATTGGTGTCATCAATGCACCACAGTATTGAAACAGGGAACAGAAAAAACAAACCTGAAATGGTTTGTTACTACAATAAAACAAAAGCAGGGGTGGACTTGCTAGACATGAAATGTGCGATATATTCGTCCAGTCGAAGAACCAGAAGATGGCCCCTCGCAATATTCTATCAAATGTTGGATATTAGTTGCATCAACTCCTTCATCTTGTACCTTGCATTTCGAGGTAATCCTCTTGTGACTAGATACCTATTCGTACAAGACCTGGCACTGGAGCTCATAAAGCCACATATGACCAGACGGTTGGAAATACCAAACCTACCACGTGACATCAGGGTTACCATACAAGCATATGTTGGGAACGAAGATCCTCAAAACCTAGGTGGCTGCATCCCAAGTGACAAGCTAGAAAAAAGGAAAACCTGCTCCAAGTGTCCAGCATCAAAGGAGAGGAAGACAAATTATAAATGCATAAAATGTGACCAGCCAATATGCCTGGAATGCAGCAGGAAAGTGTGTACTTCTTGTGCTACAAAGATTTGACTTTTGGACTAACAAAATCATTGTTCAGTTGATACCAATTTTAAAACACATTTGACTGTCCCTTATTCTGTAATAAAAATTGTTTTGAAAAAAAAAAAATAAAATAATAAATAAAATAAACAAGTTATTTACAAAAGATTTGTTTTCTATTCCCATGTATACAAATTATTTACAAAACTATACGAAGACAATCAAATTTAAGCACTGTAGTTCCAAATTGTATATAATACTTGCATATATTAAACCATAATTTGAAATAAATCATGAAAAATACTGCAGGTCTCAGAGACCGGATGATACTGTTAGTGATCGAAAATTCATGATACGGTTAAGGTGTTAAAATAATAATAAAACTTTTAACAGTGCAAATAATGGTAAAAACGCTCTTATTCAGAACATTTTTGAAGAAATTCTAATAATATATCAACATAAGAAATGAATAAAATTATTACATAGAATAGTTAGCTTCCTTTTGAAACTGGAGTAATTTCCATATTCAAAATGAAAGGAGCAAAACTCAAAAACATATTTCGATAGAATGATTAATGGAAACAGATTAATGAAACCACAAGGTGTTTCTCAATATAGCTATAGGGTTGGCAACTAAGTCATTGCCGTTTTTGTCGATAGATTCACTCTACACTTTCTTTTGTTTTGTTAACGTGGCCAGAGCATCTAACCTATATTTTTTTCTTACTGTATGGACTTCTACGTTTAATTAGTAAAAAAATTTTTTTGATTAGTTTTTTAGTTTTGTTTTTATCCCAATTTAAAAATGGAAGAACAGGACGTGCACTTCCGACACATTTTATTGTATTACTTCCGAAAAGGCAAGAACGCATCGCAAGCACAAAAGAAGTTATGTGCCGTATATGGAGATAAAGCCTTAAAAGAAAGGCAGTGTCGGTTTGAAATTGGTTTGAAAGATTTCGTTCTGGTGATTTTTCACTGAAAAATGCACAACGATCTGGCCGCCCAGTCGAAGTGGATGAAACCCATATCAAGGCCATTATCGATTCAGATCGTCACAGCACAACACGAGGCATTGCAGAGAAGCTCAATGTGTCGCATACATGCATTGAAAAAAAATTAAAAACCCTTGGTTATGTCAAGAAACTTCATTTATGGATCCCTCACCAGCTAAAGGAAATTCATTTGACGCAACGGATTAGCATCTGTGATTCGCTACTGAAACGCAATGAAAATGATCCATTTCTGAAGAACCTAGTTACTGGCGATGAAAAGTGGATAGTTTATAACAATGTTACTCGCAAGAGATCGTGGGTGAAGCAAGATCAACCAGCCCAAACAGCATCAAAAGCAGATATTCACCAAAAAAAGATTATGCTGTCAGTCTGGTGGGATCATAAAGGAATTTTGTATTTTGAACTCATGCCGCAGAACCAAACGATAAATTCAAATGTGTATGTTGAACAACTCGACAAACTGAAGGATGCAATTGAAGAAAAGCGGCCGGTATTATCAAATCGGAAGGGTGTTGTTTTCCATCATGATAACGCAAGGCCCCACACATCTTTGGTTACTCGGCAAAAATTATTGGAACTGGGTTGGGATGTTTTGTCACACCCACCATATAGCCCTGACCTTGCGCCTTCGGATTACCATTTGTTTCGTTCCATGCTTAACTCTTTAAATGGTAAAATTTTTAACTACGCGGATGATGTCAGATCACACCTAATTCAGTTTTTTAATAGCAAAGACCAGACATTTTACGAACGGGGAATTTTTACGCTGCCAGAACGATGGAAAAAGGTCATCGACAAGAACGGGCAATATCTAATTGAATAAAGTTATATTTTTAAACAAAAATTCTGAATTTGCCTTCTTATTTGAAATCGGCAATGACTTAGTTGCCAACCCTACATTATATAGTATTATTATTACTATTAATATTGGCAGTGAAATTGATTATTCACTTTTTGTCGTTGTTAGAGTCATCATAGTTCTTGGACATTATATACTAAGAATTCAATAATTCAAATTTCTAAAATTAGAAATGTTGCTGTATAGCCTTAATAAAATAAATAATTGTAATTGATACCATAAAAACAACAACTAACTAAATAAAATTTGTTTTAGTTGAAGATCTTATTTAAATAACAGACAGAGAAATATTCAATGTTGTGGTGCACACATTTAAGTCAACACAGGAAAATTAAAATTGTGTTCATTATAATCCACATTAGTGATATTTCAATATATATATATATATATATATATATATATATATATATATATATATATTCTGAAATGATTTCAAGAAAAATTGAAATTTATTACATAAACATTTTTATTTTAGAATAATTTATTGATATTTACAACTGTAATTATATTACATCAAGTAAATCTTATGTGTGAAAAAGGACATAAAAAAAAAAACCACTTGTGGAGAAACTATCTATTGATAGCACTCCAATAAGGTTCTATAGTAGAAGGTCTCGAGGCCATCTTCTTTTCAGGGTTATCAGGAATATTTTGGGAAGTAAGTTGAGATATTAGCGGATTCAAGTGGGTATGGAGCTTTTCATGGAAGGATAGGTATCTAGTTTGGGCTAAATCAGCAACATATGGGATATTAAGATCATGATGGATGATTTTGTTTGTGAAATAATAAGGAGCATTGAGGATTTTACGAAGGATTTTGGATTGGATACGAGATGAATTGGATGGTGACATAAACATTTAACTATTTTTTAAATATTTATATAGTTCACAAAGATCTTATACAATGTTATAGATAGCTAGAACAAAACATACCGCTTGAATAGGGGCCTGATCTTCCACCATAGCCACCACTACCACCACCACCGCCGCCACCACTGGATCTCATGGGACCACCGCCATAGCTCTGTTGGTATCCACCTCCAAAACTACCACCACTACCTTCCCAATCACTTTGGGATCCTGAAATCAAAGAGATATTGAACAAACAGAATTCACAAGGGAAATAGTACTCTTAAACTATTGCTTTAGACGGTGGTAATACAAGTATGGAAATGAGAGTGTATACTGAGAATACCAACAAAATATTAACAATCACTATGTATGTTGTTTAGAGACTGGATGAGTCCAAGAGGATCTTAAGATACCACAGGGCCAATAAAAGACTGATAAGAGAATATATAATTTATCTGCCACAAACAGACAGTTTCAATTGACACTAACCGAAAGCATTTCTACACAATATTGTAGAAATCTACACGGGAACCATTAAAAAGCAAGCAAATAAAATTAGAAAACTTTTATATAAAAATGTCTATAGATTTATCCATTTTAACAAATGGATGGAAAATAGAAATTCACTTTTAAAAACTAAACCACTTTCAGAATATCTTCAGAAATCAAACATATTGAATTGAAACAATAAATTTTGAACTTTGTTAATCCTTTACAAGAAACTCAAGGCTAAGAAATTTTAAAATATTATTATATTTATTAATAGGATTTTAAATTTAGTGTTAAGTTGGAAAGTATCACCAGCTGAAAATTTCTCAAACCAACAGCGAATGGGCCATCCTTTACAATACCCTCAAGAACTCCAAGGTATGTTTCTTGCAGTTTAAAGTCATAAAAAAATGATGGAATATAACCTGACTAGTACTCACGCCTCCCAGGTTGGTAACTACTGTTCTAAAGGGACTTAGCCTCAGAATGAAATTGTTTATACATAAAAAAAAAAAAAAGGAAAAAAAAGTTAGGAATAAATTTAAATAGCATACCTGATCTACCTCCTCCAAATCCACTTCCTGAACGCATGGGCCCACTACCACCATAGCTAGAACTATATCCACCACCACTACCTCCTCCTCCAAATCCATTTCCACTGTCCCATCCACCGGAACCACCACTGTTCCATCCACCAGAACCACCCGAGCTCTCCCATGGTCCACTTCCACCCCATGGCTGGCTGTTGCCATTACCCCAGCCTCCACTGCCTCCGCCACCACCCCCACGTCCGGATGAACCGCCCCACCCTGAGCCGCCACCATCTCTGGATCTTCCACCACTCCTGCCACCGCCACCACCTCCCATTCTGTCACCACCGCCTTTTCCTCCTTCACTTTTGCCGATTGCTTTTTTGACATCAATTCTTTTTCCATTAATTGAGTGTGAGCCTTGTACTGAAATAAAAAAATAAAAAAAATAAACTACCACAATTTTAAACAGTATAAAAAACAATAAAAATGTTCTAGGGTTAGCACAGATCTAAGCATATACAGTCAGTAGCTTCACAACTGCAAGGTTACCATCTCAAAGTTTTACTGAGGCGTTGGTTCCAAAACATAAACCATCCAATTTAAGGACTGAGGTTCAGAAAAGATTCAATTTTAAAAATCAATCAATTTAGCGTGTTCTAATTATTTTACGTTATTTTTCTAACAATTCACTTCATACAATAATTACTGATAATTTTTTATGATCTCTTATTTAAATCTCATTCTCATTTAATATAAAAAATATGTTGGATATCATATGCCTGACCTGGATCAGAAAATATCGATACCTGGTTAATTTATAGTTGTGAAAAATAAATAAGTAAAATAAGACATTTTTAAAAACGAACCAATGTAATGGATATAACCACTTTTGATAGGAAATGGAATCTTTTGGTATTAATTTTTGAAGGATCTAGACAGTTTTTAAACAAACACATCTTTCTGGCATTACAAAAAAAAAAAAAACTTTCAGAAAAAATAGATGTACCCGATCTTGAAATAAACACCTAAAAAATAAATACGAATAAAAATAAAGTATTATATAAAAACAAAAAATATCTAAGTATAAGGATCAGTAGTTTAAGGCCTAAAATTGAACTTTCTATCAACTCCAGAAAAAAAGGTGAGTCAACCCCAAATTCGATTTGACTAGATCAGCGTATAGTCACCAATCCTCACCATAAATTTATTAAGAAAAATGAGCACTAAAACTAGACTGGACCTTTTTAATCGAATAATTTTGTAGCTCTAATCTTTGCATTCTTCTTGATTGAACTAACATATATTAATTCATTAATTTTTAACTTTAATCAAGTAATTGACCTGTAGCGAGCCTGAGGAGGTGCGGTGGGGGAAGTGAGCTCCCCACCGTACCTCTATTGGAAATAGAGCAAAGAAAGAAAGAGCAGTCTAAAACACTGATAAAAAATTAAAGTATAAAATTAAGTCCAAGGATAGTCAGGTCAAACACAAAACAACTATACTAACTTCGAGAGAATGCAAAGGTATTATAGTAAACATAAACTAAGAACTTAGGATGAGTGAACGTAGCGGGGGAATCCCTCTGGGCAGTTTTTTTACTAAATTAACAGACAGAACTATTTTAACTGTACTTATATTATTTTATCTTCCTTGTTCAATTAAGGTATTACAGTAGTTACACAAGATAAAATTTGTAATATAACCAATATTAAAAATGATAATACGAACGCTTACAACATATTTTGTCAACTGTGTCGTAGTCTTCGAACTCAACAAAACCAAAACCCCTTTTCTTTCCAGTATCACGGTCCATAATGATAGCAACATTAGAAATTGTACCATACTCTCCAAAATACATTTTAAGATCATCTTCATTTAAATCGTCTTTTAAACCACCAACAAATATTTTTTTTACAGTTGCACCAGCCTCAGGCCTTCCGATATCCTGAAAAAAACATGAAAATAATTAAGCATTACATAATGTTAAGCAACAATGAGAAATTATAGAAAATTTTAATGTTTTATGACAACTGAGAAATAACTTACATTTCTAGGAACGGCTCTCTTGGTTTCAACAGTTCGTCCATCAATTCTATGTGGTCGATGGGCCTGAGCTTCATCAACCATATGGCCATGAGAATATGTAATAAAACCAAAACCTCTCGACCTAAAACGAGAAAATTAAATAATGTTGGATATTTTGAGGTAATGTTGTCTTTAAATGTTTTTTTTAAAATTGAAAATACATAATTAATTAAGTGAAGTCAATAATTAAGAACATTAAACAGGACTAATTTAATCATAAAATTGACACTACAGCAACTATAGTTACAACCTACATTTTCAGGTAATTTATTTATACCCCAATAATTTATTTATTTCCTAATAATAAAAGGAAATATAAGTTAACTACAAAATTAAGAGCAAAATAAAATAAAATATATCAATACCGACACCATCAAATTAAATCAGCTGTGATTTTATGACTTTTAATATGCAGAGATAAAAAGATAAACCTTTATTGTATAAATCTTTAAAAATTTATCCTATCAACGATGATATGTAGAGTTAAGTGATGATTGCCTATTATATTATATTAATTACTAAAATCACATTTGACAATAATCACAAATGATTGAATTTTTCTAAACTGAACACTGGCCCAGTCACTTGTCTTCAGAAATATCTACTTCATTTAACACGTTCAGTGCTAATAGAAAAATCCGTAATCATTCACAAGTGCGACACGGGGTCAATTAACCCCGTGCAGTAACTATCCACAAGTGTGTCACGGGGTCAATCGGCCCCGTGTTCTGTCCTTAGTTTAAACGTATTCAGCTTGCTGAAAATTGATTAATTTAGGAAAAATCAATTGTTTTCCCACTTTATAGGTTTAGGTCAGTATACCACAGCAGCAGGACATTAGTCCCATTCTTTATTTATAACATACGGTTTTGTTACTTAGATTCGGTTTTGAAAACCGATTATATTTGGGAGTTAGTTATAAATAACGAATGGGGCTATCAAAAAGTTCATTAACCTAATTGAAATTGTACTCGTAAATAAATTACTTTTTGTTTTCAAATAAAGACACCTTGTCCCTTCTTGAAATTAAATTTTATGAGATTTTATACACAGGAAATGAGTTTAATTTTTTTGTGAGGTTCGGTACCACCCCCCCCAAAAAAAACGTACCCTTTTACATATTATAGGAAAATAAAACTCACAACAACTTTTTATAAAACTTATAATAACTTTTATTTTTATTTTGATACTTTATCATATCACTTTCACTGGAGGATGGATTTTTGAGCGATAAAGCCAAGTCAACCAACTTCCGACCATGTGAGGACTTCGTGTAATGTTATCAACTCGAACGTACGAAACTATACTGAACACTGAAGAGAAAAAAGGAGGGTGGATAAGCAAACAAACAAAGGGCCGTCGCAACAAAAAGGGGAAGGGAGCGAATGACTTGTCATTTCCGAGAAAAGTAGCACGAGGGAAAAGCACAAAAAAGGGCCGTCTCAAAAGTAGAGGGAATTGAGTGACTCGTCATTTTTCGAAAAAAGTAGCCCGGGGTCTTTTGGTGCCGCACTAGAGGTCTAATTTTAAACCTCAGTGCGGCCCGGGGTCATTTAACCCCGTTCTATTTTTTATCAAATTTTGAGAGATTATTGAAGTTTACAACATATAGCCATATTAGTTTCAACCCTTTGAAAAAATCAAAAGCTTAAACAGGATCGAGCATTTTTGAAAGTTTATCTCTTACAGGCTCAGCACTAGTGGAAAGTTCCACACAGAGTCAATTGACCCCGCAACGCACGGAACATGTTAAAAGAATGAATTGACCAATGTGGAAAGTTTAGCAATAATCAACTCTTGTGTTTTGTAGTTGTTAGTTCGAACATTCTTACATCAGTATAAGGGATGGTAATTGAAAAAAAAAAATCATTTTTCTTTATATCAAATAAGCTTTATTGGGCTTTCTCAGCATAACAATAATTGTATATGCTTTTGTAAACAATCGATCTGCAACGATCTGGTGAAGAAATTCATAAACTGCAGTGAGGCAAAAAAAAAAAAAAAAATTAAGTTTAAAACAATTGAAACCAGCTATGAACGCTGAAACTGTTTGACCTAATAAATTTATTCCGACAACCAATCTACCATGTTTTGTAAACTTACAAAAAATAATCGCAGAAATTATACTTCTTTCAATGTCAAAATTATAAATATGGACAGGTCTAATGACAAGACAATGCCAAATAAAGCAGAGTGATAATCTTAAATGTGACCCGTTTAAGAAACTTCTTTGATTCAGTTCTCGTCAAGTTTTTAACCCTGAATAAACATTTAGTATTTACTATACCAAAATTACTTTCAAACCTAGTTACCAGAGATTAGCAACATAATTCCTTACACACTGAACTACCTCTTCACCATTTGAACTTAATCCCAAGTTAAGAAATTATAAATTTCTACCACACCTTTCATATTGTAGAAATACTCATTGCATAAGGATAATTTTAAAATATAATACTACTCCTTTCATAATAAAATGTACACAATGGTGCAAGATAAGGGGAGGTAATAGACCTATAGCTTAGAAGAAGTGATCAGAAACAAATAAATCTGAAACTTCATAATTACTTTTTCCCATTAATCGCTAGTTTAGTCGAAAAATTTTCTAACCCGAAGTTTCTGGAGGATTTAATTGATAAACTGAACCAGAAAAATATAAAAAAAAATCAAATTTCGAATATATCCAATTTTGATCCTGAACACTTTATATTAATGATCTATAAACAAGAAACAATGGGAATAAATATAATCTATAGTTGAATTCATCCAAGATATTACATTTGTGCTTATAATGGGTAGCAACAAGCTCATAAGCTTTAGATTACAGTGTTAAGACTATAAGGTTAGAATTTATTAGTTTATATATAATCATATATTTAATGTCTCTTATGAGTTTTTGCTCTCCAATATTCTTATAAAATTCTATAATGTGAATTTAATTGAACGAAAAAGAAAATACATATCCATAGATATGTCTCACTATGTAAAATTTAAATAATTGCTTCATTAAACACTTGATTCCAATTTTAAATGGGAGCAATTTTTAATTAATAAAATTTATGGCTAATTTATATGGTCAACACATACCTTTTGGTTTTTGGATCTTTCATGACCACTACATCTACTATACTCCCCCATTGTTCAAAATGTTTTTGTAAAGATTCGTCTGTTGTTCTATAGTCCAAGCCTCCAATAAATATCTTGCGAAAATGTTCTGGCTCCTGAAAATAAAAAACAATTAACTACTAATAAACCGGGCACCTAGACGCCATAAATGTACTTGGCGTGGGAGTGGATCTTAATAGATGAATTCCAGGATAAAAACAATGTTAGAAGCTAAGATAAATATATATAGGAATAAACTTACATCAGAAGTTTCAGACTTGACCATTTTGCAAAATCAAATTTCAATATAAAACAAGAAATCTAAACTCGTCAAGCCAACGCCTAGCAAACAACAAAGACAGACTAATGGCGAATGCAAATGGAGTGATACAAATTTTTGTCTTACGGGTCAATAAACTGTATTGTTCATGGAACAAATATAAAAAAAAATCGTAAAGCTTTTCTTTTTAATTAATTATTATATATTTTTTCAACTTTAAAAAGAACAGGTCTGGTTTTAAAAAAATTCAGGATGACTATATGTATGAATTATAATAAAAAAATAATAAATATTTATTACTCAGCATGTGTCACATTTTGTGCTTAAAAAATATAATATGATAAGTAAATATATAGATCCTGAGTTAGTTTTATTAATTACAAATATTAAGTACATAAGAAATCAAAGCATCATTGATCAATGATCATTTCAACTCAGTCGTGTACTGTCTGTCGATCGTTGACAGTTAGGGGTTTATTTGGAAATGTTTGTCTTCTGATGAACGTAAATAAATTAACTTGAAAATGCCTCTACGGTATTTTTTCTGGACTGTCTCGAATCATCCCCATAGTTTAAAATTAAAGTATCATATAGGAAATAGATGAAAAATGGATGATGAAGAAGAATATGATGACCGCGAAAAAATATTTCATAGTACTGTTAGGGAGTATATTGTGAGTAATTTTTGTCACAATTATTTAATGTTACCTTTTTTGTAACTGTTGAAGTGTTATTTCAATTTTTTAAATTTTTTTTCAATCGAATTTTAGATTTATTTCCTGCTATTTCTAGTGCTGTTTATTTTAAGTTACACAATTATTGATTATTTTCGAAGAAAAGACGTTGAAGATTACTTTTCTTCTGATGAAGATGAAGCTACTGTTTACAAAGTCAGGTGAGCTTATCAATTATCCTCATGATAACTGTCTAGAGTTTCTTTGTTCCAAATTATTTCACAATTGCTAGTGTTATACATTTTTCTCTATTGTTCTAGACTAAATATTTTTATTAATATACTCAGAACTACTCAATAGAAGTGTCTATTTAAGAATATATTTTAACATATATACTTAATACATACCTCATATCTTTGTTAGTTGTTGATGTTCCGCAATTAAATTTCATATTTTTTTGTAAACATTCTTTAACGTTTATTCTACATGGATCTGTGAATGAGCAAATAAAAACTATTTATAAATTTATTACAAGATAATAGACATCTTTCTATTTTTTCCATATTATGATCCTGTAAATGCATAAGTGAAATGGTCCAATAACTGTTTCTATTGATTTATTTATTTACTGTAATATACAATGTTCTGTTTTAAGGAATTATGGTTAAAAACGGAATATTTTTATTATAATTAAATAATCTCCCATAAAACTAACAATTACTTTATCTATTTACAAATTTCAATAAAAATACTCATTTTTAGAACCCCCGAGTCCATACAAATGTGTCTCATGGTATATGTGTATTGTACGTGTGTTTGAAAAACCTAGCTCATGTAGAAAATTACATAATTGTGGTAAGGAAAGCTATATATTCTGAAAGTGCCTCTTATGTTATCAATATTGTCTGTAAGTAGGAAGATATGACCATACCTCCCTTCATATCTCCATTAATATATGTTCTGTAATAAGACAAGTAGAAATCACAACCCAGTATTTTTTTTTTTTTACCTTAATGTTTCCAGTTGATGGTTTATTGTTTGAATGATTAATTATTAGGAATTCTGCTAATGCTTTCTTCTTTACATCTAAAGTTATCAGTAATGGTTATTTTTACGTTGTGTACAATAGTTTCTTTGATAATTGGAAATAGTAGTCTATTGTTTTATTAACAGAATTTCTTGGATCCTTATAATTATCATGTTATTACAAAATGAAAATGCCTCAAGATAAAGTTTCCACTGTTGTTCAAAACTGTTCTGTATAAAGAAAATTATTTGATGGAATTCAATATATTTATATCAGTATATAGTTTTGATTCTCATAATAGAACTAAAAACCCAATGGGCAGGAAGTAAATTTAACTAATCTTTACCAAAATGGTATAGAAAATGATAATTATCATTTAGCCAATTTATAATGCTTTGATTTTCATAAGATAAGGATTTACCATACGTCTATTTTTATTAACAGATATGGCTACAGATTGTAAAAAACGCCCAAAATGGGACACTGGGAAGTCAAGAAGTACAAGTGATATTTTATGAATTTTTTTAATAAAATCTAAAATATTTGAATTTGAATCACACTTGTGTATCTTGTGAATTTTTAGAAATAATACTTTTGCAAAATAAACCACTTTATCACTTTGTTTCCTATCCCCTAATATAGGTCTGCCATCTAAATGTATTTAGAGATACTATAACATTTTTATAATTTTATTTTTTTATTAATTGTTATAATTTTTTATGTGTTCTTTAATTGTTTTTTACAATTACCATCTATCTATATTTTCAGTTTGCACTTGAATGTTTTTGCCCTTTCAGTGGCAATATGTGCTGCATTATTACATCCTTTTTCGATAGTGAGCAATGAAGTATTATTGGCCTACCCACGAAGCTACTATGTAAAGTGGTTGAACCATTCTCTGATACAAGGTAAATATTATTATTATAGTATTTTTATTTTTATTTTATTAACTTCTGATTTTATACTTTTTCTAATTTTGTTCTATTTTAGGAATCTGGAATTTGGTTTTCTTATTTTCGAATCTTTCGCTATTTGGTTTGCTGCCATTTTCCTATTTGTTTACAGAATCAGAAGGTTTAAGCGGCTGTAGAAAGGTATTGTGGAGCTTCTAAGTAAATATTAGTAATAATAACAATGAATGGAGGATTTTTATAACCATTTTCCTTTTTGTTACAGTCAGTGAAATCTCGTGTTTATGAAACATTTACTGTTTTGTCGTTACTTATTTTGATATCGGTTGGCTTAAGCTTTGTCATATCAGCATTGGTCAACTTGGAAGGCTATAAACTTCACATTTTTTCTAGTAATAACTTAAAACCTTTTAACATTATTTATATTGTTCTTTTATATTTAAATCAAATTAATATCAATTTTTTTTCCAGGTTTTGGAATATCATACCTTCCATTTCTTTATTCTTGTATATCCTTTATTGGAGTAGTGTTAATGCTATGTAAGGGACAAATATTTATTTATTTATTTACCATAACATTTTTAAAAATGTATTCATTATTCAATTTTTTTTCAGTATGCACACCTCTAGGATTCATTAAAATGTTTGGGGTTTTAAGCCGATTTCTTGTGAAACCACAGTTTCTCCAAAATATTAATGATGAGTATTTTGCAACAGTAATGGAAGAAGAACTTTTAGAACGGAGGTAATTGTCTATAACTACTTAAATGAATAATTGTTTGTATGACTGATAGTTAAATATTGTTACTTTGACTCATATCTATGCAAGTTTACTAACACCAAAAAAAAATCTTAATGGTCTGATTTTGGAATTTGTTTATTTATTTAATTTTATTCTTGGCTTCTCTTTTAATTACTGATTGAACGGATCAACTTACATCATCTGATTTTCATCCATAAAACCTCCTCATGTATTCCTGAATACACATGTATGGATCAATACTTTTGAAATTACCCAGTTTAAATTATTATAGTTTTACTTTTTTCTAAAAGTTTCAATCTTGATTATATTTCCTTTTCATGAATGAATTTTCAAACATGACAAAAAGGTAATTTCTGCAAAATTTAATCAGAATTTCTTATAGAAGTGTTTACAGCTCAATATGATAGAAACACATTACACAAGTTCGGTGTATGAGCCTGAACTAATGTGTTATAAATATTCTTCATTGATATTTTATTTCCTCAAGCTTTGACAAAATGTCTCGTGCATACTGACAATTTTACAGATACCAGAGTACAAACTAAAACTATAACAAATAGAACTACTTCAATTTCTAGCTGTTTGTTCTAAATTAATATATTTTTCTATCTTTATTTAAATTTATTCTTTGAAGACATTCTACAGTTCATGTTATCAGGTATTTTTAATGAGAGAAAAACATTTCAACAGTATACCTGCAAAACCTGTTCAAAGCTATATTGGAATAAATAGGAAATAATGAGGTTTTAAGTTATAACGATAAATCTGGAAATCAATAATTTTAAATATAAAATTCAAACTGATGAATTTTATTTGGCATTGAGTGTCTTGTTCTGTTTAAAACAAACAATCCGTATTTGTTCTGGCTGAAGTCTGTGTGTGTTATTATTTGTTCTCATTCATTATCCTATTGTGTAAAGGCCCACAAAGAACTAGTGTTTCTTCTGCTTTAATGTTTACCTTATTTTACTGTAAATACACTTATACTTTGTTTAGTTTAATGTTTATGCATTTTTTTCAGCTAAAAGGAATTTTTTTGTTGAAACTCATGGATACAACTATTTTCTACTAATTGATAAAATTTGCAATAAATTTTCAGATTGAAGCAAGTTATTGCAACTGGTAAAAGTTATATAAAGCCAGAACCAATGTGCATTCCAAAATATGAGAATGGTGAAACAATTGATATCATGGCACTTCAGAACGGAGCTTTACAAATTGGCCTCAAAGATAAACTTGACAAAGTTCAAAAGACAAAGAAAATACTGGGTTGGTTATTTTTATTTTAAATGTGTATATTGATTAAAATTTTGTAGAGAATTTAATACAGAAAATTTAGATAATTTTAATGTTTATGATAAATATTTCCTCCTTTTTTTTAAATATATATAATAAGTAATCTCATTCATGATTATGAGTATTCCAACATCTTAATTTGTAGTTGATATCAATATAATGTAAGTTGATTTTTTTTTTTTTTTTTTTTACTACCATCTGGTGCTGGACTTAGATAACAAAATAATTTTATTGTATTTATTTTTTTATTAACTATGCATGCTTCATTTCTATCTTTTAAAGCATTATTCATTAATGATAATTAATCAAATAACTAATGATAATTTATTATATTTTAATGAAATTAATAATTATAATTAATAACAATTTATTCTAGTTCATCATACAATTGGTGGCAATTTATTATCATTAATCAATTGCTTGTTTCAATTCATTTAGTCATTTTATACTGCTATGGACAATAAAACGATGCTACTGTGGGACTCCTAAATTTTGCCTATTAGGTATAATCAGGACAGGGATCTTTAATGAGTACCTGACATCGTAAAGACTCATTACTCCCCTTAAAACAGTCCTAAGGCCACCTGCTAGGCTGTGAACCTATGACCTTGTGTGTAGTAGGTTGTTATGCTAACCACTACACCAGAGGTTACTCCAAATTAATCAATTAATTAATGATGGCTTATTATACTTTCGACAAATCACCTCCCTGCAGAACCGTTGTCCATGAAACAGTACAATCTCTGAATCATGTATTGGACCCCAAACCCGTTCAGGAGTTGTAGTGGTACACGTTTTTTTATAATTATAATTTGTCATTATTAATTATGATTATTAAATAATTACCATAATTTATTATTTATATTGTATATTGTATCCTTCTTAGACTACCATCTCATCTCTTAACTTGTAATGAATGACTGGATTTTTCAGAAGAAACCGATCTTAATTTCACATATTTTTAGTAAAGAATTCAAAGTTAAATGGCCTTAGGGAATTTAGTAGGTTTTTAATGAGTTTATTGTATTTTTGTAGTCACTAACTTAATTTTATTCCACAATATTATAAATATTGCAGTTTGTTCCTACATAATTAGTAAACTGTTTATTAAAAACAAACCGGACCAACATTGCAAGTTTTTATCATAGCATGATAGTCACAAGTGTTGATATCATAGCATGATAGTGCTATGGGAACTACTAACAACATTATTATGGAAAAAAAACATTCTTGTAAACAAAAAATAATTTTGATCATATGGTCGAACTTCTTCCAGTATTATTAATCTAAGTTAGGGTTTAGTTTAATGAAGATTACAACAGAGGTTCTCATATTTTTTGATTAATAAAAAATTAAAATTTAAAGATTTTATTTCATTTATTGTTTTATCTGTTGGCATTGAAATCTGAGACCTACATAAATAATATAGAATTGCAAATACATTTGAACTCACAGGAATGTTATTTATATCTTAGATTACCAGGTTTAGGTGCCACACGTGATTGTGAATTTTATTTTTATTAGTTTCACCCAACTTTGGGTTACTAATAATAAATCATCTATGTTTTTTCGACATCTAAATGTGAATATTTTTATAATAACTCAATACCACTGTTTTCTTCTCAAGTGTTTAAATTTAAATTACATACTTAAAAAGTGATTAAAAAATGGTAACATTTTTGAGATAGAATAAAATGGCTAGTCATGATTTTAGAGGAAACCACAAACCACCTCAATGTATCACATCTTATTGATCATAGAGCAAAACTAGACACTATCAAATGTTTTTTTGTCAATCCACATTTTCTCTCACTTGTGTGTCCTCTGTAACATTTAAAGCATTAAATTAAGAATTAAAGCAGAAACTTTTAATTTCTGTATGCTCTTATTAAGACGAAATTGCTTTTTATAAGTAGCCTTTGAGTTTTACGAACAATTTACACTAAGTTTGTAAGTTAATAAAAAAGTTTTTACTTATTGCAATAAGGGCTAAAATAATAAATATCATTAACTTCCACGTAGCTGTTTTATACCATTTTTGTTTTTATTTATCTGTTACTTAAATCCATAGGAATCTTTTTACAAATTATCACCATTATAGTCAGAAAACAATAAAATATATTTTAGATCAGATTATATGTTAAAATAAATATGCATTGTATTGTAATTCATTATAATATTTATAATTGTTTTTGCATGCAATTACTGGTGTGATTTGAAGGTATTTGATGCATTAATTTACTGTTTTTATTTTCAGAAAAACAGAGAGCGACTTCAAGTATCCATAGGAATGTAGTCTACCCCGTAGCGATGCTTGCATTACTTGCATTGACAGCTATTACTATACTTCTTGTTCTGCTAAACTCTCTTCAGCTATTGATCGGTATAAAAGCTCTTCCAAAAAGCACAGCGGTTAGTTTATTTTTGTCTATGAAGTTACAAATTTGTAGTAGTACGTTTTTTCATTGTCATAATTATGCTATAACTTGTGTGAACTCATCATGGTGAAGTCTAAATTTTTTTTTTGTCCTGTTAACCCCTCTTTTTAAAGCTCTTTATTCTCTGACGAAGAACTATGAGAACTTATGAGCGAAAGAACTAGAAGTAGTAATCTGATCAACACTTCCTATTAAATAAATTGGAAACTAGTTTTCTGATCTGTTCACTTGTTTATGGATGTTGGGGGAAAATATTGATGTTATTGATATGGTGAAAGAGTCTGATTGCAGAAATATGTCTGCCAAGGAGGGGTATGATCTGTTCATTAAAAAAAAGTTGATTGTGTTACGAGAGTTGTAGTATGGACCTGAGGTTTGAGTTGTTGCTTAAAAGAATTAATTATTTAATTTATCTAGGTATTCATGACTGGTATAGTTACAGCAAGCAACATTAGTTTTTATGATTTGGATTATGTAATTGCTTCATTTATTGTTCTGTTTTTTTGGGAGGGGGAGAGGGTTACAAAAAATGAATATTTTACAAATCTTACAACTCACACAACATGTAAATATTTACTAAATAAACTTAATAAAATTGGAGTATTGGTTTTGTTTTTGAAGTTATTTTAAATAACAATACATTAGTTGGCAATTTTCCAAGTAATGAGAGAATTCTATTCCGGATAGTTGTTATTATACACAACTAATTTATTTCTTTATTAATTAATGCATGACACAAAAATAACATTTTAAATTTTGGTTTTAAATTACATAACAACTATGTAGTCTATCCATTACTGTCTAAACAGGTTTAGCCAGTTTGCAATAGAGCATTTTCTGTTGTTTAAATCAAGAATTATTTACTAATGCTAAAGTGAATAATTGTAATAAATATAAATGTGTAAATTATTTATTTACTTATTTAAAGGTCTATATAGTATTTAATGTATAATGTGATATTTTTATTTTTATCTAAAGATGATTCTTATTAATTTTAGAAGATATAGCTAGGCAATGCCCCATTTATACACTACCAATAATTCTTAAATTCTGGCTCACCTTAAGAGAGCTTGTTTAAAATATAATTGTTTAAAGTACAAAAAGTTGCAATATTAAGGATCATCTTTTCTCTGATCCGAATAGCGGTATTGACCAAATGAAATGATTTTTTAAAACTATATTTATAGACATTTGACCTACGAATGTCTGTAACTAGTTAATTAGGAAATAGTTAAATGCACCACTAACTAATCTATAATGGATATCTTGGTAGGAGGAACATTATATTTAATGTAAGAAGAGCATTGTAAATGTTATATAAGCACATTGATATGTTTTATAGCCAACATAGATGTTAAATGGTGATTATTCATTTTTTGTTTGTTGTTTTAACTATCAGGGGAACCATATTCATAAAAAAAAAACACTAATTTTAATCTATTACGGCTTAAATTTTAGCAATTTTACTTCTCAGTAGTTTTAAAGATGACGAGCACTCAATTAACTAGACTTTTAGTTTTTTTCATAATTAAAATGAACTTCCAATTATTTAAATAGTGTTGTATATATTTTACTTTTACAGGCGTATTTACTATAGATCTTGTTTATCCAAGAGAAAAATTAAATTATTTTTCAAGTTTGAATTAAAAATAAAAAGTGAAAACTTAATGAATGGTTTTTTTTTTTAACTTAGTGAATAATGGGTAATTGTTTTATTTTTTGGTGTATGTAAGTAGTTAAATAAAAAATTAAATGTTGAAATCCATCCATTGTAATTAGGTTTAAATGCATAAATCTGAATCTATTGGAGTACGTTTTGGTGCACACGATTGGGCAATGTTCATGCAGGTTTGTGCTGAATAATAATAATAATAATTTAATTAAAACTAGAGTTGCAAATTGTAAATAGCTTTACAGCCCAATATATGGCTATAATATCTAATATTTCCTTGAATAGGTTCTTTCTATGTTGTTTTCTCATCAAACATAAATTTGATTAGGTACGATTCTTAATAGGCTCTTCTTTCTTATTTCGCCAATTAGGAGTTCCCCACATTCATAGTTTGAGTAAACATGTCGCTTTCGGGGTTATCAAAATTGTATAAGAGGTTAACGAATTTATTACTTTAATGTTTTATAAATTTACACAAACAGAAAACTTACACAAATATTAATGAATGTCAAAAGGCTACAAGATTGTTATATCCTCTTATCTTATCAATTGTGGCGCCCAAATTAGAGGTAAGTACCCTTTTGCCAATTTAAAAAAAAATAGCTTTAATTTTTTCTAAATGATTATCATTCTATGTACATATGTATATACTTTTTTCACCTTCACTATTTATTTAATTTATTTTTTTCAGCAATTTACACTGGGACTGACATCTCTATCGAAGTTAGGCTCATTAGGAGCAAGTATCGAAGTGGTAGTTATAGTTTACTTAGCAGTAGCATCTTTGGTCGGCCTCTATACCTTCCCCTTCCTCGCCAAGATCCGACCAAGGGCTCACAGGACTCCTCTCTCACTGTTAATAGCTAACTGCGCACTTCTCCTAATTCTCAGTTCAGCACTTCCGCTTTTATGCAGAATATTAGGTAATTTATAATTTTTTTTGTCTTATTTTGTTTTTGAATTTTTATTTTATAGTGGGATAAAGGAAATAAATGTTGATTTTCGACTTGTGGGCTACCTACTCTACTGGCTTCTATTTTTAATAAATAAATCACAAATGGTATTGTATTAATACTTTAATTTGATTTGAATATAGACATTTCAGCTCTGGAGTCATTCAGAACCTTCATAACGTAAATAGGTTTGTTTGTTCAGTTTGTTTGCAATAGATTATTTTTCTATCATTGTTTCAATAATTATAATATACAAATGCCAAAGTGAATAAATCTATTGAATAAAAATGTGTAAATTATTTCTTAATTATTTTATAAATGTGAAAATTCTACTTCAAATTAGTATATAATGTGATATTTTTTCTTTTTGTCTTTGAAGATGGTTCTTATAAATTTTAGAAGATATAGCATTTTTTTTTTTGTTTATCTTTATATTTGCATCCACACCTGTCAAATAAAACAATGCAGCAGATTGGCTGACAGTAAAGTAAAGTACAAGGTCATGAGAGGCATGAAGAAGAACAGTACCCAGCGTTATATCTCCCTTGGCTTGATTCAATTTCCTATTATAGCAAATCCCTCATCCACGTTCTTTCAGAAGATATAGCATGATAAGATTAAATGTAATGCCCCATTTATACTCTACTACCAATTGGAGTTGTGTCTGATCTTAAGTGACCTTGTTTAAAATATTATTGTGTGAAGTCCAAGTTAATTAGAGTATGAAACAGCATATTGTAATTAAGCATTTTAATACAAAATTAAATAAATTTGCTTTAAAAAATCATGAAATGAGTTTAATATTTTGAGGGATTTTTAATAGTATTCAGCGATAAATATAGTTAGCATTTGTTATTCATCGAAGTCATATGAGGAAAATCTGATGTTTGAACGCCTTTGGATTATCAAAGATTAGTCTTGAGTTGACCAATAACAGAAAATCGAAAAAAAAATATTAAACTTTTAAATTGGTAGCTCCTGCAGAAGAAAATGCTCCATAAGTCACTTGTAAACTTTTTTTTTCAAATTTATTACCCAGGTATAAATTAAAGAATAAACAATTTAAATAATAAATTACTTACGGATAAAATTTGTTAATTTTTTTTGTTCATTACTTTTGAATTTAGATGAATTAAATAGGGCCTTACGGATATTTTGTAAGCAGTTGTACAGAGGAGGTTAAATATTAAAACCCGAGTTCGAGTCCCGGTCCTGGTCATATCTTTTATTTTCAAATAAAAAATATGATTTATTTTGATGATTTAAAAAATTATAACATCTAACAATAAAATAAAAGGTATAAATTATAATAATATATAATGACGTAGGTCAACAAGATCCAAAAATAAAATTAATGTTTAATTAACATTCTCCCCGTGTATACATGGCAAATTGCGAGAACACAGAGTGAAAAGAAGGGATATATCTGACCGAGAAGTGAACCAGGATGGCTGAGGTGGCTAAGCACCACGACAGACTCGTGTAGCCACTATATACAGTATAGCCACCCCGGAGACCTGTGTTCGAGTCCTGGTCCTGGTCATATCTTATACAATAAAATATTTAAATATTAAAAAATTATCTGAGATTTATTTAGCATTCAATTCTAGTTTTAGAAAGGGGTCGGTAACCTATGACCAATGAGTCACAGAATGACCTATTTGATAATTTCAAGTTATCAACTTTAGTTCTGAAATAAAGTGTAATATATAAAAATAAATTATAAAACATAGCCATTGATATCAAAGATAATTCTATGCACTTCACTCAACTATATAATTATTTTATTCATAAAATATTTCTTATTATTTACTAAAAGACTGTTTTTTTTACTATAGAATCTCTGACCCAAACCTCTCTTTAATACTAACATTTTGGTTTATTTTGACTCGTTGCCAAAAAGAGACCTTACACCTTTGTTCTAGAGGATTGAAAGGAATAAAAAAATATATATTTTTTTAATAATTGTTACATCTCATGAAAGAGAAAGCTTGCAAATCTCTCTCTGTTGGTTTGGCCAACTAGCCTCATTTTCTCTTCCTCATCATGGCAGTACTTTTGTGAAAGCAAATTCCTCAGAACCTCTATATATAGATATATATATGAGAATATGGACTGAGAGGAAAGTCAAGAAATGTTTTACGTGCAGTCCTTAGATGGCCATTATCATGAGGAAAATATATATTTATTTAATATATACAGGATCAATGAAATAACTTTTTGTATAGAATAACCAATGGTTTTTGTTTAAGTTATTTTTTTGAAAGAGCTTCTTATTATTAAACCTTAAAAGAAATAAATGAAAGCAGGTTAACAAGGGGTTGTGCTTGAGTGCTCAACCATAAATGAGCTAATCATTATTCTACTGAAGGAGTGACTAATAACTTTTGAGAAACTTAAATTTTTTTTTATTGTTATCCTTCCTCCAAATTATATAATCAATGGAAAATTCTATTGATGGATTGAAGTCAATAACACAAAATAAGCTAATTTTTTATATCATTTATAACTTATTTTATTGTGCCGACATTTCAGCCTAAGATGTAGGCCATCTTCAGGTCTAGAAAAGAAACAGACAATAACTATATAAAACCTTGCATTACCAAGGAAGAATAACAGGTTAAATGTACAGAATAAATGATAATAACAAGAGTAAGATAAATTATGAAATAACTAATGAGAAAGAGTAATAAAATACACTATGTAATGACTGGTAAGATATAATAAGAATGGAAAAACATAGATGTATTGCAGCAAATGACAAAAAAAAAAAATGTTTATATAATTTTTTTAAATAATAATTCTATCACTTGCTCAAATTCAGAATCCACCTTTTGTTATTATCATATACATAATTATTGTTCTGTAAACTCTGAAGGTATGTCAACTGTATAAAGATGTTTGGTAAACATAAGCTTTATATATAGTATAGGGACTAATATTATTTTTTTTAATAACACTTTATAATTATAATTTATTATATAAAGGAGCAAGCAGCTCATGGCTAGTAAGATACTTTCTCCTTTTTAATTTCAAGAAATAAGGTAATAAGTCAGCAATGAATGAATATTTTTTATCAATTAAAATTCATGGCCCCTTTACTTATAACATTGTTTTATATTTTATTTAATAATTCGTCAAATTATTTCTCATTTAATAAGATGGTTTAATTTTAAAATATCAAGTTTAATTTAATCTCAAACCCAACTCCTTTCAACTGTAAATTGACAGTTTCCATGAGTTGTATCTATACAAAATCTTATAATATAATTTTGAGTCTTAAATAAATAATTTACATTACTGTCTGGAAGCTGAAAGTGAAGTGTATTTCAAATGCATGCAACCCTTTTTTTGAGTATTTATTTACTTACTTCATTTTATCTGTAACCTTTACTGCTTTTAAATATATACATAAAAAATAATGAAATTCAACCTTTGTTTATTTTTATAATTATTATTATTATTTTTTTTAGGTATCACAAATTTTGATTTGCTTGGACATTTTGGTAACATAGTATGGTTAGGTAATTTCAAAATAGTATTCACTTATAATATTATATTTGCTGGAGTTACATCACTATGCCTCATTAATTTGTTGACTGCACCAGTGTGTAAAGAATTTTACAACAGGTACATGCTTAAATACTTATTTACAGATATTTTAATTAACATGTAATAATTTAATTATTTTAATTTTTCATGGTTAGGTTTTATTTATTTTTTAGATATGCTGTATGGTCCCACTTATTTCGTATTGGTGTGAGGCTAGTTTTATAAAAATTCATCCTGTTTCGTGTGGTTGAAAAAAAATTACAAAACCTAAGTTTTTTTGCCTAAAAATTAATAGTCTCCTTTAGCATTATGTATACTCATTTGAAATACTTAAAATGTTAGCATAACAACCATCTACATCCAAGGTTGTGAGTTCATAGCCCAACTTTCTTCCAGCTTCAAAAAGCTCTTGAGATTTTTTGAATAGGGTAAAAAACCCTTTGTTATACTGTACTTCGGAGAGTAAGTAAAATGGGAGTCCTGAGCCTGTAAGGTGCCAGGAACTTGTTAAAGATCCCTATTATAATTATACCTGGATAAATAAAAATTAGGAATCACATTCTAGCATCATCCGATTAGCCATAGCAGCATAAAGACGTGTTCAATGAATTAAATTATTTAGTTAATTCTATGATTTAATATTCTGCTTATGGGACCTTGATTGGGAGCAGGGTAGCTCAGTACATCAAGTGCTGGGGGTTAATGATCTCTGGGTCTTGAGTCTGAGAACTATTTATTCTGATAATAACTGAGAATTGATCTTGAGGAATCTGACGACTTCCTGAATCTCACCTAGCCTCTCTTCAGTGGGTACCCTTATTAGTGAGATGGTTAAGATGGGCTAAGTCACCTCCTTTTTCAACCATTGGCTTAGGAACTCTAGAATCTATACCATGTACTGAATCCTTCATCGGTTGTAGTGATACGGGTGTTCTTATGATGCTTTAACCCATTTACGGCCAATGATGCATATATGCAACATTAATTTAACAATTTTTTTTATTTTTATAAATTCAAATATTTTTCTATTTTGTTACATCAGCTTATTATTTAAGGTTTTTTAATTATTAAAAATATTTTTTTAATAAATTTTGTGTTTTTTTTTAACCCATTGAAAAATAATATTACAGTAGGTCAGATAATATTTCAGCACTAATGAGTACTAAGATTTGTGTGCAAATTATAAATTTTTATTTCTTAGAAGGAGTTTATTATTCAAACAATAATAAAAGTTTTTATAAAAACGGTATTATTGTATCATTTATAAATATATCACTTTACCTATCTCTAAATAAAATAATAAAGAAGTATGTATGTATATATATATATATATATATATATACACGCGTGAGTGCAGAATTTTTTACCGCCATAATGGCTGAACAAAAAAAATTGTTTTTTTATTTTAATTAAACTACCCTAAAAATATAGTATTTCTTTGGAAAAAAATCAAAACTTTGAGGTTATTCTAGCCTTGGCCGTAAATGGGTTAGTTCCGGTTTTCTTAAACTCCAGGTGATCTTATCAGCTTTTTTCAAATAGTTTCATATAAAAACTTCAGAAAATTCGTAAAATGCTTCTATTTGCTGTAACACTTTCACAGTGTCATAAAATTGGGTTGTTACTTACCATTACTAAAAAAAGTTCTCCGATCATTTGCAACTGTAATACTCTTGTTTCTTCAAGTTTTTTCTTTTTTTTATTAATAAAGGCAGTTTCAGCATCTTGCTAACCAAACTGTTTTATGATTGATTTGAATTGAGAACTATACAACTCCTTCTGAATTTAACCTTGAGCTTTACTGATTTATTCTTTTATCAATCATTATTTTTCATTGTATTCTTTATTCTATATAATGTTGGCCCAGGCAATATTTTTTATCAAAAATTCTTTATAATTTTATTTATTTGCTTTTTGGGAAGAATTACAAACAATTTAAGCCTACATATTTTCGTTGATTAATTTTTTTTTAATTATGCGAAATGTTTTTATGTTTATACCTTCAATATTTGAATGAAATAGGTACATATATGTTTTTATTTGCAGGGTTAGAACTTTTCTTGCCATTCTTAAAGAAAAAAAAGATAAGTTTCATCCTCCGATTATTCTTTCGAGTGCAACCAAACCTCCAGCCAAGGAAGATTAACATAGAATTAACTAATTATTTGTAATCAAAATAGTGCATGAAGATTTATTTGACATTCTGCGTATTCTTAGCTTTACCCGAGTCGAATACCTTTCGGGTGACACATAAAAATGCTCATTACTCGTTTATAAATATTCTCTTGAGTTGTAGGGCAACATATTGTTGAAATATAATTCTTTGTTAACATTTTAGTCACTTGTTTATAAGGAATTCAAGACTAAGTAACATATCTTTGTTCATAGACCTTTTTATTTTTATTGTTTTCGTTTCAAATTGTGCTGTGATCTACTTTGTTTAGGAGGTACAGACTTATTTATAATAATAATAGTGGTTAGAAAGTGACTTCTATTGATAATATTAAAATATGAAATGACCATTATTAAGCGTAGCTTAAGGAATCACCACCTTTATGATTTTTCTGTGAATCATGAAATAGTTTTTTTTTATACCACTGATATGTTAATGCTCACAAATTGTATATGGAGGCCTACAGAAACTCAAAACTCTAGTCTTGTTTTATATTATTTTATGATATGTATGTATGTTTGTTACGTATTATTATATTTACTTTTTTTTTAATTTGATTTTATGTTTAACTCATTCAGTGCCTCACTTTTTAAGATATGAACTAAATATTAAAAGTTTTAAAAATCGTATTTCTTTACTATTTTTAGTTCCTATAAATTGAATTTTTTGGATCATTTTAAATGTATCCTTCATATTATATAGTTATTCATTAATTTAAATTTGACATTTCAAAATTTCCATTTAAGCTAAAACTTAATTGAATTCTAGTAACTATAATTAATACATATCAAATAGATTTATATTTAACTATTGTATTTTTTATAATAGTAGTTGCCTTATTTTACTTAATACCAACGAATAGGCCTCTAAAATAAAAATTATTATTATGTATAAATGTTTATTATATAAATAGACCCTCGTATTCAATATATTTTAAGTATTATTCACTACACACCCATGGTTGTTCTGAAACAATTATTTTATTCAGTTTACTTTATTTTTCTGTGAATTTTATCATTTTGTCTTTTACAGAAACTCGAAAAACAATTTTCAATTATATGAAATAACATATTTTAAAAATAAAAATGTACAAGTCTATAGAATAATAAAGTAATGTGTTTTTCGTTTAAATCACAAAACAAAATCTGTTATATTTTTTATTTTTATTGTATTGCATAGCAAATGTTCATTGTAATGCATAGATCATTCCCACTTATTCTTAATATTCTGTGATTATAAGGATTTTGATCTGGTCTAAGTCTAAGTTTGGCTGATCACAGTTCTTGTAGTAATGGCACTGAAAGAGTTAAATAAATCATTCATGTGAAATGAAAAATTATTTTTATAAGATATTTTCTTGTTTCTTTATGCGTATCATAATTGTTTTAATTTTTAGGAAAGTTCTGTTCAATACTAACTTTAAGTTCTTGTATAATGTGTCTTGATTTTGGTCCTACATTTCATAACAGCCTAGCATTATTTAATATCAAACTCTAATTTTGGAACATAAAAGAATTATAGTAATATCTGTCTACATTTGATCTTTAAACTTTATTAATTATTTATTTTATTTCTTACTATATGTCCACATAAAAAATGAACAATAATTATTTGTCACATTCCATTCATTTTAATAGATTGTATACAAGGAAAGGCGAATACCAAATGGGTTGGTATTTTTATTTGTTTCATTGTTCATTATCAGTAACACTTACAGCATTGTGTGGTTTAAGTAGATCACTTCGAATGACACTGTTTTGCACTAATGCTTGCTATAGCAAATCAATTATAAAACTCACATAATAATAACTATAAAACTCATATCACCTATGACAAGTTTTACAGTTTAATTTTCAAGGATAGTTTGTTTAGACTTTGTTCCCTTTTTCTTGAAGTTTGAGATTGTTTGTTATAGTAATATTACTGTTTGAATAAGTTATTTTTTAAGAAATTCAACCAAGCTTGTCTCAAGACTGAAACTAATTATAAAAGCATCTTGAATTGACATACTTTATTTATATTTATAATAGTAAATTATAGGGAAAACAAATAGTATTTGAATTGACTGAAGGAAATAAACTTGTTAAAGTTTTAGAATAAAATTGTTTTGCTTAGAGATAAATCTGGATGAAATTCAGTATTCTTTTAACATTTAATGGTGTCATAAAAATAAGTATGCAACTTCAAGTATGATTTATAGATATACAAGAATTGTGATATTTTTTTTGTAAAAAAAAAATGTTCCTTCTGCTGTTAGATTGAACAATATTTTATTATACATATTTTATATAAAATACTTTCTCCTTATTTTAGTAATTTATGAATATTTAGTTTTGTATGTGGTCAGTGTCTTGGAAGTCATAAATATATTTATTATTTATTTATTTGTAATATATATATTATGTTTTTATTCTTAGAAAATGCATTGTGCCTGTTTGAAATATAAAATTTTTAAAACTGGTGTTCTTTGAATTTCATAATGTTTCTATTTTATTTACACTATTTTGCTAATATAAAGTTCGCTCATCACTTTCTAAAATATATTTTAAGTGTTGTTTAAACCATGTAGTCATCAATCCTGAAGACAATAATTTAGTACAAAAATAATATTCACAATGAGTGGATTTTTATTATAGCTTACAAAAGACTGACAGTCGACTAAGTTTCCTTTTCTTCCAATACTAACCACAAGCATGTCATGAGTGCAATAATACCAAATTCAAAAATACATAATAAAAGGTATTGGATTCAGTACCTGGTAGAAACTGAACTAAGTTAATGGTTGTGCAAGTAGGAGATTTGGCCAAATCATGCTCAACTGCCAGATTTTTTTTCCTAATTAAGGTCTTGTAACTACCCACTTCATGGAGGATATATTAATTTATAGATAGATATGTATCTGGTAATGAATATGAAGTTGATATAATCTAACTTGATAAATATTTTTAATCTCCTTTAATAAACAATTGGAATCTGAATAACAATTTATATAATGCATTTTATACTAATTCGCCAACATCAAACTCAAATTTGTTTGTCACTTATTGGTCAAGTGGATAAGTATTTTAATGTTTAATTCTAGGAGATTTCACATGGTTTATCTCAAATTTGATAACATTTAATCACTGAGGAGAATGAATTTTTCCCCCCTCAAATTAATAATCCATTTATTACTAAATTGCTATCATCTTTTAAAAAATTTTACTGATGTTACCATCAATAATAATTACTTTAAAAAGCAAGATAAAGATGTGTGCTTTAAATAAAAAATCTGATAAAACTATTTTATGTTAACCTCTACTAGATTTAAGTTATTTACTGAGTATTAAACATTAATCATAATTAATTCTAATCAAAATTATTTGACAAAAATCAAACTGCTGAATTTTGTTTTTCAAATCTTACAGCTCACTACTCATTGTATCTCACCATCTATTTTCGCAAATATTATGCAACTTCAAGTATGATTTGTAGATATACAAGAATTGTGTTTTTTTTTTTTGTAAAAATTTAAATATTAAATAAATTTAGCGTTTTAAAATTTATTTTTTCAAATTAATTGTATTTCGTATAGACTTAAACCTTACCTTTCCTATGGTTCAACAATTATTAAAGTAGAGGTTTCAGTAATATCATGACGTAATACTGATGATTTTATCGTACAACCAAAAACATAAGCCTCTTCTAAAACAAAATTACAATATACTGGTTAATATATATTATTCCTAGGTTTATTGTTAAACAGCCGCTATATTATTTTAAAAAATCTAGCAAGACATAGTTTATGGAATTAACATAGTGTGGGAGTGGAATAAATTAATTTCTTAACCTTCTGATCAAATGTAGGAAGATTTAAAATATTTTTATTTACAATATTCTGGTCTCTATAGTTATAACAGATTAATATTAAAATTATGATTTATAAAATTCATTTTATTTTTTAAATGAAAACTTCTAAGAAAGTGGGATCTATTGCAACCAAATTACATCACTATACTTGGTGAGATAATCTTAAAGTTCGAGTAGAAATCATTGCACCAAGTTTATATATATTGAATGCATAAAGAAAACGTTGCAATATATTTTATTTGAAACGTAATGCAATATATGTTAGTAAATTTACTTTGCAAAACCCTCTCTTTTTTTTAACTAATCAATTTTTCTAAAGCTTTTAAAAATGATTATAGAAGTCTCTTTATTAGATTGGGTAAATTCTCTGAGACATTTCTATCACATCTTAGAATTCAACTAATTCAGGAAGGGCTATTTAGGTAAAAAAAAAAGTAACAATCTACCAACAGATTCAGAATGTATACAAAAACAAAAAATCAGAAAAGGGAAACTAAATAAACCTAAGTACAATATAAAAATAACGAAAGCATAGGGTATACACTTGGAATAAAGTATTTTTAGCCTCAAAATAAATTATAAAAGGGTGAATTTTTTAAAATATCAAGTATGTCTGTATTAAATAAATATTTCGATATTTTTAATGTTATATAATTTATATTTAAACATATCATGGAATGTTCACAAATATCAATAACTTGTTGCTCCATAAAAAGTATTAACAGCATAAAGACGAAAGAATTGAAGGGGTGGGGAGAAAGAGCATGGTTCCAACAATTAGGCCTAAGTAAGTAGCTTTTCCAGATTAACCAGTTATAAAGCTTACATCGTGCTGTGGTTAAATCATCCAGCATCAGAATAGAAAATTATAATTTAAATCAAAATTTCCATATTATTTCAGTTTAGATCCCTCTGGAACCTCCCTTGAATTTGAGAGTTACTCGGTGCCATTTGTAAGTCTAATTTTTCTCACCCTGGGATCTCAATTTGCTACTGAACAAGGCTATTTAATAATATAAACTAAGCCAATAAATAATATTAATGAAGCATAGTTTTATAACTTAGACATGACAGCAAAATCAATTGGTTAATCATTAAATACCTGAATGGGCCTTTTTGGCAGGAAGGTCGTCTTCATCTGAACTATTCGCTGAATCTTGGGAAAAGATTAATTCTTTTAATTCATGGCTTTCTTCATCATTATCCGTAAGTAATTTATTCTGTATTTTTTGTTTAATTTTATTCCAGCTTTGATTAATATGAATTGGAGCTTCTCTCAATGGGCAAATGATATGGAAGTAACATGAAAATCCCTATTAAGAAAAAGATTGACAATAAAAATCAACTTAGCATTATATTTATTAACACAAATAAAATAAATAAAAATAAATAAATAAAAAGATGTAGGTAAAAAATGATTAATTTTGAGGAAAATGCCCTAGCCTAGGTCAAATTAAATGTTAAAAAATATTTAATGATAGGGTTCTCAAAGGTATTTAAAATAATTATATATTCCTATATCTTCTCTTATATCTATATCACTGCTATTTCTTCTATCAACTTAATCATACCCGAATTTACTTCATAACTTACATATAAATTCTTTAAAAAATCCAACACAATTCCTGATGACATAAATACTGGTTAAAAGATAAATTTATTATAAATGTTAAATAAACTTTAAATTTAGTAATATGTATTTTTATATCACAAGAATCATTGTTTATGAATCAATGTTATTCCTTGAATTTAATAAAATCTTATTAAATATAAGATTACTCTTTATTATACAGATACTTAAATTAATATTCAGAATAAACGTTAGTATAAACTAAATTAATACATTGAATGGAAGTTTTTAAAAAATTCTTGTAATTGTAATTTCATGCAATCTCACCTTATCAATGTTATTTGCTTCAAAACCCTCCGACTGGAACGAGGTCATAACTTCATAGGATCCATCAGATTTTCTTAACTCATAGTTCTTTTCAACAAGCATCATCAAATGGTCCCTTACTTCATTCATAATACACATATTTTCGATGTTGATAAAATCTTGACCAGGATTGCCTATTCTTAAAAAAACAAAACATAAAAACTTAAAGAAAAAAGTAACAATCATGTAGTTCAGTTTTTAATTTTTTACTGGAACTTAAAGAGTGTGATAGTTTGTTATCTATAACTAAAATAACATGGTTTGTGATAAACCTAATAAAACAAAATTTTAAAACACACAAATGGCAAAGAAATTAAGATAAGTAACAAAGAAATAAAAAAAACAACAGAATAACATATAATACTAATCAATAATTAAAATATTAAAATCACTTTAAATTATATATTTTTTTTCACATCCTCCAAAATTTTAATTACAATATAATACAAATAATTATATGGTTAATAAAATTTTGGAGGATGTGAGAAAAAAAAATTAAGTGATAACAATATCTTTTCTTTAATTTTTATGAGTATAAGTGTAGCAATTTTTTTCTGTTTATTAAGATTTAGTAATATTTGACTTTTATAGATATAAAAAAACTCATTAATACAAGTTAATTACGATGAATAATAATATTTCAGATATGATACATAATAAATCAAAGTAAAAGAAATAAAAATAATGAGGCCATGCCATTTTTATTTTTATGAAAACTCTTAACAATCAAAATGTCTGATAAATAAATAATAACTATTCAAGAATAAATTATTTTCATTTCAAGTCGGTAAGTAAGTAAATTATTTTTACTTTCAAAACTCTTAAAAAAAGTTTATATATAATATATCAGGAATAATATGGGAAGCAAGTTGAGAGACTAGCGGATTCAAGTGTATGGAGCTTTTTATGGAAGGATAGGTATCTAGTTAGGGCCAAATAAGCAACATATGGGATATTATGGATGAGTTTGTTAGTGACATAATAAGGAGTATTGAGGATTTTATGAAGGATTTTTGATTGTATAATATGAGATGAATTGGATGGTTTAGTAGAGCCCCAAAGCTCAACTCCGTATGTCCAAATAGGTTGATAACTGTCATGTAAATAAGTCTTTTGTAATTAATTGGGAGCTTTGAATGTTTGTCCAGTAAATGTTGAAGTAGGCGAAAACGTTGAGCAGTTTATTGTGACAAAGGTATATGAAAGTTACTTTTCATTAATTCATTTTAACCACTTCCTCTTTTTCTTTTAATAATTAATAAATGTTGTGCAATAAATTCTTTAAGAAATATATAAATAACTTAATATTTATATGGAAATTTCTAAATAAGATTTTGATACAATCACGTACCCTAAAGAGAATTCAGTTTCTTTGTTATACTGCTCTTCCCGTAAAGTAACTCTATTGTTAATTCTAACCAGGTTTATAAAAAATTGTAAGATTTTCTTCTTATCAACCAGTGACGGCCTGTCAGAATGCATGTCTTGTAACTGAGGAGGTCTATTGAGATACTGGAAATGGAATGTAATAAGAAATTTTAATGTTGCTCATACACCTTAAATAAACTTTTGTTATTTTATTACTGTATAAGTACAGTAAGGCAGGAAGAATAGGGTAGTTTATAAACTAAAATTATCAACAAGATATTGTTCTAACACTTAATGAATGATACTGAATGTTGATCCAAACTAATATAGAAACTCTTAAAGTAAATGAAATCATACTCACACATTTCACCAAGTATGTATTTAATTATGTTTTCCTATTATAAATATTTTAATGTAAAGTATATCGGATTTTTTCAATAAATTAATTCTAGTTCCTTAGTGAATATTTGTATACATACCCGCGGGTTCAGTAACTTATAGAAACCATTAATGGTGCAAATATTTCTCTGAAGAGCGAAACAAACATCAATGGTGTATTCCCTGTCGATCATCAAGTCCATGAAATCTACAATTAAGCAGCCAAAATATTTATTTAAGTCAATATCTTTCAATTTGTTATCAAAGAAGGCTTTTGTATATTTTAACATTCTAGTCTCTATTTCGTTCTCCTCACGCCAAGCTGGAAGATTTCTTTGTTTACACTGAAAAGAGTAATATTTTTTTTAGTTATAACAAATATGGAGTCAGGAAATGAATGAATATATTATAGTATTTTGGCCTTTAATAGGAGGATCTAGCAGGAAATAATAGTACCCTGAAATAAATAATAGTGTCGTTCCCAGGACATTGTTCCTAAGGAAGGCCCAGGCAGCTATAGTCTACGGGATTACCTTTTTAAATGTGTAGTAAAGCTCATCAAGCAGAACACCAAGGGAAAAAGAATTTCCTTCTTTATTGAAAAGAATATTTTTCCAAACAACTTTAACGATATCAAGTTCACATAAAAGCATTTCAAGAAGATAGTATGATCTCAGTATCATTAATCTACGCTGTAAACATCCGGCAGTCCGAGGAAGTAATTCAAGTTCTTCTTTTAATCTTTTAAGTTCTTCACTTGTAAGTCTGCATAAATCAAAGAAGCAATTTCTGGTCACCTTGTTTCCAATTGAAAGCCAAGTATAATCAACTGTGCAAATGACTGCAACATCTTTAAAAGGGAGGCATCTGAATATGTTCTCTTTAACATGATAAGGTAGTTTATAAAAATCAAATCCATCTTGCATAATAAGAAGAAATATAAAAAAAGAAACAATAGCCCTTCTTTGAACTTGTCAAATTAACAAACTACTTAATTTATGCGGTTCAAGATCATCACAATCACATAATTTTTCTTCTGGTAAAATTTATTTAAACATTAACTACTGATAAAGTTAAATAACTAACCTAATAATTTATTGTTTATCTACTAATGATAACAACACTAATATAAACTACCATGGTAACATATCTGGAGTGATGGTAACTATAATAAAATTTAAAAAAATGTTTAATAGCATCCATAATGGTGCATATTACATATTATTTTAATTGCATTTACATCAGTAAAAAAATGTAAGTTTTCAATGAATTAACCAAAAAGTAATTATTAAAAAAATAGAAAGAAAAAACTAAAAGAATTAATTTATGTTGAAGAAATTGGTCCGGGTAGAGGTCACTGAATGAAATTCTCAAGTAATTTCAGAAGATATTTATTGTTAGCCAACGTAAAAGAATTAATCCTTACAAACTTCTTATATTTTCCAATAATCAAAAGTAGGTTGAACCTTGAAAAAAATCAACATAATTCTGTATTATTAATAATATTAATAAGGCTTAGCAAAGCCAAAGGCCCGATGACGATACCACCAATCTTTCCTCAAAACATTTAGTCCATACCACTAACCACAGACCACTTACCAAACCCTCTCCCACAGACCGCTCCCAAAATTAGTAATATTTCTTATAATAACAGCTATATTTGAAATTTTTATATTAATAAATTCTCGGGGATGAAATTTGACCTACTTAAAGTTTGTCATTAATTACTCTAATAAATTCATTCATCAAAATTCAGTACAAATCATTAATAAGTTCAATAAATTTCAAGTCATTAAAAATCCAAATAAATTTTACTTTGATGTGGTCGAATCAATAAAAAGTTTAAAACTAATTACATTACTAATAATTAAAAATAATTGAAGAGATACTAATTTGCTGCCCAGCTGCAGGCAGGTGGGCAGCAAATTAGTATCTCTTCAAGTCCGAAATGCAACTTTGGGCTCCTATAAAGCATACAATATGCATGTTAAGAGGCTCGTACCAACAGTCTGGCTTGATACAGCTGCACAGTGTTTCGATTAGCAGGAGCTAGCTGGACAAAATTATTTTTCGGCATTTTTGCATTTCTTTCCACTAATTAAATATTGTAATTATAACTGAATTTAAGAGGATTGCAAGGATAATAATTAGAAAAAAACAATGTATAATTAATAATTAAGACAATACTTAATAATAAAACTGATAAAAATCCGTATTTATTCTGGAACAAGTCCCTTTAGAATAGTGATAAAATATAAACTATAATGTCTTAGATTAGAATACAATTACAATTTAATTAATAAATGAAAATAAAAAAATAATGAATATAAATTAAGAGCTAACTCGTAATAATGAATTAAATGAAAGAAAAAATATAAATACAACAGTAATTATAAAGAAAGATAACTATTAATATTTACGCATATACAAGTTTTATGGAAAACAAAACAACAAAATAATTTAAGATATTAAAGAATCAAAAAAACTACAATTATTTTAAAAATAAGTGTGTCTGTGTGTATATATATATGTATATATACTACTGCTCATCATTCATCCATCCAAAAAATTTGTAATCATAAAACTAATTAAAGTTGTTTCGTGGTAAATAAATGCTAAATAAGATATATAATAAATTGGAAGAATCACTTGCCAAAATCATTTTTATTTTTGTGGAAGAAAATGGTCCGCGTAGAGGTCAATGAATTTCTCTTAGAATTGGAGAAATGTTTCTTAAGTAGCCAACGTTTCGACCTACTTTGCAGGCCTTCTTCAGGGCTATATGCCAAATACAGACAATTGAGAATTAAAAAATAGTAAAAAATTGCTAAGCATGGTAAATATAAATAATAAAAACATGGTAAATACAGGCAATTGAAAATTAAAAAATAGTAAAAATTGCTCAGCATGGTAAATATAAAGGTTAAAGTGTATTAGTTTATAGTATTAATAACCAAGTGACAGGAAGGTAGTAAAATGCATAATAAAGAATAAAATAAAAATAACACAGAAAGTATTAAAAATTAAAGAATAAGGTAATAAAGATAAAAATTGAATATTAAAATGGGTAAATATTAAAGTTAAAATACATAAGTATCCAATATTATATCCAAGTATAAGGATTCAATAAAGAGCTAGGATGATCATGTGGATCATTAATAACCATAACAATAAAAAATAAATAAAAACTACAGTAACTAGTAAAATAAAATTTAAAATAGAGAATAAAAAAAAATACAGAAGAAATAAATATAAAAATCCAGAGGTAATGAAAATAAGTAGTACAGTAAGTAATGAAATTAAAAAATACAGTATGTAATAAATATTCTTTATCATGTATCATAATAATCTTTATTATTATTAATAGTCTTGCACTGATTTTGATGCCAGTTTCGGCATAAATCTACGTGCCTCCATGCTCCCCCTAAATCTACCTTTGCTGTAGCCTATGTGTTATTATGATGTATAATCTGTAATACTGTAAAGTTTCATCCAAATTCTTTCAGTAGTTTTTGTGTGAATGAGTAACAAACATACTTACAAACTTTTGCATTTATATATAATATTAGTAGGATTAGTAGGATATCAAAACAATAGTTTCACTCATGTTCTTTCTGTTATTTTAACAACTATTATCTTGTGATTTGCCTTTAATTATGTACTCCACAGTACCTAAAAAACTGTCTGGGGGGAGCACATGTCCCCGTGCCCCCCAAGCAGGAACTTAGGCAAATCAGGAACTTAGCATCTTGAAATTTGCAGATAGGTTCTTTGTATAATTTAAGAATGAAATTTGGATAATTTCACCCCCAAGTGTTTCCCCCTTAATATAATAGGGGTTCAATGGATTGTATGGAAGTTAGACATCTGAAATTTTAGATGTAGTAGTAATTTATAGTTTAAAAAAAAATTAAATTATTTATTTAAAATGGTCTGTCACGTAATTTTATGTGGCAGACCAAATTCCACGTGAGCGAAGCCGTGGGCAAAAGCTAGTACACACACACATATACATATTATAAAACAAAGTCCTCGGCCGCGTTTGTCCGTGGTAAACTCAATAACTACTGCGATTCATCCGTTCATGCGGTTTCCGTCAATAGATAGAGTGATTTACCAGGAAGGTTTAGGCATATAATTTCCCAAGGTTTTGTGTAAATGGGTTGGAATATCGATGGTTTTCACCGAAGATGCTGCCTAATACCATGCAATTATCTAACGTGCAAGATTTGTATTTGTATATACAGAAATCTTTTTTTTTTTTTTATTTTATAATTTCTATATAATTAAGTACATTAACTGAGACGGGAAGAAAGAAAATCAAGACTCCCAAAGAAGCCTAACCAATGATATTCGAGTGGTCCTTAGTGGCCGATACGTGATAAAAAAAAAATACATTACACGGACAAATTATGTAGACATAATATGATCAGGCATTGAGATGCAAAAGGGGTAAATCCAAATTTTTTTTTTATTTTTATTAATTTATTGATATTTACAACTGTAATAATATTACAACAAATAAATTTGGTAATATGAACAAATGACATGAAAAAAAACACTTGTGGAGAAACTACCCATCAGTAGCACTCCAATAAAGTTCTATAGTAGAAGATCTCGAGGCCATCTTCTTTTCAGACACCTCGGAGGGTTATCAGGAATAGCATGGGGAGCAAGTTGAGAGACTAACGGATTCAAGTGTGTATGGAGATTGTCATGGAAGGATAGGTATCTAGTTTGGGCCAAATCAGCAACATACAGGATTTTAAGATCATGATGGATGAGTTTGTTTATGACATAATAAGGAGCATTGAGGATTTTATGAAGGGTTTTGGATTGTAAGGATTGGATACGAGATGAATTGGATGGTTTAGTAGAGCCCCAAAGCTCAACTCCGTATGTCCAAATAGGTCTGATAACTGTCATGTAAATGAGTCGGTCGTTTGTAATTAATTGGGAGCGTTTGTCCAGTAAATGTTGAAGTAGGCGAAAACGTCGAGCAGTTTCTTGTCTTTTCAGTCTTGTATGAAAATACAAATTTAAAAATTTTTCAGGAAGCACATATGCATAATTCAGGTTATTATGAAATGATTATTTATTTGAGATAATGTTTTTTTAGAAAATTTAGATTGACTTTGGCATGTTTAGAATGGTGAATCATGTACCACCGCTTAGAGGGCGCTAAATTGTGAAAAAACGTTTAAAAAAATAAAAATGATTAAATATGGATTTATCTCTTTTTGCATCTCAACGCCTCATATGCCTTATTACCCGAGTAAAGCTGGGTTGGGTCACTAGTATATATATATATATATATAGACAGAAGCCAATATAGCAATATATATATATATATATATATTGCTATATTGGCTTCTGTGCCCAAGATCAATGATCTCAAGGAAATCCTTTGATCTGAATGATAGTTAAATAATAAAATGGGATGCCACCCTGAGGTCATTATATTTAGTATATGGTTATTCTATATCATAACAAGGAAGAGACATATCTCTCCCTTCTCCAAAGGTTGATATGGTTGACTGACTAGAAGTTGTTTATTAATTAATAATAATTATTGAATAACAATATATTTATTGTGTGCTGATCATGCCTACAAGGTAACTTATAAAACTAATTACAAAGAAAGGGGACCCTTTCGCTATATGTGACAGTCCTGCATGTTGAGTTGCCTGCTTCTTGCCATCCTGTCTCTTAAGAGTAAAGGTACCACCGACCCCAAGGGGCATTTAAGCTACCTGCTGGATGCCCCTTACCCTATTTATCTAGGTACTCCTAATGTTCCAGAGAGTGTCAAATATAGCAATATGTTGCAAAAATTAAAAATAATAGCATTAGAATGTCTTATAATTTAATTTATTAAAATAACCATAAAAGTGAAATGTTGGCAGCTATCTTCTACTGTTTTTTCATGGTCCAAATGAAATTCGATACTTTTCAATTATAAAATTCAAAATTAAAGTTTTCTGTATTTCTAAAATAATAAGAAAACTCAAAAGTTCCATGAAGAAAAATAATTAAAGTACTCTCAATATTAAAAATGTTTGTGAAAACACTCTTGAGCGTAACTGAAAAAGCAAGTGTTCATGAAACAAATGAATGGAAAAAATAAAAAAACCTGTACCACTACAACCCATGAACGGGTCAGGGGTTCAGTATCTGGTAGAGACTGTACTGTTTCATGGACCATGGTTCTGCAGGAAGGTGATTTGTCCTAGATCATGGTTTACAGTAAGATTTCTCCCCCTTAATAATAATTAGATGCTCTCTCTATAATTGAGGTAAGCTAGCATAAACAATTTCCTTTTATAAGTAAGAAAACAATAAAATAAAACTGTACATCTTGAGTTTATTTATTAAGACCTTTTGAGTTTAAACCAGATGCTGCTCAAGGCTCATTTATCATAAGCCTGTCAATTTCATAGTTGTTATTATTTGAAACAACAACTTCTACTGTACATCGCATTCTTATATCACCTGCAAACAGAAGTACTATTATATCTATTTATCATTATATTATATACTATATTTACAAATGCCCCGTACTATGTACTATATCTATGTACTATATAGAGAACGGAGATAGTTGGGGGGTGCAGTCAAAACAACACCAAATAAGTACTAGACTTATTTGGTGTTTTTTTGACTGCACCCCCCAACTATCTCCGTTCTCCATTTCATCATCCAGTCAACTATTTTCCTTTCATATATGTACTACATACTATGTTTCAAGGGACTTCCTGGAAAAATCCAGCCAAAGCTAACTGTAAAACTGATTCTGTGCATTGAAGAACAGTTTTCTCATTAAGTAATGAGTAAAAGTAATAATAAAAATACTAAAATACCTAAAATATCAACGGGATCACTTTCCCTGCTGGTATTAGAAACATTATTGGACTCCTCGAGAAAACTAAAATGTGGTTTTGCATAGATTTGGGAGAGAAGATCGTTCTTGAATCTTGACCAACAGTCCATAATAGACAATGGCGCTTGGTTCAAAGGGCAATCGATTTGAATATTGCAGATGAATTTCTGAAATCACTTAAGAAGATTTAGTATCAATGTTTTAAATTGTATCTCATCATCAATATGAAGTAAACTTAGAAAAATATGATAAATGTTATCAATTCTGATTTTAAAAATTTAGTTTTTTTAATATATGATCATTGCATTGCATGCAGTTACTTGGTTAATAAAGACCCCACGGGTTACCACAGTTCAGTACATCATGCATACACACCATAACGTTAAACTAAACGCATAGTTTTAACATAAAGACACTTACAGTACATACCTTAGAGCAACCTTCCCTAGGAGTTCCTCATAAAAGAATGGGGTATGTTCAGTTACCCTTAGGGGTAGCCCCCTGACTGATCTAGGATAGGACAGGCCGATACCCTGTCCATCTGAATCTTCAAAATCAAAAGTAGCGGAAATATACAGCCGGACAGCATTTACAGAATTCAACATGGCGAGGAAAAGGATATTCTGACTGGAAATCTGGAACATTCGAGGATTGAGGAGGAAAGAGCAAGAGTTAATGGCAGAAAAGAGAAAGGCAAAGGTAGATTTCCGATGACCGAAATTAAAAGAAGATCAAAGGGACAAGAAAGACTTGATGACAACATTCTTCTCTATTCAGGCTCCACTGGAAACAGAATACTTAGCAGAGGCGTAGGTTTTATATTTGAGGAAAACTTGATGAATAGAGTGATCAAAGGATGGAAATTTGTAAGCGATCGATTAATGACTATTGACATGGAAGAAGGAGATACCCTGAAAACTATCATAGTAGCCTACGGACCAAACAACTATAAAAGGAAAGAACCAAGTCTCTATAAATAGTAATAGAATATTTCCTGATCAAGAAAGATTCTCTTAAACTTATAATTGATGTCCGAGTCAAAAGAGGTTTTGAAATAGGTAGTGACCACTACCTATTAAACATAGGCTTAGTGTGGAGAGGAGAGAAAAGAATTGGTAGGAATGTAAGAAGGATTAGAAAAGAAGTGGCCAAAGCACACAGGCTAAAGGAAGAAGACGAATTGGCTACCCTCTTCCACAAAGAAATTGAGAGAATAGCCAGAGACTCAGATTACCTATGGGACGCTGTTGATATGAAGACATGCTGGTTTTACATTAAGCGGTTAAGAGAGGATTTCTTAACAAAAGAGAAGTAGAAAAGGAAACGAAAGTGGCTGTATTTATGTCAACACTCCTCCCTATCCTACCGTACTCTTCAGAATCATGGACACTGACAAAGAAACACCAATCCAGAATACAAGCAGCAGGAATGAGATTTCTCAGGAAGATAGAAGGCAAAACAAAAAGAGACCGAGTTCGGAACACCACTGTAAGATCGAACCTGAAGGTTTAACCATCTACCAGCTAATAGAGGAAAAAAGACTGAGGTGGCTTGGACACCTCCTGCGGATGGATCCTGTTCCTGTTCAATCATAATAAAATAAATTTCCAAATGATAGAATTTTTTTTTTATTTACTTTTTCCATGCTGGTAGAATGACTAAACTCTGAAGAACAATACATCTCTTCAAACTCAAATGTTTCTTCAATTTGTCTTTCTTCTCTGTGGGGATTGGAGAAAACCAATTCATAATTTCTGACATCTTTAGTCAGCCAAGAGGTATTTCCATGAAGTAAGAAGTCAATTTCTAAAGCCATTATATTTATTTCTCTAGTCCTATCAACCATAATTGTAACAGTTTTAGCTAAAATATCATTATAATAAATGCATCAAAGCAAAAATTTTGCTGTACCTCGAAATTTCCACTTCTCTATGATATTGTTCTTCACGGAGAGCAACTCGGTTATTAATTCTGACAAGACTAACAAAATAACTTAAAATTTTCCTTCGATCTTCTTCAGTTATTCTATCGTCATTTAATTTCGGAGTCCTGTTTAAATACTAACGGTATGATTAGCTATAACATTTGGATACATTAATACAATATTACCTACCAATGAAGTTCTTCAGCATTTATTAACTATTAATTTATAAATAGTTAATAAATCTCACATGTACAATAAAACGTGTATGACTTGAGAAATGTCTATTTGAGTTAGTAACATTGAACAAAAATATTCTTCAATTTTAGAAAATAACTGCACTATATAATAATAACTTAATATTATTTATATGATCTTATTCTCAAATCTTATCAATTCAAGTTAATATTGTTACAGGAGTAGACAATTTATTATGGAATAAAGAAATTATTTCAAAATCTTTTATTCTGAAATAACAACCTGACCTCATAAAACAAAACTAATTAAATCAATAGAAAAACTATATAATAAAGATAATATTATGGTTAACTTATTATTTAAGATAGCATCTACTAAAAATTTAAGTAATAGTAATCTTGTATATTCAATATTGACATGACACTATTTTAAAATAAGAAACTTTCAAAATAAATTATGTAACCTGTAACATACATGGGGATCCCTCAATTTATAAACAGCATCTATATTGCAAAGATTCTTTTGTGGGTAATATTTCACATTAATTCTAAACTGCCTGTTGATCATTGAATCTAAGACATCCAAAATTTGACAGCCGAACATTTCATCATAATGCACTTCGTCCAACTTACATTCAAAAAATAACTTTGCATATTTAATTACTTTCCCTTCAATCTCATCATTTATGTGCCACGGAGGTAACTGTCTACTCTTTGTCTGAAAATAGTAACTTAGATGAAAGATAATCCTTAAGATAAAGATGAATAAACTGTTATTTTAAATAAATATTGGTTCCTGACAGTCACAAGAGAGAGAGAAAGAACAGAAGTTAAAAAAAGTCTTCAAATATAAAGGCCAAATTAAAAAATATAGAGAAGCAAAGTTATGAAATTACTGCCGTTAAGTTACTCAAAGAAACACATCAGTCAGTATCTGTTGATATGAAGGCAGATATCACAAGAGACCTTGAAAAAACCAGGTTCAAAAAACAATTATAAAAATATTTTTATTTTGAAGAGAAAAGATTTGGTCTGGCCGGGATTCGAACCTGGGCCATCCACCTCTCCGTGGCAGTGCTCAAACCAATTGAGCTACCAGTCAAGTAAATCCCTCTTCACTGATCCTACATCCCCGTGTTCTCGCAATTTTGCGAAGTATACATGAGGAAGAATATTCATTCAACATTACTTTAATTAGGATCTTGCTGACATTATATTATTTATTAATAGTTTTAATTTTTAAATATTTTTACTTGGGATTCGAACCCGGGTCGTCTGCCTCTACGTGGCTGTGCTCTAACCAATTGAGCTACCAGGGGTCGCCTCCCAGTCATCATAATAAATCATAAACCAGTTTTTAAAACAATAGATCAAGATAAATAGAAGACAACTTGGAAATAAGTTTTAATTAATGAATATAACAACTCGAGTAGCACAATATTTACATTGCCCTCAAAAGAGTACAAAAAAATGCTTTATATATCTGAGGAAAGAGGATTTCTTTTTCAGATATTTCTTGGGATGATCAGAAATTATTGAACACTAATTCTAGGACCAAGCATAGTACATTTGTATGACTGCAGATTTAGTTTAATTTGTAAACACTGAAATATATATTTCTATTGCTAGCAAATTTAAATAAAGAGGATTTGAATACTAAGACGTTTATTATATTTCTTGTTTAAATGACACAATATTGAGAAATTAATTAAGCAAGGATTAGCAATGATTATCATGAACCACAGTGGCTTTAAGAGAGCTCATTTTTGCAAACTTTACTTACTAACATTCTACACGGCTGATCTTGATAAATCAATATTTAAAAACACAAGTCTATAATTGTACAAACTAAAATAAATTAAAATTATTTATATGTTACATTGTTTTAACGTTCTTTTTTGTCATTGGCTTTTCAGTGAGAGATTGAAACGAACATCATCAGCATCTGTTTTGTTAAACGTATGGTTGAAACTTGTTGTTATCTCTTTTGTATAATGTTTGAACATGGTACGTAAATACTGTAGCATAGAAACATTAACTTCACTAAGTTCATTTGAAAATACACTATATTTTAAAATGTACTTACTATATAAAATGCAGAATAAAATTCATGAAGTAGTTTTCCAATAGCTAGAACACTTAATGATTTATTGTAAAGGACTCTGCGCCACACTGCTCTGATAATACTTATTTCACTCAAAAGCATTTCCAAAAAGTAGTAACTTCTCAGTAAAACTATACGGTTGTCAAATAAATCTTCAGTTTTAGGCATTGTATCAAGCTCTTCTTTTAAAACTTTTAATTCTCTATAAATTCCAGAATGGAGTTCGAAAAATCTTTTACGGAGTACAACATTACCAGTAGTATATAAAATTGGACTAACTGCACTGAGTTTCACAATTTCTATTAATGGTATATAATAAAATATGTACTCTAAGAGATGAGAGGGTAAATTTTCAAATTCAATTTGTTTTTGTTGAGCCATAAAGAACAAGGGACACACGTCAATATGACACAAAAAATCCACTAGTCTTAAACTTTCACTATGTACATCGAATTTTTTCAATTCATATTGTTAATTTAGAAGACATACAATTTTGAAATGCACAGACAAAATAAATAAATTAAAAGAAAAAATCAATAAACAATAATTTGATAATAAAATGATAATTAAACATATGTAGGGAAAAAACAGTTAAAACTTATAAATTTTATTTTATTTAATACAACTCAAAACAAAAACTTAATATAAAATCTCCTGAAAAGTACAACAAAATAACTTTATAGTTTAAGCTGTATTTATTAAGTAAAAACAAATATGTGCTACTCATTGAAGAGAAAATTAAATAAAAAAATTCTACATCAAACATGACCTGAGATCAACTTTTCAAAAGTCAGTTCCGTTAAATTTATTATTGATTTCATGAGAAATATATTCCATTGTATACTCAACTTTTGCTATCTAATATTATAAATTGAATATAGTCAAGGAGAGAAGAAGTATTTAACTGACGACGATTTGCACTAAAATTCGGTAGTAAGTAAATCGTTGTCAAGAAATAATATTTACATTGGATGCTTATAAAATATATATATTTTAAACATATATATATTTATATATTAGTCAAGGCCATATTATATTAATCAAGGCCATAAAAAATAAAATGTTCAAATAACAAATTGGTCACTAAGTCACTGTGGTTTCAGAAAACTCAATATTTTAATTGTAAGACTTGATAAAATTGTCTAAATAATTGTTTCTATAAAACAAACCTACTTATATTACTATAAGTGGGGTACAGAAATATTTTTTAAAAATAAATTTTTCCAAATTACAAAATAGACTGAATATTTTGGTGTTTGCATTATTTAAAAATATCAAATACAAACAGTAGTAAAGAAAGAAGATTGAACCTTGATAGCAATTAATTTTTTTAGTACTGTGATCAGTCTAGTAATATATTCAATAAGAACAAAAAGGAACAAGTACATCTAAAAAGAAAATGTATATAAATGCATTTTTGTTGTTTGCAATTATGTTAAAAATGATTATCATTTAAATTTTCAAATAAAGTACAGTAGCACATACATACATAAAACAAGTATATATTTCCACCAATAATTTTGAAAGACAATAGAAGAATATTTGTCAAAAATGAAAGAAATTTTTTTTTTTTAGAATTTTTGAAGTTGTTATTACTTCTCTTTACTAAATAAGAATTTTAACACATTTTGTAGTAAAAAATGTACAATAAACTCAAATTAAAAGGAGTATTTCCCATCAAAATTGATAGAAATACCTTTAATTTTTTCTTTTGGTACAAGTTAAGTGATGAAAAACTTCAATTTTTTAAAGCACCAACATTATTTTTAAAAGAACCTCAAAATTACACATTTTAAGGTTTGAACTATCTTCCAAAATATATTTACACTATCTTTCAGTTGTAATAAATAAACAATAGTAGTCTCAATACAATATGGTCTGAAAAATTATCCTGAAACCTGAAGTACATTATAACTATAAAACTAGTTGAAAAAAAAAAGAAAGCAGATCTAATATATATCATATTTTACCATCGATGCCATTCAGTCTTTAAGCCAGTTAACATAATAAGAATGGAACGATTATACATCAGAAAAAGATTTTGGCATACTACAGAGTTAGGCATTAATTGTGAATGGAAATTTAATATCCATTCATCACTTTTCAAAAGTGTAATTAGTAAATAATTACTCATTAAATATAATAAAACCAATATTTTTAATGGTAAGTTTGTTTGTTTATTCATGCAACATCACTTTATGGTGCTATGGCCAATTGGACGATGCTATAGTGGGAGTAATAAATTTTACCTATCCAGCTATAATTGAGATAGGGATCTTTGAGGATGCCTGCCATCTTACAGGCTTGGAACCACCATTTAACATCCCTCCCCAAGGATGGGATAACCGAGGATTTTTTACTCACTTTAAAAAATCCTAAGGCCAACTGCCAGCAACCAGTGATCTTCTTAATAGAATTTTGTTATGCTAACCTCTAAACAACGGGTGACCCTATTTCAGTCCTAATCTTGACTAATATCAGTTTAACACTCACGACTAGAAAATTAGTTCAATTTTACCTCATTACAATGTGTAATGAAGTATAAACTTTTCACCCAAATTCATATTTGTACCATTTGATTAAATTATATATTATTTATTGCTTATTGATACTATCTAATGCCTGACTCTGATGCATGGTTAAGAATTTAAGTTATTTTGCTTATTGGCACATACCAGAACAATCAAAATTATTAATGATGAAATACATAAATTAAATCAAAATAAAATCGTTCTTTAATATTTCAACATTCAACATATGCAAAATTAGACAATATAAAACTTAATATTTATATCTTTTTCAAAATCACAAAATTAAATGTACTTACTGAAGCTAAATTCTAATACTTGTCAACAATTACAAAGAGATAAAACAAAGAAAAAATATATTCATAAATTTATTATATCATTGGGTATTTTTTAGCTATTGATAAAGGCTGAGCAAATAGATGTCTTACTGATGACATCAGCTTCTGAGGCACGGGACTAGATTAAAAAGGAAATTCATTATGTTAAGGAACGTGGTTGAAATAACGATAAAATGCATGTTTGTACTAATAAATTTAATTAATTTTTTAAAGATTAAGGTCAAACATGAAAAAAGCTAACTCATGCCTCCCTAGTATGACCAATTCGTGTGTGTCCAGTTTTTCCAGAAGACTGAGAATGAAGTCAGAATATAAAAGGATCTTTATTGATCATCAGAAAATAAATAAAATATAATTTGGCTCAAGGTATCAGCAGCTCATGGTACTTTAGGCACTTTAGGTAAACAAACATTACTTAAGGCAAGCTTTATAATTTTTTCTAATATTACTTATCAATCACGAAATATTTGCCAAAGAATTACTTTCAAAGGCCACTTTCCATAAATTTCTTCACAATTAAACAGGCACATATTTTATGAAATTTCATTTAAAAAAACTTTTAATTAAAAAAAAAAGTTTATTTAAATTATTAAAACAAAATTTCATTTTTATTTATTCATTCAATTATTCCTCTCCGATTCCTAAGAGTTGTTAGTGTACTAAATTATCATTTCTAAACTCTGCTTCAAGCATTTCATCTTCAAAGAACATCTAATAGTAATCACTTTTTAACTTGATATAAAGCTATTAAACATATTTAATCACTCAAATGAATAAGGAGTACTAAGTCTAACATGGATTTGATGGAAAATATGGACAGCTACAGATTATTGTGGTTATTTCACTTCAAACATCATATTTTATAATTAATATATAAACAAAACATCATAGAATCCTGTTAAGTGACAATGCCAATTTTACTAATTTATTTTTATGTACGTTATTATAAAAATACGTTATTGAGTGAAGTAAGACTTAAGTCAATTAAGTTACTTTATTCCTGGAATAAAAAATCACAATTATATTGCTCATACAATTATATTGTTTTGCTTTAGGCATTACTTTAATTTCAATAACAGTATAATCAAAGCCTTAAATTTTCAGATTTTAATAAATTACTAATTTACCTTAAGTATTTACAATTTAAAAAAATATTTATCTATTTAAATTTACTTTATTACACCTTTCAGGAACAATCTCAACAATGTAACCATAGGGCTTAAATAAATAATTCTTTAAAAAAAAAATCTAGTTAACATCAAACAATAGTTCTTATATTATAACATATTATAAACTTAAAAAAAACAAGAGAATTATATGAGGTCATGAAATACTAAAAGTAAACTAACTAAATTTTTATAGTGGTTAAAACTAAATCTAATCCATCTAAATATTCATTAAATTAAGGGATTTAAATTGATAAATAGAATTTAAGAAAACATAGGTTATCATTATTTAATAATTAAACCAAACTGCTTCTTATTAAAATTTTGTTTGGTACAATAATTCTATACTGTTTTTTAAACAAAAATCACAGACAATGAGACCTCAATTATTGCCTCAATCTGATCTTAAATAAAAGTTTTGAAAGTGCAGAAAACTTAAATATGATTCCACTTGGAATAAATATTTGAACTACTTAACTAAATATTTTCTAGCATTTAAAAAATTAAACCTCCACGAGGAAGAGAAAATTTTAAACATTTTAAATGTAAATATTACATATTTCAACCACAAAAAAGGATCTGCGTTAATAATTTGAAGTGATTTTATCACATTAAGGAATCGGTTAATTTATTTAAGTTTATTATCATACATCCGAGAAATTAATCATACATTTTCTAAATATAAGTGTTCCTCCACACATAACCAAAGTCTTTAAAAAATATTAAAACATCCAGATTAAAAAAAACAAATATAGGTTGCAACAAACTTAGTGCATTATAAGATCCTATTAAGTGAAACTACTATTCCTTAATTAGCCATTAAAAAAAAGAAAAAGAAAAAACTACATTTTTCATAATGCTAAGGAAATTTAATAATTTACCTCATTAAATTTATGTTTATAAATACAAAAATCATACTTATTAAATTAAAAGTCGATCTAGTCATACAGCATTAGTTAATGAAAATATTTATGAGGAATAAAATCTTCAAATCTTATTAATGAAATGAAGAAAATAAATCTGACAACTAATTGCGGAAATAAAATCAGTATATTAATACGTTGACATTTTTTTTCAATGTGCAAGCATTGGTATGAGTTTTACAAAAACAGAATTAAAAAAAAAATGCGAAAGGCGAAAGTTCATTAAATGAACAATTCGTAAATATATTTCGTTAACTGGCTATTTCTCCAAAATTCATGTGACCTGTTTGTTGAGCATGTTGCTGTGCCTGAGTCTGGCCAGTAAGTTCTGTTTTGCATTCTAAACAACGAAGCGTAAATCTATTTACGTCAGTGTACTGTTTGCTCGTCTTGGCTTCATGAGCAAGCTCTTCAGCAAGTTTTAACACTTTGTCATTTGAAGTCAGGAAAAAGGTTTGAATGGACCCGTCAGGCTAAAAACATAAATACAAAGCAAAATAAATATTATTTTTTACCATTAATTAATCAGACCAAAAATTTTTAGGCCAGTAATCATAGTAACAAGTTTCATTATAAGCTATAGAATGTACAATATATTGTCAGTAGGACAGAGAGTAAGACTCACAATTTACACAGACTTTTACAACAAAGAGACTTTTCTATTGATCTGGCAGGATGGAACAAAATAATCCACCAGAAACCAGTAAATTCAACTTTTACTTTTCTAAAGGGAATTTTAAAGTCATAAAGTCTTTCTCGCAAAACTGTATGCTTCATTATTTCAGTATCACCAAAATCATTGGAATTTTAAATATTAACACTTGGAGACAAATGCAAAAAAAAAGAAAAAAGTTTTATACCTAAACTAAGAGTGTTAGGTTTAAATAACGGTTGCCTATAAATATAACTAAAAGAGATAAATTTAGAATAAACTTATTCTACTAACATGAATATACAATTTAGTATTTAAAAAGTGAACTGTTTTATATTGTCAACTTAATTAGCAAATCATTATTGGGAGAGAAGAACTAAGAAGCGCCATCGATCGTGAGCCATCCAAGAGCTAAAATGGCTTTTTATGTTTATATTAAACCATGGAATTAAGTCCTTGATAAAGTGAAGTTGTAATCAAGAATTTAAAAAAATTTAAAAGTGAAACTTGAACTATGTTACGCGATTAAGTGCCTAATTGAACTGCAACATGTTCTAGCTAAGAAATACAGTTGATTTAAAATTAAGAAGCAAAAAGAGGATCATCGAATGAATTAAAAATGAAGTATCAAAATAAAATTTCTTAATTTGAAGACAAAACTAACATTTAATATTTATTATTTTGAATTTGTTATATTCAAAATTGTTTGTATTATTTTCCAGTTTATCACACCATTTTATCTTTATTTGAGAAAATGCTGAAATTAATAAAGGCTAATAACTATTGTTCTATCTTCTTTGTTTCCTCTAACATTAACTGATTGGTTCTAACTAAATATGTTAATAACAAGATATATTCAGTAGATATAAATTAAATCCCGTTATAAAATAAGTATTTCTGAAAAGATTTTACATAGAATAGTTTTGGCCATCATGTAACAAGTAACAATTAATATAAACGAGGGAAAAAGTTAATTGATACTTTTAAATGTAATATAGTTATAAGTATAGAAAAAATATTGGGCAGGATTCTGTCCACTATTACACAAAATATCAGAGCCCTTTCCCGTTAACAAGGATAACATAAAAAAAATAAATAAAGGAAAACCGCTCAAATAATTTATTTTTAAAATTAAGAGGATCTATTAGTAACCACTAGTATCACCAACGTGCTATATATATATAGGTATATATAGAATTACAACTTGCACATTATAAATAAAATTACCTCAATTGTTTCTCTGTACAGAGGATCATAATGTATGCCGTCAAAAATTAGAAAAACTCTATAGTCATAATTTTTATCTTCACCAAATCTGTTAATAACACCATTCATAGTATCAATAACTGCAATTTCGATTCCATAGAAATTGGACAAAACTGCTAATTCGATAGCACCTCCCCACGATTCCGGTTTTAAAATCCATTGACAATAGTCTTTATTGGGTTTACCAAGAATTGCCTCTGAGTACTGATCTTCATTACTAGCAACTTGCTCAGCAATTATCTGCCTCATGTAAGAACCAGCAGTTGTATCTACCTTCCCTAAAATTATTATGGTTAATTTTTGATATATGCATTGCGAGTAACATCTTTTCAGCAATTAATTTACATTACTTTACCTCCTAGAACGAATCCGACACTGGTGAATAAGCAGGAATTATCTGCAGGCACCACTTGTCTCATCAGCAACCCACTATCCAAATTATCCTCTCCTACATGAGGTCTATCAGGAGGACCAAAAGTCTTTGTAGAATTCTGTACAGATATTGCAGTTTCTTCAGCAATTAATGTATCCCCAGATTTGATATTCACTTCTGCCAGAGTCTTATATGAAGATGCCACATCAATTGGTTTGGGTGGATAGCCAATTAAGAGATTCATATTATTTACAGGAATATTTACATACTTCGATATTATCTGTTTCAGTTCTAAAATTGTGTTCGTTAAATTAGCATTATCAACAATATGCTGGCCAGATTTAGTTTTAACTTTCACAATAAACTTTGACATGACAAAAAATTTTGTTTAAATGTTTTGTTGATGAGTACCGTGTCAGAGAATGTATAGCAAACAAAAGGTTATATTGTAACGATCTTGTACAGATCTTATCACAATATAATATAAAACATAAGTGTCTTTTGAATGTAACAATACAACAGGTTATGTTTTTGTGCTTCGTAATATAGAACAAAGCCTTCCATTTTAGTGTTATACGACATAAAAACGACAAATTGGAAAGAAAACAATTTATTAATAAGAAATTTACAGAAATGTGGCACTGTAATACAGTTAATTAGACAAGAAAAGACAAAAGCATTGAAATAAGAATGAAGCATTTGAATTATCATTCACCAACAAAAATTGTTGACAAGGCTGTTGTAGTAGTTTTACTCCTAATACCAAATTTATACTACAAAAATTTATAAAGTTTAGAAATAACCACAAGTTATATAAAATTTTAAAATCAAGACATGGCTAAAAACTGGAGAAGCCATTAGCCAATTGGAAATTGCCCCCCCCCTCTCATTCACTAACAAAGAAACATTGCAAATTTGTTATTATGTATGAAATAGTTTATGGTAATAATTTTTAAGGTGATGGTTGTCTGAGAGGTAAGCGTCATTACGAATAAAAAGTTATTATTATAGAATATATTGTCAGGGCTGCCGTAAAAGTTTAAACCTAACAATAACTTAATATATGCCAACATTGTAAGCCTACTGGGCTGCAAAGACAAGTCTTTTAACAAGGTTAAGAAGAGTGTGTAGGATAGAGGATGCAATTGTTTAAGGTAAATGGCCATATCATTTGTTTAAGAAAATACAGCAGGGTTTTAAGGGTCTCCCTAAAAATATATCAATTAGTTGCCCTTTAACGTGTAATAATATATCTATAACTATAATTACAGACATTCTAGAACTAATTATTACTGTTGAATTTCTGTTACAGCAATTTAACAATCATTAGATTGATGAATTAACTGATAAATATATATATTTGTTATTAAACGTAAAAGTATTAAGGCAAGTAGTCTGATTATAATTGTGCTATAAATTTTGAGGCATTCCATTTAATTAATTAGTAATGGAATTGGTTAATTATTCCGCAGGTTGAAGCTTCGAGTTGAGTCACAAGTTCTAACTTTTCATTCGTTTCCCTTTTAATATTTTCCAAAAAAAAAAAAATACAAGTTATCATGAGCTTTATTATGGAAAAGAGAATGTAATTATGGGAAATGTGTATACTTTGGTAATCATCATTTCGAAATGAACGATTCAAATCCGAAATGTTAGTTGAAACTTTTATTTCTTGATGAAATGATACCAAAATCAACCCATTACCTATAATTACATTCTCTTATCCATACTCAAGTTCATGATAACTTGTATTTTTGGAAAATATTAAAAATGAATCGAATAAACAGTTGTAACTCAACTCATAGCGACAACCTGCGGAACAGATACCCGATTACCTATTTAACTTCATTAAAATAACTATAAGGGGATTTACGCTAGTTTAATGAAGGAAATTCCCTAGTTTTCAAGTGAAATCTTTTGCCTTCATAAAAGTAATCGAGACTTTTACTTTTAGCTAGGCAATTTCGCTGAGAAAGTTTTTTTCTTCTCTCCAAAATAAAGCTGAAAAGTATTAATTAACTTTTTAGATGAAGTTGGCATTGTAAAAACTCTCTGAATCATTTTGGAGAGAAAAAATGGCGCTTTGACGACTTCTTAAACATTTGCCTTTCTATTACCAAACAAAGACAAACAAAGGCCTATACTTGAATGAAAGTTTTAATTTTATGCAATTCAACACTTTTTTTTGTCAATAAACTATAGTTGATTGATTATGAATTGGTCTCTAAATTCAGTGTCATTCAAAACAACAATAATTGATACACATATTTATTGTTATTTAATAGTAATATATAATATAATTGAAAGAGAAAATTTCCTTACAAACATCACCTACCTTTCTGGAAACATTTTCTTCTTTTTCAATAAAGTTACATGCTTTTTTTTTTTTTTTGAGAGAGAGAGTTCAGTTGTCCAACTTAACATCTAAGTGAGATTATTTGAGTATTTTAATAAAATTTACTTTTTCTATCCTATAGCTAAAAATGCTGATTAGCATTTTGCACACCTCCTTGTATTGTATATCAAATAAAATAGTTATTTTAAGAAATTACCACAAAACAAACATACATGTTTTGTATGTTTACCAATTTACATAAAGTGAAATTATGAAAACCAGTCTTACAATATTGATGTGCCTAATGTGGTTAATCTCATTAAACAATCCCGACTAAGATTACTGACAGAGGTTATCCATGGACGGAGGAGAGTCGGCCGTCTGCGACTGTGGTGGATTGACTGTGTGGCAGAAGACGCGAGGAACCTGGGAGTACACAACTGGATGGCAGTAGCAGTCAACATGGACTACTGGTGGATGCTGATTCCTCCTTAATCCTGGATGCGTCCTCGTGTTGATGCGCCGAATTAATAATAATAATAATCTTATAATATAATATTTAAAAATATAAAGGGTGTTTCGAAATTCCACGGCACTATTTTAGGTTTGTGTTCTCTAACTTAAAATAATCAAAAAAGTTCATATTAACACATATCTCAAACTCATTTATTAAACAGATATCAAAGGTTAAAGATTTATTATTTATTTACTAAATTAAGAGACTGACTGTACAAAGTTTAGCGTGTTTAATACTATTACAGGTTTTAATCACCTGATAAACAAATGAACGATAAGCAATGACAGTAGTTGCTCATCTGTTTGTCTAGTTCTGTGAGTTTTAGTTTGAGTAAAATTTTTCCCAGTGGTTAATTCGACAATGCACACGAGATCCTAACTTCCTCAACTGCATTTTGGTTACTGATGAATCTTGCTTTACAAGAAACAGGATTCTTAATTTTCGAAATACCCTTGGGTTGAAGAAAACCCTTATACAACTGCTGTTGGACATTACCAACATACCTTTTCTTTAAATGTCTGGTGTGGTCTTCTAGGCGACATCGTCGGCCTCTTCTTTTTGCCACCTAGGCTGTCAGGTATATCTTACTTGCATTGTTTGCAAAATTATCTTCATGAACTCCTAGAAGATATTCCGCTAGGCATTAGGCAAAGGCTGTGGTTTATGCATGACGGTGCTCCAGCTCACTTTTCTCATAGTGGCACTGATTATTTAAACGCAACTTATGGAGACCGATGGGTTGGTCGAAACGGACCTGTTAACTGGCCACGACGATCTCTGGATTTAACGCCATTAGATTATTTTATGTGGGGCTGGATGAAGTCTATGGTTTATTCTGCGGCAGTTGGCACGCAAGAAGATCTAAGAAATCGGACCGTCCTGATGCTATACGAAGAGCCAGAGAAGCATGGATTCGTCGTGCTGAATGTTGCATTCAACAAAACTGAGGCCCCTTTGAATAGTTACTCTAAATGTCGCACTATTAATTCATAAATAGTAATAATAAATAATAAATCTTTAACCTTTGATATCTGTTTAATAAATGAGTTTGAGAAATATGCTAATATAAACTGTTTTGTTTATTTGGTGTTAGAGAATGCATACCTAAAACAGTGCCGTACAATTCCCAAACACCCTGCATATGTTCGACCAACTATCGATACTTTACATAAAAATTAGTAAACCTTTGAAATGAGTGTACTAAAGCAGAATATTTCCATCAAAATAAAACTATTATGTAACACAAAGAATTTTTATTACTGAGCAGATGAAGATTGAACTAGCCAAATTAATAAATTAAATTTTATGAAGCTATCAGTAATAAATGACAAAACCTGATTCATCCAAAAGATCCGACTTGGATACAGTTTCGAGGTAAACTTCCATATTCGATTTGCCATCATAATGTAGTTAGTATGATCCTGATTGAAAAAAAAATATAAGTGCGCTTTCGATAAAGTTTTCATTACAGTTCGGATCCAATTTGGAAAAAAACATGTAATAAAAATATCATGTAATGCGCAGATTGTCACAACAAGATTTAACTTTTAATTCATTTGAAGATATACAAATAGTTTATTTCCTCTTTTGTTGTTTGTTTGAGTCCCACTTTCCATGAATAATGAATCACATTGGGGGGGGGGGAGAAACGTGGGATTCGTTAATGGACGCCATGTTCAAGTCTTAAAACATTCTCACGTGCCAGAATAAAATGCACGTGAACTTCTATTACATAAGGCTGTATTAGAAACGTTTTTCTTGGTCCCTTGGGGAACAACCCTCTGAAATCAAATTATTCAAGCCATTTGATTCATACGCTTACATGTCCATAGTTAATGGCGCGATTCTGTGGCGTGTATATATTTTTATTGTTATATGTGGATGCTGCAGCCAATTTCATATCATAAACGAAAATTATTGAAACACCGGGTAAAGGGCGATAGAATAGGTAAAGTGAACCTTCACTACTTTTCTAAGGGACTTTACCTGATAAAGGTAAGAAGTGAAGAAAAAGGAAAGTTTTGACCAAAAGAGAAGAAAGTGAAGATAGCAGGATACTGAGACATCTGAAGCGCATTCCATATCTATAATATTAACTTATACTGATAAGGAATTTTGTAAATAGATATAAGTTAAACTAATAAATAACCATAATTAGCATATCGTGAAAGATTAATAAAAATAAACTTTATTTTTTATGTTATAAAAAGATATTCATGTAACCCCCCCCCCCAGGAATCAAAAAATACCTTTGGTAAAGAAATATATATTTTCAATTGTTAAATATATTATTATTATGAAATGCTATAACGCATGTAAATATGTCCTGTAGTTCAGTTGTGGCGATAACCTCCCCATTATTCTATTATGAAAATAAATTATAATAATGAATCTTTATTTTCACTGAAATCATCATTTGGGTTTAGGGTAAATAATCCATAAGGGTCTGCAGGACACATAGGATCCATTCACGATTGTTAACAGAATTAAATAATTTATTTGTCATTGCCGGATTTGAATCCGGGGACCGAAACTCAGCGCTGGAGCTACCCAGCTCAAATATTATTGTTTGATAGATTGATTGATAGATTATTTCAAATAGTTTTAACAGTATAGTATTATTTGTAAATAGATATGTACTACATAATATGTATGCTGTAAAATTTGGAGACCATAGACAGTATTGTTTAGGTTTGCAAGGACTTTTGACTGGATTTTTCATTACTTTAGTAGAAATGAATTAGAGTGTTGTAATTAAAAAAAATAATGTTAGCTCCAGTAGTAAAATTAACACTTCCAAAATAATTAATAAACTAAACAAGCATTATTATATTTTTTGAATTTAAAAATATGCTGAAGCAGTATATTAACTTCCCATTAGCGTAGTGTTTTTGGAATAAACAAATCTAGAGTTACTTCTTGGTCGCCGCACACTGAATTATTTACACCAAAAATAGTCCAAAATTCAAAACGCAAAGTTGATTTCAACTGCCCATTTGTAACACTTGATTAATTGTTTTGTGATGTCCTTTATGCTATGCATGACACAGCCATTCAGTTAGCATGCATTTGTATTTAGAAATTCACTTGAACAGGTACCACAAAAAATTATCCATACAAACAAATTATTGAAAATAATTTTCAGTTAGATTTGAGTTGTATAATACTTCTAATGAATTCAGTCACGTTTAAGGAAGTGATGGCCTAGGGTCTAACTAAATTCTTAAGAACAGGATAAGAAACATAAAATATAGAGTTTAATACGTCAGTTAAGTGAAAAATGTAAATTACAATTTGCCTAAAATGGACCATAAACACGATAATTTCAGCAAATGCAAAAGGGTCCATGAATTTTAGCTGGTCACATTTTTTCCGGGTATGTTCCTGTTTTATTATATTTTAGTTAAACGCTACAACTTTTCATTTCGCCACTAGTAACGATGTATGTTTAATAAATAAATAAGTGAAGATTAGAAAAAAAAATGGGTCTGTATTCAGGACCTATCTAAAATCAAAGATGATACCATAAACGTCGGCACAAATAAGAAATAAGTCTTGACTTATCTGGTGTTTTTTTTTACTCCACCCCCCCCCAACTATCTCCATCCTCCATGATACCATAAAGTTTATTTTGGTACACTGGAGAAGATATGCGGAACGAAAGAGATAACTATTCGAAAATAATTCACTTTAAAAATATTCAAACCAGCAACATAACGGACGAATTTTCGCGATCTTGCATAAGTGCACAATATAGGAACCACAATGGATAATAGGAATCCGGTAAGATCGGATATGAAAAAAAGTTCCGTTCGCGTAATTTGTCGCTAGCAATCATGGAGTCGGGCATAGGAGGAATAAAGTTCCATAGTTCAGTTCTCAACATTAAAGTTACCTTATCTAATTGGTAATTTTAGTGAAGAATAAAGATTCAAAGTTATTATTTTAAAGAGGTAACAGTTCCGCAGATTGTCGCTTCGAATTAAGTCACTACAAGTTTTTACACTTTTTTATTCGTTTCCTTTTAAATATTTTTGAAAATAAAAATAAATGTATTACTGACTGTATATACAGTTACTGTACATATGTATACACAGTTAATGTTACTCTTAACGCAATCCTCCCACTTACGGCAGCGTCTACCCCTCAGACGCTTCCCAGCGCTCTTTAACATCTTAGCAATTCGTTCTTTACTCAGCCCAACAACTTTACAAGTTCATCTTAATCTTCGGCACGCTAACACTTACAATATTTACCGGATGCATGCTTCGCAATTCCGCGTTATGTAATCTCCTATATTCTCCAGTGGTCTCATCCTTTTTTGGACTGAATATTCTATGGAACACCTTATTTTAGAAGACCTGAAGTCGTTATTCATCCATAAGCGTATAAAGAAGGCTATAAAGAAGACTTGGAAGGATGATGGGTCATCATCTATACTTCGAAGTACTTCTTGAAACTTTGATTTCTTGATGAAAAGATAATACACGTTTCCATAAATATACAATATTATTACGGGCTACTGGGTATTAAAATGAATTAAACAATCCCTTAATTAAAGATACTAATATTTATTAACAAAATGATAAAAAGGATACAATTAAACTATTAACAATTAAATTATTGAACTAATATAAATTTATAATAACAATATTCTAAATATTATCATCTAGGCCTAACCCCTATTTAATTATTACAATAATATAAGATTTTACTAATTCTAGATAGCTTAACTAGTTACAATAGTTTCTATGAATATTATAAAATTACACTACAATTTATAACTAATAATTAACACTTACAGTTCACTAGTCCACCGACCGTAAGATTCTTCAAGTATCACAAACTGACACACAGTAACAAACAGAAACAGTTTATTACACTCGCGAGACTGTCACAGTTCACTGATACACTTATTACACGAGCCGGTTCAACACTGACTAGTTTATCACACTGACACTCACTTATTACACTTATCACAGATCTTCACTGGTCTACTCTCAGGCTAAGACTGACTGAATCGAGGTGACGGAAGTCTTTTTATAGGCAAAGCCGAACATTCTAGAACTCGAAGGGGCCAGATAATTCTGGAATATTCTTAATCCTTTGCCGACAAAAGAAGACGATCTAGAACCGTCCTAATCCTATTTAAACGTCTCCCACTGACGGAGTTAAGCCGCTAATCCCCCGCTTCCGCCTTCCTGCCGGCGCCCGTAACACTGCCCCCTCCTTAAAAGTGCTCTGCCCCAGAGCAAGTCCGGAGAAATCGGGCATTTATGAGCTTCTACTGATGGAGACGCACCTTCTTTCCAGGGGTTGAACGTGCACACCAATATGGCAATTCCAGAGTTGGCGAATGTCTGATCGATCATGTCCCTGACAATCTTCCACTCCAAGCCGTCGTATCCACAGCCCAACTTCGGAATAGCGAGCTTAGTGACACGCAGTCTCAGAAGCTTACTCCGAAGGTCATCGAGGCTTCGCCGCAGTGCGTCATATGTCGGCTTCTGATCAGAGGCACGCTTGGTAACCAAGTAAAACAGGTGTCGTCCTTCGTGCGGCTGGTGGAGTGCCTTCCCGACACTTGGTCCTTGGCGTTCCAGCTCCTCAGTTCCGCCGAACTTCTTCCTGAAGACCGTTGCAATCCCTCGAGAAGTCCTCAGATCTTCGGCAACGCAATGGGCCAGAGAATACTCCACTGGTAACGAGAAGATATCCCTGTAGATTACCTGAGTTACTCCACGGGTCCCTGGTACTTTAGTATGAGCAACTGAGTTATTTGTCTCCACATTGTTTAGGTACCTAACCTGCTGGTCTTCTGCCGGGCCATGGTCTCCTTTGTACGGCGCCAGTCTATTGAAATGGACTACCTTGGGTTTTCCTTTAGGCTGCTTCCTGATCCTATATACGACGTCGTTGATCCTCTTGACGATCTCAAACGGGCCGTCCCAGGAGTTCTGCAGTTTAGGTGAGTAGCCTCGCCTTCTTCGAGGATCATGTAGCCAGACCAAGTCTCCAGGTTGGTAGCCACCCTTCTCAGCCCTGATGTCGTAACGCTCCTTCATTCTGTCACTGGCTCCCTGGATGTTTGTGCGAACCTTCTCGTGGATATTATCCAGTCGCTTCCTGAGATCCGAGACGTACTCCTCTCCGGCAATTTCCTCATCAGGCTTGAAACCGAATTTCAGATCACAAGGCAACCGTAGTTCTCTGCCGAATACCACATTTGCGGGAGTCTGCCCCGTTGCCTCACTGACTGAACTGCGGTAGGCCAGCAGGAACAGGTGAAGATACTGGTCCCAGTCTCGCTGATGGTCGGAGACCACTTTGGACAAATATCGACCCATAGTCCTGTTCATGCGCTCCACCATGCCATCGGATTGAGGGTGAAGAGGTGTCGTCCTGGTCTTCCGTATTCCCAGTGCTTCGCACATCCCGGAGAAGACTGCTGACTCGAAGTTTCGTCCCTGGTCAGAGTGAAGTTCCATGGGTACTCCAAACCTACTGACGAGCTGCTTCACCAGTACGTCCGCAACCGTGACTGCCTCCTGATTCGGAAGGGCGTAAGCTTCCACCCACTTGGAAAAGTAGTCCATGGCCACGAGAATATACCGGTTACCTTCATCCGTCACAGGGAAAGGGCCAGCGATGTCAATTGCTATTCTCTCAAACGGTGCTCCCACGTTGTACTTCCTCATTGGGGCCTTCTTTCTTCTTATGGGTCCGTTAGAAGCCGCACAAGTCGCACAACGCCTGCACCAGTCCAACACATCGTCCTTAAGGTTTGCCCAGTAAAAGCGTTCACGTACTTTTTCCAATGTACGGTGAACTCCAAGGTGGCCGCCAGATACTCCGTCATGAAGTTCCCTGAGTACTTCGGGCACTTTACTCTTTGGAACGATGAGCTGAAGTCTGCGCTGATCTCCTTCCGTGTTCTCCAATGCCCGTTTCAGCATCCCGTTGTCCACTAGAATGAAGTCCCATTGGGCCCAGTAAGTCTTTACAGTCTTCGACATTGGAGCAACATCCTGCCAGGTTGGTCTTCCTTGCCCTGATAGTTTCCACTGCTTCATTTGTTTCAAGTCCGGGTCCCTGTCCTGCTCCTTTGACACCTCTGCATCCTGCCAACCGTCCATGACCACCGTTGTCCTCAACACTGCGGCCTGCTTCTCTTCTTGTCGAGAACAATGCCCGCATTTTTCGTCACAAGGTCTCCTAGAGAGCGCATCCGCATTTCTGTGAATCGTTCCAGCACGATGAGCAGATTCAAAGTCATATTCTTGAAGGCGCTCTATCCACCTCGCCACTTGTCCTTCTGGTGACTTGAATCGTAGCAGCCACATTAGAGCCGCGTGGTCCGTTCTCAGGAGGAATCTTCTGCCGTATAGATATTTGTGAAAATGCTCTATAGATTTCACCACTGCCAGAAGCTCCTTCCTTGTGACACAGTAGTTGCGTTCCGGAGCTGAGAGCGCTTTACTGAAATATCCAATGACCCTTTCTTCTCCATCTTGGAGCTGAGAGAGGACGCTCCCAATAGCGGTGTTGCTGGCGTCTGTATCAAGTATGAACTTGCCCTCGGGACGGGGATAGCTCAGAATAGGAGCACTACTCAATTTCTTCTTCAACTCCTCAAAGGATGCCTGACACTCGTGATCCCAAAGGAACGTCCGTTTTTCCTCGGTAAGCCTGGTAAGAGGTTTTGCAATGTTAGCAAATCCTTTCACGTACCTCCTGTAGTAGGTGCAGAGGCCGAGGAAACTTCTTACTTGGTGCTTATCTCGAGGTACTGGCCAGTCGGTGATCGCTGCAATCTTCTCTGGGTCAACGGCAACTCCGTTGTCTGACACAACATGCCCCAGGTAGTTGACTTGCCTTCGGAAGAGATGACACTTCTTCGGGTTCAATTTTAGGTTCGCTGCACGCAGTCGTTCGAAGACCTTCTCCAGATTGTTCAGATGGTGAGCGAAGGACTTTCCCAGCACAATGATGTCATCTAGGTATACCAGGCAAATTTCCCAAGAGAGACCTCTTAACACGCTTTCCATCAGCCTCTCAAATGTTGCAGGAGCATTGCAAAGTCCGAATGGCATTACTGTAAATTGCCAGAGTCCAGTCCCAATCGAGAACGCTGTCTTCTCTTTATCTTCAGGTTTCAATCCAACCTGCCAATATCCACTGCGGAGATCCAAGGTAGAGAAAAGTTCACACCCCTCTAGGGTGTCCAGCGTATCATCAATCCTGGGGAGCGGATAGCTGTCTTTCTTGGTGACGTTGTTCAGAAGGCGGTAGTCCACGCAGAATCTCGTTGTGCCGTCCTTCTTTTTCACCAGTACAACAGGAGACATCCAGGGGCTGCTCGAAGGCTCAATGACACCATCAGTCGCCATCTCCTTGATGATCTTCTCGGCGTCCTCCCGTTTGGCTAACGGCAGCCTCCGCGGGACCTGTCGGATGGGCTTAGCATCCCCGGTGTCAATCCTATGCTGAACGATATCCGTTCTACCCCGTGATCCTGGGCTGATCTCGAAAACGTCCTGCCATCGGATAATCATCTTTTTCACTTCCTCGCTCTGTTCAGGCGAGAGTTCCCGGCATGATTCGTCCACAAATCCTGTTAGTTCTTCCGGCAGTCCTCGCAGCTCGGTGGGATGACGTTGCAGCTGACGAACCACTGAGGTAGCGGTTGTACATTCCCCTACCGGTGTTCCTTTGTTCAGCGTTACTGGGAAGCTGTTCAGGTTCATTAGCCGAATCGGAGTGGTACGTCCGACCTTGATGAGAGACCTTGCAACCATTACGCCGCGTCCGATCTCCTGTTCTTCTTGCCTTCCAGGTTCAATTAGCAAACATTGACCCTCAGGTAGGTGTCCTTCGATCGTCCCATGCGTTATGATTTGGCTCCGTGCAGGTAAAGTGGTGTCTTCTAGTAGGCGCACTCGTGCGTGGATGTCCTTTCCCTGCCGAAGGATGACTTCTTCGTCTCCCATCGTCACCACCCCTCTCGCCATATCCAGCTTGATCCCGTATGCGATCATCAAGTCCGTGCCCAATATGACATCTTCATCAATATCTGCCACGAGAGCGCGGTGCTTCAGATGTTGACCCCCGATGATGAAGGTGGCAACTGTCTCCCCGTAGACCTTGGCTGGCTCTCCTGTGGCAGTCCGTAATGTCCAAGTCGTTGGTAAGATCTTATCAGCCGGAACTGTCTTCAAGTTCAAGATAGTCATGGTTGCGCCGGTATCCAGTAGCAGACTTCGCAGCTGCCCGTTCACCATCCCATCTACGTAGAAACTGTTCGTTCTGCTTCCTATTGACGCAACTCTGATGGTCTTCCCGGGGCCTTTGACTTTACGGGTTGACAGTTGCCCCTTCCCATCAACCCTACTTAGTTTTCCTGTGGCTTTTCTTGTTTCTTGGATGGACACTTGCTTCTAGGGTGTCCAAGTTGGCCGCAGCTCCAACAGCGTATCTCTTTCTTACGGGTCCTGAGAGCCTCCAAAACCTTTGTCACTATGTCTTCGAGGCTAGGGACCACAGTAGGCTCCGCTTCAGCTACTCGAACTCGCGCATGGCCCCGTACTGACTGCCTGACAGCCTCGAACTCCATGGCCTGAGATAATGCGTCTCCCAAAGTCTTTGGCCGGGCGAGCTTCACTGCCTGTTGCGTCTCGGGGTCCCGAAGTCCATCCAGGAATTTGTCGACAGCCAGGCTCTCGTAGACATCATCGGTGACCGATGGGTAAGCATTCCTCACCAGCCGTGCAATGTCTGCTTCAAATTCCTGTAGCGTTTCGTTGGTCTTCTGGATCCTGCTTCTCAGCTGTGAGCGATATAGCTGGTCCATGTGGCGGTGGCCGAAACGCATCTCCAGTCTTCTAACCAGTTCCCCGTAGTTAGACCGCTCTGTCATGGGCATCCCTTGCAGTACTCCCAAGGCGTCTCCACGCAAGGCCAGGCACAACGCTGAAGCTTGTGTCTCTTTTGACCACCCGTGGATCGAAGCCGCTGTCTCGAAGAGAGTCATGTAGTCCTCCCACGGCGTCTTTCCGTCGAATACTGGAATGGTGTTGTGAGTTGGTGGCGTCCCAGCATTGGCGGGTATAATTTTGTTATGAAGGCTGCCCTCGGAGGAATGGTCGGTGTCGTTCGTCGATGGGTTGCTCATACGTCCCTCGAGAGCTTCTACTCTTAGCCTAAGTTCGTTTTTAATTGAATTCAGTTCTTCTCCTAACCTAGATTCTACATTAGCTACTTTATTGTTTACATCGGCTAACTTATTATCTACATTTTCCATTAACTTAGTCTCTAATGTGCCTAACTTAGACTCTAATGTATCCAATAAATCACTTTTTACAGTACCTAATTCATTACCTAACTCATTTTTAACACTGCTTAACTCATTACCTAACTCATTTTTGACACTACTTAACTCATTACCTAACTCATTTTTAACATTGCTTAACTCATTTTTAAAAGTTGCAGACAACTTGCTTAAATCAGTTTCAAACAGAACGTTATCTGGATTTTCCCCTAAATCTACAAAAAATTGACGCAAGCGCTGTTGCAATACACTTTTAGTTCCGGATGAATCCAGATCACGCTCCTCCAACTCCCGTTTCAAATCCGCAACTTTTAAATCAATTAATTTAACACTTTTAGAAGCCATTCTGCACACAGTAGCCCAATAATTACAAAATGCAAGACAAAATACAAAATAATAGCAATTACACAATGATCCCACTTCTGACACCAATTTATTACGGGCTACTGGGTATTAAAATGAATTAAACAATCCCTTAATTAAAGATACTAATATTTATTAACAAAATGATAAAAAGGATACAATTAAACTATTAACAATTAAATTATTGAACTAATATAAATTTATAATAACAATATTCTAAATATTATCATCTAGGCCTAACCCCTATTTAATTATTACAATAATATAAGATTTTACTAATTCTAGATAGCTTAACTAGTTACAATAGTTTCTATGAATATTATAAAATTACACTACAATTTATAACTAATAATTAACACTTACAGTTCACTAGTCCACCGACCGTAAGATTCTTCAAGTATCACAAACTGACACACAGTAACAAACAGAAACAGTTTATTACACTCGCGAGACTGTCACAGTTCACTGATACACTTATTACACGAGCCGGTTCAACACTGACTAGTTTATCACACTGACACTCACTTATTACACTTATCACAGATCTTCACTGGTCTACTCTCAGGCTAAGACTGACTGAATCGAGGTGACGGAAGTCTTTTTATAGGCAAAGCCGAACATTCTAGAACTCGAAGGGGCCAGATAATTCTGGAATATTCTTAATCCTTTGCCGACAAAAGAAGACGATCTAGAACCGTCCTAATCCTATTTAAACGTCTCCCACTGACGGAGTTAAGCCGCTAATCCCCCGCTTCCGCCTTCCTGCCGGCGCCCGTAACAATATACACGTTTTCCATAATTACACTCATTCATACGAAAGCTCACGATTATTTTTATTTTATTAATTCAATATTTACATCAGCAAATTTCTACTGATTTTCCGTGGTAACTTAGATATATTTAAATACAATATTCAACATTTCTGCTTATTAAAGTGTATATTTCTGCATAGTTATAGAAACATGTTTAATATAAGAACAAAGAGATATGATTAATTAAATTACTGTATATTAATGTTAATGTAATCTTACTAATATTATAAATGTGAAAGTTTGTCTCTCTTTCACGCAAAAAACTACTGAACGGATTTGGATTAAACATTACTGTAATATAGGTTATACATCAGAATAACACATAGACTATAGCAAGCGCGGATTTAGGGGGGCACATACTCCCTCACCGACAGTTTTTTAGGTACTGTGGAGAATCCATTGTAGTACATAATTAAAGGCAAATCACATGATAATAGTTTTTGAAATACCACAAAGAACTATTTGTTTTGATATCCTACTAATCTTACTAATATTATAAATGTGAAAGTTTGTATGTTTGTCTCTCTTTTACGCAAAAATTACGGAACGGATTTGAATGAAACTTTACAGTAATATAGATTATACATCAGAATAACACATAGGCTGTAGGAAGCGCGGATTTAGGGGGGCGCACGGGGCACGTGCCCCCCTCCGACAGTTTTTTAGGTACTGTGGAGAATACATTATAGTACATAATTAAAGGCAAATCACATGATAATAGTTTTTGAAATAACAGAAAGAGCATGAGTGAAACTATTTGTTTTGATATCCTATGATATTATAAATGCGAATGTTTGTATTATGTTTGTTACTCATTCACGCAAAACTACTGAACGGATTTGGATGAAACTTATTGAGTAAAATAGGTTATACTTCATAGGCTACAGCAAGGGCAGATTTATGTGGGGGCACGGGGGCAAGTTCCCCTCCCCGTTATAGTACATAATTAAAGGCAAATCAGGAACTTAGCATCTTGAAATTTGTAGATAGGTTCTTAATATAGTTTAAGAAATAAATTTGGTTAATTCCACCCCAAGGGTTTCTCCTTTAATATAATAGGGGTTCAAAGGTGGTATAGAATCTGTCAGTTTTGAAGTTAGACATCTGAAATTTTGGATGTACGAGTAACTTATATTTTAAAAAATAATTAAATTATTTATTTAAAATGATATTTCACGAAACTTTATGTGGCAGACAAATTCCACGCGAGCAAAGCCGCGGGCATAAGCTAGTCTATTAATAAAGAGCACATGTAATGGCAGTAATTGTCTTGCACGTGAAGCTTTGCAGACCCGACACAACTTGCAGTCCAGTCACTGGGGACGAGAAAGGAACAGTTTCGGAGTTAGGTGACTTAGATATTTCAATATACGAATTTCAATCTTATTGCCTTAATTTTTATTGTTGCCTTATTATTATTGTTTTTTTTGTTTCTTTATACAGCATGAAGCCCATGTTTCTCTCTTACAAATATATATACATATATATAGGCGTAAATTTGTATAATTTTTATATTTCTTTCCCTCTCTCACTCTCTCTCTCTCTCTTTATATGTATATATATATTTTTTTTGTGGAGTATCTTTTAAGAATATTAGCTCCTATTCTAATGGAGTACAGACAAATATTCAACATAAATGGTTCCCGAATTTTGGAATATTTATCTGTCAAAAAAAAGGGTTATTTCTCATTTGTTACTTGAAAAATATGTAATAGGGGCATAACTCCTTTTGCTAAGTAAACATATATAATTTTCTAACCAAATTCACAAAGACGCAAACATTCAGAACATCTCTAAAAAATTACTATATCGTTGGGAAAGCGATTGTTATGAAAAACATTAAGCTTGTAACAGCTTATAACGAGAGTGAAAATATGAAAATATAAATAAAAATCAGAACTTTTGAAGTGATAGAATATAAAATTCAGATTACAATTATATCTTTATGCTATATCCAATACAAAAACTATGTTTTAATTTTTAGCTTAATCGTGATCTTGTAATGAAAAACTTCACATGAATATGATTGCAGTTTACTTACTTTTGATAGATTTCACTTTTACCTTATAAATATCTTATATTCTAAGATAAAATTAACAATAATAATGACATCATTAAGTACAGTGATGGCACTTCTGCTTGAAATTGCTCTTTAGTATATTAATTAAAGTTTAGAAAAAAGAATGTTGATTACATTACATCTTTACAACAGAAGTAAACGATTGTAGTGTTTCAAAGTTCTCAGGATAGCGAACAGAGGTTTCTGATTGCATTTTAGATAATGGCCAATTATTTAATTCACATTTTTTGTGTGTTAAATTTTTTTCGTCTTATTTATGGCTAGATTAACGTTAATACTCCTATAAATTGACTAAACGTGGACATAATTGCAAGTAAGATATGACGTAACAAAAACTGACTGGTATTCTCAAATGAAGTTAAAAATAAAATCTACTCTCATGCTAGCCTATAAACAGTATGAAATTTCAAACTAAATAAATCCCCAGATCAGGAAGTGCCGACCTTCATAGTGCTTATCCAGCTTGATCAAAAGGTATTCTTCAGAGCTTAGATCTGAATTTTTGTTACGTCTTCTATCCGTTAACAAAAGATAAGTAAGTCTGTATCCCTTCAAGAAATCCTAATCCAAGAGTATTCAATGTCTTTTTGGTGTATTGAGCATCCAAAATAATAAATTATATGAAATGTATCTTATATCTATTACTATTGCATTTATTTTTCTCTTATGAATCAAACACAAATTATGATGGCATGAATAGATGGCAAAAACCCTAAATTGTAAATACCGAATACAACGGACTTGATAAATACAAAAAAAACCTGTACTACTATAATCCATGAAGGGTTTGGGGTTCAGTACGTGGTAGAGACTGGACTGTTCTTGGACAATGGTTGTGTAGGGAGGTGATCAGTCCTAGATCACGCTCAATCACCAGAGTATATATAGTAATAATAACCACCAAATAAGTTATATAAATACTAATAATATAAATAAATGAGTTATAAGTAAATAAGGCCCTCTTATTTTGGGTACCACCTTTATAGAGGCTGGGTGAGCCCCAGAAGAGTCCTAGATTTAAAGGATCCATCCTCGGCCGCTAACAAATTAAGTAAAATCTGCCAGCAACCGGATTTGAATCCACCCAGGTCCTGCGGCAAGGCAACTCAGCTCTCTACCACTGAATCATTTCGCTTCCTCCTTGCAGATTTCCATTCCCGCTTTGAAAATATGTAGAAACCTTAAAATATCCTAAGGTAACACAAGGATATTTTATTTATTTATTTATTGTATAATTTGCTACATTTCACAGAATAAAAATGCTGTACCAATAGACCAGTCTCAAATAAGAATAATACAAATTTAAATATATTTATCGGAGAATCATAATTTACAATGAAAGAAAAAATGTAAAAATTCCAACAGAGAGAGAAAAAAAATTAGTAATAATAAAATAAACAAAAAATATAACAATACATTCTTAGTAACTTATATGCATATATATAACAATATCATGAAATGAAAGAAATTGGTATCCTACCATAATAAATGTATGGTTCGTTTATGTACATACCGCTTTGTACTATTTTTTGTATAGTTCGCAATATTTTTTATACGCGGGTTTTTATTGTTTTTACACTTAAAAAAAAATTGTTTACATAGTTTGTTGATAAATATATTAATGTAAGGTATACTTGATTTTTTTAACTTTCGTGTCATATGCATAATTTCCAGCAATTCTAAGACATTTGTTTTGGAATATTTGTAACTAGTTTTAGACATAGGTAACACAAGGATATATAAAATTGTTATAGGCAGTTACAATAGTACAAATACAATTTTTAGGTACGAGGTAAACACAATATTATTCCATAAGTTAAATGAAGTAAAATAAAACAAAACTATATGACTTTATTGTTTCTTTGTGATTCATTCAGTTTGTTTGAATTATATGATTCTTTAAAGGAATTGATAAAACAGTTGAAATTTTGCAATAACGTGTACTGATTCATAATGAAAGGACGTGCGTGGTCATCAACTGAGGATTTTCAGGCTACTTTTTTGTATTTAAAGAGGCTAATAAATAAATATGAAGTTTTCAATCCATGTGCTATTTTTTTGAAATTAAAATAAACTGATGATATAGATAGAAATAAGCTCTTTTTTGTGACGTAATCGTGCTATAATAAAACACATTAAGCATTATTTATTTTTTGTAGCCTTACATATTTTCTATCATTAGAATCGACTTTCCTTCCTGCCGTGACCAGGCAATTTCGCGGCTGAAGGCTCAGAACTGCTCATTACCGGCTTCAATCCTTTTGTTCCTCTAGCGACAATGGGTGCTTCGCTCTCAAGTTGGGTTATTGCTCTATGATACCGTTCAATAAAGACCTGGTTGTAGGTCTATGTGCCAATTGTGAGTAAAATGGCACAGTAGCAGGAACCACGTGGATCTAGGGCCTCTTTAAATGAGAACTGTGCGATGAGGAATGAATCTAAAATGTATAATACATAGAGGTTGGTGATCCTAACAAAAAATAAATAAATTATACAATGAAAAAATACAATAGTTTATGCCTTATATATTGAGTAGAGCCCTGAGTTGCTGTATTAAGGTCCCAGATTATGTGTAGGGTTTGCACGGGTTTCAAGAGGTCCGCGAGGCGTCTTGAGGTCTCAAAAAATTTAATTTCATGTTGATCCCATAGCAAAATTTGTTTAGTTTCATTGGCACATTCACCTCCTTAAGGGATTTTCCGTTTTTTGTAACACCTTGTATAACTGTAAGTGTTCAAATTTAATCGCTGACCTAATAAAGAGCGCCTAGATCATGATTGCAAACGTCACGACATGGACTAGAGCCGATGTTGTCCAGATTCAAATCCGGGTATGGTAGATACATTATTTAGTTAATATGTCAATAGCCAAAGATGGAGTTGGTGTGATCTGGGGTACACCCAACCTCTATAAACCGGGTACCCTTAATTAGAGAAAAATCTGACTATGCCAAGTAGTCATCATTGGTATCTGACTACTTGGCATAGTCATATACCAATACCAAAACCATAGGCTGTAGGATAGTGTTACAGTTTAAAAAAAAAATTATTTAACTTTATTCTGAGTCGCCTTAATTAAGACCTTTTAAAGGTCTGCTATAAATGAGAATGAACAAAAAATTGAAGATTATGTTCGCAATTCCGCGATATGTAATCTCATATATTCCCCAGTGGTCTCATCCTTTTTTGGACTGAATATTCTATGGAACACCTTATTTTAGAATACCTGAAGTCGTTATTCATCCATAAGCGTATAAAGCGTGGGTTATACTTTATAGGTAATTTATATTTCAGGAGTAAATACAACATAACGCTTGTTAAACCTGGGGTACTGCTAGCCTTCATAAATACTGTAGATTTTATTTTATTTTATTTTTCACAATGTGTGGGGCTCAAAAAATCTTACTTACTGACCATTCAAATCTTTCAATCAAAATTCCTTCAATATGTTAAGCATAACTAATAAATCATTAAACAAAGATCTCCATATACCATTCGTGACTGACACAATCAAGAAAAACTACACAAAATTTCATGAATCACTTGCTGAATACCAGTAAATACCAAAATTGATGGTAAAATCATTACTGACAGATTCATTACCACAGAATCCGACAAGGAGACTGAAACATCTCTGGAGCAGGGATCTACTACAGGTGAATGAAATAGGAGTGCCTTCAATGGGAGGTTTCTACATACATGCTTCCACGAGAATCCCTTCTTAGTTCTCAAAAGAAGATCGCAGATACGATATGTGCCAATTGACATTTGTAAAATTTCTTAAATAAATATTTTTATTATTATTATTTTTCTCAGTGCATCTTCATTACAGATGGAAACTTACAGTCCGTATGTCTGAAAGCTTATGAATTATGATAATTAATCAATTAACTTTTTATTTAATCTTAAAAAAATCCAATGACTTTTATCAAGAATTTTTTTTCAAATATATCAATTTACATTATTACATATTTAGTAAATATTTCTGTTTTACAACTGAAGTGTCATTTATTTTGGTAAGAATTCAGACCCTAGATAGACCTTGGATTTAAGAAACATTAGACAAGAGTTTAAAAAGAAAACTACTTTTCTAATTGAATACTGGTTATTAAGCGGTAAAATATCAAAGGATTTACTTTGAAACAAGTTGCTAATAAGCCACAAACCCATTTATTTTCGAGCATTGTGAATGCTGCTCTATAGCAAATAGGTCGAGCTCAATTTTTCTATTTTTTAAATAATTTTTACCACGATTTATGAAAAAATAATTGTTTACTGTTACAACGTGCCGGGTGAGTGAGATACCGATATACCAGAATGTTTAACAGTTGAAAATGTTTATTACATGTTAGATGTACCCGTGGTTGGCGAATCTGAGCAATTGCAATCAAAGTGGTAGCAATTGTAATTTGATATAATTTCGTCGATTGTCTTCAGATTTCAGCACTTTTCAATTTAGTAACAATTAAATCTATTGATTTTTTTTTAGTAATGCAAAGGCATTTTTTTTAATATCAATAATCTTTAGTAGTTTTTTCTATGATGGTAGTGCTTTACAATATTTACAAAAAGACATGTTTCTAAAAGTTTTAGTATTTGCAATATGATCAAATCTCCTGTTTAAGTTTAAATTATATCGATGCCGTAATTTAATACTATAGCAGGCTATTTGATACTTAAAAGTCGTCAACGTTTGGTTAAGATTATATTTATAGCAATTTTAGATTTTATTAATATATACCGTGTTGTAGTTTCCCCTGCTTTTTTACTTGAAGTATTCAGTTTCTAATATTGCCAATCCTGACTAAATTATAAAAAAGATATTATTACTAAACTTTACTACGGTATATACCATTAAAACGAAATTGTTAGTTGTGGTACCAAGCCACGTTTTAAATAGATAAATGATATTACCTTCACACATAGGAACGAACATGCTTGAATATGAATTCTTGAATGGCTTACTAAAAAATAAAAAAAACTTTACAACTAAGGCCCATGAAGGGTCTTGGGTTCAATACATGCTAGAGATTGTAATGTTTCTAGAACAACGGTTGTGGAAGGAGGTGTTTGTTCGAGAACCACTAGGTTTTTCCCTCAATTAAGGGTACCCACATTACAGAGGCTGGTTGGCCGCAGAAGGGCCTTTAGATCCTACAGGTGTTATCTGCCTTTAAATCACTTAGGCTTGTCATGTAACTTGTAGTTTTGTTCAATATAGTACTGCTTTAAGACATTCTATATTTATTATACAACTGGTCCATCTGTGTTAACAGATTTAATAATTTGTCTGTCATAACCAGCTCAGAACTCGGAACCTTACCAGCATAACAACTCAGCATTTTACGCACTGATATGCCCAGTATATACAAAAAAAAAGATAGTACCTGTAATTAAAAACCGTAATAGATAAATATGGACTTATAGGTTCTGTGTTAGGTGCTCTCTAACCAGAACTGTAATTTTTGAGAGGGAATTTGATAACTACTAATGCGAAACCTGATATTTTCCACGTAATAACACACCACTACTCTTACAAAGATCGTTATACTGTTGGCTAAGCCTTTTTGTTGGGAAGAATGGATGCACTGGCTGGATTTAACCGGATCGTACCAGTCTCTTGAGTACCGCAGCATCGGTGAAAGCTTTTCTTGACCGCCTTACGTCTTTTCTGGAGAAGTCAGGCAGCCAGTCCAGGTATGCCTGTATGGAGTACGGAATCTAGATATTAAAAAAAAACCTAAATAAAAGTAAAGTATAATTTTGTAAAGTAAATTAATTAAGTTTGGCTGACAGTATTCCGTCCTTTTTTTCAAGAACATGCTTATTTTTTCAAATAACTATCACCGACTTTACGATCACTGTCTCGGAAGACCTGGTTTTGAAATTTACGCGACATCTGACGTTATAAACGTTCAAATTTGAGGATCACTATGTCATCCGGTACTATCCGGTTAACCGAAAGCCTGATTCCACGGTTTGTGTACACTGCTACTTCCATATATAATGGAATTGTTTCCTAATCCTTCATTGAAACAGCCGAATCATCATGAACCTACCTGCATTGTTCGAGGCGTTGCACAATAAAATTTAAAGTAATCAGCCACATTACTGTTAACTGTAATGTGTTGACACCATGATCCATACAAGGACCAGTCTGGAATAATACCTAGATATCAGCCTTATGAAAAGAAATAAGTGGAATATCGTCATTTGTAAGCTTAGTCATGTGTCATGTGGATTGTATTGTAGATATTGGACTTATCGTGTAGTTTTTATCATCCAATATCTTGTTTTGACGAAGGAAGTCTCTATAATGATAACATCATTTCTTTGATATTTTAATTAAAAGATGATACCTCACCGTCGCCTGATATCTATAATTGTTGGTCCAACTACTATTGGAACAATTAAAAAAAAAAAAATTTGTTTCAGATGTTTCGTTATTTAACAGATTATTAATAAAAATGCCTACAGCCAATAAACTTATTTGAAATACCTTTCGAATGGAAGTTTCAATAAAATTGGATTTAATTTCTAGTTTTAAATTAGATTTATTGTAACTAGTTGGTTGTAAAAGAATCATTATTATGACCGTGTGAATTGGAGGTCTGAAATGGCTCTCATTTAGAAACTTAATAAAAATTATTTTAGGTTTCCACGGCCACTATTATTACAAAAGACTTTGTTAATTTTTTCTGGTTTAGACCGTGTGGATAAATGTTCGCCAACCATGCTCTCACCTCAGGGCTGAGATGAGAATGATTCTCATTTCTCGTTGCCGAAAAATTTATCTACACGGTCTAAACCAGAAGAAATTAACAAAGTCTTTTGTAAAAATTATTTATTTTTTAATGTGATAAAGAAAAATGCTCCTGAGTATTTTACGCATCATATTGTATCGTATATCAAAGTCAACTAATAGTTCTTCTAAGAAATTACCATAGAACCAACATATATATTTAACAAAATTATGAAAATCGGCCTTTTAATATAACATTTAAAAAAATGACCAACCTTAGATATTTTACATAAAAATTAATAACCTTTTGAAATGGATGTATAAAAACAGAGTATTTAAATAAAAATAAAGTAATACTGAGACAAAAGGAATTCTCGTGGGCTGATAAAAGATTTAAGTAGTCAAACTAAATTTTATTAATCTACCAGTAATATACGAATATGATTGTCGTAAAAACGGAATGCCTCTTTTCCAGTGAATGCCTCTAGATGAACTGTAGCATCTAACTAGAAGTCTTAAAAAAAATAATTCTAATAAACGTCATGGGTGCTGTTCAGAATGATAGGATGGAAACTGCGAAATAACAGAGACGTCAACCAGAAAGTTGTAGGACGGATCTCAGAAACTATGAGGAAGATAAGGCATCATTCCTCAGATATCTAAACTGAATGAGCAAAAATATTCGACTATTTCTGGAAGAAGAAGACCGCTACAACGTGGAATAAAAAATATTTAGAAAAGTTGAGCATAACAGAGCCTCCCGTGTTAGAAGGAAGTAAATTTGGGAGCAGAGTGAAAAATCTGGATTAAAAAAGGTTTTCAGGATTAAGAAAGAAGGTATGACGAAGTTGGAAAAAGGATAAAAGAAACATGCATGAACGAATATTGGAGACAGGAAAAACTCCAGTAGATGATATAAAATATATAAATATTTTTATATTAAAGTTTTCTAAATGTGATAGAATAGTATGATAGCAACGAATATTTCATTTTCAACCTTAAAAATAGTTAGCTTAAAGCTTAGCTTAGTTTAAACATAAAAAGAAATGGGTCTAAGATAGATCAATTGTTTCGCTGAAGCTCGATTTTACAATTGTGTACTTGACTTGAATAAATACATGGTTTCGCATGCGGCGTAGTGGTTAGCGTTACAACCTTCCATGCTTAAGGTTGCAAGTTCTCATATTGAGAGGTAGCTTTAGAACCTTTTATAGTGAGCAAAACATCCATGGTTATGTAGTTCTTAGGAGGGGACATAAAATGTCTGTCTCGAGCCTGTGCGGTTTCAGCGACTCGTAAAAATTACTATCCTAAAATTAAAATTTAGGACTCCCACTATAGCCATAGTGACTGTAGTACGATGAGCATAAAGTGGCCTTAAATAAATAAACAAACAAAATTAATAAGACATTTTTAGAACATAAAATGTTGTTTTGGCTACTACTTATTAAATTAGGACTATTTGAACCCTGACTCCTCCCACAGCTGCCTTTAATTGCATGTAGTTGTCTTCGATTGTTTAATTATCAGTTGAAACAAAAATTTCATAATACAACTCTCGTGACACAAACACGTGCTATTCTGGTTCTGACCGGTCCCTCTGACAGCAAAACAATTAAATCTAACAACGATTCGAACTGTCATGATCAATCATCCATGTTTGAGATGGCGCTAGTTGAGGTTATTATTTAAATTAAAATTAAAATAATTGATATTAATTAACACTTCGAAGCTACCAATCGTGAGTAATTAATTATTCAACAATCAAATTTAGTATCCGTTGTTTAATTGTGGATCATAGATTAAAGTGGAGCAGTAGTGTATAGATCAATTCGATTCACGAGATCAGAGCCTGACCAGGCTATTGGCCAATCGTGTGTCTTTAGTCATAATTCATATTCGAAAAGCATCAGTACTGTCTTTAACGTCAAATATTCGTTGGTTGAATTAAGAGAGGGAAGTACTTATTACTTGTCAGGTACTAAGGAAAACGTGTGGCATAGCGTGTAGCATTAGAACCTTCTATACCCTGGTCGCGGGTATAGTAGAGTTCTGCCGTCCTTCGTATGGGATATACATTGGGGATACCGAACCTGCACGGTGTCAGGTAATCGTTAAAAATCGCTATCCTAATTACCATATAAAGTTCCATTAAATAAAAAAAAAAACTCTTATCGTAGATAGTACCTTTTTGATTACTCTTCTACTGCAGTGTAAGAGTCAACTTATAGAGTCCGTGACCATTTATTAATAGTTTTTCTTCAATAATTTGAATCCTAAAACATATCCATGGTATTTTTGGTATTAAGAAGGGAATTAATAACAAAATTTAAAATACGACATTCCCCTAGAACAATTAACTTTTCAAGGAAGGCATTTTGAAACGACGGTATAAAAGATTCAAGAAAACAAAGCTCTTGGGAATTATATCTTTTTTTTTCATTGATCTTAGTGCTTTGTACCATTGTGGGACTCCAAAATACTCAGTTTACGAAGTTAATTACTTTGTTATTTAAGGAATTTGGTCACTCACCTGTAGTGTAGAAGTTAGCATAACAATCTTCTATGCTCTAGGTCGCACAATTATGCCTGAATAGGCAAACTTTAGGACTCCCGCTGTAGCATCGTACAATTAGCCATAGCAGCATATGTGACGTTAAATGAATAAGAAACAATACTGCAGAAGTTTATCTCCAGGAAGTTGTTTACCACTTACTACAATAAAATATAAAAAAAAAACTTTAAGAAAAAATTACTTATGTTCGTGGTAGTGAGGAACAAGTAACAGTAATTAATCATTTCAATTACTTGATGAAAATATAATTGTTACTGAGTGCTATTACAATTAAATATCCATCAAGTGACTAATGGTGATGCACTACTTCTTAATTACAGTAATTGTTATGTAATTTTAATTTGTAACTGATATTGCGTTTATTTTTTACAAGAATGGTTTATATTACCGTGAGAGGCGAAGCTACAGTTCCTCGATTTTTTAAAATTACATTTATTTTATTTTTTTGGAGGGGATAGAACTTCTCCATTTTATTGAAAATTTGCTTTTGGTTACATCCCTTAACACCAACCACCCCTCATTAATGCTACAGCCTATTAATTCCTCACGTACGAAATTAGCATTAACTACACAAAGTAGACCTTCAATTACGAACACGAAATCGGTTCAAAATTTGACCTTCGCTATAAATGTACAGCCCATTTGTCTCTTATAGTAATAGCCTGTTATTTGATAGTTAATTATGTGAAATATAATACGTGTTTGACAAAAAAGACAATAACATTACTTAATTGTGGCAAATTCGTAGTAAATATTACATAGTCCGTAAATTTGGTTTAAGCCGGATTTTTCCACTTTTTTTAAAATGCTTCTATATTTCTGCATTAAAATCTTCTATATTTCAATCTAGTAGTGCCTAGTACACAATTTCCCAGGAATTAGGTGCATACAAGGTATTTGTATAGTTGGAGTTGTGTATAGGTAGTTATAAGTTGTGCGTAAATAGTTAATTTACGATACATTACAGTATTATACAAAGTTAAATTAAAATTAAAACTTAGATTGTTTAATAATTGGGATAGGGGTATTTATAATAATGGTGATATGACCCCCAAAAGGAGGAAGGGAGATGCTATGATAAAACAGAACAGGGTCTTCTCCGTATAACTGTATGGGCTATATGGAGAAGCGAACTTTGAGCAAACAGTTAAACAGTTTTGGTTGGGCTTATTATCCGATTGGATTGATACCAAAGAAGAATCCTGGAAGCCAAATTCGGTGCAAGTAGAAGAGTTGGAAGACCAAGAGTGAGATAGTCTGGATGTTGTACACAGCGACGCGAAGAACATCTTGGGTATTCATAACTGTAGACAGTCAGGCAGAAGATAGCCCAACCTCCAGACTACGGAAAGGATATTGACCCTTTATGTTCCGGAGTCTGCTGAGCATATTGTCACAAGCTGCACCACCTTTGAGTCACAAAGATATTGCTGAGGGTAACCGGACTTTACGTCCTCTCCGAGAATGAATTCCCTCAGCATATGTCCAGAGTCAGATATTAAAGGATCCAGGTTTAAATCCGTCTGTGGCAGACAAATTATTTAATCTATTAATAGCCATGGATGAATCCTATAGTAGTCGACTGACTATGCTTGAGTCACCTAGTCTCTATAAAGTACGTTCCCTTAACTGGAGGAAAAAGCTGGAGGTCGAGCATGATCTCGAACAAATCATTTTCCAACAAAAACGTTGTACTATAACATTAAAGTCTCTACTTCGTTTTTAATAAAAAAAAAATAGAATAATTTATAAATGTTATGTTTAATATTAATTTCCCAGAGTTTGAATCCGCCCTTAATTATTAAATTATGTAAATATTACAATATTTTTGGAAATTGTTGTAGGATGTCACTGTTTGAGAGACTAATAAAAAAAATTATACCAGGATGGCGGTCAATGCCTTTTAGCTTTACAAACTAAATTGAATCTATTTAACAAATTAATTAAATTCTTTTCCGCAAAGTTTGCCAGTTAAGTATTTATTCTTCCTTCCTTGAGAAAATTCGTACATTGATACAGCTTATTAATGTACGGATTTTCTAAAAATAACTATAACCATTATAAATAATTAGCAAAAACGTGTTTATGTGTAAGAAATACGTTATTCTTCTTTTAAAAACATTCTTTGTATTGTATAAAATTGATTTATGTAATAGCCTGAAAATTATTTGAGTAACATTATCGTTTCCAACATTTTTTAAGAGATTGGAGAAATTCCCTGACAGATATTTCCTAAAATTTAACAGGGTATCGGACTGAAGTTTCTCTTTTATGCATTGTGACATTTCGACCTTGGTACTAATTGCAGTATAATAATCATTATTATTATTCATTATATTGGCTAAACTTGTATAAAAAACTTGTAAAAGCCAATTTTTGAAAATTCGGATTAGTCCGCTTTTGTTTGGGATCAAAAAGCTTCAGTTTTGACCATGAAAAGAAAGATTGCGCAAGAGTCGAAATTTAAATTAGTACTTTCTCTCCATATTATTTCAATTGATTTTAAATAAAAATAAATTAACGGAATAAATCTTGATGGATGTAGAAGGAAAAAGAGGAGATTCACAGGAATCTCGTTGGTAGGAGTATGATAGAAGAAGGGGATGGTCTCTACTCAAGAGAACTTTAGTGGGGGAAGAACTATGAACTGAGGATCAGTCGGGAGCGTGGAGTTCGTAGAGTTACAACGTAGAGCTTACTAAATGAGCAGTGCCCTTATCTAAGGTCTTATCAGTATCAAAATCGTGTTCTTTCTGTATCAACATAAACCTAATTATATGAATCGATTTTTGGATATTTTTTCTTCTGAAGGGAATATAAGAAATTCCCAAATATTGCAAAACTCTCAAGAGAATCGAAAAACATTGGTTACATCAAAGTTCAAAACTAAATTTGTCGATTTATGCCTTCTTTGTAGTTCACTTACATGCGAATCCATTCAGGTAAGCCGATTTATATGCTATTTTTTAGATTATCAATATAACTAATCAATGTCAATTATAAGTTGGTGTTATGGCATTACTACTGATCTCTTTATTTTTACAATTAATGTAATAAGTTGGTGTTTAAATCTACAAATAAAGAATACAAAAAATTGGAGCTAAATATAATTCATAATTTTATAAATAATTAACTTTTCGTAACTAATTCGTAATTTTATAATTAATTACATTTTTAATTTTATAATTTGATAATTCTACTAATCATAATCCTGTATATAAAAATAATAATAATATAAAATATTATGTCATAGCATATTTTATATGAAAATTGTATATATATGAAAATGATAATTATTAAGATTTATAAACTTTTAATTATCGCTTTTCTCTTTCATATGGGCCAATTAATTTCTCAATTGATTAATTTTTATTTTTTTTGAAAAATCACGAATTACTTTTGGCTCTAATTATTTATAAATTATTTTAGATTTATATGTTTAGACTTTGTTGGTTTTTAAAAGTTTATTGAATTAATACTGTACCTACTAAAAATTATTGTTTTGTGTTTTTCACACAATAGCTCAAATTACAGAAGTTACAATAAAAATACAAATTAGTCTTAACAATGTGCTAAATAATAAAATATTCTCTTGAACTATTATTTCTACTCTCATAATTATTTTTTATGAGTTGGTGAAAGTAAATGCTAATCTAAATGGCCAAAATTGAATCGCTCTAAAACTTTTAATTAATTTAATTATATACGATTCAATTCGCTTTGGGTTAATTGTTTTGTAATTAAATAATTAAACATATATAATCATTAAATAATATACTGGCCTTTATCGCATTAACCAATTATAAGCCAGATTTCGATTGACATTTGAATTGGATTTGCATCCATATAGTTAGTGCTTTCAGACTACAATGCAATCATTATTAAGGGTATGCATGCCGACGATAGTGTGCGATACCAGCGCGATGTCAATTAATCATTTATTAAAGAATAAAGAGAAGTGTTATTACTGACCTATTTTTTTATTAGTATATATTCACAAAGAGATATATTTATTTCAGGCCATTGAGTTTTTATAATATTCAATTCTGCATTAAAAAAACAAAAAACCCTGTACCACTACAACCCATAAAGGGCCTTAGGTTCAGTACTTGGTTGAGAATGTACCGTTTCTAGGGCAACGTTTGTGTAAGGAGGTAATTTTTCCTTACGGATAGCCACTTGATGCTGGGTGAGCCAAATGAGTGTTTCCATATTCCACAGGACCCATCTCAGGCTGTTTATAGATTAAATAAATTATCTCCCAAAGCCGGATTAGAATGACCTGAAAGATGACCTGGTCTTCTTACCTTACTTAAATAAAGGCATATATATATATTTAGCAAGTAATGAACCTTTGATCCATCAGGAGTTGCAATGGTATTGAATTAATAATTCTTTTCGCCTTAATTAATTATCCTATCTCAATAATTAAAATTATTATTATTCATTTTATTCCACATTTTTATAGTGATTAGATCAATTTGCTTTTTAGTATATTAATAATTTTCCAAGGGAACCTAGTTCATTTTTATACAGCGATATTATCATTATATTTAAACTAGGTTTAAGAAGATATTACAGCGTTTGCAAAGTTGGTACCCTTGGACCAGGGAAAACCTGACCGTTCAGCTTATTTGTAGGAATAATCACCTCCCTGCACAACTGTTGCCTTAGGAACAGTCCAACAATGCCTACTACTAAATCGAAGTCTCTTCATGGATTGTTTTAGTACTGAAGATGTTAAAAAATATGTGTTTTGGATGATATCTTCCAATACCACGATGTTGAAATAACTTGAAATTAAATTGCTGAAATTTATAGAGCAAGAAATGGTAAAATTTGTTTCACTGACTGACAAGCATACTTAACAATAATTTAAACAATTACTTTGTATTCTTTTTTAATTTATAGAGACATTATTTTAAAATAAATACTTTTGATTTCTTACAGAAAATCTTTCCAACACTGGAAAACATCGAGCGATCAACATAATCGCCTAAAGATTGTAACAGAAAGAAAAAGAAACCTCACTGGTATGTTCGTTAATTTTATTTTTGATTTTTCTTTGTTTGTTTTTTCATAGCAGCTCTAAGAAAGACCATTGAAACAGTATATACTGTTCAGGAGAATGCCTAGTTTTTAAATATAAAAGTAGAAAAGATCAATATTTTTTTCCTTCTTGTTTCTCCTAATGAAATCACTAGAAAATATTTAACTTCATCGTTAATAAAATAATTTATAATTTAATCATTTAAAAATGTATCATTGATCATTTTATTCAACACTTTTTTCATGATTACATCAATTTAGTTGTTGGCGATTTGTAATGTTTTTTGAGGTTCACAACCACATGGCACCACTATTGTGTTTGACAACCAATTTTACACAGTCACCCTTGGTCTAGCGGTTAGCGTAACAAACTTCTAAACACAAGATCGCGGGTTCGTAGCCTGGCAGGTGGCCCTAGGATTTTTTTAAGGGAGTAAAAAATCCTTAGTTACGCCGTCCTTCGGAAGGGACGTTAAACGGGGGTCTCGAGCCTGTACGATGTCAGGTACTCGTTAAAAATCCCTATCCTATTAAACCTGGATAGGCAAAATTTAGAGTTCCCAAAGGAGCATGGTCCGATTAGCCATAGCAGCTAAAGTGACGTTAAATGAACAAACAACAAACCAATTTTACAGCTGACTTGCTTTTTTGTTAGTTTGGTTTGCCATTTAATAGTGAATAGACTCATGGCATAGCAACGTTTACTATTCATATTATTTGTTTCATAAACGATAGTTCTACTCGAGAAACTCATTGTACTCTACGTCAATTTTACAGAAAGGTAACAGAAGGCTTTTTGTTTATATAGAAGCATTTTCAGATATTTGTTGTAAATTGGTATTATATTGTAAATAAATCTTAGAGGATGCGAAAAAAAAAATTCATCAAAAGTCGATTAACTAGGACATGTTTTCACACTGTATATACTCTAAATGATAGTAGGCATTCCGTAAGACACTGACTGAATAGTGCGTACGTAACAACCGATAGCTGCTGCATAACGTGGCATTGAGTAAGGCCCAATCAATCAATTCGACGTTGTTCTTAGCAATTGGAGATGTGTCCATCCACTTTATATTAAATTTAAAATGTAAGGAAGGACTTGTACAGGAAAAATAGTCATTAGTCCATCGCTTGCTATGCCAATTTTGACATTAGACTGAAACAAATTGATGTTGATTTTTTGTACAAAAAATTTGTTCAAGTATGAATACGCTGCGATACCTTGATAAACAGAATTGTCACATTTTGCGTTAAGATAAAGTGCACATCCTCAAGCCACTACCGAAAAACTATTTCTTTTTATACCTGGAAATGTTTAAAAAAATATTTTTGAATAGCAGAAGGGATAAGCCATTAATCCCTCCTGATTTATAAAAAAAGATTATTCGAAATTTTTCAACTTTTGTTCTGTGCATCGTTTTCTTGATGCTAATATGTAAAGGAAGTGTAGTAATCGAATCGAAATTTCGATGTGCTGTTTTAACGTACCAACGCCTTTCAGAGCACCCTGTGTCCTAAAAACCATTTGTTAGAAAAAAAAATGATGCACACCTTGATAAACGGAATTGTCTCATTTTGAGTGAAGATTATACAAAGCCATTACCGAAAAACCGTCCATTGAATGGACTCCATTCATCTAGTTATAGTAACTGTTCGGTGCGCTTAATGGGCTGTTGTAATCATTGGTCCATATGTCATCACAAACTAACCGTACATAGACATGATTACAAACTTGTTTCTACCTCAATCGGCTGGAAATAGTCATGCTGACATGCAGTTCCATGCCACACAGCGCGCTATACAATTAGTTTACTCAAATAAATATTTGATGAACGAATAATTTCACCTAATGGTCTTGTTTAAATTACAATATTCGGCGAGTTATTGGCAAAATACAGCAGCAATCTCTGCAAAGTATGAGAGATTGATCATGCAGATTGAACAATAACTCCACTTCAAGCTAAGATATGACTTAGCCACTCATGTAATCAAATGATACAAGGAAGAAGGAAACACTAATATCATGCCCTATTAAACAATTTAAACAGTCCAATAATTAGATGGAAAATTATGGACATTTTAAGTCATCTAACTTCCAATTTTTATATTATGATACTCAGACATGCGTAGCATTCATTCTTCATAGGTCAAAACTCCTGATCAAACCTCTTTCTACACAGATCATATGAATAGGCCAAATGATGCATTAACAATAAAAAAACGGACGACTCTGAAATTTCCAAAATTTACTTTATCACATTTTTTTATAAAAAAGGTCAAGTGGACTCAATCATATAATTTATTCTTTAAATAGGAGAAAAAAAATCTATTTCCAGTAAAAAATTGTTTTATTCTTTATTTTTGAGATACGTTTCGGCCTAGGCCATTCTCAATCTACTGTTTTAATTGTTTCATTTTTTACTTATCATATGGTTAACAATTCGACCATAAGTCATTCATCTCAATTTTAAGTTGTTTTATTCCATTTAATTTTTTTTTTTTTTTTAATAATAATCATTATTATTAAATGACTATAGAGGACATGGTTCCCTCTGAATTAAAAAAAAAAAATTAAATGGAATAAAACAACTTAAAATTGAGATGAATGACTTATGGTCGAATTGTTAACCATATGATAAGTAAAAAATGAAACAATTAAAACAGTAGATTGAGAATGGCCTAGGCCGAAACGTATCTCAAAAATAAAGAATAAAACAATTTTTTACTGGAAATAAGTTTTTTTTCTCCTATTTAAAGAATAAACTTTATCACATTTTTCCCTAGTTTAGTCATATAATTTTGTCTTACACGGTACTTTTTCGCATTATTTCTAATGGTTTTAATCCAGGCCTGAGCCTTAAGTATCTGGAACATAAAATTGCTTCAATAAACTAGCGATACCATCATTTTTTGAAATTTTGAAGTTACCTGCATTAGACTCTGAACGCCTTAAATATAACACAAATGAAAATGACAGTTATTAAGAACAGTCTAGTTAATATTCTATTGATTCAAATCTCTGCAGACCCTATGAATAAATCGTAGAATCAGGTAATTACATAGATGGAAGTGGTATTGTGTCATTCTCTTAGTCTTTGGCTTGAGACCTATATAAAGCAGACTTATATAAAGCGGAGTTTTAATATAAGCAATAACTCCATTCCAAACCATGCCTTGACTTATGCACCATGAGAATGATACGATTCTGTTTCTGTCAGTACAAAGAATTGATTTTTGACAAAGTTTGACTTTCCACTTATTTACCGAGGCTGCACATATATCTATCTCATTACACAAAGTTAATAGCATTGATTTAACTCAATAAATCAAAACTATCCTCCACCAAACCTTCATTTTCTTCCAAGGTTATAATGATCCAGTCAGAGCGTTGGGATGTGGGAGGTGATGTTGCTATCACTGTTGATGACAGGCAGGAGCGAGGAGGTTGGAAAAACAGATTGGACTTTCTCTTCTCTTGTATATCTCTTTCAGTTGGACTGGGAAATGTCTGGAGATTCCCTTATCTCTGTTACAAAAATGGAGGAGGTAATTTTCATATTATTATAATTACAATTATTTGTACAGTGTATAAAGTGAATTATCTTACCAACTATCTTTGTTTCTTGCATGTGAACTTGATTCTACGTGTAATAATGGCAGTATGTATCAGGTACTCTTTAAAGGTCGCTATCCTAATTACTAATACCTGGATAGACAAAATTTAGTACTCCACTGTAGCATTGTCCGATTAGTCATGGCAGCGAAACTGAAGTTAAATAAATTAACAAATGAACAAATAAACCTATATGTAATAGTTAATTTGTGAAAAAGATGTATCGATTTTTAAATTATAACAATAAGGTAGTATCAATAAAATCAAACTAATTATTTCTTGCCAGTTTACTTATTAATGGTAATAAATCTCATTCACTTACCAAAACCCATATTCAAATATTACAAATTTCTAGATAATTATTACATACTTGAATAATAATATAATAATAATAATAATAAAACAAAAAATGAGAGATAAGTATGTTTTAGATCAGTATTGACCAAACCAAATGATCTTGTGGACCACTTTGGAAATGGACCATAATGCTCTGGGCTGCATATAAAATTGTATATTCCCGTATCAGATTTGGATCCATTGTCCCATATAGACCTTTTTTTTAAATAACGTATTGAAACATAATGAGGGATTATTGTAGTTTTTACAGTTATTTTGTAAAAATAGGATTGCCCATGCTGGATTTAGATGTTTTATTTAAAAGAAAAAAAATTAATACATGGTTTGCATTCTTCGAGTATGTCAATTGGAAACAAGTTCACATAGCACTAAACACATCCTGTATTAGAAAATTTTCAAAATTTTCTTCTTTTCCAAAATGTTCGTCTTTATCCAAGAAAATGAAGTTTTCCCTTGGTTTTTATAATTTTCAATTAAATCAAACACTTGCAATAGTAAATAAAACTTTTATTAACATTGGTTTCTTCTGATGTCTCTAATTTTCCTCCATCAAAAATGTTTTTCTTCTTTACAAATTTCAGATCAAATAAATCTAATAAAAACCCTTATTTATTATATTAAAATTATTCATAGCTATGAAATGTCTAAAAATCAGCTCAAAGGAAATGTAAGAAAATTTGATTACAAAAATTTTTTGTCTTATTAGATTAGCAATGATGTAAAAAAAAATCAACACTTCAAATTAAACAACAGTAGTTTGCCTTAGAAATTTAGTCACAATGCATTATTCTATATGAAATTTATGCTAAATTTACTTGTACATAAGCACATTGTGTTATATGATAATTAATAGCACGTCTTTTTATTCATTGGATTATAGATAAATTAAAAGAGTAGGTAGAAAGCTCTGTTGTTTAAATAAAATAAAAAGTATTGTAACTTATTTAAAGGTTCTTATAATCCATTCTTGAAAGACAAATGTTATTCATGTGTAAGAATATATCTTTTTTAAAAATACAATTTACTTTTAATTTATCGTAATAAATAGATAGAACAAATATATTTGTATATTTCATATGAAAGGAGGGAGATGAAGAGCAGTTAGAGGAAATAATATAAATTATAGTTGTTTTTTTAAAAAAATAAAGTTATAGTTATAGCTGTTTTTTAAATAATGTTAATATGACTATGCTATATAATAATGATTTGTGGTTTTGAATTATAAATTATTTAAAAATTAAGATTAACTAGTATTAAGTTGTACTAAATCATTATTTTTGGAAGAAACACGTAAATGAACAAGGAAGAATATTGGAAGTGTTGCATTCACATAGAAAATCAGCTACAGGGAAACTGAAGATTGACAGGAAGACTAAATATCATAAAAAAATAATAAAAAAAAATATCTCATTCTTGAAGTTGATAAAATAGACATAGCATGTTATCAATCATATCCATGCTAACTTTTGTTCTAGTATTGACAATCGATGTATGCTATGTGGTAATAAATCAAAATATAAATGCAAACTATAAATAAATAAAGTACCAAGAATAATGCAAAACTCTAGCAAAAATAGTATTTTCAATTGTATGTAGACTTTCTAATACAACTTATAATAATTCAAGAAATACAGCAGGTGAAAACTCCAGAATAGCAGGGAAAATATTTCTTCTTGTATAGCAAGAGCCTGAAACATAATATTTACTATTTTAAGTAAAGCAGATGGTTTAAAAAACTCAAAATAATTTCAATTTGTATGGAAGTATAATGTGTATTGCTTTTACTATAAGATATAATGTGTATATACCTAAGGCAACTAATTATCAAGATTAGTATAAATGATAGATTGAATTATCCAGTCAACTATTTTCCACTCAAACATTAGTATAATTGTTTTTAATATTTTATTTGAAAAGAAAATATTAAAAAAATTATATCATATAACAATTAAATTAATTATAATTAGTATAATTGATTTGATTTATATATCATTAGGAAATAAAGTCAAGGTAGTAAATTAAAAGGTTATTTTATTCCAAAATATAAGCTTTATTTTATTATTTAGAGTTATAATTTTATTTTAATTCAATAAATCAAAATTTTTAAATTCCCGATTACATATAAAAATAATTACATTATTTTATTGAAGTGATAATTTCTGTTCTATAATCTTAAGTTTTAAGTAATATTATATCTGTCAATAAATTATAATTTACTCATAAACCTTGTACTAAAAACTATTACTGATTACTTAATAACATAAATTAAATAAGTTATCAGTAGTTTATTGTACCTTCTGAAGAGAAAATTATCATAGAATTTTTTTTTGGTAACCTAAAGAATAAATTATTTCCTGGTGGAGAAGGATTTTTTTAGTATAAATTTAGATTTTTCTCATAAATAGATATAAAGATGACTAAAACTACATACATGATTAATTAAATAATATTCTTATAAATTTTTATTTCTTTTTTTAAACTGGATTTAATTCTTCTTTTTTAAATTAAATAATATTAAGATATTATATGTCATTTGTATTTTAACGAAATACATATCCTGGAGGAATAATTTAAATACTTCTAAAAAAACAATTAATTTTGTAGGTGCCTTTCTTGTCACCTATAGCATTGCTATGTTTCTCTGTGGTATTCCTCTGTTCTTCCAAGAGGTTGCAATTGGACAGTACCTAGGACTTGGAGGCAGTACATTTGTTGGGCAGCTTTGCCCAATACTTCAAGGTAAATATTATCCTAATTAATATAATATAATATAATCCTAATTAGGATATAAGCATATTTTACAACACAGCTATCGAATCATTTCAAACATTTTTTTTTCTAGGATGTCGGGGAAGGTAGACTCTGTTTTTCATAAAAAATGAAATAAACTCATTAAATAGTTGGACAATAATTTATACTATAATCAATAATTTTACCATTTGATATCTAAATGAAAACTGATTTTTTATATGATATTTCATTATCAAGTTTTCTACAGGCGAAGTGATTTTCATTATTAGTTTTTATATTCAAAATAATTTTTCATTTTTACTTAAGATCATTTTATTTGGACTATATTTTGAATTTGATGTCTATTATCAAAATATTTCTTTTGTTATAAAAATGTATTTAAAATTAGTACGATTATTATGTATTAAAAACTTTTACATATGACAAGGCTACATTATAATATTCATTTAAAACATTAAAATTATACTAAAGGAAAATAATTAAAGCATATAGTCAATGTAGCCCAACATATTCCTATAATTATGCATTTATTTCTTATTTTAGAAAATTAGTAATTTTTTTCTGAATCCTTTCATCCTTATTCCTTTTGAATAAGTATTTTCTTCTTCACATTTTTTAATTGTTTGTAATTTTGATTTTTTTTCATTAATATGAGATTATTGATTCAATGAAGATTCAAAATTAAGTAAATAATTGTATTTTAAAAAATGTATATTTTTTATGATGGATTGAATTGGTCAGGGGGTGCAGTCAAAGATAACACCTAATAAGCAGAACTTATTTTTTAATTGTGCCATCATTTCGGCTTACGATGTAGGTCATCTTTAGGGCAAATAGTGGGTGTGGTGACTTGTCAAACTAAAACTTGTACAAAGTATATTTGTTATATTTAACAAAATATTTGTTATGTTTTAGGAGTTGGTTATGCCACAATGACAATGGTGTTTTTCTTGGATCTCTACTATTGTATTATTATTGCATGGACTCTTTTCTACCTCATTAGTAGCTTTACCTACTTTCCAGAGCTTCCTTGGAGCAAATGTGGTAAGTTTTGAATTCAAATTCAGTTTCACTTATAGGTAAATATATCATGATGTATATACTTTTTAACTTTTTTATGATTTATAAAAAAATTAAATTGTAATTGTAGATACACTGAGCAACCTTTTTTCTTAAGGAGGATATGTAGTGATTCAATGCAACTATTACACACGCACACTGACACACATGTTTTTAGATCAATAAAAAACTAATGAAAATTAAAACATTATAAAATTAACCCCAATGTAATTAAAATAATATTTTTTGTTCTAATTTTATAAAGGCACAATTTATATCTGCAAATTATTTATGTATATTTAAATAGTAATAAAAAATGTATAATTTTTAACAGGGAATCCTTGGAATACAGAATCTTGCTATGAAAAACAATGGAATGTTACTGAAGTCAGTATCACAAATCACACCAATACATCACCTGTTGAAGAATTTTGGGAGTAAGATTCAGTTTTAATATGCTTTACATGACTAAAATAGATATTTATATGTGTTTTTTTTGGATAATGCAAACAATTAATAATAATAATAAATATTTTTATCATCTTTCTTTTGTCATTTAATTACAGAAAAAGAATGCTGGGCATGACGAGTGGAATTTTAGAAATTGGAGGAATAAGATGGGAATTACTCTTCTGCCTGATTGTAGGATGGGTGGTGGTCTACTTAGTCATCTGCAAAGGAATCCACCAAAGTGGAAAGGTATAAAAAAAAAAATTATAAATTTATTTTTGGGATTTCACTACATAGGAGAAGTGCTAAATAGACATGTCTGCTATTAGCCATTTTATATATATATATTGCATTTTACTGTGATTTTCAATTCCTTTTGCAATGCAAAAAAAAAAAAAAGACAACTGAAAAATATATTTTTATAATTATAAGTGTTGACCAATTATAACACAATTTGTAAAATTAATAAATTTTTAAGTATTATCCATTTATTGAAACACATTAATTGAATTTTAGCCAGATTTACCAATTGATTTAATGTGAATATTATGTTTATATTAACTGCAGGAAAAACATATCAATATACTTTTTAAAACTGAAGTAAAAAATTAAGAGTGCTTTATTTTTTTAGCTTATAGAGTATTATTGAAAGAAATAGTTGGATGTGCCACCTATAAATTACAGAGTTGATCAATATAGTCGAGATAGGACATCCTAGGGCGGCCCCTAGGTCTTCTGCCATCTGGGACATATTCCATGGTCTTTAAAGAGTCTCTCTGGTCGTCCATCCTTATAACATGGCCAAACCAATTCAGCTGCTGAATTTCCAGGAGCTGTTTCAATGGGAACATCTCCAGTTCCTGACAAATCCTTTCATTACAAACCCGGTCTCTCCTTGTTTCCCCAATCGCTCTCCACAGAAATTTCATTCTGCTCTCCTGTTGGTCTGTTAATATACAATTCTCCACTCAATACAATAGTATGGTCAGATACACCGTCTTGAAGATGTGATGGTAGTAAACTGCATTTGCTTTGTTAATTCTGTTTGATATTTCTTCCTCTACCTTCCCAGATCTGTCTATCACTGTACCTAGGTATGTAAGTCTGTGACCACCTCCAATTTTTCTCCATTACAGTATATTTATAAATATTCAATATATATAAATTGTAATAGATAGATAAGTAGAAGTTCTGAAATCCCATTAAGAATTTTTATTAAAAGGCAATATGATTAATTAATTAATTAATTAAATAATATTTTTGTATAAACCCAGTGAGAAATATATTTAAGTTTTCGGAACTATTTCATTAATGTGAGAAAAAATTAAATATCATTATCAAATCGGTTTTGTTTCCTATATTATAATAAATATTGATACATTGTGCTGTTCATTTGTAATACAATACCACTATATGGTAGAGGATGTATTGTATTTTTGTTTTGAGTATTATAACTTCCTCAAGGAATTTTAATTACTATTATTATTATTTTTTTATTATGAGAGTGGGGTAGTTCAGGGGTAGACCACTGAGTTGCTATGAAGAAGATTCCAGGACAAATCGGACTGTCACAGATAAGCTATTTAATGTGATAATAGCCTCCTTAAAGTGAGCACCCTTAATGGGGGGAAAACATGGTTGAGTGTGAAAAAAATAGTTGAGTGTGATCTCGGACAAGTCACTTCCCTGCACAATCATTGTCTTAGAAACTATACAGTCTCTACGATGCATTGAACCCAAGACTCTTTGTGGATTATGGTGGTATAGTTTTCTTATTATTATTTTTATTGTGTTTTTTTAATGGTAAATCAAATGTTTATATATATCTTCAAGGTCTTGTGGTTTACTGCGCTGTTCCCTTATGTGATACTGATCATCCTTGCTTGCAAAGCTGTTACTCTACCAGGAGCTGGTACTGGACTCATGTACTACATCACACCTCGCTGGTCAGAACTTCTTGGCTCTGGACCTTGGATCGATGGTGCTTCCCAGATCTTCTTTGCCTACAGCATTGGGACAGGAGCTCTACCAGCACTTGGCTCCTATAATGATTTCAATTATAACTGTTATAGGCGAGTGATTTAATATTTAAAACAAAAACAATATTTGTCTTGAATAATATTAGTTGGCTTTACACATGAGGAAGGAGGAAACAGTCCGGGTGGAGGTTAGAAAAAATTCTCTTAAATAAGGAGAACTATTGATTTTAAAGCCAACCTTATAACCCACATTGTAGGTCTGCTTCAGGGCTTGTAATGGGGTCAAGGGTTAACAGATGAATACCAAACAGTTAAAAACAATATTTAAGACAATGGTGGCCAAATCTGATACAAAAGCACTTTGATATATGCTAGTAAGAAGCAAAAGGTAACTAAAATTGATTTTTTAATCTTGGTTTCTGGAATAGACAAAGGCTTATTGTACTTTATCAATTTGGTTTTCCATAACTCCTGAAATTATACTAATAAATAAAACTACGATGTGGTTGTTACCAAGCTATGCAAGAGTATTGGGGAGTTGTGTTAATAAACAAAGAGAAATACTCTAATGATAATTAGATCACAGAAGGGTTTTCAAAATACAAAATTTTAGTATTTTCTTTCTAACAATTAGCGTTTGATACAAATATTTTCAATAAAAATGCAAAGTATCAAATGTGAAAAAAAAACATTTTTTCGCTCCTGATCTGTAGCCAATTGTTTTAGGATTGTATTTGTTAAAAAATTCAAATAGAGTCATCTATAAGTCACAAAACCACACAAAGAGATAAAGCTAAAATATGTTTGATGATATGCTCTGGATTTTGAATGATCCTTGAAATAGTTTTTCACTATTTGATTAATGAAAATTAGTGTTTCACATTCAATATTTTGCATTTGTATCGACAATATATTTGGCTTTCTACATTTTAAATTTTATTAAAGCTGAATGATCTATAAAAATAAAATTCTGAAGATATATTGCTAAGAAGTTTCTATTTTTACATTACAGAGATGCTATAATAACATGCGTGGTGAACACACTCACAAGTATACTTGCAGGATGTATGACATTTGCTATTTTGGGCAACTTAGCCTTGGAACAAGACGTTTCTATTGACTCAGTCGTAACTTCTGGCCCAGGCTTGGTATTTCTTACATACCCTGAGGTAGTTTTAACACTACCATGGGCTCCAATTTGGGCTGGCATATTTTTCCTTATGTTAATTGTAAGTAATAATTTTGTTTGTTTTTAACTTTTATATATCTTAAAGGATCACATTTACTGAAGTCTGTGGTTGATTATAGTCTGTCCATATACCCTTGGTACATGAGTTATCCGTAAGGTTTATTGTATAATTTAGAACCAGGGGCCAGATCTTCAAATAGTAAAAAATCTTAAGATACAACAGAAAATCATCATTTCCAACAAATAAACAACTATTTTCTATGTTAAGCTGTGATTAAAAACCCATTACAGAAAAGTACTTTAACCAACAAAGTAGTTATTTTTTAAGATTGTAATAAACAATTTTTTTTATTTATTTCTTATATTATTTGCTATAATCCACAAAAATTATATGCTGTACCAAATAGACCAGTCTCAAACTAAAAACAATTACTTTTTATTTTGAAGAGAAACAATTTGTCCAGGCCGGGATTCGATTGATTCGGGATTTATTGTTTTTACTTTTAAAAAATATTTGTTTGCATAGTTTATTGATGAATACATTAATATAACATACATAATTTGTTATGCATAATTTTAACTTGAGTGTAATATGCATAATTTCCAGCAATTCCAAGGTATTTGTTTTGGAATGTTTGCAGTTTTTTTAAAATTAGTTTTAGACATATAACTAAATATTGGACATACATAAGTTAGCATAGGTCGTAAACAGGCTTTATATAGTAACTTATTATCTGTGCTTAATATGGAATTCCTTTTAAATTATGGATATTAGCTTTATTGCACACATAATCAGTGTGGAAAGTAAAAGTCAATTTTTTGTACATATTTAGTCCTAAATATTTTATCTGTGTTGTCCAGGATACAGGTGTTCATTTTACATTCAGTTAGGGAATATTGTTCGGTCGTCTCTTTGTAAATAATATTGCTTGGGTTTTATCCTGATTTATTTTAATTTTCCGTTTATTGTAGAATCTCTCTATTTTGTTTTAGTACTGTAGTCAGTCTATTTGTAATTTTGTCCCGTCTATAACTTGAAGTATAAAAAGCTGTATCATTTGCAAATAGGGATTTGTAATAGACAAAGAATTGTTAAAACCAGGAAAAAGCTATACATTTTTATTTTTATATTCCACTAGAAAACATAACTACACATAAATATATATATTTATAATTTTGTTTATATTAAGAATGTATTCTTTTATAAAGAAAAGAAAAATCAGAAATGCAAAATTTTTATATTTTGTTAACATTCGAAGCATTAAAATGGAATAAAATATACCAGTAACTATTTCTATTTTCTGGCTTTTCCCAGTGTAGGATTACCATTATGTCTATTCATTCCATAGTTCCCTATCTTTCCAATCTTAATTTCAGAGACTTCTCCAGGGCCAATCCCTTACTTTTTGTTGCCATCTAACTGGTTATACACTATCTCAGATTCTTTCTTATTATTCTTTCACAAAAAAAAAGGAGAACATAACCTGTATCGCTACAACCCATAGAAGGTATTGGGTTCAGTACATGGTAAAGGTGGTACTGTTTCTAAGCGATCGAGATAGAATAAGTTTTTAAAATATTAATACTGGAGTAATTAAGTAAATAAAGCATTTAAGACATGGGTTTATTCTGTTTTTGGCAGATTATTCAGTTACATCAACTGCAGATTGTGAGCCTGGTGCCAAAAGGTCTAGTTGGAGCATAACCAGTTCCAATATTTTTTATTTTTATTTTTTTTTTTATTGATATTTACAACTATAATTATATTACATCAAGTAAATCTGCTGTATGAACAAAGGATATGAAGAAAAAATCACTTGTGGAGAAACTATCCATTGATAGCACTCCAATGAAGTTTTATAGTAGAAGGTCTCGAGGCCATCTTCTTTTCAGACGCCTCGGAGGGTTATCAGGAATATTATGGGAAGCAAGTCGAGAGACTAGCGGATTCAAGTGTGTATGGAGCTTTTCATGGAAGGATAGGTATCTAGTTTGGGCCAAATCAGCAACATATGGGATATTAAGATCATGATGGATGAGCTTGTTTGTGACATAATAAGGAGCATTGAGGATTTTATGAAGGATTTTGGATTGTAAGGATTGGATACGAGATGAATTGGATGGTTTAGTAGAGCCCCAAAGCTCAACTCCGTAGGTCCAAATAGGTCTGATAACTGTCATATAAATGAGTCTCTTGTAATTAATTGGTAGCTTTGAACGTTTGTCCAGTAAATGTTGAAGTAGGTGAAATCGTCGAGCAGTTTCTTGTCTTTTCAGTCTTGTATGAGGATTCCAAGTGAGACGTTTGTCCAGATGGAGTCCTAGGTAACGTATCTGTTCGACATGGGATCAGTGGAATGTTATTAAAGGATTAGTAGGGCAGGAATTCGTAGGTTTACGATGAAGAGTGAAGGTAATTTGGTGGGATTTGTTAGGATTTATTTTAATTCTCCAATTTTGACACCATTCTTGAAGGTTTGAGATATGGGATTGAAGATATTGGGATGCAACAAATGGATCGTTATTTACTGACAATAACACACATGTGTCATCAGCGTACGTAGTGAGGACAGTGCTTGGATGGGTTGGGATGTCAGCTGTATATATTGTGTATAGGATGGGACCCAGGATACTACCTTGAGGAACACCAGCAAACTGGGTAAAGAGGCAAGAGTAGGAAAAATTATGGTTTACTTTAAAGGTTCTATTACTGAGGTAGGAACTGATAATAAGGAAGTAAGAAGAAGGTAAGAATTTACGGAGTTTGTACAACAGTCCCGGATGCCAGCCTGCTCTACATCGAGAAAAGCTCCCGTGCAGTACATTCCGCGCTCTAATGCGGATGAGACAACGTCCACCACACGATGGCATTGCTGGATTGTGGAGTGCGATGTTCTGAAACCAAATTGGTGATCTGGGATTATTTTGTTGGATTCTATTATAGGATGTAGACGTTTCAGAATGAGTTTTCAAGCATTTTACCCATTATGGGCAGGAGAGATATAGGACGGTAAGAAGATGGGAGTTCTGGTGGTTTTTTAGGTTTTGGTATCATCTTAACTATGGATAATTTCCAGGAATCAGGAAAGTATGTGGTACGCAGTAGGGCATTGTATATATATGTAAGGAGTAGGATCACTTTCCGAGGAAGGCGTTTTAGAATATAGGATGTTATTAGGTCGTACCCAGGGGCTTTGTTGGCGGGTAATCTGTGAATACCATATTTCTGAAAGATGGAATGCTTTAGGAGGAGGAGACAACTGAAGAGGAATACTTAACTCTGCTTAAATGCATTCAGACTGGGTTGGATTAAGGATATCTGGGTGAGGGTTAAATGTATTGAATAGGTGCTGGGCGAAAATTTGTGATTTTTCTTCATCAGATCTTGACCAGGTTTGAAATTCGGTTAAAAGTGGATGGTTGAAATTTTTATATTTTAGGAGTTTTTTAGTGGTATTCCATAAGGATTTGTCAGTAGTACTGAGATTTTCTGTACGGTAACACAAGTTCCAATATAAAGTGGAAACTCTTGATTAGAGATATACTTGACACTTGAGCTTGATTTTTTGGCGGGGAGGATATATAAACAAAATGTTTAAGTAATATTACTGTATACTATAAAAAATTAAAATAAATACCCCTAAATTATAATTAAAAAAACAATATTTTCTGAAGGTTCTATTCCTTTCACAGACATTAGGAATCGACAGCGAGTTCTGTTTGGTAGAATCATTTGTTACTGGAATGGTTGACAACTGGCCAAAGCAGCTGAGACCTTGGAGGAAAAAGTTTACTTTCCTTGTCTGCCTAACTCTATGCATTTTAGGAATTCCAATGGTTACACAGGTAATTCATTTTTAAAGTTATAAATTTATGATATTATAAATACTGATAAGCATATGAAGAAAGTTTTTAAGAAAATAACTGTTTTATTTTCTATTTATTTCGGCAAAGACAATTAACTTTAGTAAAATTTCAGGGTGGAATTTTTATTTTCCAACTGATGGATTACTACTCTGCCTCCGGGATGTGCCTTCTATGGGTTTGTTTTTTCCAAACAGTTGCCGTTTCATGGGTATTCGGAGGTGACAAAGTAAGTGACTGCATTGAGAAGATGATGGGGGTGCGACCAAACAAACTTTGGTACTTCTGCTGGGTGTACCTGTCTCCTACTGTTATATTAGTAGGTTTAATTTTAATATTTCTAATTGTTTAAAACAAAAAATTAAAAGTATTTACATTTTTTCAATTACCTTCTTATTTGATATATTTTTTAGGGAATATTCATATTCTATATTCTGGAATATGTTCCTGCAAAGTACGGTAATTATGAGTATCCAAATTGGGCAGAAGCTATAGGAATCATGATTAGTTTGTCATCCATGCTCTGGATACCTGGATATGCAATCTATTACCTATTAACATCACCAGGCTCATTGATGGAGGTAATAAAACGCATCAGATAATTTACGAGATATTTTTGATTATAAAATATATTTTAGAACATTCAAACTCAATTCACATCAATCGAGTAGCATCATAATTCCTAATGTCTTACTGACTTAGTACTAGAATAAAATTATTCAACAATCTCCAACCTCACAACAGCTAGTTATTTTTAAAACCTGTCATCACAATATGTGTAATAAATTATACATTATACATATGCCATGAAATAAATATAAACCACACATCCTTCTTGCAATATCTTTAATATAGTGCCCATTTCTATTTTGGGAAATGTAGCTACCAAGATTTATTTAGTATACAATATTGATTATCAATAAACCAAAGAATATTATTGATTGTCAGTTGAAAATGTAAATCATGAAAATAATAAAATATAATGCGTGAACTAATTTCCTTAAATTACAATTATATCACTAGAAGTTACAAAATAAAATACATTTATTTCATATTAAAAAAATAAAATCAAATAAAAACATATTTATTTCTTTGTTATTTCAGAATTTAAAGGAAGGCTTTGTATCAAAAATCAGCGTGACACCACTCAAAAAGGTTACGGAACGAGTTCCTAAAATCCCAATGTCAGAGAGCCATGCTGGACTTTTAACGAAAAGCAGCTCTTTTTTGAAGTGAAGATTATTGCACTATAAACTGGACATATCATAAAGGATATACCATGATATATAAACTGCCAAATAAGATACAAATGAATTCTCATTCTAAATTAGGCTTTACAGTATTATGTTAGTATTAATGTTGGGTAATGCTCTTGGCGACATGGCTCTGACACAATGATTAAGGTCTGGTACTTTGTGTTTGCTGTCGAGTCTGACAGAACATTTAGGATCAATGCCCTAGTACTTCAGAGGATCAGGAGTTGTGGGTTGATATTCTTGGCACTACAATCGAGTCATATTTCGCTGCTGATACTGGTTCAGTTTTAGACACAGTGATCACCCTGCTGAATGATGATCTAGGAGTAGATTGTTTTTGAATCTGTTATATCTTTAACAGAAGAACTTATTTCATATGATATTTATTTATAATATAATAGTCATTGTTTCTTTAAAAATGATTGTTAACTAAATTTGTAATATGTTGGTTGTGCAATTTTATTTAATGTTAAATAATTTTCTTACCATAAATTATTTTGGAGTTATTTCATCCCAAACTAAATTTTTTTATGCTATTACTATCAAAGAAAACGTATTTTTATTTGGAATGTATGTTTTATAGACATTCTGTATTTAATTATTAACATGTACAAATTGAAATGACAAAAAAAATAACATTTTAAGCATTATCAGAAAATTATTGGATGTTTTTATTCTTTTTGATTTAGATCTTCCATATTTATGGATTTATAACAATCTGAACTATCTAAGTTTTGTTTACCTCTTATTTTATAAATGTTGAAAATAAAATAAATGTTAAAAGCCTTTCCTCAAAATAAAAGATAAAGTTGGGTAGGGTCTTGCAGTGACATTTCTATTGAAATTTAAATTTTTTTAAGAATATACTTTTAAATATTAAACATAAAATTAAGTAATTTTTTTACAAATTAATTATTTTTAAACTGAAAAAACAAATAGAGACATATTTTATATATCGCTCTTATATAATGTTGAATCATGGATTTTCAAAACGACTCTTCTCCAAGTAGTCAAATCTTTCAGAGGACACTAAGTAATAGAATTTATGTTGAACCCATTGGGCTTATTTGATAAAGTTTCTGTTTTTAATAGAGCATTAGATAGATCTATTATAATTATGTTATAATTCACCAAACAAAAATGTTTTTATAAAGGCTATCAATACCTAGTTTATAACATTTAGTTCCTGAATGTTAGGTTAGTTTATTTTACAAATAGATGTAAAAGTATTTATTATTATCATTGTTTTCATTGTATCCTTTGATCACAATTTGTTTGGAGGCTCAGGAATGAAAAAGTTTAAGGGTAGTGCAAAAATGTAAAGATAAAAAAAGTCCATCAAAACCTACAGCTGGATAATACTGTCCAATAGCTTATTGCAATCTTCCTCAAACCTATTTTATTGAAATCCTTTTTTAAAAGGATTATTAACAGAAACTGTTAATTTAATCATTAAAATTTATCAAAAAATATTAGAAAATTATTATCATAACACAGGAGAGTTATAGCTCAAAAGAGACATAAAATATCTGTTAAGATGTGAGGGGAAAATCTCATTACCAAACCAGGACAACATCTGGCAATGGTTAAATGAAAAAAACTTGTAAAAAATAGAAAGTACACTTCTGTATTTCTAATTTGTTTTATTTTCCTCTCGGCTTTTTGGAAGATTGGTGTATTTTCTATTTTTTACCAGCTGTTTTAATTAACCTTTTGCAGCTATTGTTCCATTACTTCTCAACAACATCCTGCTTAAGGGGGGGTAAATGATTATTGAGGTATTGGACTTTAAGAGGAAGGAAATTCCAGGATGTAGTGAAGCGGAAAATATAGAAATGTTGAAAATTGGCAAAATGGTCAGAAGGCTGAACGAGATCATACAGCAAAGGAGTAGATAGAAGACTTGAAGAGACTACAATCATACAAAGAGCAATGGCTGTTGGTTGTTATAGTTATGTTTTGTTTATATTGTTATTTAATATATAATAGTTCCAACACTGTATGTAAGTCAACAGTTATTGGGTTTTGTCTGAATTTTGGCGGATTATTTGTTCCCTCTACCGCATCGCTATGTGAATAGACCAATTGCAGAGCCTGGTCCAAGGATTACACTTCCTTGGGTTTCCAAGGAAGGTTTAAAAGCCCTTCCTCTGGTCTCCATTCTTGTATTTTACCTCTGGTGTTACATCCTTTCCCTTAGACTCTCGTGACAAGTTCATTACCAATATGCTTAAATAAAATAGTACTTTCTTCTATATCACTTGAAATAGACGCAGAATTTATTGTTTATTGTGGTTTAAAGTCATAATAAAAAATAAGTAGGACAAGCCAGACGTGCTATCCTTCCAGCTACAAACTCACGCAAGCTCCCCACAGTATTGACGGTTAAATTAATGGTTAACAAAATAAAAATCACCTTCACCTATCGTCGTAAACCATTAACATCTTGACCTCCAGTATCGTTTAGTAACATACCGCTGATTCCTGTTGAACAGTTCCAATACTTAGGAAATCTTGACAAACGTTTAACTTGGAATCCTCTTACTTTACTGAAACGACAAGAAACTGCTCGTAAAAAGACTTCAACACCAAGTTGACAAACACCCTAACCTCCCAATATTAGAAGGCCAAGTAGGACTTATGGAACACAGCTTTGAGAATTCACTTGTATCCAATCCTTACAATGCAAATGCCATCGTAAAATCCTCAATGCTCTTTACTTTATTACGAATAAAGAAATCGAAAATGACCTTGATGTCCCACTTGTTCCTTGTTTGACCCAAACTCGATCTTAGTCCTTTCATGGCAAACTTTCCTTCTCAAACCTACTAGTTTCAGATCTACCAGAGCTGCTACCATTACAGAGCTACTTCTTCAATTCCCGATAATCATCCGAAGCGCCTGTAAATAAGATCTGTTAACATTTAAGTAAAGGCCATTTGTATTAGAGTACTACCGCTGGGTATTTTCACTACTTGCCTTTATCTCATGTTATTACGCATCATTCATTCTATTTACTTTATGAATTACTAGCTTATGCCTGCGGCTTCGCTCGCGTGGAATTTGGTCTCCCACATAAAGTTTCGTTTAAGATCATTTTAAATAAATAATTAATTTTTTTTTTTAATATAAGTTACTCGTTCATCCAAAATTTCAGATGTCCAACTTCAAAACTGACGGATTCTATACAACCTTTGAACTCCTATTATATTAAAGGGGAAACCCTTGGGGTGGAATTATCCAAATTTCTTTCTTAAACTATACAAAGAACCTATCTACAAATTTCAAGATGCTAAGTTCCTCATTTGCCTTTAATTACCGATTAATTAACGGTGGGGGAGAATATGCCCCCGTGCCCCCACATAAATCTGCCCTTGCTGTAGCCTATGATGTATAACCTATTTTACTCAATAAGTTTCATCCAAATCCGTTCAGTAGTTTTTGTGTGAATGATTAACAAACATAAATACAATCATTCGCATTTATAATGTTAATAGGATATCAAAAAAATAGTTTCACTCATGTTCTTTCTGTTATTTTACCCACTATTATCGTGTGATTTGCCTTTAATTATGTACTATAATGAATTCTCCACAGTACCTAAAAACTGTCGGGAGGGGGGGGTTCGTGCCCCCGTGTGCCACCCCCCTAAATCCGCGCTTGCTGTAGCCTATGTGTTATTCTGATGTATAACCTATATTACTGTAAAGATTCATCCAAATCCATTCAGTAGTTTTTACATGAAAGAGAGACAAACATACAAACTTTCACATTTATAATATTAGTAAGATATATAAATAGGCTAGCCTCTCCCAGGGTAGAGCTCTCAGTTGCCGCTCCGAATTGGGTTCAAATCCGTCTGTGGCAGATTTTATTTGATCTGATAACAGTCGGAGATGGAACCCGTGGGTTCTGGGACTCACCTAGTCACTATAAAGTGTGTACCCTTAATTGAGGAATAACCTAGTATATATGCACGGCCGTTTTTATTGTGAGGAAAAGGACAGTCTTGTTTATCCCCAGATCTGCCACCAATGGGCCATACTGCTGAAGATATTCCTGACATTTTCTTTCAAAATTTGTTAAGCGAATAACGATGAAATAAAGATTATTCTGTTGCTATGATACTTGAGTATATTTAGATAGAAGAAATACCGAATTTTTTTCTCATTTGTTAACTGGTTTTCTGATGAAATAGTCAATTTAAAATAAGAAAATTAATATAATTGAATTTTGGAAAATATCAAAGAATCCTTAGCGCGAATGGTTGAAGAGTCTTTTTGAGTTTAAGCATTGCAGAAAGAAGTTACAACTCCATCACGAAGCTAATTCACGTAAGTAAAAAATTTTTTTTTTATGTATAAATATTTAAGCTAACTGACTAATTATTTGTGAAAAGTAAGGTTTTATCGCCTCTAAAATAATGTTCATGATTTTGTATAAAACGTTTTCAGTGCTATTACTTTAGCTGTTAGTTTCTTGATTATTTTTTTGATCAGTCGTTAGGACGGAAGAACATTTGAAATTTGGTGTAGTCCTCCTGGCTGGATTTGTTTTTTTCCATTGAATAAGTGTGATATTCAATTTTTTCATCATCATAGTACTTCGTTATTCTCCTTAAACCTTCGATAGATGAAAGCATAATTTGAGTGGCTTTGCCGGCTAATTTTCTAGTTAAAGGGTTTAAAGATTTAGGTCATTTAACAATCCTTGATAATTATTTGCATTATGTAAATAAATTGGCGGTATTATCACTGTCGCATACCTTTGCACATTTTTATTTTTACTTTTCTGTTCCCTAATTTAGATTCGGGGTCGGATCTTGAGTACATTTCTTCCAACATCTTGCATATTTTTGGACTGGTGGTCCTCTTCTTCAACATATTAATAATGCTTTTTCATAATCTAGACAAATTATAATCATTCGCTTGTTTAATAAGTTTCTGATCACAAAAATATGGTCTACAGTAGAATAGTTCTTCCTAAAGCCTGCTTGATGTTTTTCGAGTTCTACATCTAATTTGTCTTCTATCCTTCTAAGATAATTTTAGAGAATATTTTGTACACAACTGAGAGCAAACTTAATGGGCGATAATTGTTTAGATCTCTCTTATCTCCTTTCTTTTTTGTCGGATTTCCTATTTGCTTTTTTTGGATATGTAAATACGTTTACAAAATATATTGAGGTAATAATAAAAAGAACAGATACTTAAATAAATTTGCACGGAAAAATGAGTGAGGGCCTGCGCTAGAATCTGTCCTCCAGCTTTTATAAGTGCCATTAACAGACCGTCAATTCTTTTCTTCCTTGCAGAAATAAGAATTACACTCATTCTTACACTTCTTCTATCATAATTTATTTTTTTGGGTCCCTGCATTCCATATTCCACTCCCCTTTTTTATCACTTCTTCTGTCGTAATATAGTTTTTCATAATATTCTTATATTCTATTAATTATCTCCAAGTTATCATTTAATTCTTGTCCTATTTTATTTAAAATAACAGTAATTTTTGTTTTAGCAGTTCCTCCCTCTTTTAATTTTCCTCTTGCCTTTAAAGCTCTCTCGATTTTTTTTAATCTTATTTTCTCCTAACCAGTTCTTAATTTCTTACCTAATTAATTTGTTGATTAACTCTAACGTATATTTATTTAATATACAAAAATTTTGTATATATAAAAAAAAGTTTACAAAAATTTGGTTTGCCACTAAACGTGCTATTAAGCGCATGAATTAGCATGGAAAAATGATTATATTAATTACAGTGATACAAACTACAGTGACGGGAGTGAAATAATATATTTTTTTTTTTTCCAGATCGGCTATTCCTAGCGTTATATGTTTTTTTTTAATAATGAATTTTAAATTTTAGCATGAGGTAAAAATGTGGGTTTCGTCTCATGCAACTCGTCATCTGGTTTAGAAGCATCGGTCTGAGAAAAGGATGTCGAACACCTTCTTCATCGTCATAATGATTTATTTTATTAATGAATTAAATTAACACCAGGTAATGCCGGAAGTCCGCGTCATGGACTTTAAAAAAAATCTGTCTCATAGCAAAAATCAGGTCTTGTGTGCTCGCATTTTCACGAAATCCGTATTGTTCCTCTTAGAGCAATCCATCGACTCGTCTTCTGATTCTCTTTTCCAAGATTTTGGAATATATCTCAGAAAGTTATAAGAGAAAACTTATTTTTCTCATCTTAATTTGACGTACCTAGCTGATAGAATAAACATTCCTAACATTTGTTGTTCAAAATTCGTTGAGCAGCCCTTTATTTCCTTTATTTGAAGAAAATATTAAAAGAAAACCTATTTTGGAGTCAAGAGGGAAACCTTTTAAACGTATATTTTAAATTTTATCATTTTTCAGCATTTACAAGATAACAGAATTTATCTCATCATAATTTGACGTACCTAGGTGATAGAATAAACATTCCTAACATTTGTTGTTCAAAATTCGTTGAGCAGCCGTCTTGTGAACATAGAATTTATTCCATTATTTGAAGAAAATATTAAAAGAAAACTTATTTTGGAGACAAGAGGGAAACCTTTTAAACGTATATTTTAAATTTTATCATTTTTCAGCATTTACAAGATAACAGAATTTATCTCACCATAATTTGACGTATCTATTATATATAATCATTTTTCCACAAGTGCAGTGGTTTCATAGGGCTACACTGATTGCATTAGCAGGTAGCCATTCCTGCTACAGGATTCAGTGCGGCGAACCATCCACTATAAAAAATGGGTAACGAAACCACAGGCACAACCTCAAGGGTGGTTTAGGAAAGGTGCCTATCTATGTATTTTCTTCTTATTTTATTTCCTCCTTCCTTTCTGCTTCGAGTTGTTCTACCCCAGCATCTTCATTTTTCTCTGCCCCTCCCTCCCACGGGTACGTATGCCGCCCTTCCTCCCTGGAGGTGCATCAGCCCAAGTGTACTTCCGAAATGAAATAATCGCGTTCGCGGTTGTGAGATGCTATGGACACATCTTTGCTGGCATGCGGCCGCAAATACCAAAACATGATATGAGAAGTTGGTTTGCCTTGGTGTCGGAGAGGTAAGGCCGAGAGGCTAAGTATCTCTCGCATCAATAGCTGTCAGCTTAGTATCTCATATTTACAATGTCCCTCCCTCCCCATCTTTGTCGTCCCCTGGAGTCTTCTCAATTACCAATCGATACACTTGCTGTTCTTCTCTTACATACTTATTTTTTATATTCATGAATATGATGAAGATCAGAGGGCTCTAGTTTCCTTTGCCCATCGACAAATATGCTTCCACTTTTAAAAATCTCTTACTTAAAAAAGCTATTAAATACGGATAAAAATGAAAAGGAGTTATTGTTTATATTACGACTCCATTTCAAGCCAAAAACTACAAGAATGATACGATTCCGGTTATCTGAAAGCAGTTAACCCTCTCTCGACATAATACGACTTATTCACCGGTGCTCTAGATTTAATCTGTTAACATAGATGTGCTTTATAAGATCTGCACATCACTCTGAGACACTCAGGCACTATTAACCTGTTAATAGGACGAAATATTTCTATTTAAATATTTATATATCAAAAACCTGCAACACTTAACATCAACAACCTGTGAACAGATCTGGGATCAGTAGATGGTTCAGTAGACTTCAGTTCAGTACATGTACTGTACTCATCGACAGTGGTTGTGCAGGGAGGTGATTCGTCCTAGATCACGCTGAACCGTCTGATATCCCTCCTTATTTTGGGTACCCACTTTATAAAGGCTGGGTAAACCCCCGGATCATGATAATAATTGTTAAAATAACAAAAAGAACATGAGTGAAACTATTTGTTTTGATATCCTACTAATATTATAAATGCGAAATTTTGTATGTTTGTCTCTCTTTCACGCAAAAACTACTGAACGGTTTTGGATTAAACTTTACAGTAATATAGGTTATACATCAAAATAACACATAGGCTACAGCAAGAACGGATTTAGGGGGGCACTGGGGCACGTGCCCCTCCCGACAGTTTTTTAGGTACTGTGGAGAATCCTTTATAGTACATAATTAAAGGCAAATCACATGATTATAGTGGTTAAAATAACAGAATAAACATGAGTGAAACTATTGTTTTGATATCCTACTAATCTTACTAATCTTATTAATATTATAAATGTGAAAGTTTGTATGTTTGTCTCTCTTTCACGCAAAAACTACTGAACATATTTCGAGTAAACTTTACAGTAATATATTTTATACATCAGAATAACACATAGGCTATAGCAAGCGCGGATTTATCGGGGGGGGGGCGCACGATTGCATATGCCCCCCCTACTGTTTTTTAGTTACTGTGGAGAATCCATGAAAAGAACATAGGTGAAACTATTGTTTTGATATCCTACTTTCATCCAAATCCGTTCAGTAGTTTTTGCGAGAAAGAGTCACAAACTTTCACATTTATAATATTAGTAGGATATCAAAACAAATAGTTTCACTCATGTTCTTTCTGTTATTTTAACAACTATGATCATATGATTTGCCTTTAATTATGTACTATAATGGATTCTCCACAGTACCTCAAAAACTGTAGGGGGCACGTGTCCCCTTGTGCCCCCCCCTAAATCCGCGCTTGCTATAGCCTATGTGTTATTCTGATGTATAACCTATAATATTGTAAAGTTTCATTCAAATCCGTCCAGTAGTTTTTGCGTGAAAGAGAGACAAACATACAAACTTTCACATTTATAATATTAGTAAGATGATGCTGTTTTAAATTTCATACAACTACTCATACACTTAGATCAGTGGGTCTACGGTTGAGCCAAAAATTCTATTCGTCAAATCACCGAGAGTTGAAAGGTCAATTAGAATTCGGTTGGAATAAATATATAACAGGAAAGAGACCCCGAATTCCCATACGACGAGAGGAATATGGAGATGAGCGGTGAGTGGGGATATAAATGGGACAGGTGGTGCAACCCGGTCCTCGGAGAGTGATCCTAATGTGTTTATGAGTTAACTAACGGGATTTGTTCACCAACCTTCCCAGGGGCACCCCATTCACCCATTCACCAACCGCTCCTCACGGTTTCTATAGGCACTTTTATGTTTCGATATTTTTGAGATGCTTATGCATCTAGGGGGTCGCTTCATATCTGTTTTATTTCTAAAACTCAAAGTGGAATCAGTGGACTTCTTTTTTTTTTACTATGTTTACGTCAATAGTTGTAATGAGCTGTTATTAATCCTCTCTTTTTTTTTACCATCACTATAATTGAACGTACATTGTATGCCATCAAATATTATCACGGAAATATTTTCCGCTTCAAAATCCTACCAATCCCTTCCGATTAACCATTGCAGGTTGTTTTTGGTAGGATTTTGAAGCGGAAAATATTTCCGTGATAATATTTGATGGCATACAATGTACGTTCAATCAACCTGCAATGGTTAATCGGAAGGGACCTATACTCTTCTATACAACAACGCCAAAACTCATGTTTTACGTCAGACAATGACGTCATGGGTTCTGGCACAATGACCGGTACAAATTTAACATGTTAATAGCCGAATATGGATCTTATGGGATTTAAAGACCCTCCAGGTGCTTACCCAGCCTCTATAAATTGGGGGAATAATCCTGGCGGTTGAGCGTGATCTTTGGCAAATAATCTCCCTGCTCAACTGTTGTCCTAGAAACAGCACAGCCTCTATATTGTACTGAATCCATCAACATTCATGGGCTGTAGATATGCAGTTTTTTTTTCTTCAGTCTTTACATCTAAAAACGAAGAATATTTGACCTGTGACGTCACGCTGTCTTAACTGTACACAGATCGATATTTACCAAAACAAATAAGGCTTGTTACTTGAGATGTACTTCACGTAATTGCATGACAGTACTGAACGTTTATCTCTTGGAGATCGTAATTAGTAATGAGATTTAGTTTGCTGAATTCCAACCTGGTATTCCCTGAATTGTGGAAACTCGATCGGTTAGTTATTATAGGGGAACCCGCAAACCTCTCATTAAGATTGGTCATTGGTCGAGTTTCAGGGCTAGTAAGAAGTATATAACAAGTCCAGTTGAGGCTTCATAAAATGTCAGTCTGTGATTGGCCGCCATACAGTGAACATCTTCTAGAGTCTCTCAGAGCGTCCCTGTCCACGTGGTTTAACGGTTTTTCTTAGCGTGTTTTTTAAACACGCTAAAATGTGAGTACATTCATTCATATTATTTTCTATAATTGTTTATATTATAATTAGTGCAGTATTATTAATCAGTGAGTAGATAGTAGAATTAATATTATTTTAACTATTATATTTACTCTTCACGATGACGAATCCGGACCCGGCCATGGACACCACACCTATTGACTCAACACAAACTCCATTACCACCTAGAATTAAATCAAAACTAAAACGATCAAACTTAACACAAATTGACGCGGACGGTTTTCAATTAGTACAGCCCAAAAAATCGATGAACTTTATACCTAGACCTGAAATAACTCCGACCGTAACTAAAAACACCTTCACACCCTTAATCAACCAACCTACTACATCACATACAAATATAAATACAAACCTACCACAAAACACCAACACGCACAAGCCGGCTCCTATTGTAATAAGACCGGCAATGTCCTCTGTGGCTCTTAGAAGCCAATTTATCGATGCGGGCATAGCATCATTTCTCATTCGGTCTAATAAGACCGAAAATAAAATATTTCTTAACAATACAGACGATTACAAGACTGTTATAGGCCTCCTAGACAAAGCTAATAACATTAGCTATCACTCATATGCGCCCAGAGGTACTAAACCTCTGAGAAGATATATATTTAACGGTTTCGACATAGATCACCCTATTGAAAATATTACTAATCACCTCCAGACCCACCTAACAGGGTTTAAGAACGCATGGAGGATGACGAAAACTGACGAATTTGGTAACAAAAGAACTTTAAGTAACATCGTAGTTACTACTGACTACGATGTAACCCTTGAAAAAATTTCCAAACTGGGCCCTATTGACTATATGGGTTACAGCGTGGAAAAAATGAAGAACATCAGCGGCCCCAGGCAATGCCATGCTTGCCAGGAATTCGGCCATACTAAGAACTATTGCGGTCGCATCGTAAAATGCGTCCGTTGTGGTGAAAACCACGAAACCAATGATTGTCCAAAAAACAGCCCCCCCAAATGCGCAAACTGTGGAGGCCCACATGTGGCCTCATATCGCAATTGTGCAAAAAGAATCGAACTCATAAAAACTAAAGTTCAAAATAAAATTGTTTTCCAACAAGACAACAACAATTCTCAACAAAGCACTAATAGTGCCACTAAATCTGACCCGCATTCTTTTGCAGGGGTCACATTTTCAGGTGCCATTCCATCCCCTAAAAACCTCACTCAGGAAGAAAAACCAGCATGGGCTCTTGAGCTCATTAACATTTTAAAGACATGAAGGAGATGTTTAACACACTAATGGGCACGCTTAACGTCGTGCTTCAAAACACCTTCAATGTTAAACATGGATAGACATTCTATCATCAATTACAACATTACAGGGCTCGTTAAGCGAAAGCTCGAGCTAGAAACCCTCCTGGCCTCTTACAGGCCTTCCGTTGTCGCACTTACGGACACAAAACTCAACAGACAAACACATGTACAGTTTAGAAATTACTACACCTACAGACTTGACACACAGACTATGCATGGAGGTGTAGCACTATTAGTGCGCAACGACGTCCCCTCCAGACTCATAAACAACAACACACTCGACGATGACAAACACACCGCAATTATTGTACAAGTCAGACTCAAACACAATTACAAACTGACTTGCATTTACAGAAGACCCAATGCAAAACTCGACACCATCAAAACACTACTTCGGGATACTGAAAGCGACAGACAACACATTATCTTAGGAGACCTAAACGCCAAACACCACTCATGGAACTGCACGAAACCCAATGCACTAGGCAACCACCTAACAAAAACAAAATACACAATCATACACCCCAACGCTTACACTTACAGACACTACTCAAACCCAGCATACACATTCACACTAGACCTGCTACTCACACAACAGGCACACAGATTTACAAACTGCATCACAATAGACTTCAGTGACAATGACCACATTCCCGTACTCTACGAATTAGGTAAAAACGCAACAATAACACCACCTACTGACTACAAATACAACTTCAAACTAGCTGACTGGAAACTTTACAAAAAACTAGTACACACAAACACACCAAACATCACCCCACTCACAACCACAGAACACATTGACAAAGCCATAAACACACTATTCACCACAATACAAGACGCAGCATCAGCCTCTATACCTACATTTAACCCAACACCCATACACCTACGCAAACCACCACAACACATACTCGCTCTCATAAAACAACAAAACAACATAAAGAACTGTTGGTACAGGACAAAAGATCCTACTTACAGACCCATAATAAACAACATGACCAGACAAATCACATCCCTAATGGCGCGGTGGAAAACCTCCCTATGGCATGACCAATTACGCCGGACTCATAACGATCCTCATAACTTCTGGAAATTAGTCAGAAGTCATAACACAAAGTCCAAATCGGTCAAAATCCACCGTGGCGATGAGCTTCTCACCCCTGCAGATCAGGCTACCATACTTGCCGACTATTACGTTGAACGTGACCTAGCACGAACAAACTCAACATATCTACACCGCCCTCTGATCATTAGCTCTGAGAACACCATTTTCTCCACATATAAAGAACTGACTGCAATTCTGAGAAAAACTAAGGGAAACAAATCCTCTGGAAAGGACAACACTCCATATGTCCTATACAAACAACTACCCAGGAAACCCCTCATGTTTCTCTTAAATATCTACAACTCATGCTCACGCCTTAAATACTTCCCAACGGAGTGGAAACATGCTATTGTTGTTCCACTCCTAAAACCCCCAAAACGAGGAGCTGTACCGGAAGAATACCGGCCTATCAGCCTCCTCAACCACATCTCAAAAATATATGAGAAATTAGTTATAATACACATCCGCAAACACTGCGAAACACATGACATTATACCCCCTGAGCAAACGGGGTTCTCTCGCGGAGTAAGCTGCTATCACCACGTAGCGAAATTACAACATGATACAGCTCACAACCTAAACAAAAACCTCGCTACAGCAATGATATCCCTCGACTGCACTCAAGCATTCGATTCTGTATCCCACTCTATTCTGATAGAAAAACTCAGGCTTCACCACTTCCCAGACCAATTGGTTGATATAATAGGATCATACCTCAGTGGCTGGACTTTCTCTGTCCGTGTCAAAACTGAACTCTCTACAAAACGCCCAGTCACTTGTGGGGTCCCCCAGGGCTCGGTCCTTGCGCCAATATTATTTAACATTTATACTGCCCAAATAGTGGGGCAAAAAATAGATAACGTGCAAATCGCCGCCTATGCTGATGACATAGCAATATACACTGCTAGCATGAATGCGGATCATGCCATGCGCAAGGCCCAACAAGCAGCCCAACTGATCACAGAACAGTTACAAGACATAAACATACACATTACCACACACAAAACAGACGCCATCACCTTCTCTTACAGAAAAACACCTAAAACACAACCAACACTAAACGGACAAACAATACAGAACAAAAAACAACTCACATACCTAGGCATGAAACTCGAATCACACCTCTCATTCTCAGCTCACACACAACACAGAATACACATCGCACGAGCCACAGCCAATCAACTCAGACACTTACTCTACTCACCGGGGCTGTCACTCAGACTCAAGATCCTACTATACAAAGCAATCCTCAGGCCCACATTACTACACGGAGCTCCACTCCTTCACTACCTGTATCCGTCAGCCCTGAAGTCACTACAGAGATATCAAAACAGCATACTACAGAAGATCACTAGGGGCACTACATTAGAAAGACGCAACATGGTACACATACACAACGAACTACAGTTAAACACTGTACAGACACACATAACTAGGTGTCACATCAAGTTTTTTGACAACCTTCCCGCATCCCACAACCCACTCTTCCGAGCCATAACCCCATCCCCCCTTCCTGCAAGGTGGCAGGGCAGGAAGGGGCCCTTAAACCCCGTCAACATCATATCATAACCCCTTCCCCCTCCTTTTCCCTCCCCTAACCCTTCATTAATCCCATCCTATCTCCTATCCTCCTACCTTGACCCCACCCCTCCTCTTAGTTCTAAGTTTTTTGTATTAGTTTAGCTTGTAAGTTATTAAATAGAGAAGGCCTCTCACCTTCGGATTATTCTGTACCTGAAATATGGACAATTTTAGTTTATATTCCAAGTTAAGAGACCTTCCAATACTATTAAGTAGAATAAGGTTAATTTAATATTATATGACTAATTACTTAATTATGTTACTAATCACAATTGTTTACTTGTTTCATGTTTCCTGAGGGATTCGAAAAAAAAAAAAAAAAAAATCATAAAATGTTAGAAATTTCTTAATTTACTTCAGTACTACTGAGCACACATACACTATATATGCATATATAATATACGGTGTAGGCCAAACTGCGTCGGTAAAATTTTTCCAAATAATTATATTATTATTAAAACAGTGGGGTACGCTCTGTCTGTCTTTTATTTTACACAAATTATACTCATTCTTCGTCAGTTTAGCTCAAATCCTGATTGAATATTTATATAATTCTACTATACATGTAAAATATAATATTTCATGCTCACGGAAAACTTAAATTATTATTATTTGTGAATGAGGCCTTTAAGACAAAGCAAATTACTTAAAGACATGCGTTTGCCTTTCTTTGTGACCATACTTCTCTTATTTCTTTTGCTGTATGCTTCCTTTCTCTCTTGAGACCATGTTGTCCCGCTCTTCTATGATCATTTTTCTTGGTCAATTTACCCCTGGTGATTTTGGATTCTGGAGATTACTTGGTTTCGGATATCCTCTGGTGTAATTCCGGCCAGTTTCTGATCTTATAGATTTCGTCAATCCATTTCGGTTTCTCTTTTTTGGATTGAATTTTCATAAAGGCCGACTATTTATTTTGTAAGTTCGCCAGTTTTCATCCTTTTGATGTGTCCGTAAAGTCTTAGTCTGTGTTTTCTAATATGCGCTGTCCTAATATTGTTTGTTTTATTGTTTGCTTCTGAGAAGAACAGTAGCCTACCAATTTTGGACCAAAATTTTTCCTCAATCTATACTTCCTCTTTCTGGGTGTTTTATATCTCTTCCTTCCTGTTCAAATTCAGTGTGATCCATAAAGGCATTCTGGTGTTATGACTGTATTGTCAGGACTTTGTTTTGAATTTATTTATACTCTTAATTTCTTGTTTTTGATAGCTTTGACTTTTTCTTCGATGGAAAAATAATTAGTAAAGACGGAGAATTCTCCGGTAATTCGGGTAAGGAAGCCAGGGCTTACGAAGCGATGAAATATATGACCCGATCAGCCCGCTAGCGCTAAATCGGACACCTGTAGTACAACATCGATCGTCCTCAGATGGCAAAGCATTCGAGACCCCGTCTTAGGATTTCAGGTTTCGAGTTCTTGCATTATTTAATGACACTAATGCTATCAATAAGACATTTGGTACACCTATCCCTCCCACATCTAGTTATTATTAGGATGGAGTATCAAACCTCCAACTCCCTCAACCTTACCCGCACGACAACTTACCTTGTAGTCAACTACCCTGGCCCTAAAGGATAAAGGAGGGAAGGGAAAAGGTGAATATATGTATATGTATGGATCGTTACACCCATGTTTAGACATAACACGCTAAAGAAGAAATGTTCTTTGAAGACCATTACTTCAAATAAGTTCAATTCAAAACAATGGCATAAAGTATTATTTTAATAAGTTTTTTAAACCTAATTACACGCATGATTAAAGCCTCAATTGTTTCGAAGAAGGGATAGGCTATGTTTTTAGTCTGCTGTTGGTAGGTTTTATTCGACAGTTTAGTAAACAACCATTTGAGAAATCGGATGCGAGCTGGGAAAGTGCGTTAGGAAGTTTTCTTTGGTTACCAGTGTTACACTGTTTTATCGGTTTTAGGTTATATTTCTGTATCAAGAAGTGGCTTTACCCTCCCCACCGCCACCGAATTTACTTAGTTATAATTAAAGCCTTATAATATTTAGCGATATAATATTGTTGCCCATTACAATGTAGTTTCAGCCGTAGTGAGGACAAAACGCAAGTGAAACGAGATAGTGGGGGAAAAAGACATGCCTTCCGTATGCACAGTCTGAGGCGACTTATGCGCATACTCTTTTCTAGATCGTTAGACTATAACAATTCTTCATTAGGTATGGAACGTACTCTGGGTAAAATGGGCATCCATCGAAATATAAACTAAGTGTAGTAAAAGTGTTTTTTACCACAGGATGCGGTTACTTTCAAGAACATTCCGTTACATGCATCTGTACATGACGAAGAGCGAAAAAATGTTTGGATCTATAGATATAAACAAAATATTATATTGATATAAATTATATAATTGACAATGAACATCACTTAGTATACTAAGGAAAATATAGATTCTGCTTACGTTTGATTAAACAAAATAAAACTGCAAGTTTCAATATTTATGCAGCAAACTTCTCGAAGGATCCACCAATGTGTTTAATTAAGCGAAAATGATTCTTGAACAAGATAAATTTCTTTTTAAATATTAATGAAACAGTAAAATCTCGGTCATTAACTGTTCAATTCCCAAGGTGCTGATAGATCACCCTTGAACTTGAGATCTCTAGGCCGAGCGTTCAATCATTTAATGTACCAATTACTCTCGTAAAGTTAAATATTGACCCTACGCTATGGACATTACCTAATTTGCTGGAAAGCATAATCAGTTCTGAATAATATCTTTGGCTCTAATCGAAGGGATAGAGAGTTGAATGAATAATGTAGGCAAAAGAGAATATTTACCGATTATGATTTTACCATAACATTTAAGATATTTACATATTTATATTATTAAATATTTTTAAATCTTTAAAAATATATAATTTTATAAGATTTGAGTAATTATCTTTTCCTTATCAACTATTTCCATCAGTCTGATAGAACCTAAATGGGTTGCCTCTGTAGTAAATTATAAACATCATCAGTAATGGTTATTTAAAAACAAAACAAAAAAAAAACCTGCATCACTACTACCCATGGAGGGTCTTGTGTTCTTTTTATTGTAGAGACTATACTTTTCTAGGACTACGGTAGTGCAGGAAAGTGTTTTGCCTAAGATTACAGTCAACAGTCAGGTTTTTTACCCCAGTTAAGGATCCCACTCTTAGAGGTTGAGTGAGCATCAGGAGGGTCCATCCATGGTTAAACTGATTAAATAATTTATCTACTACTGTTGAATCTGAGAAAGAGACCTTCAGCGTTCCAACTCGGCACTCCATAAATGACCTAGCCTGTTCTCAATAGTTATTATAGCCCTTTATACTCACCACAATTGTAGTTAAAGTTATATAACTAAACCAAAAAACTGTAGTAAGAGATATTAGCCACTAATTAATGTTTTCTATAATTATTAAAGGTGTAGTTGGGAGGTCTAACTACTATTATAGTTACCCAATAGTAGTTATGGCCTATCAAAAACAAATTAAAAAAATTGATTTTAGCTCCAAATAAAAAAGATATGTTTGTATTTTTAAATTTTGATCTTTTTACGTAATCTTGCATTCTCTGCCACAAAAACGGAATAAATAAATGAAAAATATATATTAAAAAGGACTTATTTAAAAAACAATCATATCCAACCAGCCTTATCCGTTGAACAAGTATAAATTGGAATAGAAAAAATCTATTCTATTTAGATAAATCACCGTCAGATTTATTGTCATGTTAATTTACAACAACATTGATTAACATAATTGAGTTCATCGAATCAACTCAAAATTTATTGATATCAAACATTAATCTCCAAACATTTGCTAATAGCTTGACACACGTATGTAATTTGATGAAATTTGCATATAACCATTAAATACTAATTACATAATTAAATGCTAATTTAAATAAATTCCTAACAAGGTAATTACAAGTTAAAATTAAAAATAAAACGAATCATGAGATGCATTGTTCAAATAATTCAATCCAGAAAATAACAGTTTATTAATTAATTACTAATTATTTTATTAGTGCACTGACTTTCTCAGAAGTTCATTACACTAAATAAATTAAGTACATAAATTCCCAAAATCCAACAATTTTCTGAATATTTCATCATTTTTTAATTATTTCTAGTTGACGGGGTAGCTCTGTGTGTAGAGTGCTGATTCGCTATGTTGAAGGTTCCTGGTTCAAACCTAGCCGACGTAGATAAATTATTTAATCTTTTAACAGCCACTGATGGACCTTGAAGGAACTATAGACCCACCTGGGGATCACCCAGACTCTATAAAGTAGGTACCTTCATTTGGAGAAAAACCTGGCGGTCCAGCGTGATGGGTGGAACATGGGTTATGGTGGGAGAGTTTTTTTTGTTTTCATTAATGCCTATGCTGATCGCTCTACTATATCAGGTTCATAGCTATAATGCTTAATAATAGTTTTTTATCATTGAATAAATGTTTTATTTATGTAATAATGGATTATTCAATCGAGGTTCATTACAATGATGTAATTAATCGGTCTCAAATTAATTGAACAATGGATTAATTAATTATTATTAAAGTATATATATTTCTATGCTGATCGCTCATCTTTATTTGGTACATAAGTTTAATGTGGATAATATTTTTCAATCATTGGCTAAATATTCTATTCATCTAAGAATGGATTGTCATGGATTATCTTTCAAAGGGTCTTAATTACAGTGATGCTATTAATTGATCCCTAATATTGTGTATTAATTGAGTGATATAATAAGTAAATGATTAATTATTTTAATTTTAATTTAAATATTGGTTAAATTTCGACCATTGGTTAAATGTTTAGTTCATCTACAAATGAATTATGATGGATTACAATTCAATGGGGCTACGTTATAGTGAGGCTATCAATTAATCGATAATATTATTTACTATTAAGCGATATATTATATAGTACTAGCTTACGCTCGCGTGGAATTTGGTCTGTCACATAAAGTTTCATGAAAGATCATTTAAAATAAATAATTTAATAATTTTTTTTAAATATAAGTTACTCGTACATCCAAACTTTCAGATGTCTAACGTCAAAACTGACGGATTCTATACAACCTTTGAACCCCTATTATATTAAATGGGAAACCCTTGGGGTGGATTTATCCAAATTTCTTTCTTACTATACAAAGAACCTATCTACAAATTTCAAGATGCTAAGTTCCTGATCTGCCTTTAATTATGTACTATAACGGGGGGGGCATGTGCCCTCGTGCCCCCACATAAATCTGCCCTTGCTGTAGCCTATCATGTATAACCTATCTTACTGAATAATTTTCATCCAAATCCGTTCAGTAGTTTTTGCGTGAAAGAGAGACAAACATACAAACATTAACATTTATAATATTAGTAAGATTAGTAGAATATCAAAACAAATAGTTTCAATCAAGTTATTTCTGTTACTTTAACAACTATTATTATGTGATTTGCCTTTATTTATGTCCTATAATGGATTCTCCACATTACCTAAAAAACAGTCGGGGGGCACGTGCCCCCGTGCGTCCTCCCTAAATCCGCGCTTGCTATAGCGTATGTGTTATTCTGATGTAAAACCTACATTACTGTAAAGTTTCATCCAAATCCAGTAGTTTTTGCGTGAAAGAGAGACAAACATACAAACTTTCACATTTATAATATTAGTAAGATAGTAAGATTAGTAGGATATCAAAACAAATAGTTTCACTCAAGTTCTTTCTGTTACTTTAACAACTGTTATCATGTGATTTGCCTTTATTTATGTCCTATCCTGGATTCTCCACAATAACTAAAAAACAGTCGGGGGGGGGGGAGGGGCACGTGCCCCCATGTGCCCCCTAAATCCTTGTTTGCTATAGCGTATGTGTTATTCTGATGTAAAACCTACATTACTGTAAAGTTTCATCCAAATCCGTTCAGTAGTTTTTGCGTGAAAGAGAGACAAACATACAAACTTTCACATTTATAATATTAGTAAGATAGTAAGATTAGTAGGATATCAAAACAAATAGTTTCACTCAAGTTCTTTCTGTTACTTTAACAACTGTTATCATGTGATTTGCCTTTATTTATGTCCTATCCTGGATTCTCCACAATAACTAAAAAACAGTCGGGGGGGGGGAGGGGCACGTGCCCCCATGTGCCCCCTAAATCCTTGTTTGCTATAGCCTATGTGTTATTCTGATGTGTAACCTATATTACTGTAAAGTTTCATCCAAATCCGTTCATTAGTTTTTGCGTGAAAGAGAGACAAACATACAAACTTTTACATTTATAATATTAGTAAGATATTAATTATTCTAAAAAAAAAATTCTGCGACGATCGCTCTTCTTCATTATATTCATAATTTTAATGTCGACAATATTTTTCAATCATTGACTAAACGTTTCATTCATCTAACAGTGGACTATCATGGATTGCCATTCAATGGGTTTTCATTGAAGTGACGCTATTGATTGATACCTAATATTGCGTCATAATTTAATATATGATTTCATTAAGTAATCATTTTCAAAAAATTGTCTCTAGGCTGCTCACTGTTCTACCTTATGTACATCACTTTTAATGTTAATATTATTAATATTAATCATGGGGTAAATTGTTTATTAATCTAAGAATAAATTATCATCAAATGGGGTTTCATTTTAGTGAAACTGCTACTTGGTTCCTCATATTTTTTTATTATTTGCGGTATTAATTTATCAATTAATTAATTAATTCATTTTATTATAGGAACCTTACTTTTATATACAGTTTTTTTGTAATTTTTTTTTGTAATAAAAATTTCCTATAAAGTCCCTCCTTGATAAGATTAATTGAAAGTATTTTTATTTATTTATATAATAACAATTTATAACTTATAAACAATAATTACAAGAGCGAAAAGGCTGTTTGAGCGAACTCTAGCCGGAGGAAAATGGAAATGTGGGACATTTTCAGCTCAAGAGAAGGCGATAGGAACAATTCGAGATAAGGGTTGAAATCTGGTCACGCTATCTGACGGCTAAATGGGGTTTCTCCAGGTTGTCATGGGCCCTTTCTCAAAGTAGAATTATATTTGCGAAAACCTTCTGTTCGGATGTATTGTTAGTCGACTAGGGTCGGAAGTTTCTGAATAAATTATAGGATTCCAATAAGAAAGGAGGGCAAATTGTTAGGCCGAGTATTTGCGGAATTTAGTAATAAGTAATCAAAGGGTGCTAATTCCATTTAAGAGAGAAGTATTGGCAACTGAATAATTACGAAAACCCAGAGACAACACAAAATGCAGTTTCAGAAGAATACGGAAGATGTGAAGAGGCTGCAAACAAAATAGGGCTCAAAACGAATAAGGAAAAGACAAAATATATGATACCATTCAAGAAAAGTACGTCTGGTAGTTCTCTAATATGTCGAGGAGGTAGCTTCGAAAAAGTTACAAACTTCAAGTAGTTCAGTACTTCATCATGCCGAGTGATAGTCAGTGAAAAAGAAGAAATAAAATTGAGGACTCAGTATCGCAACAAATGCAGACTGCAGTATCGCCTGTTTAGCCATATCATCGTAAAGTGACATTAATGGTTAAACAAACAAACTTTTTTTAAGACTTGAAGTTACAAACACTGACTTCGGACTGGCCTACCAGTTTTTAAGAATTTTTATATATATATATATATATATATATATATATATATATATATATATATAATTTAAATAAGTAATATATTATGTATTAAATACAGAATGTTGTTTGATAATTAATATTGCCAAAGCCGCTGTTTGTCAGGCAAGGAAGGGTGTTTAAATAAAAAATATTTTGAATAATCTATATATATATTGTTACGGGCGCCGGCCGGAAGACAGAAGCAAGGGGATTAGCGGCTTAAATCCGTCGGCGGGAGAAGTTAAAATACGATCAGGACTGTTCTAGATCGTCTTCTTTTGTCGGAAAAGGATTAAGAAGATTCCGGAATTGTCTGGCCCCTTCGTGTTCTAGAATGTTCGGCCTTGCCTCTTTAAATACTTCCCTCAACTCGAGGCAGTCAGTCTTAGCCTGAGAGTAGACCGGTGAAGATCTGTGATAACTGTGATAAGTGAGTGTCAGTGTGATAAACTAGTCAGTGTTGAACCGGCCCGTGTAATAAGTGTATCAGTGAACTGTGACAGTCTCGCGAGTGTAATAAACTGTTTCTGTTTGTTACTGTGTGTCAGTTTGTGATACTTGAAGAATCTTACGGTCGGTGGACTAGTGAACTGTAAGTGTTAATTATTAGTTATAAATTGTAGTGTAATTTTATAATATTCATAGAAACTATTGTAGCTAGTTAAGTTATCTAGAATTAGTAATATCTTATATTATTGTAATAATTATATAGGAGTTAGGCCTAGATGATAATATTCAGAATATTGTTATTGTAAATTTCTATTGGTTCAATAATTTAATTGTTAATAGTTCAATTGTATCCTTTTTATCATTTTGTAAATAAATATTAGTTTCTTTAATTAAGGAATTGTTTAATTCATTTTAATACCCAGTAGCCCGTAACAATATATGGTATAAATGAATGTATGTGTGTTTGTCCTTTATGCATTACTACACCAATCATTCGATTGTCATGAAACTTTGGAAAGTTGTTCAGTACACTCTAGGGAAGGTTTCTACTAACTTTTTTTCTTTTATTTTTTTGGATTTGAAAAATTTTTCAAAAATTTCTAGAAAAAAAATTATTATTTGTCTAAAAAACGTAATCGATCTTTTATAAAGAAGATTTAATTTTCTACGAGATGAGCCCAACCGCAGATCTGTTGGTCTAATAGAACCTGAGTTCAGTCCTATCATGTATCAAATGACCGGAATCTTATCTATATATATAAAAATCTCCTGTCACGATGTTTGTCCGGGCTAATCTCCGAAACTACTGGACCGATTTTAATGAAATTCGGCACAGATGCGTAACATTGTCAACTTAAAATATAGGCTATATTTTAACCCATAATACCGTTCAAAAGACTTCAATTTGATATATGTTTGGGTTTTGCTATACCCATCAACAGGTCTCAAGGCCTAGACAATTTCCATTTGCGGTTTGGACTTAAAATATCCGTGTTTCTCCCATGTCAATTGTATGTTGCATGCTCACGTATTAGTAAACCATCTAATATATTTGTATCAGCAACGGATAGATTAACAAAAAAGATTGTGCATCGATTAGCCATCAATTAAATTGAAATAAATATTTATAATTTAATATAATATTAATATCCATAATTAAAAATCAAACATTATATACCCCCTTATTTTATCAGTTATGAGTGTTGTATATATATATTTATTATATAATATAGTTAGATATGAGATGAATAAAATATAAAATCAAAAATCTATTTAATTCGTGTTTTCATTAATTCATTATTTCTTTTAAATTCAAATTTTAACTAATATTTTTTAATACTATTATAACAGCCACAGCAACGCGTGGCCGGGTCAGCTAGTATGTAATGTATTAAACAATATGTTGTCAGTCTAGTAGAAACACCCTCCCTGCCCATAAACTAGCCCTGAAGAAGACCTGTGGGTCGACACGTTGGCTTTCTAATAAAAAGTTCTCCCTATATAAGAGACCTCTTGACCTCTACCCCGACACTTTTCTTCTTCATAAATAAAAAATAAGTAATATAGAACGAAACTAAAGAACAAAGTTGTCTTCAAAAGCCGCAAGAGCCTCTTAAATAAATAGAATTACGAAATTCGTCACTATGTTTATTGAATAAATTTATTTGTATTATACAAGTTTTGTTTCAGGTAGAAGTGAGAGGAATATCTGACCGAAGATGTGACCGTGAAAGGAAATTACCAAAGTGGAAAATTTATTCCGAGGTTCGACGGATCGATGGTAAAGATGTCGGGTCACAATTTATTTGTTTTAAATTAATAAAATTTGTTTATTAAACAGAGCGTAATTTGGATACAATTAGAATATGAATAAATTATTTTTATATATAAGTACACCTGACAATATTATATAGACTTAAAGACAACTATTCTTATTTAAACTACTTAAAGATATTTATGTGAGTTAAATAATTTTCTTATGAAATATAGTATTGAGTAGTTTACATTTTAGTTTCTATAAATAATGTTTATTTAAGTATATAATACCATTGTATATGGTTAAATATTATAAATATGGTTAATGGCCAAGAGACCTGCTCTAGAGCTACTGATATTTTCCAAAACTAGATGTTCTTGCAATGAAAAGAGGAAAAAACCAACAGATCGAATTTCCTTGATACGCAATTGCGCAGGTGTAAATGAAAAATTAAAGAATACAAAATAATTATCGTTACGTTTGGGGGACACCAGTGCTATAGTTGTTATGCATTCTGCTATGCCCAACATTGTGGCCCTAAAACTTTAAAAAGGGAATGAAAATCCATTGGTTATGCTAGCCTTCATTAGTGACGTAAAATGTCGATTTCGAGCTTGTGCGATGACAGGTACTCGTTAAAGAACGTTTTCCTTATTATATATGGATAGGCAAAATTTGTATTCCCTCTATAGCATAGTCCGATTAGCCATAGCAGCATAAAGGAATGTGAAACTAAACAAACGACCAATGTATATAAAATAAATAATGTTTATATTGAAAAAGCAATGCTAAGTATTTGGTTTTATAAGGGCATATGAGTTAGCCTCAAGCAATATTCGATCTGGACATAAAGCAAAGGAAACTTGAGAAGTCTTAATATCGTTTTTATGGTTGATAATAAAAGCTGAGATAGAGCAACATCAAGTCTATTTTCGATGACTCGGAACAAATTAAACTCCGATAATATAGCGAAGCTATTAATTTGCTATGGCCAATATGATATTTCGATAAAAATAAAAATATAAAGTACTTAGATAGTAAATACCCTCAAACCGTTATTAAAGTAACAACACGAATAAAAAAGTAGCGTCATAAAGGGGCTTGGGTTCAGTAAATGGTAGAGACTGTACTGTTTCTAAGAAAAAATTGTGCAGGGAGGTGATTGGTTCGAGATCACGCGCAATCAAGCCTCCCCCTTATAAATCTATTTTATGGAGTGTGGGTGAGCCTAAAGGTTCTGTAGATCCATCACAGCCGCATATTAACCCAAACCTTCAGCAAGAAACTCAGCATGCTACAAACTGAGCTCACCGCCCTTGAGTTAAAATTACATTATAAAAAAATTAATTAAAATCTTTAAGAGTAAATTTAAAATATTATCTAAAACAAATTAGTAACTCCTTTTTTTATACTCATAGTTTTAATATTATATTATAACAACGCAGGATATATCTAGAAAATCGGGAACTGAGCATATAGTTTATTTAATTTTAAATACTTACTTAATATCACTAATATTATAAATGCGAAAGTAACTCTGTCACAGACGTTATCACAAAGCCGATTTTATTGAAATTTGGTACAGAGATAGTCTAGAGCATGAGAAAGGACAAGGCTACTTTTTCATGCGAAAAAAGGGTTGTAAGGGGTTGAAATAGGGGATGATTTAATATAATTAAAACATATGTTTTAATGCTTTTACACTATGTGCGTGGGTCAACCTCTTTCAAAGATCTCAAAAAGCTCAATAATCATGAATTTTCAACATTGCGAGAGGCATGAAATCAGAGAATGATAATCATTGGGATACAGCTCTGAAAGAGACTGCACAATGCAAAACTGCGCCCAAGGTGAGAGAGCTGTTGGCTATTTTAATAGTGACATGGAGACTTTCAAACCCTCAAGAATTGTGGGAAAAGTATAAAAATGACATGGCGGATGATATTTTACACTGATTACAAGAAAAGAATCTGAATTCTTCATACAATGATTTAATTTACAATGACGCGCTAACAAAGGTTGAAGACCAAGTGATTACTATTACTGGTCGGAAAAATTTAACCGATTTTGGAATGAACAGTCCACAAAGAATTGGAGAAGTTAGTAGTGATTTGATGGGAGAACTATATTACGATACTGTTTCTTTAATGCAGCAAATAACAGAAGCCCTTTCACTTTTAAATTCAGAACAAAGATTAGTTTTTGACACAGTTATTCAAAAAGTTGACAGTGGCGAAGGAGTTTTGTTCTTTTTGGATGCTCCAGGAGGCAGTTACAAAACCTATCTTTTAAATTACTACTAGCCCAAATCCGGAAAGATAAAGGAGTTGCTGTTGCAGTAGCTTCCTCTGGAATAGCTACGCTTAGTGGGGCACGAAGAGCGCTCTCTGTTCTAAAAATACCATTGAACTTAGCTCATGTTGGTTTGGGATGAATGTACGATGTCCCATAAAAGAGCGATCGAAGCACTAGTTCGCACAATGAAAGATATCAAAGGCAACCGGGTTATCATGGAAGGGACGGTGGTAATTTTGGCTGGTGATTTTAGACAGACTCTCCCGGTTATTACTAGAGGTACGCCGGCAGATGAAATGCCTGTTTGAAAGCTTATGTATTATGGGTAAACATAAAAAAGTTTTGTCCCACTGCAAATATGCCAGTAAAACTTCACAATGATTCTCAAGCAGGGCAATATGCAGCTGCTCTTCTAAAAATCGGAGGAGATTGTAAGCCAACAGACAGTAACGACATGATTACATTGAGACGTAAGTTTTGTCAAATTGTCAATAACACAGATGATAAAAAAAATAATGTCTATTCAGATCTTCAAATAAATGAGGGCGATCGAGAATGGCTGTGTGAAAGGGCAATTTTGGCGCTGACTAATGAGATATTTAACCAAATAAATGATTAATCATGTTATTGGTAAATTACATCATACCCTATACAGTTCCTCAACTCTTTAGAATTATCAAGAGTTCCTTCCGATGAGTTGAGGCTGAAAGTTGGTGTTCCAGTGCTATTAATGAGAAATCTTGACACGCCAAGGCTATTAATGGTACACGGCTACAAATTACAAATCTGGGACACAACAGTATAAAAGCTAAAATCATGAATGGAATGGCAAAAGGAGAAAATGTTTTGATTCCCCTTATATCGATAATCCCGACTGATTTGCCTTTTCAGTTTAACAGAGTACAGTTTACCCTGAAAACATTTGCAATAACAATAAACAAAGCTCATGAACAGACGCTTATGGTTGCCATGCTTACGTGTATCAAACCCGCAAAATCTATATTACGTTTTGGCAAAAGATGGGAAAACAAAAATCTTTGTTTATAACAATGTACTTAAATAAGCTATTTACAGTATTTTTTTTATTTTAATGTATGTATGTAATTTTTTTGCAAAATAATTAGCCTACAAAATTAAAAATGCTGGCCAAAGTAACTATTCCACGCGAAAAAAGTTGCGGGCACAGCTAGTACGTGTAGGAACACTTATAAAGGTGTAAATAATAATTGCAAAAGTATTTCTAATTTATTCTGATTAAGGCAACACCGATTTGCTGACATTTCTAGATTGGTTTGCTGGATCTATCCTACTAAACAAATTAATTAACAGAGAAGAGTTTTTTTTTACAGTTGAACTTCATGTTTTTTCCAAAACTCATCATAAAACATTGGTTTTTCACGAAATTTGCTACCATGAAATGGAGAGTTGTTTTTAACAACACCCGTGTCTCGGAAAATGTATATTTAGTAAAAATTTGAACTCTAAGCCCTTTATTGTACTGACTGCTATGTTTAAATTATTTCTGCCAGGGTTGATTAGTTTTTCTGAAAAATGGTGAAACGTGTATATAAAACAATATGGGTAGAAATAAAAAGAAAATTAAATAATGAAACGAGTAATAACCGAAAGTTACTGATTTGTAAAAATAAACATAAGGAAAAATAAAGTAACATTGATCTTGTTTGTTCAATTGAATACAACAAATATAAAGATCTCTCTTATTTTTTTATCTACCCTCATCCATTATAATTTGTTTTCTTTCTTTATTTACAGTTTATTGTGTAATTTATTTTATTTCCAAGTACGGTTGACAAAGTGGGAATCTTTTTACAGAAATATACTTCTATAAATTTTCAATTAGTGAAATTAAAGATCTAATTCGTGCATCAGCTAATTTATACAACTTCATTATCTGCTTATTTAAAATCAAAATTATATTTAGTATACATCCGAACGTAAAAAATAAATCTGGACCACTAGAACCTGTGGTTGTGAACTTGTGAACTGAAGTTATTGGGTTCAGCACACGGTAGAGCCTGTACTGTTCCTATGACAATGCTTGTGTAGGGACACTATCCCGAGAACACCATCAAACGCAAGGTTTCCCCAAATTAAAAGGATGGGTGAGCCCTCCGAGGGCCTGTCTCCGTTTTAACATCCGTGGATGTTAGAAGGTTTAATAGTTTATCTGCCACAGCCGGATTTGAACCTCAAACCTCCATCATAACAACTCAGTCCTCGACAGACTGAGCTACCCTTCTGCTTAAAGTTAACATTAAATTATAAAAAACGTCTACTTTAAGTAATTTAAAAAATATTATTTACAATAATTCAGTAAATGAAATTAAATATTTGTACCCGATATTAAGTTGTACATTATTTAAAGCATCCAGGTGGAATATCTTTCATCTTTACGTGTATGCTCTTATTTATGGAAACTTTTTTGCGACATTGGAACATTATATATTATTTCTCATTCTGTTTTAGTTAGTTAGCAAATCGTTTCGCAGGATTTATATTCATCAATGTTTCATTAGTAATAACATTGAAAATTGGTTAATGATTTCAAATTACAAAATTAGAGAAACTTCAGAGCTGGAAATTCTTAGAATTTCGACAATTAAAGTGGGATATCAGTGGAAGTTGGAGCTAGGCGGTGTTCAAGATCATTTTATAATACAGTTGGTTAACATCGTTTGAATCTTTTGAAAGAAAGTTGTGAAAATATGTATAATGAATGATACATAATAGTATTTCTGGTGATTCGGTTTTAGAGAAAAGGTTGTAACATCAAAGTTATTATATTAAATATAATATATTAACTATATTATATTATATTATATTAACGCATATTATAACTATATTAAATATATACGTTTAGCTAAAAGCTGCTTTAATATAAAAAAAAACATCACACACACAAACACACGCACGCGCACGCACATACATGCAGAAACACATACACACAACGCATGGTATAGAAGTACCCAAGGATTAACTGCAATATTACCAAACTGGTTACTAAGTATGGTTGCTGCAGGGCATACTTAGCCCGCTTCAAGCTAGACGAGCGTTAAATTAAATTTAATGTTTAATGACATCTTGATGTAAGATGGTCAAATTCCAAGTCATGATATTACGTCTAAAAATAGAAATTTTCAATTTTGTATTAAATCAAAGATATTATACCAAGATATAATCTAACTTTAAAGTTATTAATTTTAGGGTTTTAAAAATACCGATATGTACGAGTACTATATTTTTAGAAAATGTCGAACCTTTGATCGGCTTTAGAGGTCAAGATTTTCCAAAAAATTAAAAAAAAAATTTAGAATTTTAAAAATTCTTTTTTTTATATTAAAAATTTATTTCAATGGAGTTACAGGAATTCTTTAAAATATGTAATTTTTCAATTTTTTTTGTTTTGAGAATAAAAATTCGTTATTTGAAAAGCAAATGAAAAATGAACTTAGGTTGAACTTTTTTTTTTAAATTTTTACAAAACCTATATTAGTTTGAAACAGATAAATAATATATGTTATTATTTATTTATTAGATTAGATTCCTACTTGCTCCTGGCGGGTGAGCGATATCTCAGCCAAATCGCCTCCACAACCGTTGACTTAGAAACAATACAGGTCATAACTTGTACTGTATCAAAGGGATCTCTTCATGGGTTGTAGTGGCTACCAAAAAAAATTCTACTTGGAGTGTACGACTACGAAAATTTAGCAATCGGGATGTCACATATCGAGGAACATTGTCGCTATTTTGTACCTGAATTTTATAAATAGTACTAAACTTAATTTATATGATTCTTTCCTAAATAAAATGGGTTTTTTCACCTCTCTAAATCATATCAGTTCTTTAAATTATAAGTAAACGCATTTCCTTAAAAAAACAAGGAACAAGTTTAGTAAAATTATTCCTCGCTTTAGGCTAGGAAGAAATAAAAAAACAGAACGTTTTTCAAAAATTATTGTTATGTAGAAAACTTCAGTAATAAAATAATTTAAATTGAAAATATTATTTTAAACGACTAATTTTTTTCTATATGTGTATAAAAATAGACAGACCGAATATATGGACGAAAATTAAGTTTAATTTAACAAATGTTGATTAGAAATCTTGGACATCTTCAGTAGATTAGATATTTTCATACGACTTTCCAGCAGTAACAAAAGTACTGCTTGTTCCAAGATTTCCAAAAAGGTATTTCCAGTTCTCCGTAGCTCTCCTGGAAAAAAACAGAACTTGATATTTTCTTACCTTGAGGGTTTTATCCCGACACAAAAGGCAGAGATAGCTGCGAGTAAGTGAATTTTCTTTCAGCTGGCTTGATAACAACGCCTCTGCTTTTTACACGACTCCGAAAAAATTCTATAATTTCTGTTCTCCAGCCTTCTGAATATTCTCTTCTTCAAATTGTACAGACTTGATTTTGTTTTGAAATTATATGAAAAAAAAACTGTGATAGATAATATATTATAGTCTAACTATACTGTGTCAATCTATAAAATAAGGCGTTTTAAGCAATATTAGGTCCTATAAATTTGTCGGTACCTTATTCCTTCAATGCCAACGCTTGTGCAAGGAGGGAACTTGGCCGAAATGTCGACAAAAGGGAGTAAAATAAAAAAAAAAAGAGTTGAATCTATAAAACAATTATAGTCTGAATAATTTAAATTTCATATTTGTAAAATTTAAATTATAAACATTAGTCCGATTTTCACATATTGGTACTCGGAACAATAATAATATAAATTTTTTAGGTAGTTTATTCATTAATTAAATAAGATGGGCTGCACTAGCTCAATATAAAATATCAATAATTGAATGGATCAATAATTAGTTAACGAACTTTATTTTCTTTTTTAGCATTTTAGTTTAACAATACATAGATCATTTGCACTTTCAATTATACAAATCATTACAATCATTTCATGAAACAAGAAATTTAACTATTACAAATAAAATATTTTAGTGGAAACGAAAAGTTGAACTAGTTATTGACGTTTGAAATTATAATTAGTATCAAGTGCTCAATTATTTTTTTTCTCTTTATATTTTCATCCACACCTGTCAAATACAAGTAATTGACAATCAGCAGATTGCCTGACTGGAAAATAATACAGAATGACATGAAAGGCATGACGAAGAACAGTAGCCAGCGGTACCTCTCCATTGGCTTGCTTTAATTTCCTACTGTAATAGATCTCTCATCCACGTCCCTTTCAGTCTCCTCCTATTGTTCTCAGGCATGAGAGTCGTGGCCATTTTTTGTATCAATGGGTTTGGTTGTCCGCATAGTTTTCCTTTCATTCACATTCATTACATTCGTATGTGTTCGTCAACCGGCTCAATTATTAAACGACTTTTTTGAAAAATATAATTATTATTATATCTGTTTAGTCGCGGACCCGCCAGATGGAACGGACAGATCATTGCCTCTAAAATCGAAAAATGTACTGTACCGCCAAAACCTAGGAGAGGGGAGCGACGCTATTGAGTCACCTTACTTGTCATCAGATCATCGAGCGGAGCAGTTATACCACCATCGCATTCGCACCATTCGCAGCTACGACCATCACACACTCTACTTTCAAGCCGCTCTTCATATGAGAAGTCCAGAGGTTTCAAGATTGTCACTCGCCAGAAGCTATGCTGAGATGATAATTGAGCATACATCACACAAATTGTAAGTCACATTTCATTACCATAAGGCCTCAAATTGTCAACTAATTTTTCTCCGGATGATCAACGTATCACATGGTATCAACCGGACAGTTCAAGTTAATTCATGATATCATACTCATTGCTCCTTCATGCCGTGATCACTGGCGAAGATAATAATAATTCGCACATCTTCGCCCCTTATTGAACTCTTCAGTATAACGTTCATTTTGTTGTTTATATCTTTGGCCATTATGCTAGCATGGAGCATTTCTGTTATTCTTAATTATCGCTCCCATTCATGTTAATAATTTTTTTCTTCTTTTTTTTTGTCTAAGATTTATTTGTTCATTAGATCGCTAAGTTACATATTTAGTTTTAAGTTATTTCGTAGACGCTATTATTAATTTGTATCTTTTACATGTATATTAATAGTATTTAAGAAAATCTCGCATGTTATTTAAATTAATAAATCAAACGCTTTGTTAATATCTGAGCTTTCATTCAATTCCTGTGGTACTTCCATTTGCTTCTATCAAATTTTATTCAGTCTAATCACGCCTTAACAATATCAATGGAATTCTAACCGTAAAGTTGATTAAAATATATTGTAAAACTATTGCAATGTATTAAAATTAAAAACTTAAGAGGTGTCGCCAGTCTCAAGCATGTTGCTGACGCGAAGCCACAAGTTTACCTCTTACCAAGAGTCGCAAAAATTAACATAATGGTATTAGTATTTTTTAAGGCAATTGATTTGATGTACAAGACCGGTTAATACAATTAATAAAATTATTATGTTGCACATTCAGTAAAATGGTAATGTAGCAATAAAAATGTGTTTTTCCTTGAAGGGATACCAGGTATGTGGTATTATAGCAATATTTTTTAGTATATCGCCATTAGTATTAATAAATTCTGTACATTTCGGTGGAAGTAGAAGACTCATTACCAATGAGGCACACTGACAAAAGAATTGCTGACTTTAAGATGAGTGTTTGCACTTAATCAGTCAAGTGGCATTTCTTTGTATAAACAATTATTCTAATTACATTAAGTTTTGCTTTTCGTAATAGTGAGGTTACAACTAATGGAATAGAATTTCCGTAATTTTCAAAATGGATTCATAAGTTATTTTTATTTATTTTTTTAGTATCAGTTCTTTTGAGCAGTGCATCGTATGAACAAAAAATTCTTTCAATGTTTTAGAGGGTATTGATTATAGTGTACACGGATATAAAAATGTTTGATACATGAGGGTGGAAAACAACCCGAAATTTTTTTCTTAATTTTTAAATTATTTTATTTTTATCCTTTCATTATATCACCGTATACAAAAGAGGATTAACCCATTGCATTTCTAGGAAAAATATAAAATAATTTTTTTTTCTAATAATTAAAAAACAATCTGCTGATCTCTGGCAACTATTGGATTACCAGTAAGAGTTTATAAGTGTAGATATTATGTAGGTACGTATTCTTGCACAATAAATTATTAGAACAGCATTTTGAGAATTTTATGTACTATACCTTTGGTTGATCAAACTTGTTTGACAAGAAATCTTGTCATCTTGAGGATCCTGTGGGTCCTCCTGAGGCTTAACCAGCCTCTGTAGAATGGGTTTCCTTAATCGGGAGAAAAACCTGGCAGTTAGCATAATCTAGGACAAATTACAACGAATATATGTACACTAATTTGCTACTTACATCATTTTCCTGTCATTATTTTAAGCATTTCATAAATTTTAGAACTAGCCTCATTAGTTGAATTTTCCAAGGGCCTACATATCCATTCGGTACAATAGAAGTATAAAGACCTAAGAGGCTAAAACCAAAAAACCCATGGAAGAGTAAAATCATAATTGTAAGTTCTAATTGATATGTTAAATACTTAACTTTAAAAATAATCCAAACTCTTGGTCCAGTCTAAAGAGAAGAAAAAAAATGGAATCAAAATATTAATTAAATATTTTTTTTTATACATGGTGGAAATCTTAATAGACACCCGAGTCCAAAAAATCCTCAGATTTTACAAGCCCATGGCGGGGTATTGGCAAAAGTTTTCAACTAGCAATAATCGCACCTCAGTAGACCTTCATTGGTAACGTTAAAATAAATGCCTCTGCAAGATTAAATAAATGGAACAATAAAGCATGGCATTAAGTGAAATGACCTACGCGCTTAAAGTTCCTTAATGTGAGCGAAACTCCGAGCCCCAGTGATCATGAAGAATAGATTCCACGACAGAACATGGCACGCCGAAATTCCCAGCTCGAGTCACTCAGTAATGTAGAGAGAAGTACATGCACCCAACCATGGAATGGACTTACTTCTAGTTTACATAGTTCACTGAGAACATAAATAACACAATTCTGTGGCGATGTCTGTACTTATCCATATTCATCTTTGTTATTATTGCTCTAAAAGTTTATTTTATTAAGAGAAACATCTTCTAATAATATATTGTATATTTTGAAATAAAAAGTTAAATTTTGAATACTGAAGGGGTAGTGAATATTCCCATGGTCCATACGATTTTCATTGGTGGCCTAAAATAACATAAAACGACCTAAGGCATATCTTTCAAGATATCTACCTAACGAATCGAAATTCCCCTTTGCCCGAGAAACAACCTTATATATATATATATATTTAATATTTATAAAGTAATTATACATATATAAGTATTTATTAATATAAACAAGTTTGATGTAAGTATAAGTTATTGTCTGGTTGTGAGGGCGAAAATAGCCATAAGCATTTTTTTCCCTTTAAATCAAATTAAAATTAGGCTATATTTATTATAATTTATTATAGAGGAAAAGATTATGATTTTTTTAAGATTGTTTTCTTAATATTGTTAATGATTTCTTTCACAACATGGAAAATAATTAATAAACATTAGATATTAAATATTTCGGTATCATTAAGAAAAATAAATACAGCGACAGGTAAATTTTCTTAATACATTATCAATTTATTTATAACCAACTTTTGAAGAATCCTAATGGCTTAGCTAACCTTAGATAAAAGTATAGGTACGGAATTTTAGCAGAGTATGTATAAATTATATTTCTATAATTCTGGTAAAGTGTAAATAATACCATGTTACAATTTTGTAATTTTCGTATTTGTTTAGGAATACCGATATTCTATATCTTTGTACAATTAAAATTGGCTTCTTCGTTACAAATAAAAACAGCTTAAAGACAATTTTTCATATTGTTATTGACATTGATATGATATTGGAAGTATTTATCATAGACTTTCTTTATGATAATTTACCTAAATATTATCAATTTTGCGAACATGGTGTTTACCTCCGGGAGATACAACTAAAGTTGGGAGCTTGGTAGCTCTGAGGGTAGAACTTCTTGTAGCGCGCCCAACTTGTGTAAATTGGTTGACCTGGGCGCCCGGAAAACCTGGCGGTTGAGCGAGATCCAAAGTCATATCCCTGCACAACCGTTGTCTTAAAAACAAAACTGTCGCTATCATACCAGGATCTCCACTCGACTGAAGGATCCCTCATTGATTGTGGTGTTAAAGGTTTTTTTTAAAATTCAGTTTGGTTACTGACTTACTACAAGGACTTGGGCCTCCTCAAGGACCTTAAGCCAATTATTCCTGTCCTTTGCTCAATCACTCCATCTCCTTACTCCAAGAAACTCGATGTCTTCTTCAACCTCATTCAACCATCTCATTCTAGGTCTTCCTCTAAATAGTTTCCCTCCAATTCTTCCATATATGCGTCTTAGCATCCTTGTATCTCGCTTCTGTCCCACGTGTCCCAACCATCTGGGGCTGGAATTATTCCACTAACGATACCAGTTCTGGCTATCCTTCCTTGATCGCAACGTACAGTTCTTTCTTAATAGCCCATATTTCTTCCGGAGTATTTTCCTTTCCCAGACATTGAGTTTCCTTTTACTTTCGTCTATCAATATCCAGGATTCACTGCCATAAGTAACCATGGGTCTCAAAATAGTTTTATAAATAGCTATTTTAGATTCTATGCATATTATAGCTTGTATATAAATACAAATTGGTAATTATTCATTATTCAATAATAAAAATATCATTCATCATTATAATAAATAAGTTTCAGGATTTTTTTAGTGGGATGATGTTTCCGTATGTTTTTATTTTTGAAATGATATCATTTGATTTATTCAGTAAATTCGACGTTGATATCTCAATCACTTGTTAATAATTATCTGATTCGGTTAGGGATTGTAATAATAGAGATTCTTGTTATTCACTTGTGAGGTTATTATCGTGTATAATTGCTATTCACTCATGTGTGGCTGGGGGGCCTCTAATCAATCCCTCTCCCTCCCGGGATCCTCGACCCGGACCCAGCTCGATATTTTAATGAACCGAAACCCAAGCTCCATTACATACACCTCGCGATTGTTTGCGAGGGCACTAATGGCTCCAAGTGCCTGGATTCTCAACGCCAATTATCAAAACTCGACAAAAACAAATCAACTACACAGTGCTGCGACTGCGAAAAACCTCAAAGTTTTATTTAGAAAAAAAAGTTATTCGACTCTACCTTACTAAAACTGGGAAAAATAGTAGAAAAAATTTAAAAAAACACACCCTTTAATACAAAACAAAACTGAAAATAGAAAATAATATCAATAAGTAAAAATAAAAATAGAATTATGAACTAATAGATTTAAAATAAGCAGTTATGAGGATAGTAGTGAATACTCAAAAACTTTGGAATAACTGTTATTTTTTTAATTTCTTAATCAATTACATTCTGAATTATTTATATTTCAAATTTCTAAATTTAAATTATTAACATTATTCTGTTTTTCACATACATTTACACTCCGACCAATAATTATATAGGTACATTTTCAAGTAGGTTTATTTATTAATCAGAACATAAGTAAAAAGAAATCCACGATTTTTAACGGTAAAATGAATTTTTTAATCACCATTCTATTTTTATTTTAAAGTGTTTGAAAATTATTTTCTAGCCATTAGGTTTGCATTTTATTAAAGCTCATTTTTCAGTTTTAAACTACTGTTTATTTTCTACTTTTTAGTTCGCCTTGCTATTAATGCATGTTATTTAGTTTTTTTTTTAAATAATTAATATTAGTTTTCTACTTTTTAGATTGATTTTCTACTTATCTAGCTGCAGAATTTTTCTCAACTATTATTTTTTTGTTGCAAAATAAACGAAACTCCACAGTTGATCCATCCAGTAGTCATATGCTAGTCTCAAAGACAAAGCCATGTATGCCTTAATAAACTTTAGCACTGGTAAAAGAGACTACCACATCTTCGGATATGAAAAATCGTTAATCCTGATGATCCTAATAAAAATATTGAGATAAACATATTAAATTATTATATTATCATAGTTCCTAGTGAAGTGTACAATGTTTGAATTTGATTTGAAGTGTTGTGATGTTTAAAAGTATCCGATAATCGAGTCCAAGGATTCAGCTACATACATACGTACATCCAGGCGAAGCTAACAAAATCTTGTTAAAAAACCCATCATGTTAAGTAAACTAATTTAATTTTATTCTACACAATTTATTTTACTCTGTTCAAGTAAAATAGTTTAAAGAGCTCCAGAGTGCCAACTTAGATACATTAAATAGTTATTATAAATTTCTATTAAGTTTCATATTCCCATTGTTCTTCTTTACCTCATGATTAACCTAAGTGTCCTTGTTGGGCTATATTTTTTCACTATTTTCTTTTTCTGTTTAATTTATGAAAAAAAAAAAGCAATGCTATTTTAAGCCATACGGCTGCGGAGAGGCTTAGTGGAAGAGCACTGAGTTGCTATGTTGAAAATCCTGGTTCAAATCCCGCTGCTGGCAAGACTTTTATTTGATCTGTTTGTGGCCGTAGGTGGGTCATATGGGATCTAGGACCCTCCTGGGGCTCATTCAACCTCTATAAAGTGGATACCCAAAATAAGGAGGAAAATCCTGGCTGTTGAGCGTTATCTAGGACAAATCACCTCCCTGGACAACCGTTCTCCATGGAACAGTACAGTCTCTACCATGTACTGAACCCCAAACCAGGTTATAGTGGTACAGATATTTTACTTTTTATTTTTAGCCATAAGCCTCACAAATTAGCCTTATACAAATTAAAAAGGAATTGATCAAAGATTATTTTAACTTACCTCTTTATTATAAATAAAAGTCTTTAGTGATGTAATATTTTACCAGTCACATAGCCTTGGATCAAGGAGCTACTTTGTTTAGTCTTTTATCCTGCACGATCTGTTAAATTATAAACATTTTAAAAAATTGGAAAATCACAAAGCCTCAATTAATCAAACAATTTTATTTTTATTTACTCATCGAATAAAAAGAATGATTTAGTTCTCACATTTTATTTTACTTTTTGTAGATCAGGAACAACACCTATTGAGCAGATAGATAAACACCCGACAGCTAAAGGTCGGGAGAGAAGATGGACCGAGACGTATGAGAAATGATTATGTCAGATCTAACCTTGTCGAGGTGGATTCTGACGAGTAAAAGGGGAGTGTATATCGTCGGTTCAAAACCACAATGTGGTGTCTGTTTTTTTTTTGTATTTTAGTACGTATTTGTTATTTTTACGTACAGTTTTCAATTCCTTAGCAATGATAATTTTACGTCAATGATTGAGATCCAAAACATGATTTATTTAATTAAGTAATAAATGATGTTTAACTTCTGCAACCATAATTCTAAAGTAACGTTCTCAGTTCGATAAATATTCTGTTACTTGGACAGGGAATATTTTTTATTTCCAGTTTTTTAAACAAATTTATGTATTTCATAATGTTTTGAACTGTTCTAAACCTTCTGTTAATAAGATAAAACAAATACCCTAGTTCTTATTATGCTCATCTGATTTCTTTCAGATGAAAATCATCAAACGAACTGGTAATTTTTTATACTTTCATTAATATCGTATGCTTTTTTATTGTTTTACTATAATAATTTTGCAAATGATGTAATAATGATGAAAGTAATTATAATTATTAATCCTAATCTTGGTAGAAAATATTTTCTTACTTTTTCTTTGGACCTCTTCAAGATTCGATTTTACAATTATGTCACAAGTAAAGCATTACCTATAGTTAATGTAGAGAAAAGAGTGTAAGAGATACAATATTTATTTAAAAAAAAACACTTACTTATTATCATTTTGCAATATTTTTTTTCTCTCTGATTCATTTGTTTTATTACTTCCTTTCATTAATCTCTAACAATTTTGCAGCAATCAAAATTGTATAGATAATTTACCGAAAAAAAATATTTAATCTGCAGATTTTCATAAATGAAAATTCGTTTTTTTACTCTGTCTCGTTTCTTTACTGTAATCTAGGACTGCAAATCGGGCACCTTCTCACGGTAATCACATAAACCTATTAAATGGTAGGAAAAATAAAGTTTTGGTTTCATCTACTGAAAAGTTTATTAATCATAACTTACACTTACTCTGCACTTACGCTTGGAAACACCCATGTTAAGCTATTCCATACATTGGATCTTGATTAACTTCTTGTAAACAAGTTCTTAGAAGTATTAACTTACGTACCTTACCAGAGATAATATACAAAGTGGGTTTACACATATAGTGTTTTTAATAAATGGATTATAATTTTTTCTATTAGTTATAATAACCTACCTGAAATTGTTCAGTAGTACGGCCTGAGAACGATAAAACAACTCAGAGCCATGGAACCAAGACTGAAGATGTAGGGGCCTGGAGGAGAATCCTCTGGGATAATACCACTGAAGATCCAGAAGATGCTGTAAGAAGAGCCGTCCCTCGAAGTAATCTCCTCCCACCATCTAGGAGTAGGATTGATTGAGACAGGTTAATTTATTACTGTTAGAATATAATAATAATTTAATTACTATTGTGTGTGTGTGCTAGTGATAGGAAATATTATATTTTTTTATATCATCTCTCTCCCTCAAATTAATGTTCTGTAAAGGTGTTATTAGACTGGTCCTTTTTTATGGAGCACCGATACTTAATATCCCAATCAAAAAGAACTAGTGAGCCCATCACTAGACTCCCATTTCTATATTCCAATTCCAATTTATTCCAATACTGATTCTCTTACAATGCACCTAGTGCACTACAAGAGATCCTTTCATTCATCCATTATGATATAAAATATAAATAAATCAAGAAGCAATGAAAAAAAAAAAATGCGAACCTTGATATATTTGATTTTGGCTTCACTTCTCTAAAAAGTACGGACCAAGTCAGGCGGGCATTGTAGTCTTCGGACACTGTGGCTTCATCGATGCTACAAAAAGTGATACATTAATCATTAATATGATAAAGACATAAATAATGTAAAAAAAACATTATTATTATTAATATATACATGGAATTTTAAAATATATATGACTAATAATAATAATTATTTATAAGGCAATAACTAGACTAGTAGAAGTAGAAGTACTACTAATTGTAGTTTCTACAAATCATCGAGGATACTTGAACTTAATGAGGAAGGTGAAGTATTGCAGAAAACAGTATGATTAGAAACCTTTATCCTAAGTAACAACATTTTCTACATATTGAAAAAAATAAAAAGTGAGCTCAACCCGGTCCATATAGGGCAAGGCATCCAGCAATGCTGAGAATAATAATCATTATAAATAATAATAACTATTACAATCGGAAAAGTGATTTTTAATATATTAAAATGAGAAATAAATATAAACCATATTAGGATATTACTGTTGATAATACAACATATATTAAAAATTTAAATTAATTGTATTCTGAAACTTTAAATGTTGATATAGTCCTAATAAATCTTACTAGTTTTATGTTTGTATATATGTATTTTTTTGGTTAGTTTGGTTATTTGCTTGCTGATCATCCCTTTTTGAGGTCTTCTCAGCTGTTCGTATATTATCTTAGTTTCTTGTTGAACTTCTTGCAGGAAGGTTGCTGTCTCTATTTGATGTGCCTGTTTGGAATGTTGGTGTGAGATGTGCTGCAATTTGTCTTATTTTATGTGGTATTTCTTCTGATGTATGTCCTGATGATTCTTGAATTGGCGAAACTTTGACAGGTTAGTTCTTTTATAGTATGTTATTGCCTATGCTTTGCATTCTAGGGTGTTTCCTATTGCGTTCTAAGCGACTTTTAATATAGTTCCTCAAATGTGTAATTCACTAATAATGGTGTGCTTGAAAAACCTTGAAACTATCTGTGAAGCATATGCAAAGAAATCTATTTAAAACAGATAGATGTGATCTATGTGGTGTTTTCAATGTAAGTAATTGTCTCATTAAATCGCAATCGTAATGCTTTAAGGACTTTGTGATCATGAAGTCTAAACAGTGATGCATCATAAACTAGCTACGGGAATCCGCTAAGTTAATTTATAACGAGTTAAAAGAGATATCAATTCCAGCCTGTTGCTTTTGTTGAATTCTTCATCAACTGTTATTCAGGTTTGTTACCTATCACTGGATCTTATATCCTTTTTAATTTTTAAAATAATTTTTGTGGTTCGTTGAGCCTCAAGAAGCTGTTCAATAAAATACGCCGCGATTTTAATTTCTTCTGGTCTATTTTCTACTTCTTAAGTGTTAATCAAAGCTACTTTGGTAAAACATAATATGTAAATTATAAAAGATATCCATTGTGGTAATAAAGCGTCTTTATTCATATATTAAAAAAAAGAAAGACGTATATTTTTGTAGGAACCCTTTACTATAGAATTATTTAAAATGTATATATTGAAAACTAAAAAGAGACCTTACATAAATTAACTAAGCAGATTAAATTAATCAAGCAGTGTACAAATATAAATTGTGTACTAAAAAAATAAATTAGATATTTTAAAATGTATACATAAATAAATTCAAGAATTAAAAAAAAAGTAATGGAGTGTTTTTTTGTAAAGTGGTTTAACTCCATTTTTCCATGTATCCAGTTATTTAAGAACTTGCATTTGAATCGATTCAATAACATGGGAAAACGTTGAGCAAATAGTGATTTTTTTAACCCTATACACCTTTTAAATTTTATTATGAAATAGAAATCATTAAAGTGATTTAAAAGAATAATTTTTGATCTACTAATACTACTTTTAACAATACCGCTTAAGTACACTTTGGGCGATTTTACAGGAGGGGAAAAAACGCGCCAAATGTAGACTTGGCAATCTATGATCTATTTTTTATCTATACAATTTTGGAACTATTATATACTATAAAGACCATAATACGCCATTACCGTTACTAACTCATTTCCCCCAAAAGTTGTAGATAGAATGTATTGACAGCGTAATTTTTTTAAATGATTTTTTTTCGATATTAATTCAAATAATGCTTCAGTATGAATTAAACAATTTATTCATTTATTTTGTCTCGCAAGCATTTATTTACTGAAATACCACAGTAATTGAATTTTGTTAAAAAGGATACATTCATCACGTGCAGATTAAATTAATCAAGCAGTGTACAAATATAAATTGTGTACTAAAAAAATAAATTAGATATTGAGTTATGAAAAAAAAAATGGCACAGTCATTCCTTTCTATTAGATTTCTACAATATTATATAAATTCATTCCTGAGTATAAAAGAAAATTACGCAAAAAATAATAAATTGATAGGAAATATATTTCAATCATTACCTTTTCAATAGTATTCCAGAAATTAGTATTAAGGATGAAAGGATGGTCTATTATTTCTATTCTGTGTAACGTTCAAACAAACTAAACATGTTAAAAACAACTTAAAACAGAGTCAACATTGACAACAATTGTGTAATAAGAAGAATAGGCGAAAATAAAAATTTTAACCTGCGTGCCTTTATATGAAAATTTTAATTTCCTAATACAATCTCCCTCTCTCTCTCTAATTGATTGTTTTTATTTTAAATGAGCAATATCTAATTAGATATGATTTTAATTACCGCTTTAGAGAAATAAAATTACCGTTAAAATAGAAAGTAAGTTAGGTATAAAAGATTAGGCCTTATAGAACACTAAGCTACACGCATTACGTTACCGTTATGTAAAACTGACTCACTCTGCGCTGCTTTTAACATTTTTATGTTCTTTAGACCATGTCGAGTATGACTTGTTATATTATAATATAATATAATTATTATCATCTAATAATTTCATAATGTATAAGGTTGATCTGTTTATTACAATGCAATTGGGAAAAACACAATGCAAAGCCTTATGTTTCAAATTTCTCCAGTAATAAACACACTTACCGGTCGACGTTTCGCCTATTCAGGCATATATTATATTGGGGTCTAGGGGCTCACTCAGCCTCTATACAGTGGGTACCATAAACAAGGGAGAAAAGAGTGATTTATTAGATCTGAGCGATCTGACAATGATCTGGCGGTTGAGAGTGATCTAGGACAAATGGCCACCCTGCCGAACCGTTGCCCAATAAACAGTACAGTCTCTACCATGTACCGACCCCTTGACCCTCCATTGGTTGTTGTGGTACAGGACACTTATAGTTATATTATTTATATCTGGTATTTGTATTTATATAAATTTCATTATCATTTTTAGTATTATTATTATTATTAAGTTCAAAAATACTGAAAAGTTAAAAAAAGTTCAGCCAGTCATGATCTTTTAAATTATTATTACTATCAATTACATAACTAAGAAATGACTTTCTGGATAAATATTATTATTCCTAAATCAATGGAATTCTTACCTTTAAGCTAAATTTGATTAAATGTAAATCGGATAAGAGGCCGCTAGGTGTCGCTATTATTGAGTTAGTTGCTGACGGGAACCTACAATTTTATTCTCCACCAAATGTCGGGGATAAATAAGTTTTCACTTAAAAAAAAATTCATTTTTGATCCGTAGATTTCTGCGAATGCTTTTTCATATTTATTGTAGAAGTGCAATACTTGCCATATATAGTATTATATTTTTTTTTGTTACAAGAAATATCCATACAAACCAATAAATTATATGGATTAAAAACTATTTTACGTTTCGCTAGCTTTCCACCTAGATACGAAGGGCTGGAGACACCCCGGAATGGGATAAAGGGCGAGCTGTTCCATTTCCTGATCCAGGATGTCGCCCTTACGTCAGTTATCTCCGGCCTCTGCTCTCCGGAATCGAGTTAGGCCTACGACCCCACGTCACCCTCTCTACGCCTACGTATATAGAATCAGGTTTTTCTTACGTTAGAATATTATTTATTTGAAGTAAGGAAAAATTACTTATTATAATTATTAAGGAAAGTTTACTTTTAAAGTGAAAACATCTTAAGTCCCATTTAGCTACTGTTGATGAAGGGTAAACGTGTAGGTTCGCGTCAGCAATTGTTATGCTAGACGACACCTAGCGGAGTGTGCAGGAGTTATACAACTTCTTTTAATCAACTTTATTTCATCGGTTGGAATTCCATTGATGTAAGAATATATTTATCTACGGGAGCGGAGTAGAGCATTGAGTTGCCATGCCAAAGGTTCAGGGTTTAAAATCCCGCTGCTGGCAAGACTTTTATTTAACCTGTTAGCAATCGGAGATAGATCATATGGGATCTAGAACCCTCCTGGGGCTCAGCCAGCCTCTAAAAAGGCGGTACCCAAAATAAAGAGGGAAATCTGTTGGTTGAGCGTGATCTAGGACAAATCACCTCCCTGTACAACCACTGTCCAAGAACTTCGATTATCCTAACTAATGTTGTCAGAATGGCTCGGATAATCGAAATTCACTAAAAAATAAATACCAACCAAATGAATAGGAAGGGATTCAGAGAAACAAATGAAATTACGCAATTAGGTTTACAGTTCTTAGTAAACAAATACGTATTGAAGTATAAGTTAATTTTGTTGCTGTTTCCGAGAAATGATTAGGGCACCCTTGTTGAAGTTTATGAAAAAAAAAAACATTTTATTTTTTGTCAAATTATATTCAAAATAACAATATTTTTAACAATACAAATAAGTAACTGGATGATCTGATCAAATTAATTAAAATTACATTTGAAAAAAAAACCCAGTTCCGTTAATTAGACGTTCGGATAACTGGCGTTCTGATAATCAACGCTCCACTGTAGTTAAATTTCTAACTCACGTTTGAAAGATTGAATGTACAAATTATCTAATATAATATATAAGATTGTTGAACCTAACAATGATAATAATGCTAGAAATGAAAATAAAATCTACGTTGATACAAATAAAATGAATAAATAATATAACTACAATATATACTAATTATTTTTTAAATTAAATTATTGATATTTTGTATTGAGCTTGAGCAGCCCATCATATGTTTCGATCAATAAATAAACTACTTGAAAATGTATATAATTATAGTTCGGAGTGTCAATATATGTGAAAACCAGACAAATATTTAAATAATTTAAGTACAAATTGGAAGTTTAAATAATTCAGACTACAATTGATTTAGAAATTTAAAAAAAAAAAACATAGATATTCCTCTCGAGTTTTCACTTCTTGGCAGCTCTCTGTTTGCCTATTTAATTATTTCTTGAAAATAAAATTAGTTTAACATTAAACTAATCTAGATGAGATATAATATTGATTAAAACTTACTAGATAGATCTAATTTTTGCTGAATCATCCCTCGGGCAATGATTAATGAACGTCATCCTGAGGTGTCTGCCCAAAACATTTTACCAACAAGAGTAAAGGTGTTACGATCTGGAGCAGTTTGAATCATTAATCTAAAAACTGTTCAAGTTGCTTTGATTTATTGATGACTTTTAGCACTGAAATATAAATAGTTTTCCGCTACTTTTTGTTCTTTACTTCAGCTTAAACTTAGAACACTACGATATAATTATTTATTCAAAGTATTACCATTTATCAAACAACGTTATGCTTTCAGGTCTGCTGGTGAACAGTATCACTTGTCAAACAGTTTTGGTAAGGCACGAATCAGTCCAAAATCAGAGAATTTTAATTTGTACGATACAATATTTTACACTTTTAATAATGTTGAAAACGGCCAAAGTAATCGAATCAACTAGTATAAAAAAATATATGATTAAATAACATTTATCTAGCGGTTTTTCTCCGTTCCGAAACTTTTCCAAAATAAGAATAAAGTACAAATTTTTAGTTATTCTTTTTCTAAATCTTTAATAATGTCCAGAATAAATCTTAAATATTGCATAAGTACTTAAATATTGCACAATCGAAAGAAATTTGTTAAATTAATGTTTATATTTAAATAATTATCCACTGGAATGCTGAAGCAATGAAGCGAGATGACTGCTGATTGATGCTACAGAAGGCCATGTCTCACATTGAGTTGTAGCGCCCGAATGAACAAGAAGGAGAATATTTATTATTTTATTTTAATCCTGCCAAAGGTTATATGAAGTTACATAATATTTTTCATATTACACATTACACTTGATTTTTCTACTTTTCCTACTTTTTAAATTTTAACGTCAATATAATACAACTATAAGAAAATTTATTTACCTTAAGCATTTTACATTATATGCACATTATTATAATATTTTACAGCATATAATTTAAATGAATATATTTGGAGTAATCGCAAGAAATTAATGCGCATGAAAATAAATTCGTATAATGAAATATTTTAGTTAGTTTTTATGTTTATAATATCTACATAATAAAATACATTAAATACTTCATTTAGAGTAGACATTATGTTACATTGAAATCTAATCCACGTATTCGACGCATCGAAATGATGCGATCCTACGACAGACAAACATGTATGCCTAATATGCCCTGCTTCCCATGCGAAGCGAGAGTGGGTCGCTTGTTTAGTTTAGTATTAGTACTACTAAGTACTAGTTTAGTTTAGTATTAGTATTAGTATTACTCCAAATATTATGTTCAGAAATGTAAAACTTTAACACGAAAACAGAAACACATAAAAAATGATAACCAGCCTATAAGTCAGCTTATGAAAATAATATATGATAAAAAACCTAAGTGTCACGTATAATCGCAAATTTTTCTGCTTCGGCGGTACACTTCAACAAAACTAGGGGTCTTCGCACAGGTAGTAGAGCATATTATGGCTACATGTTTTGTCTTTCGTAGGGTTCATCATTTCGATGCGTCGAATATGTGGATTGGATATAATGCTTAAGGTACTGAAGTACAACAATAAAGTCCTCTAAACTAAGGTGATAAAGATAAGGATTAATACTGTATCCGTTTAAATAGATTAGCAAATACAGTATTGTAGGTACGTACCACTTCTTGCTATCGTTAAAAGATGTTTTAAGCATAGCATTAGAAGATGTTATTAACCAATACTCTATCCCAGATTTTTTGTAGATCTATAAAATTACATATATATAACGATATATAGATATAACAAAACAATGCATGGTGGTTTTGTTATATCTCAAAAGGTAAAGGAAGCGTCTTCGATGAGTGCTCCCAGGCGGTTTGACTTTTTCCAACACTTCCAAAAATTATCGTTATATTCGTACCAATTTACCCAAAACCATGACAAATTATATACCTAAACCTTCCTCATGAATCACTCCATCTATCGGTGAAAACCGCATAAAAAACCGTGCTGTAGTTTTTGAGTTTATCGCGAACAGACGGACAAACGCGGCGGAGGACTTTGTTTTATAATAGGTAGATGTTTACATAAAAAAGTGGTAAAACTCAAAATTATTAACCAAACGATTATCTTTTTCGCAATATTTTATTTTTTCTTCATACGTATAAAATATATAACTCGGGTACGGGAGTAACCATTTCGCCTGTTTATTCAATGAAATGAAAATATATTATTCACGCCTCCTCAAGCTCAGTAAAAATCTCTTGAATAAAACAGTCGGTTTGAATAAGAGAGACCTGTAGGGGCTAGAAGGGAGAATCTCTTAATTCAAGAAGTGAAACCTTGTAAAATATTCATGTAGTTTTAGCTCTGAATAACCTTGAGCTGTCTGCGCCAAGATATGGTGCGTCTTACCCCGTTTCTGTTACGAATAGTACTTATAAAGCAAATGGTGTTTATTACTCATAATTATCCTGTAATAAAAGTTTTAACTATTTTTATTATTATTTCACTCGTTATACAAGTAACTACATCGAGAATTGTAATGTTGGGCTATAAAGCGATATATATACAACTGAATGACCTCGTTCACAAAAAGGCGAAGTAAGAAAAGAGATTTATCGTAAATGATATAAGAAACATAGTTCCATGTAATCTAAAGGAAGACGATAAAAAGTCCATACCCGTATGTTGCGCAATGTACTGCAAGTGATATATCTTGCGAAATGCCACTTGTCGGTCTCCTCAGCGATTTATAGAGAGAAGATAATTCGGTAATTACATTTACTAATTTAGTGAAAGGTCACGAGTGCGTCTGAGGAAATAACCTTCCTGTGCCTTCTTTTCAAGGGTCCGTGATACCATGTTTTTCAGAAAATAAAAGTATATCGACTGTTGTTATTGAACATTATTAGGAATAAATAGTCCCAAAATATTCTTTACGATTTATCGTTTATCTTATATCTTCTTAGTATGGACACCCTATATGCCCAAGAAGTCCAACTTAGAATACTAAAATATTTCTTTGGAATCTCCTTATCTTATAGTATCGGTTTAGATCTCCATTTATTCCTTGAGACGATCTGCTAGTCCAGTTCCATCACCATCATCATCATCGTACATGACGATTTCTTTTTTTCTACTATTTCTTTGTTCGCTAGTTGTAAAGAGCAGTCGTCTATAACCAGCTTTATTCCATCCTAAGTGAGCTTAAGTACAAAAGCCAAAATACATTGTTAAGAATAAATTTGAAGGTTGTTATTGTACATTTATGTTTATCCTATGTGCCTAAGAAATAAAACTGGCAAATATTTAAAGATTTTTATTTTGAAGAGTAAAGATTTAATATGATAATTTTAAATATGGGAGATATCTGTTAAGGCATGATAGTCTTTAGCAATAAAAAACTGAATCTGTCCCAATAAGAATGCGTTTGCCGGAGGCAGTGGGTTAAGCGTATCTTTGAAATGAGAACAGCATTGATTTGTGCAAACGTACAATTTTATATCTCCTTTATAGATAGATAAATAAATGATAGATTCTAGAGTTGATCGATAAGTTGGTATCAATTGTTTTGGACCAATATATTCAAATATTAATGTTGTATGTTAATTAAGTAAAGAAGTATATGCATAGCAGGCTGGGCATCATTCCTGGTGTCTGTCTTTCGTCTCTCCGTGGCAATTGGTGCCGACGGATGCGTCCTCATGGAGGAGAAATAATACCGTTGCTTGGCGTGGAAATGCATCCTCTGGAGGAGAAATAACACCGTTGCTTGGTGTTATGGGATTGCCCCAAAAATAGCAGAAGAGACAGACAAAAAGAGATGGTGCCCCACACAATATAATTGATATCAGTGGAATAATAATGATAGGTCGAATGATTATATTGGTCCAACATATTGAAATATAAATATTCTAAGTTACGGTGACATACATACAACTATATTCAGCGCTAGTGAAGTGTGGTCTCTTCTTGCTCTTATGTGCCCTCGGTATGGTACGGAGTTGTGAAGAAATGTTGCATGCTGCTAAAGTGAGCCGAGAAGAGGAGTCCACACTTCACCAGTTCTTGTACTTAACTCGCTTGGGCGGACTGGTCACGTGACATATGCGATAACGTACGATTGCCCAGGCCTACCATTTACGTAGATAGCAATTTTAATACGATATAAAATAAATAAATACAAAATGGTAACAAGGGAGGAAAATGAAAATTATACATAAAATGAAAAATGAAACTAATTAAAAAAATAACATTGCTGCCCAAACAATATCTATACGAGAAATATTTTTATTTCCAAATCTTTGGTGTTTCGACGTTGGCTATTGACACGTCAATCTTAATTTTTTTTGCGGCACTTTAAAATAATTGAACAATTGTGAAACCATTGCCTTAAATTATGCCGCTAGGAGTGTCTCTTCCTATTATCAACCTTTGTGCTTCCCGTAATTATCAGCTGCAGTAGTCGATATTTATCATTTCGTATGATGTGGCTCGGGTATTTTAATTTTCACTTTTTGATTGTGTTTGCGATTACACACGTCACATACATATCACATGAAAATCTAGAAACAGCGTCTAATTTTAAATTTTTTTAAACCTTTCGATCTATACAAGAAACCCTTTAACTATGTAGAAGAAATATATTCGATCTATACACGAGGTAAATCATATACTCGTCATATATTGTACACTGGTATACAACTGTAATACGTACATATATCTATACAAGATGTGTATTATTGTCTACATAGACATATTGTGATTGTTATAAAGGTATATTTTTATTAGTATTCTAATGTCAATAAAACTTGTCTTCAGCAGATCTTTCTCAGACAAGACTCTGAACAATCAATCAAAAACTCTGAAGTTTCTCCTAATCGAATTCTCCAAAGAGTATTTCGGAGATAAATATGAATTTTTAATGTATACATACGTCACATTCATATCAAATATAACTCTAGAAAGACCTAATTTTATAGGCTTCTCAATCTACACAATGTGAATCAAAATCCTCGTTTCAAGCTTAAACTTACCTGAGGGATGCCCCAACGATGCAGAACCTGTTGCGCATCGCCCTGACAGGATTGTATAAAATTTTCAGCTGCACTCCGACGGGAATACTGCACCGCCAATCTGTGTTGTTGGTGTCTTCTTTGGTTTCCATCACTTGCCTTGGGATTAATGAAACAACTTATAACAATATAGGAAAATAAAAAAAAATTTAAGAAATTTTGGAAGGAAAATCTTGTAAATATATTTATAAAAAATAAACAAAGCGAATTGTGCAACGAACCATACATCTTTTTTAAAAATATTTGAAATTTGTACATAGTTTTCTGAAAGCTTTATCTATAAGGCAGTTTGGATGCAGAGATAGATTAATTATTATTCTGTCGATAGTCGTATACGACCCTTTGTTAGATTATAATAATCCACTTGCTTATTTCCTTGTTTCAAACCTAATAATGGTTAAACAATATCATGAAAATACAAATGCCCTAGAGTAAAACAAGGGAGATACTGAAGTTATATATATATATATTTTTCTAAATGCCTGTTGTCAAGAAATATAGTTCGAACAGGCCTACACTGGAAGGCAAATTAGAAAAACTAAATTTCTTGACAACAGGCATTTAGAAAAAAATAACCTGTCCAACAATGCGAACTACAATGGTGTTGTAAGGCCAGCGATTTTGTATGACACGGAACAGTGAATTTCTGAAGCCTGGTAAAGCTCCTGAAAGTCGAAAGGTGAATATTAAGAAGAATTGATGGCCTAACAATATCACAGGGAAGCTACGGTTTGAGATCGATTAAAAAACCCATGAAAGTACAGAGGACTTGGAAACAGCTATGAGGAAAAAAGGACTAAATTTGTACGGGCACTTGATCAGGATGGATCCTACAAGATTGAATAAGGAAATATTAAGCATGATACAACCTGAAAAGCCAGAGTGGTTATGCTAAGCAGATGAAAGAAGAAACTTAAAAACTTGAAATTACTGTTGAAGGTGGACAAAGATAAGAGCCGACTGCGAAACGTAAGTGTTCTTGTGGAAGAGAGAACAGAGCAGGGGAAGTAGGCAAGGGGGGTGGATGGAGGAGAGAAGAAGGCATCACTCAGAAAGAATGATGGATTATTGGAGGATAAGCAAGAAAGAGCTAAAAATATGATATTTGTGTGGTGATATATAGTAAAAGCCCTTTGCACACACATTAAACCCTATTTACTAAGTACATAACGAACTAACTAAATAAAATACATGCATATAAGAAGTACTACTCAGGTAGCTCTTTTCGCCTGAAATTAAACATTGTCCTCATTCAAAGAGACATATAAAGCTCATGAACTACTGTTGAACAAGGACAGACAACCATTATAGAGCTCGGATACTTACAGAGTCCTCGTGCAATGTTAATTCTCCTAGTTTATTGATGGGACCTTTTAACTCCAATTACATCTTACGCAGTCCCCCGGCCGGAACGAGAAAGTTTGATAACTGTTTTATTATGCAGAAGCAGCTTCCGAACTGTCAGCTTATTACTACATTCTATCCAAATGTAGTGTTCTACCACTTTAGGAAGTAGCCAGTAGTCTCGTAATTTCAAGAGAGCTCCCCGGTTCCTGGCTGAACTTGGGGTGATGAAGTGTAAACATGGCAGTTTTGAGTAATTTTTAGTAGAATACTAATTACTTCTTACCACTCAAACCAACTTTTTCTGTTAATTTCCCTAATTTGCATACATTTCTTTATAGCTGTTAACGAACGCGTACAGAACAATATGACAAGACTTGTACAAAGCGTAGCAACATGGCCAACGTACCTCACAGAACTAGCAGAAATCTGAAGAGAAGCTGGATGAAGGATCTGCTCTCTCCAAGTATCAGTTCTCTCTTGACTTATCAATCATGCAATAGTATTAATTTTTAGACAACAAATTAAAAAAAAACTTTTTTGATAGATGAAAACAAATACCTATGTTGAATGCTACTTCTGCAGTTGAGAGTTCTCACATCCCGTGATTGATGAGTAGTATTGACATTTTGCACTAGATAGTCAGATCTTTAGTTTAAGGAGGACGTATTACGAATTTTTGTTCAGTCAATTAATTGATAAGGACAGCTTCGATAGTTTGACCTTGTAAAGTCATTACTGCCGTTCAGAAAAGAAAGCTGTGGAGACTAAGCCAATAGGAAAAAGATCTAGAGGAAGGCTGAGAGTGACTTTGAAGAATAACCTCCAAAATATTCTGAAAGAAAAAGGGATTGGAAAACCGGAAGACAAGAGTGCAGCCCATGAGGCAGACAGGAGGCATTCATTCTGCAAAAATGTGGACACTGTAAAGTAGAAGAGAAAACACAATAAGACTAAGAAGAACTTTAAGATTTTTACGTTGAAAAACAGAAAATGTTAGGAATCTGAAGAAACATTGAAAAACTTTAATTAACGAGTAAGTAATCGTTCATACACTTTTTAAGTATGCACACTAAAAAGTGTGGATAAATATATTTATCCTCTTATGAGTAAATCTTTTAAATTGTACGTCCTTTTGAGACCAGTTGCTGTAGGCCCGATAGCCTCTGCTGCAGTCTCGTGACGAAGTTCCGGGTCGATTTAACAAACAACACGCAATCAGAAGTTGATCTCGAGTATTCGTAATTAATTTCATTTTCGATTAATTGTCCTTTGCTCTTCCAATTGCTAAGAAGATAGCTGGAAAACGGAAGTAAAAAAGGTGTATCGGGTAAATAAATAAATAGGTGGATCGAAAAAATTAATTTTGAGCTTTTTCAACTCACGAAGTGATTTGATAATCGGATAGTTAATTAATTAGCAGATGAGTGAAAAAATAATGCAAATCTTGCATTATAGAATACTAATAGCAGAACTTATATTAAATTTTGTCAAATATGGTCAGCGCTCAGAGTGTAGAAGGGTTCATCCTAAAAAAAAATCCCTTCAAAATGTTTAAAAAAAATATTCAAGCATAAGTTATATTTGTTATTTTATCATGAATTTTCCTAAATACTTTATGCCACTGAATCGAATATACATATTATCAACAAAACTTGAATTTTTAAAGTATATTTCTTGTTATTTTTTTGAAATATAAAAAACCTATTGGCTTAACCCCCCCTCCCCCCGGGCTTAAGATTCGTAAATATAGGCCAATAAACAAAACAATGACGCAAGTTGCGGCATTTAAATGACATTTCGAGATAATAGCTTCCTGTTTATTAAGCTGTGAAATTCACGGCTGTCATATTTGACTGACATATTTGATAATAAATATGTATATATTTATCATAATTTATTATCCGTATGATATAAAATAAACAGATAATAGGTAGTAACGCCTATTAATCTATTAAGAAGAATACACTACATACATTTCTACGAGTATATATTTATTATCTATTTATTTTATATCATACATATAATAAATTATTATAAATATATAGATATTTATTATCAATACCCAACGGCAACTATTTTACCAAAATCTTAGTAAATTAGTAGCAATGTGACTAGAAAGCCGTGAATTTCACAGCTAAATTAATAGCTTTTGATCCCATCCACCTCAATTTCATTTACTTTTCATATATATATATATATATATATATATATATATATATATATATATATATATACACTGTACCAACTATAAGAATGAATTTGATATTAGTTCAATATTATTTATATTGATACAGATCGATATTAGATCAAATATTATTTGCATTTTTTTTATTATATTGTAAATAAAATTTTGGAGAATGAGAAAAAAAGAATGCAAATAATATTTGATCTAATATCGATCTGTATCAATATAAATAATATTGATCTAATATCAAATTTATTCTTATAGTTGGTACAGTGTATATATATATATATATATATATATATATATATATATATATATATATATATATATATATACATATATATATATATATATATATATGAGAAGTAAATGTAATTGAGGCGGATGGGATCAAAAGCTGATAGCTCCAATAATGCAAAAATTGACTTTATTTGGAGGGGTATTTTAAAGAAAATATGAAATGCTGCATTATTTTATAGACAACCCAATACTTGTATGCATTTTTCTACGTAAAGCGCGAACCAGACATAAATTCTACTCGAATTATATACTGTTTTTAATTTATTTTCAAAATTTCAATTTGTTTTGGGAAAATTGGGACGTTTAAATCATACTACAGTCTAACTATTTCAAATTAAAAAATAAGATAAATGGAGAATAAAGTAATTTAAGAATGATCAAGTGTATGAAATTTAAATTTATATCTCTCTATTCTCAAATTATAAATGCATTGAAAAAATCATATTGCAAACTTAGGATGTGATTAACTGAAACAATTAAATGAACAATTTAATAGAAAAGTTATTACAAGCATTAATAACATGATATGAGTATATTTTTGTACTAAACTAAAAACGATAAAGAAAAAGAATGTTTCCACAATAATAATTTCATTATTTATTATTATTTTATTGATATTGTAATACCTATTTTTTATCCTTTTGCATCATAATTTTTTATTTTAAGTTATGCATAATAACCTTATGTTTTTATGCATTGGTAACCGTTAAGAGGAAAATGACAAGTCTGAAAAAATCTTGGATTTGAGTTTTAACTGTTGATAACTGTATGAGTTAAACACAAGGTGCACGTGGCTGGTGATTGGAATCAAACATTTTTGTTACAACTCATTATAGTAGGTAGTCCAGCTATAATATTTTTATTAATCTAAATCAGTTCAAAAACTAATGGAATTAAAAATTAAATATACGCCTTATAGTTTAAGCAATAATAATGATTTTTATTCTTCTTTTCCTAGTTCCAAATACATCTTCGATCTTCTGTTACAGTTTATCTATTATAGTCTACTCTATTTTAGTCTAAATCGGGCAGCAAAGTGTTATTGGCTAAAATAGCGAAAATTTAAAACAAAAACTTTTTTTTTTTAATTTCGGTTTTATCCGCTTCTGATTCCAAACGCATCAATCATCTTAATTTAATTATTTTATAATAAAGTTTTAAAAATAGAAATAGAGAAAATTAATTATAAAACGGGTTGAAGAGACTTCCTAATTAATTTTTGCTATTGGAGGGAACTAGGCCGAAGCAGGCTCGAAACTTCGTAGGGCAGTCTTTTTAACTTTAACCTATTTTGAGAGGGGTGGAAGGGGAGGGGGGTAAAGTTGGGATTGGGAAAGTTTGTTATAGCGCGCAATGTTCCAGTTCTTTTGTAAGAGGTTCGTAAATTTGTTTAATTTGAAAACTGTCTCCACTTGGAAACAGTATGTGTGACTTCGCTATGAGGTTTGATTGATAAATGTAGCTATTATCTTCATAAATTTTTCTTTTAAATTATTAATTAATTTAATAAATGGGCGTTCAGTTTTACTTCATACATTTAAATGGAGTAAAATATAATTAGAAATAAATCCAGGTTGTTGAACAATTAATACTAATCGGACAATGGTACAGTAGTCGACAAAAAGTCCTAAATATTTTTCCTATCAGGTCTAATTAGGATAGAGATATTCAGGAGTACCTGATACAGTGTGGGCTTATGACTACCATTTTACGTCCCCTCAGAAGGATGGCATCAAAGTAGGAAACTACACTTTCCAAACCGTGAACGATTTCCAAAACGAACGGTACCCAAATAAATACCAACAATGAAATGCAACCGGACATTTAAGAATATGTAGAAGAATAATAGTGGCAAATAGATGCTTTTTTTGTGTTGCAAAAGCACTTCAGAAGTAAAGCCTTATCCGGGACCACAAAGATAAGAATATATAAAACTCTCATAAGGCCTGTCCTGACATATGCTTCGGAGTGTTGGACTCTCACAAAGGCACAGGAGCTCGCTATCACGAGGTTTGAGCGAACAATATTACGGAGAATCTATGGAGCAGTGTTTCATAATAACACGTGGAGGCAACGGTCCAAACTTAGAAATAGCTGGACTATACAAAGATGCCGACATTATCAGGTTTATAAAGGTAAACAGGCTACGATGGGCAGAACACATCGCACGTATGGGAACAGATGAAGTCATGGAACAAGAATGGTTGGAAGACCGAGGCTCCGATGGGCGGATGGTGTGGCTGCGGACGCTCGGACCATCTTGAGCATCCGTGACTGGAGAGCAGCAGCTATGAACAAAGATGTTGCGGGATGCCTTGTCTCCACGTGGGATGTAGAGTCATCTATATTATGTATGTATGTATGCAGAAGGATGGCATACATTTTTTACTCCCTTTAAAAAAAATGACTATTCTGAGCCTAACTTCTGAGATGAGAACTGGCAATCTTATGCATAGTAGGTTATTTATTCATATTTCGGTTATGATAAATAATCTAATAGATTAGAACAACAAAATTAGATTGAATTTTGCTGTTTCAATATTAACATTATTTATTAAGCAATGGTTCGTTTATTTCGTTTAACATTACTTCAAGCTGCGATGGCTAATTGGACGATGCTATAGTGGGAGTCCTGGATCATTACTATCCTGGTATAATTAGATGGGATTACTTCACACAGCACAGACTCAGGACTGCCATTTTACGTCCGATACGATGGGCGACATACCTGCTGGATAGAGGTTCGCCTATGGTTACCACTACACCAGTGATGACCCCCAAACCTGGGATGTTCTTCTATCCACAAACAGTTATGTGAGAAATTATCATCACGGAAACAACTATTTGTAAAGCGCTTTTTAAGTATTTAGGAGACCCATTGAATAAGAGAAAAATGTTGTTTTAAGGACAACAAGAGTAGGACAGTTTTGTAAAATTAGTAGGACCTGTACCTTTATAAGGTATATTTTACTTTAGAGGAGCCGTACAGTTTCTAACCCAACGATTGTTCAAGGAGATGATTCGGCCGAGATCCAGACCACCCCAGGTTTTTCTCCAATCAAGGCGAACCACTTCCAAGGCAGATGAGTCCCAAGAGAGTCGGCAGATCTTACTGCGTCGATCCACAGTCGATTACACTGTCACAGTCGGTGTTAGTCAAAGCTTAGATTAGTAGTGAGTGCCTTTATACCACTGTGTAGCTAGCTCACTAGCTACCGCACTCCAAAGTAAATATTTGAAAACAAATATTTGTCATTTATATTTAATTTAACTTAAAGTATCCCTAAATTTGTAATTACAAATTATGAATAAATTCATAATAAGTGTATTTAATTAATCTATATAAATTCTTCAAAAATTAATGAAAAAATATATGAAAGATATAGATATAGGCCAAAATAAGATAAGACAGAGACAACATAAAAAAGTATTGTGTAAGATCGGGAGATAGTATAAGTATTAAAAAAAATGAATATAAGTGAAAAAATTAAACAAAAATAATTAAGGAAATAAATAGAAGCTGAAATAAAAAAATGAAGGGTCTTGGATTCAGTATATGGCTGAGACTGCACTGATTCTAGGACAACGGTTGTGCAGTGAGGTGACTTTTCCTACTTTTTAACTTGAAAATAACAGATGAATACGATTTACTTGTTTCATTAGATTCATTTCTATTATTCACTACATGACATATTTTATGTTTAGGAAATATTTTAAAATAGTGTTGAGGTATAAGTCCGAAGAGTAATTCATAGGATTTTAGATTGACCATGGAGAACATTTAAACTCCAAGTAGAAAAATTTTAAAAATATTTGTTGACAACTATAAAAAAGGTATCTATACTTAATTTCAGTTTTTCAGGACATATTTTTATAACTTGTGTATTTATTAGATTGTTGTTTTTATTTATACAATTTACAGATTTATAAATATGATTATTTAAATAGTAATGGACTTGGAAGTAGAAGAAATATACTTATGTAAAGAGAATTGAAAATGACTCAATAGAAGTCGAAACGTTTTTAAAATAAAATAAAAAATTGACTGCATAAAGGTTTTTCTCACATTAATGAAATATTTACAAATATTTAGTCTAGTCGCATCCACTTTAAAATTAAAATGAAGAATTAAATCATTAACTAAAGGAAAAATAAAGTAAAAATTATTTATTATTATTATTATTATTATTATATTATTATTATTATACAAAGTTTAACTATCGTTATTATATCAACAGAATAAAGGCGTGAAAGGTGATAAATAGAGAGGCGAAAACTCATAAAAATGAGTTTTGTAGATACGGGCTACCTTTTTACTTTTTAAAGTTAAATGGAAATAAAATGCAAACTTCAAAATACTTTTAAAATAAAAAGGTAAGTGAAGATTGTGTCGTGTGCATGTGTGTGATTTTGTTTAACTAGAATAAATAAATTTAAAAAAACTTTATGTCTAAGTTTTTATAACAAAAAGTTGTTGGAAAAAATTACTTAACTTATTAAATTCGCCTGTTCCTAAAATTGGTTTAACGAACGATTGAAAAGACCGAATTTCTGGAGATTTTCTTTTTATGGTGAACGCATTATTGTTTTTTTTTGTATGTATTTTTATATTTACATAAATCTTACTAATATTATAAATGTGAAAGTTTGTATGTTTGTCTCTCTTTCACGTAAAAACTACTGGACGGATTTGGATGAAACTTGACATCAATATAGTTTGTACATCAGAATAACACATAGGCTATAGCAAGCGCGGATTTAGGGGGGGCGCACGGGAGCACGTTCCCTCCCTCCCCCCCCGACTGTTTTTAAGATACTGTGAATAATCCATTATAAAACAAAATTAAAGGCAAATTACATGAGGATATGTGGGGGCATAGGGGGATGTGCCCTCCCCGATATAGTACATAATTAAAGGCAAATTAGGAACTTAGCATCATGAAATTTGTAGATAGGTTCTTTGTATAGTTTAAGAAAAAAATTTGGATGATTCCACTCCAAGGGTTTCCCTTTTAATATAATAGGGGTTTAAAGGTTGTATAGAATCCGTTAGTTTTGAAGTTAGACATCTGAAATTTCGGATGAACTAGTAACTTATATTTTTAAAAAATAATTAAATTATTTATTTAAGATGATCTTTCACGAAACTTTATGTGGCAGACCAAATTCCACGCGAGCGAAGCCGCGGGCATAAGCTAGTATTTTTATAAATTGAATAAATACAAGATACACCTAGATGCTACCGGTAGGGGTGGTGGAGGTGACAGGTGGGGTTGACTTACCCCCACCGACCAGGACTCCAGCACCATCGCGGAGCTCCTGATTTCACCCCTCTCAATATATAGTCTGCCCCCAGCTATTACTTTTATGTATTTGAAGAAACATTTATTAATACATGCTGAATATTAATGCTTAGATAAATTATTAAAAAAATTTAAGTTTTTGTTTTACGCTGTTTAATTTAATAGTGTTATGGCCTATGAAACTTAGACAAACTACAAATATTCCTTAAAAGTTGGGTTAATAATAAATTTTAATAGGGATTTGATGATTTTGGATGGATGACAGTTGATTGTGCAGGTATCGAAATTTTGGTTTCCCTAATATTTTTACTATAATTATTATTTGACCACCAAATAAGTTGGTATTTAACGATAATATTGCGCATTTGGATCAATATTACGAAACTGAATTAATTTTGTAGTTGGAAAAATACTTGCCATTTTGCCACATTTTTTGTTGGCCATCACAACAGAATCAGATTTCTAAGCTATATAAAAAGTATTTTTGATCAATTTCCGTAATCACATATGTACTATGTACCGTTTTCATTAAAAAATAAACTTCCATATTCTGTAGCATATGGTTGAGCTACTAATTTTTCATCTAAACAAAGAGCTCTCTCTAATTATAGGGAAAAAGTGAACTGAAAATTATAATATTTAAGTTATTTAAATCTTGAAGTAAAATAACTGTTATTTAAATAATAATTATTGTGTATTATTCTTATTAGAATGTTGTAGTTTTATTAATTAATATAAATATTAAATAATAAATACAAGCATTAATGATTCTGATCTGTAATTATTAAAATCACATGTAATGACATCATGTCATGTGTAATGACATATATGCTTACTTAAGTAAAATTTTGAATATAAATTAAAAACAGTATATAATTCGAGTAGAATTTATGTCTGGTTCGCTCTTTACGTAGAAAAATGCATAAAAGTATTGGGTTGTCTGTAAAATAATGCAGCATTTCAATAAACGGTCCCTCCATGGAGTTACCATGGGGGGAACAAATTAAAAAAAAAAAAGCATTAATGATTAAAAATATAATTTATATATCGAAATATAATTTGTAATACGAAACCAAAATTTTTTTTCTTTTTCATAATTGAACGCCCAAGGGTATTGTGGTCATACGGGAGATGCACCTACGTTCGGTTTGCACCAAACAACAAATTATTTTTTTAAATATTTTATTTTAAAGGAAAGATATGGCCAGGACCGGGACTCGAGCCCGTCTTTTTCTCGGCCAGCCCCATCAATTCTTTTCACCGATCCTACATAAAATATTTTAAAAAATTATATCATATAACAATTAAATAAATTACACAAATTCTTTTAATTGAAATAGTTCTAAAACTCAAATTTTAATGAAAATAGTTCTCAAATTTATTTTTTAGGAACATCGACCTCTTATTGTTTTTTATTTGCGTGAAGCCAGTTCGTATAACTGAACGTTCGGTTTATTTGGCGTTCTAATAATTGACGTTATACTTTAAATAAAATACAATTCGAAAGTTTTTACATCCTTAAGGACATTCCTTAAAAATTAAAGCGGTATACCGGAATTTATAAAAAAATATATCAAGCTGCAATAATTTTGTATTGTTCCTAGTGTTTTCATTAAGAAGGATGAAGAAACGGAGTGGACCATAATAAAACGATCATTTATTAAATAAAAAACAACTGGGATGAGCTTTGAATAACGGAGAGAAAAGAGAATAAGCCAGGGCGTAAAGAGATTGAGCCTTAGGGATAATAAAAAAGAAAAAAAAGATGAAGAAGAAAGGAGAGAACTTAATACTTCCTTTGGAGATATTGTGTTACATCGAGGGTTGGGCGTAAGAGGGGGTGAAGTTCTTTGATCAGGGATGTCGTTAATTAGTGGATAAGTTGGGCGCAAACGGAATTACAGATTGCTACGACTTTTTTGATCAAATCGCGACATGGAAGGGAATTGGAAATAAAATGTCTTCCAAAGGTTATATTTCATTTTAAGAGATCCGAAAAAATCGCCTTTTAAGACTTAATTATATTAATTACACAGTATTAAAAAAATACTATTTCAATGGTCCAGTAAGAGAAGAAAATGGTCCAGCTGGAGGTCAAAATATGATTCATTAAGTAGTGATTAACTATTTATTATTCGATTCACATTTCAGGCCTTCTTCAGGGCTTGTAATGTTGGTCACAAGTAAGAGGGTGAACTATTTATACTATTAATTATTTAGGTATAATTGATTAGTTAACTCAACCCCCATACTTGTGTATTGCAAGCACTGAAGAACAACTGTAATCTGTATCGAAATTCGTTTTCTAAAAACTAATTCATCACTATTTATGGAATCATTTTGATTATCTCCACCCGGACCATTTTCTTACCCATATTTATACGGTCAGCTAATAATTATTCAATATTTCATTGAAAGTTGTTAGATTGATAGATTGAATTAGAACCTACATTGGCAAGGAATTGTTTTATTATATATTTTTAAGATATGTTGGTTTCAAATGGTGTTAGAGGAACATAATTATAAATTTAATTATCCATGAATATGTTTCATGTGGGTATCCATTGGCCTATAATTCAAGTTATCCAATTTGAGAGTGCAGTGAAAAATTTAATTACCCGAAAAACATTCTTCAGATTTTTTGGATGTTTTTAGATCACATAAAGACATTCATTGTTTGAAGCCTTACTACTACCAATTTTGCGTTGCAAATGTTTTACAGTATTTAAAGAGCACCTGACAATCCAAAGGCTCAGGACCCCCATCTTACGTCACTACCGAAGGATTTTACTTCATTTAAAAATTCCTAACCTATCGGGCTGTGAACCCGCAATCTTGAACATAGTAGGTTATTTACTTATTCTTAGTTAGGTTAGTTATTTATTAATATAATAAATTTAGTGTGAATTTTGAAAATAAATCGATTAACAGTTGTGATATTGTATCGATTAAAAATCGTAATCATCGCCTCCCCGCTGTGATGAAAACCACAATCGCCTGGGCACTAAAGTGGAAGGGACAGTTAGTGTAGATTGAAAAAGCAGCCCTGTTAATTAGGGCGAGTAAAACATCGTCCGCCATTGCCTCTTCTAACCCTGTCGATAAATATCTCCCTCCCGTCCTCTCGGATTCGAAGGTCTTGTTGCTTCATCTTCATGCAAAACGTTCATGTTTTTGGTTTCCTATTGATGGGCTTGATAACCTGGGGAACTGCAACGAGAAGTACGTGATCTGTGTTCAACTCTGCACCTCTTATTACTTTTACATCAGTAAAGTACTTCCTAATTTTCTTACTATAAATGAAGTAATCTATGATGCTGTTTATGTTCCTTTACTGGGTAGAAGATGTTATTTTGTGAACCAGTTTATGTGGGAAGAGCGTGTTACCTATTAGCAGATCAAAGTCTATACAGAATTCTATAAATCTCCGTTGGTCTTAGTAGTTTCTCTAGCGTAATGTCCCATTGCACCTTGCGTTCCTCTATTATCTCTTCCGATCCTAGCATTAAGGTCTCCCATTATTATTATTTATCTTCCCAAGTCATAGCTTCTACTTGTTTATCTTTCCAGATTGACATTGAACTGCCCTTTACAGAGGCTGGAATAACTGGAGTAACTAATTAATCGTTACTTTATGGTATTACCGCTATAGATAGCGGACGGTGCTACAGTGGAAGTCCTAATTTTTTTCCATCCAGGAATTACGATAGGGAAGTTTAACGAGTACCTGACAATGCACAGGCCGGACCCTTCATTTTACAGCATAATCCAGGATTTTCACCCCTTTAAAAAATGTTAGGTCCAACAGCCCAGCGGCGAACCCGTAAACTTCGACATAGAAAGTTGTTATGTTAACGACAACACCACAGGTGACCATTGAACTAATCAATAAGAATTATTCATCCAGAATGCTAAGTGTTGGTTATCGAACTCCTTTTTCCTAAATATTCCGAATTTTCAATTGTAAATGGTTAATATATTGTTACGGGCTACTGGGTGTAAAAATGAATAAACTACTCTTAAATTCAAGATACTAATATTTATTAACAAAGTGACAAAAAGAATATAATAAAATTACTAACAATTAAATTATTAGACTAATATCAATTTACAATAACAATATTCTAAAGATTTTAACCTAGGCCTAACTCCTATTTAATTACTAAAATATTAACTATTTACATAAATTTGTATAAATACAATAAAATTATACTAAAATTTACAACTACTAATTAACACTTACAGTTCACTAATCAAAATCCACCGACCGTAAGATTCTCCAAATATGGCGAACTGACATACAGTAATAAACAGAAACGGTTTATTACACTCGCGAGACTGTCACAGTTCACTGACACAAGTTTATCACACTGACCGGTTTACCACTGAATGACTCCAGGCGGCAGCGAGCCGGTATTTATATTAAGGTTGAACGTTCTAGACGCGCGGGAGTGAGGGGGAAGCCGTTCTCGTATCTTCGAGAACCTTCTAATCCATCTTAATCCCATTCAGCCGAAGGGCTTAAGACGTTAATCCCTTCCGCCCGTATTTCTCTCTCTGACCGTAACATATTGATTGATAAATATGGATTCCAAAATAAACTAGCAATCTAAAGAAATCAGCCACAGGTGAGGTACCACTAGATACGGTTCTTCTTCATTCTTCTATTGTAATTTTACTGACAGAAAATTTAATGATAGCAAATTTGTTAAACTTGTCAGGTGCGGATAAATATTTAAAGAGAAAAATGAAATATACTACTGAGGAATTAATTCATAACTAACAATTTCGAGATAGCTATCTCGAAGAGGCTGATACAGGAAATAGCAACAAAGATGGAAGATGCAAAACAAAGATATTCGATGAGACATCGTGCAATGCTTATGGAATGATTTCCTAATACTAGTGTTTCATCTCCCGTATGCTGGTCCCTCTTGAGGATTAACTAGTTTCCTACTGCCACACATTTCCTCCGTTAAGTATAACTTAACATATTAAGTAACAGATAAGTTTGAAAACGTTTGTGCTAGGACATTAATATACGATGAGAGGCAGAAAGGTATTCTTAAATTAACACGCACAGAACGAAGACTAGAGTTGAAGCAACCATTCCTCAGAAGGCGTACATAATGAGGCCAATTAAAATTCATCCCCCGCCTGGGAGGAATTAATTAAATAATTTAAAGTGAGGCTGTGAACTTGTGCCACGTCTTCCGGAACCAACTCCATTATACTTTATTATGGCGCACTTCAAAGGGTCAAGTATTTACCAAACTTGGGGAGACTTGAGGAACGCTTGGAAACGGGGCGCGATTTCTGACAAAGGGTATGAACTGTCCTAACCTCTCTCTAAATGTCCTCAACTCTCTTCTGTACACCTCTCTGGAATATTATAATAGCTAAGTTGTCATTTAGTTGCAATGACATTAGCCATAGCATGTTTTTTATGGTTCAAAGTAGTCACCATATATGAATTAGAATTTTTTAAGGACTTATAAATCATGGCTTTCATTCAGATGGTTTACAATTGTTGCTAACTTCAGCAGACTAACTCTATAAAACAAAATATAACATCGTATCAAATTAATATCGTACCTTATAAAAATGATATCCTGGACTCAGATGACAGGGTGAAGACCGCCTCAATTTCTATGTTTTTTGCAACACTTAAAATTTACTGTAAGGCTAAAGCCTTAAAGATCCTCAGTGTTAATGTAAAAATGAATGACTAATTAATTAACGATCATATTCAATCATTACTAATTAATGTGAATATTTTTACGGAGAAAACAAACATTAGTAATATTTTTTGTGTCAGCTATAGAGAAACGTAAATCTGTAAGATGAAGTTCGAAAACAGAATCATTTGAATGTGAATCATTTATTCTTAAGGCTATGTATTAAATCAACACTATACTTCAATAATTTATATTCCTTTATTTTAGGTGCGAGTAGTTCGGTATAGAGCGCTGATTAATTGTTCTGAGGTTTATATCAGGTAGTGACAGATAAGTTTTTCAATCTGTTCAAAGCTGTAAGTGCGCCCTGTGCGATCTGCAGGCCCTTCTGTGACTTACACAGCCTTTATAAAGAACGCACCTTTCATTGCTGAAAAACCTAGAGTGTGAGCAAGATTTTAAACAAATCAACTCTCATAACAACTGTTATCTTAGAAACAGCACAGACTCAACCATGCATTAAAACCAAGACTTTTCAAGGGCTATAGTGGTATTTTTTATTTTAATTATTTTTTTTATTTTAAAACAACACAATCCAAAATTCTCAGAAAAATTATTAATGCACCGTGGTATGTTTCGAATCACACTATACTCAACGACAGGAACATTCCCACTATAAAATCATATATTCATACCAAATACATAACATTCCACTCATCGACACAATATCACCCAAACCCACTCGTTCTTCCGCTTTCCTGGACTTGATAAAAACAGATTAAAAAGACATTGGCCAAGAGACCTACTCGACAATTGATATTTTTTTTTTCCAAAATAACTGGATGATCATGGAGAAAAACGAAAAGAAAGACACTTCAATCAAATTTGCTAGATGCGCAATTGCGCAGGTGCAAATGAAAATTATATAATAATAATAAAAAATTAATTTTTTTATGTGATAAATATCTAATATATGATTAGATAATATATTTTAAAATATAGAAGTAGAATTAAAAAACAAGAAAATAGATCATTAATTGTTAAAACAAATATTTGATTTATTTTATTACCTGTTACTAATTGTAATCGTGGTTAATAACATGATAGTGGATTTGCATAATTTTACATAGCGGAATGAAATTCAAAATCTAAACCTGATAAATAGTTATTCTTAAATTTAATTTTACATAATGGATATTATTAAGTGAGAACATTTAACTATGGGAAACCTACGGGTAGAGAGAGATATAGGATAAATCACCTTTCTGCACAACCGTTGTCTTAGAAAAAGTACAGTATCTACAGTTCTTTTTTTTATATTTCTTTTATTAAGTGTAATAAAGACAGTACAGCAAATACAACAAAGCATAAACTCCGATGCGAACTAAAAATAGAATAAAGAAGACTTGATAAAGTCAAATTAGGAGTTGAAGTTTCATTTTAAAAAGCCTCGTTTCAACTCGTTTAATAAAGTGAAAGTTAAATTTGGTTCGAATGTCTTTCTTCAAACTTTTAAACAGAGAAGCAAAACGAATTTCGTTCATTGAGGCTCGAATCATTGTGAACCAGTTTGGTAATTAAAGGAAAACTTTTGATTAGAATTCTAAACGTGGCGAAATATATTCAGCTTTCCTCAGGGGTCTGTCGCGTATAAAATTGTATCGTAACTTTTTTTTTTCCAGAAATTTTACTAATTTATATATAATCGATGTTCGAAATAATATTGATGACTTGATTTTTCAAGCCTTTTTTGATTTTTTTATGTAAGTTAAAAGGGCGTTTAGCATAACAACCTTCTATGCTCAAGGTAGCGGGTCCACAACCCCGGGATTATTTATAAAGAGACCAAAATTCTTGATTATGCCGTCCTTCGGAGGGGAGATAAAACGGCTGTTTACAGCCTTTAAGATTTCAGATACTCTTTAAAGATCCATACCCTAATTATTGCAGTATTAATAAAATTTAGATCTATAAAGCCATTGTGCGTTGCATACTTTTTTTTTTCTTATGACATTATTGAAAAAAAATAGTTAAAATATAAAAAAGTAAAATAAGAAATACATTACACTAATATTTCTAATATTATTAAGAGGTAATAAAATTAATCAAACATGCTTTTTCTTTGTTAATGACGTTTTTCTGTTTTTTCGAATCTACTATCTTATTTTTTATTCTCTTTATTTAAACAATAATTAAATGCGATATAGTACAGGCCAATTACAGTTAAGATAACTTGCAGGGTGTTTCAAAGTCAGCCAAACTGAAATTTTAGATAAGGACCTAAAAAAAAGAAAAAATTTCCAATATAGTGCATGTTCCTTCTCAGTTGTAGTGGAATATCTTGTACTAAATCATAGAAGCCGTAAAAGACGCAGAGGCTGTCTTAATGTTTAAAAAAAACTTAATGAATAAGGTAGTTAGAACAATTGTAATAAGTTTTATTTTTATACTATGCCTAAATAATTCGTAACAGTGAAAGTATTTTGGTGTGTAAATATCCTAAGCAAGTTTGCAGATATATCTCCATAGGATTTAATATTGTTTTGAGCTCCTTTATTGTGGTATTTGATTTGTAAACAAAGAAAATAAGTTCTTACTTTAGGAGTGGAACGTCTTTGCCAGTCCCATCGTCTAGTATTTCAATATCCTTAATCGCATTTTCGATAGAATCCTGAATGGCACTCCTGAAAAAGAAAATTATAGATGAAAAAAATCACAATTTAAAAAAAATAAATACCAACCTTATTTTAGCAATTTAATTTAATTAACTTAACAGGAATATCCAGAAGAAAATTAGATCTCTCCGGACTCACTCATTTATTGAAAATGATAAGCTGCTTAATGATCTGGTGGGAGGAGAATTGAACGAGAGGGCGGTGAAGGGTGGAAAATCGGAGCGGAGAGTTTTCCGGAGTTTGAAGCTCCTGCTCAGTCCTGGTATCCTGGCAGCCTGGGACCCCCAAACCCTACCTGTGACCTCATTTTCCGATTACAGGTGAGGCTTGGGAAAGCTGGTTAAAGGTGGAAAAGGGGAAGCTTGTGTGAGCATATATTTTCTTGGAATTCCTTAGTATTTTCGCAACTCTAAACATATACCACATAAATAATTCCTATTTATGTATATTATCATAAACATAATCTATATTATGTTCTATTAAAGAAGTTAATAATTAAAATAACATCTAATGGCGAAATTTATAATAATATGAAAATAAAACCTCGAAATACACTGTGCAATGAATTTATAATTACACATATCTCTCCTTCAAAAGAAAAACGTCATAAAAAAACAAAAAAGAATTTTCATTACAGGTATTTTAAAGTTCCTGTGTGTTAAAAAAATAAAAGCTTGGTATTGATAAAGCAAATTTTAAAATATAATTATGATAAAATATGATCAAGTTCAAATATGATACAACTCCAAATATGATTTAATTAAAAAAAAACCCACACGTTGGAAATGGAATATCAGATATTTTATTACTGAATTAAAAACCTTCATCCAATACAATTGCTACTTAAGGCTTAACTCAAAAAAGTAAAATTTTGAGTTAGACCGTTGTTCTTTTGAAGGAGCGAATTCTACTTTGGTTGTTTAGAGATATATATTAAAGAATCAAAGTTTATTTCGTCGATTAAGTTCTAATGAAAACTTTATTCGTATATTATAAGCAATAATAAAAATCTTTATTTATTTCGGGGTAAATTCCCCTAAAGGAAAATATAAAAGAAAGTCCGATATAGGAAAAGAAAGATTAAATCTCACTAAAAACCTATTTATTTCTATTTTGTCAATTGTAATATTCACACTACAGAGGGTGAAATTGACTATAAATGTTGAATCCATTATTTCTTTATTATACAGTACATAGTACTTTAGAATTTCTTTTTTTTTTATCAAGACTTACAGAGTTTTTTACAGGACTTACGCGATCAGAGAAAATACATGTGAAATGAACATGCTGACAAAGTTATTAAAAAAAAGAAAGATAAAATCTGTAACTGTAATCTATATTTACACAATCAAAATATTATTAAAAGTTAAGGAGTACTTTATCATAAACTATAAATATATAGTTCTAAAAATATCTAACTTATGTTAGACAGAGAGCACTGCTGAAAAAAATAAAGCATTTCTCTCTCTTAAATACATCGTATATTTATCATATATTTTTGTTACTTATCCAGATACAAATACTTGAACAACACAATCACAGACTTAAAGAATTAAGAAACGATGCAATTTTGTGCCCCTGTCTTCGAGGGGGCGTGTTCAGGCGAAACGATACTAACCTTCACGACTGATAGGTATGGCAGGTGAGGTAGCTAATAGCGCCGCGTTCTTTACTTGCTAAAAGATTTATATGGATTTACAATAATATATTTATTGTTTATTGTTTACCCATTTTATATATAAAAATCATATTTCGTTTTAAAATATAATTTATAAAGCTATTTTTTAAAATATTATTTTATATATTTGAAGCATGCATAATAAATTATTTAATTCAATATTATAAAGAGAAAAACAAATTCAAGGATGTGCAGTGAAGTGACCTTTATTTATTGGTCAAATTCAATAAAAACAAAACAAAAACGAAATAAATAATAGAATAAAATCTAGGTGGGATTATAATATTAAATGAATATCAATTTATCCAGTACCTAAATTCCGTTTAGCTCGTAATAAAGTGGAGACACCGTGATATAATTTTGATCATCGAATTGCCAGCATGTAAAACTAAAAAAATAATTCCTAAACTATCGGCATAGTTAAGATTTCATTTATATTTTTCATATACCTATGGACTAAAACTAAAACTATGTAAAAAGCCATTTTCTTTTTTTTTTTAAATCCGACTTTAAGAATTTGAATATGTCTATAGTAGTGACCGTAAAAAATATAAACTTTGTGTGTCCTTATGTTATGACGTTCTTGATATGGTACATCCTTACGTAAAATGGCGGTTCCTAGCCTGTGCGGTATCAGGCGAAAATCCCTATCCTAATTATGCTTTAATAGACAAAAGCCAGAAAAGACTAAACAGTAGAAAAGACCAAGGAACCATTGTAGCGTAAAATGGCAGTAACAACTGCGTCTTAAATTAAATTCTTAATTAATTTTCTTATTTTTAAAAAGGCGCCAATTAAATATATAGAAATGAAATATTTGAAATATTATATAAACAGCTATAAAGCACTCTTTAATTGATCTGATGGTTATATTTCATTCAAAGTAGGTATAAGTGGCTTATCAAATTTATATAAAGTTTTAATAAAGTGTAAAACTACAACCTATATCCTACGTTACATATCATTTATGCTGTTCCATTATCACATCGAACATAATATAGAGTTATTATAATAATTATATGCAAAATATAACAATTTTGTTGATATCATTTAAAATCATTGTTCATTGCTATTATTGTTACTAAATTATTATATTACTAAGGCGTTGATGACCAACCGGTTTTATCGCCTCTAACTTGAAACAACCAACCATTGTTCATTACTGTATTTGTATTAGTATTGCTTTCTTTATTTCTTATTTCAGCAATAGTCGAATGTAGCTAGAGAGGCAATCCCCTTAGTATTATCTTTCTCATGAGACTGTATCTAAAAGTACTTGAGCCCTGCTTCCTGAACAGTTTTCTATAGAGTTATTAATATAACACATAAAACATTTCTTTTTTCAATATCTTTATTTGAAACTTAAATATTGTGACTTTAAAAATCTTGCCTTTGAATCTTATATAAATTTTAGGTGTTTAAAGAAATGTATTATGACATATTATTGTTCCGTAACCAAAGAAATAAAATTTGCAAATTTATTTATATATTATTTATTTCATATGTCTCAGATCACCCACTCCTACCATCTAATTAATCTTAATAAAATTCAATGTACAATCCTCTCTTGAAATGCACCTGGTGCAGTAAAAGAGATATCATGCATCATTAATTATTAAGTATTATTAATATTAATATGTTATTGTCAAAAATTAATAAAAGCCAAGAGGTTAAGAAAGAAAAAAAATAATAATATGTTATTTTTATTATACATTATTTAAATTATATTTAATTATTATTAAATATATTTGTATATCACCATTCCAAACCCAAACCAGTGCTGTTGTGAGTTTGGATTCTTTGGGTTTATGTTTTATTTTAACGTTCCCTTGGCAATTTTTAGTGAATTGAATTAACTGTAGATTATTAATTAAGAACCGCAACATGCTCAATTAAGTCAAACAAATAATTATCGTTTTAGCAGTTTAAGCTTAGTGTTATTTCTTAAATTTTCAAATATACCAATTTTATTAAGGGATGACAATATATTATCTTGAAAGAATAAAATTAATGCACATCTCAAACGAATCGATTATTTGCAAATATTTGTGTATTGTGTACCCTGTCCTGAAGATGCCTCATAAAGAATTGCCGAAATATTCACAGGTAGTTTTATTTCCTGTTTTTTAAAAGAAAACTTTTCGTTTGACATTTTTCCATTCATGTCTTAACAAGTATTTTATGTTTCTTTTGAGTCATTAAAATTTATATATAATCTTAATATTTTGTGGAATAGTTGTGGGTCAACTGGGTTCTTGCTTTCTATTTTTAAGTTCTTTTATTTTAATATTCTTTTGAATTTTGCCGAGTGTCAACTTTCTTTGGTGTTTTTATTCAAACGTTTCCACACGTTGTCTTGTAACCTTCCTCTGATTCAGTAGATGCATTTTGGTGATGAGAAGTTTATTTTGATTGGTGTCTTGCTGAATTTTGATGTTATATTTTTAATTCCTTTGCTATTATTCTCTTTCTTTTCTGAAGATACTCGAATAGGCGATCTGTAGACAGAAATTTTTGTTTCCTGTATGTTTGGAATTTTTCCATTCATGTTTTATAAAATTAAATATTAGTGACAAATCGTTACCGAAACATCGAGCAAACCCCCAAAAAATATCAATGCAATTTATTTTGGAATACAATATCCTAAGTCTCTCACACAGCAGAAAATAATTAATCTAACGTTCCAACAACCCAGGTACCGTGATGACAAAAGCTTAAATAATATATGGAGTTTAGTATATGGAGTTAAATAATAATAATAAATGGAGAATAAAACAAGCTTCTCATATCCTGAGCCTATACAATGGGAGATTATAATACTTAAGGACATAAATCAACAGGGTTTCCGGTTGGGAAGTATAAATAATTAAAGAAGGGATAGCCAATCTAAAATTTATTTCAGTGTAGCCAACCACCCGCCCTTTCCTGTCGTATCCCGTTTATCGGGAAATTTTTCCTTTGGTTTTAAGGATATCCAAGAGAACTACATTTCTACCAAATAATGTAATTACAATAAATAATTATTGTAATTGAACAATAATAACGTTTTCAATCAATTTCACAAAAATTGGAATCTCGTATTCGCTAAAAGATAGCATCCCATTTCATTTGATTTCGGGCCGCACTGGCTACAAGTAAATAAAATAAGTGTCGTAAATGCACCTTGTGGAGTTTAAAACAAGTTCGCATTATTTTATCACCTCAATGACATACCCATGGTTCACCTGTACTGTAGTGGTTCGCATAACAACCCTAAGGGGTTGATCGTGGGTTCGCATTCCGACAGGTGGGCTAAGGATTTTAAGAAGACGTTAAAAATCCTAAGTTGTGTCGTCCATCGCAGGAAGTGTAAAATATCGGTCCCGATCCTGTGCGCTGCCAGGCATTCGTTAAAGAACCCCATCCTAATCACACCAGGATAGGCAAAATTTAGAGCTCATATTGTGTAGCATTGTCCGATCAGCCATATAAGCTTAAAGTGTCGATAAATGAATAAACAACAATGAAATACCCAACAAACGAACCTTGTTAAATTTCATGTCATAAAAAGTCATTAAATTTCTTACAGAAGTATTAGAAGGTAGGACGAATAGAATTTCGAAAGAGAATACTTTCTAGAATATAAGAGAAAGTATCTCATAGTTTTGTATTAGAAAAGCTGGTAGAATGTACAGGTGTTCCAACAGGTAAGTGTGAAGAATATAGATCAATTATATTTACGTGTTTGGTATATAGCATCATAAATAAAGAGGTTTGTTTAGAATATTTTAGTACTATCGGGGATTAGTACCTCCCAAGAGTCCGGGTGGATTTAATACAGGGACGGTCTCGGGGTATGAAATATAGGCTCACGTGCGACTGCTGATCTTGAACTTAGATCTTAGATTGGATTGTCGCGGTACTTGTACCTGGTTCGAAACCCGTTGTAGAGAAACCATGGTTCCCATCAAGGGTTGGTTGACCCCCTCCATTCTGTCAGTACTATCACAAGCAATATATATATATATATATATATATATATATATATACATATATATTCATGTTCTATAACTCCAACCACGAAAAAGAAAACATCACCCTAGTATTATAAAGTGACATAATCCAAATACTTATGTTTGAACTACGGGATAACAATTAGTGAGCTTGTTATAGCAATTGGAAACTAAGAGTGACACAGGTGCCTTCTGCCAGACCAGCTCTGAAGCTAGGTTGATACAGTTTTGATAAATGATAAAGTGATATTTCCTTATTTCTTTCATCGCCATAACTGTCCACTGAAAAGGTGTTTTTTTCAGTATGTGTTACTGTTTCACAAGATTCAATATTCCTTCTTCGTAAAGATTTAAGGTCATTTTGTTTTGTTTAAGGTAAATTTTTCTTTAATGTCACCCCAAACAAAAAAATCCAGATGTCGAACCTGCCTTAATGCTCCAGGAAATCACTTTGAACAACATTTAATATGAATGTTAATGTTAAAATTTAGTGAATAAAGTATTTGGAACGATTAAAATAAGTTTTATTTATGTAATGTAACGTAACAATGAAAATCATTATGAATATATCCTACACGAAGCGTGGGGTTTTTTTTTTTAGTACTTTAGTTCAAATTTTTAGTTTGGCTACTTACCCTTGAAAAACTCTGTATAAAACTGTAGCTGTGTGGATCCCAGCTTAGATAATTAACGTCACGAGCGTAAATTTGAATTATATATATATATATATATATATATATATATATATATATATATATATATATATATATGTATATATATATATATATATATTTTAATATAATCAATATTTCAGCGTATCAATACATTCTTGTAATTCATTATCCTTTCATTAAGTACCGGTGATGATTTGACGTATGGCGTGACTTCTCACCGACGGCTAAACAGTGAGGCTGAAATCGCATCAGAGTTAATATTTAATGGAAACCTGTCACAAGATTATTCCCATCGGGAACTGGCTGCCATGAATCTTGTAGCCATTGGTGAGCATTGGATTTTTGGGGTTGGGCCTTCCGAAAACATGACCGCACCAAGCGTCACTGTCAGCCGTCAAGCCGCTTTGAATTTTCCATCATCATTCCAAAGTTTCATCCATCCATTTTAAAGTTGGTTTGAAGTTTATTAATTTCATTTTATGAAAAGAATCTCTTCAATGCAAAGGCTACTTAGTTATTTTAATAAGTAATTTTAGCATTTTCTTCGTAAAACCTTTGTAATTGTTCAAATAATATAAACTTGGATATTTATTATTAGTTCCATAACAGGCCGATTATTTTTTTCAATTTTAGAAATAATAATTCAATATGTTAAGATTTTTTATTTGTTCGTTCAAATATTACTTTGTAATTATTTTTTCGTTTGTTAATTTGAGGTAAAATTGAAATATTATTCATTTTTATACAAGATTAATTTTCATTTTAATGTTTATTTTAACCGATCTTAAAAAATATTATAAGTATTAATTAAAAATAATTCAGGATTTTTTATTTTCTCGTTTAGATACTTAAAAATTAAAATATTTTTTACTTCTACGGGACTGTCTAATTAACATTTATTAACATATTTAAAACATATATATGTATATATGTAGTGTTTTTTTTATTTGTTTTTCTTATCTATTTTTTTCGTTGCTTTATTTAAAATTCAAACATTATTCTTTTATTTAAGATCATTTATCTAACCTACGATTTTTGACCAATGTTTTAAAAAATATATAAGTAGTTATTAAAATTTAAGGACTTTTAATTTTCTCGTTTATATATTAAAATATTCATTTATACAAGACTATTTATCCAAACTACATTTTTTAAAACCTACATTTATCAACCAAATATCTTCTTCTTTGACTTCGTCTTATGCCATTGCTAGCAAAAAAATTATGTAAGTAATAATTTAAAAAATATATAAGTAATAATTAAAAATTTCAAATAAGTTATCCATTACTTTAAAACAATCTCATTCAGAACCCGAAATGGCTTCCTCGATACTCCAAAGGCACCTTTCACTCCTTGAAATTTGGTGTAACCAATGGCGGATTCAAGTCAACCAGGAAAAATGCAAACACGCGACTTTTACACTTCACCGGGGAACATGTCCTTCTGTCCAATTCAATGAAACCGTCCTACCTATTTCCGACTCAGTACAATACCTTGGCTTCCTCGTAGACAAAGGACTTACATGGAATCCTCATACCAGAGTCAAAAGACAAGAACTTAACAGACGATTCAGCCAACTATACAGATTACTATGTAGGGCCTCCTATCTTTCGAAAGACAATAAACTACTAATATACAAGGCCATCATCAAACCTATTTGGACCTATGGACTGGAATATCAGACGCATTCAATCTTTTCAATCCAAAGTCCTGAGAACTATTGTCAACGCTAATTATCATGTCTCCAACAAAACCCTTCATAATGATCTCAACATTCCTTTCGTCCTTGACCTCATCCCTACTAAATTTTTAAACTTTCACCAAAACCTTGCCTGTCATCCCAACTCCCTGGCTCAGTCATTATCCAGTTCCACATATCCATATTGCCCACCCTGCTGTCTAAACCGGCAATGACCCCAGGACCTGATATGGCCAGATTTTCCACTCACGATCTGTATGTGTGAAGCGCCCTTAACCAGCTTCCTTGGGCGTTTAATGCCAATGACGCAGCTGGGAAAGGGGCTGGGGCCTCCTGCTTTTCCCTCATCCCTGGGTAGAGGCTTAGGGACCCCAGGCAAATTGTAAATAGGGTATGAATGCGTACATTATATATATATATATATATATATATTTTTTTTTTTCTGACTTTATTTTATTTTCCCAATTATTTCTTTCTATTACCGCATGTATATATTTACTTTTTTCATTTTGTTTATATCATTGTTTTGTTATGGAATGATTGTATGCTACATAGCACCATTACTTATTGCCCACAAGTGGCAGATTGTAATTTTTCAATAGTGTTAAAAAATACCTCAGTTGATATTAAACTTTTTTCGTATTATAATATTGAGATTTTGTTATTTATCATTTCTTCTATACAAATTATAATTAATCTAATTCGTATTATTATCGTATGTTATTCATGATCTAAAACAATGCTTCTTTGTCCCGTTTTTTTGTTAAATTGTTGACAAAAAACTCAAGGTGAACAAACATCTGATTGCTGAAAGAAAGAAAATTGATTGCGATTACGAATTGCCTTATTCCCTGCATTCCTTTGATGTTTTTCAATCAGCTGCCGTAGAGGAAAAGCGATTTTCTCCCTTCGTAACGTAAGTAAATATATTTGAAAGGTTTATTAAAATAGGGAGCGGGATAATTCTGCTTTTAGTGCGCAGAGTTGCTGTGCTAAAGGTTATAGGGTAAAATACTGGCGGTAGAAGATGCATTATTTAGCCTTTTAACAGCCATGGATGAATCTTATAGAGTCTGGAGGGGCTCACCCAGCCTCTATAAATTAGGCACTCTTAATTGAGGATACCTGACGGTTGAGTATGATCTCGGAACAGAAAAAAACAATATTTTTTCTGGTACAAAATATAAACTTGTATAAATTTTAATGTATTGGGTAGGCGTTTAACTACCGCTTAAAAATTAATTAAGTAATATTTTAATAGTTAAAAACGGAAAATGATAGTTATCTTGAAAATTTTAATCATTTTAGAAAAAAAAACATGAAAGATGCTGCAGTAATGTTCACTTAGGATTAAGCGATTACAAATTACAAAAAAATATGACTTTAGTAATGGTTTCTGCGGTGGCTGGATGTCACAAGTTTTTTTAAAAATATTTTTTATGGAGTTACCCGGAAAAATGTCAGCCACTAGCTATTACACTGTACACATGCAACAATAAAAATACATGTATAAAAAAATAAGAACACTAGGAAATACATTTAATTCAGATGTTATTAACATTTAGATGTCGCTCGTTCAAAATAACTATGTCATACCTCAAAAAATATTATTTTATTTTATTTCCGATAGAGGATTTGAGTTAAAAAGATAAAAATTTGGGTACTGGTAAAGCAAAGCATTCCTTTTGGAAGATGACATTGAAATTCTTTAATTAACCATGTGAACATTTTTAAAAGCTTGATAATTTTTTAATTTTAACATATGCCATTATTCCCATAAACTTCAGATTAAAACATGATACAGCACAATATATGACTTTATTAAAAAAAAAAAGTTGAAATGCAATATCAGATATGTTGTTCCTGAACAAAGAAGCTTCAACCGATAGAATTGCTGATAGTTGCTTAGTTCAAAAATACAAATTTTTGAGTTATATCGTTGTTCATTTGAAGGAACAATTTATAGATCAATATTTTTTTTTATAATAATATTATTTATAATTAATAAACAGAACACTGTAATAGTATTATGAAGGTGTTTTGTGTTCAAGATCTTTAATATTAAAGGAAGTTCAACTAATTTATTTATTAACGCTATCTTGGATAATATTTAGGGACTGAGAACTCCCTGAAGGAATCATAAGAGCCTATAATTAAAAGGAATCTTAACTCGGAAGACCCCGCCGACGAAAACTCTTCACTCGTGGCCCCGCCTTTGTTCCTCAGGGTGGAAGGGAATCTGCAAAGAGCACACGTCAGGAACTGAAGTTTTAATTTATTTCAAGAATACTCGCGAGTCTTCCCCAGGCCGAAGGTTTTAGGGCCATGGAAATCGTTCCTCCTATTCCCTATCTTCAAAGGAAATATTACATCAAACGGACCTAGCGCATAATTTGCAATCATGATAATCTGAGTGATAGATTAACATTTTACTTATTCCGTTGCTGGTTTAGAAGATGGTGGCTAACGAAAATTAATTTTTTGGGAGGAAATAAATGCAAGTGGAAGAGATAATTCATTGAAATGATGAAACAAATGTATGGTATATGTATGGTACTGATGTTTAATTATTACAAAAATTAAACATCAATCATTATTACAATAATTAAACATCAGTACCACAGAGCCGAAGGTTCTGGGCTAAAATCTGGTTGTCGCAAATAAATCTTCCATCTTTTATCAGCTGTGTTGGGATCCTGTGAGGTGAATTGGGCGAAAAACCCGGTGGTTGAGTGTGATCTTTTCACTGCACATATGTGGTCCAAGAAACAATGTCGTCTCTAACATGTTCTCAACCTAATATAAAGAATAAAGATCCTTAAATAAAGACCCTTCATGCGCTGAAGTAGTATAGGAAACAGATTTTTTTAAGACGATTTAATAAGTTTGATATTTTACAAATTCTTAATACACTTGTGCAATTAAAAGTTATAGAACATGAACTTTTAAAATCTCAACACATATACTGTAAGAGGTAGCATTAGTCTAATGCTTTTATTTGTCTAGTTTAAGATCCAAAGCGGATACAAATTTGACTTTTTCAAATTTTTTTGAAAATTTAGTGAAGCAGTACTTTGGGCTCTCGAAACTTTAGGTACAGAACCAGACAACAACCAAGAGATATAAGGTGGCAAATTTTCTTGACTATTTTTACGAAAAATGTGATATGGTCAATTTTTGAGTTGACTCTGAGAGCTTTTGATCCAAAACGCATCTTTTCGTAGATTTCGTTAAGTGTCGATTATATCCGTGTTGAATAATTTTTGTTATTACTTTTATCTAACCGAGATGATTACTATTGCTTTATTTCCATTTATTACGGCCTAATGGGAAACAAATTAACTTTTCACTAAAGAGCTTTCATTAAGATGGGCGGAAAGACAAAAACAAACCATCGGTGTTAGTTCAAAATTACCTCCCCGAGGAGACTCCCTTCAGTTTATCATAAGCCTTCTTTAAGAAGCCTTATCGAGTTAGGAGAGGCTGTTTTCCAAATAGACAGGAGGCAAGGCAACTCCATTCAAAGGCAAAGGGCTTTCTCCAACTTCTGTTTAATTGCTCCAGGCGGTTTTTTGTCCTAGATTAGCAAGCAGGAGGAGCTATTAAATTTCATTGTCTGTTTTATTGCTTTTTATTTAGGTTTTTCATGCCCTGCCTGCACTGATTTTCTCGTTATGATATTTACAGTTCACCTGTTGATATTTATTCCAAATTACACTCAATATAGATGAATGATTATTAGTTGCCCTGTTAATACCGTGGAGGAGAATATGATCCCGGAAATTGGGATCACCTGTGGTAGCGTAACAATGTTCTTTGTCCAAGATCATGCGTTCACTGCCCGACAGATGGCCCTTGGATTTTTAATGGCTATACAAAATCGGTACTTATTATCGTACATACTTATATTATATCCATATACTTATATCCATTATGCTGTACTTCGGGAGAGACGTAAAGTTGTAGGCCCGAGTCTGTGCCACTCGTCAAAGATCCCTATAGAAATTTATAAATGGATAAGCAAAATTTAGGACTCCCACTGTACCACCATAGCCATAGCTGCATAACTCATGTAATATTAAAAAATTATGAAAATAATTATTATTAATAAACAATCGTATTCATTTATTATTGTTATTTATTTATTGTAACATAATGTCATCAACTATAAATAGTTTTTCACTTTCTTCAATGTGTTTAATACTAAAGTAAAGTCATAAGGCTAATCTTAAATTTTATAACTAAACTTCGTCTTTGATTCGTAGACAGTATTAAAGCATATTGCCATGGGAATCATTCCAAACATTTAAACTTTTTTTTTTAATATTGGAATACAGTATAAAAACACAACCAATAGTGAAAAACAATTTTTAATCACACATTTGTTCTTTTTTTAGTTAACCTTTTTTATCATTATAGTTATTAATATATATCCTATTTTTTATGTATAATCATTTTTAAAATTATAATTCTTGTTTATTCCAATTATTTATTTTTTACATAATTTTGCACCATGTTTATTCAACCCTTATTCCACTGGTCCATTTCCTCCTCCATGATGTTTTTATGGCAAACTAATAATTATTCATTTATATTGAGAGTAATTTGGAATAAACATTTATCAGGAACACTGTAATTATCAGAACAAGAAAATCGGCGCATTAAAGACCGTTGTTACTTTTCACAAATGTTCTCATTCGCGGTGGTAGGAGAGGACGAAAAAACTACAGAGCTATTTTATTCGTTATTTGTTTACATTATTAAAACTCACTATTTATAGTTAATAAAAAACTTAAGGTATAATTAAAAAGAAATGGAACCATGCATTCCTCTTTCACATCTGAGAGTCGAGGAAGTCGATCAATCTTTTCTCTAAAGATATATTTGCCAAGTTTCCAACAAAAGCTACAGAGTATCGACCACACTTTATCACTTCACCTTTAATGGATCAACATCAAAAACCAAGTCTTTTTACTGAACAAACACATTTGTTGTGAAATGTCAACGCCATGAAATTCGAGGAAAACTAAATCGATTCCTATGAAAATTGTTTTTCTTTATCTGGTTGTGTTTTTATACAGTATAAAAATATTTTAAAAAAAAGTTAAAATGTTTGGAATGGTTGTTCACCATTAATATGCTTTAATACTGTCTACCAATCAGAGACAGAGATTAGTTATAACATTTAAGATGTAACCTTATAACTTTTCTTTAGTATTAAACACGTTCAGGAAATTGAAAACCTATTTATTCTTTAAGAACTAACGAAAACAAAATAATAATGAAGTAAATACAACAAAAAAATATTCTAATTCTTATTACTATTTACCAAAAATATAGTATACTATTACCGAAAAACCAATACTATTTCTTTTGAAAAATACATCGTTTATAGATTAACCTGTTCTGTTTTATAATATATTTTTAAATATTTCATCGTGAATCTTTAAATGCACATTAATAAATTTTAACAAAGGGATAAAAAAGGCGTATTATCTTGGACTATAAAATCACACTACAATTTATAACTAATAATTAACACTTACAGGTCACTAGTCCACCGACCGTAAGATTCTCCAAGTATGACAAACTGACACACAGTAACAAACAGAAACAGTTTATTACACTCGCGAGACTGTCACAGTTCACTGACACACTTATTACACTGGCCGGTTCAACACTGACTAGTTTATCACACTGACACTCACTTATCACAGGTCTTCTCTGGTCTACTCTCAGACTAAGACTGACTCGCCCGAGGCGAGGGAAGTATTTAAATAGGCAAGGCCGAACATTCTAGAACACGGAATAGGCAAGACAAATCTGGAATCTTCTTAATCCTTTTCCGACTAAAGGAGACGATCTAGAAGATTCTAATCCTATTTTAACTTCTTCCGCCGACGGATTTAAGCCGCTAATCCTTTGCTTCCTGTGACCATAACAATATACATACTTAAATATACTATCCTCGGTACCGATACTTATATAATCCATTAGACACATGATAAAAAGGCAGAATTTCAAAGCGATGTTATCTTTGATTTTTTTAAATTTAATTATTTTTTCTATCTACCTAATGTCTAGAAATAATTATTCTTAATTGCGAATTTTATATTTACACTAGAATTCCATTTACTAAAACTCGATTTTTGGTAATTGAAAATTAAAATTAGAAGCTTGCTTACATTAAAAAGCTTTTAATACACTCATTAGTAATAAAATACTTGAATGTTTATAGTTTAATCAAATAAAATATAACGTTTGCCAAAACTACTGACATTGTAGATGATGAAATATTGTTCGTTTGTTGTTTTACTCATATTTTATGGTTAAACGATAAGTTTTAAAATTATTATTAATAAATAAGTGACAGTTATTAAGAAATTTTAATACTTATTAGGTGACTGTATAAACATCATGGAGGAAAAAATGGAACAGCTAGAAGTCATAAATAAGTTCTTAAACAGTGAGCAATAATGTATTAAAATAAACGTTTCCACCCACTTTTCTGTTCTTCATCAGAGCTAAGAGGTCACTAGTAACATTTCCATATCATTTTATATCGCTAAGTATCATCATTCTATCATTAAGTGTCCTTTTTTTTTTGTTGAGTATCAGATCATTATCATTTCCTCTCACACATACACTTGAAAACACTTAGCACTGATAATACGCCTTTTTATCCCTTTGTTAAAATTTATTAATGTGCATTTAAAGATTCACGATGAAATATTTAAAAATATATTATAAAACAGAACAGGTTAATCTATAAACGATGTATTTTTCAAAAGAAATAGTATTGGTTTTTCGGTAATAGTATACTATATTTTTGGTAAATAGTAATAAGAATTAGAATATTTTTTTGTTGTATTTACTTCATTATTATTTTGTTTTCGTTAGTTCTTAAAGAATAAATAGGTTTTCAATTTCCTGAACGTGTTTAATACTAAAGAAAAGTTATAAGGTTACATCTTAAATGTTATAACTAATCTTTGTCTCTGATTGGTAGACAGTATTAAAGCATATTAATGGTGAACAACCATTCCAAACATTTTAACTTTTTTTTAAAATATTTTTATACTGTATAAAAACACAACCAGATAAAGAAAAACAATTTTCATAGGAATCGATTTAGTTTTCCTCGAATTTCATGGCGTTGACATTTCACAACAAATGTGTTTGTTCAGTAAAAAGACTTGGTTTTTGATGTTGATCCATTAAAGGTGAAGTGATAAAGTGTGGTCGATACTCTGTAGCTTTTGTTGGAAACTTGGCAAATATATCTTTAGAGAAAAGATTGATCGACTTCCTCGACTCTCAGATGTGAAAGAGGAATGCATGGTTCCATTTCTTTTTAATTATACCTTAAGTTTTTTATTAACTATAAATAGTGAGTTTTAATAATGTAAACAAATAACGAATAAAATAGCTCTGTAGTTTTTTCGTCCTCTCCTACCACCGCGAATGAGAACATTTGTGAAAAGTAACAACGGTCTTTAATGCGCCGATTTTCTTGTTCTGATAATTACAGTGTTCCTGATAAATGTTTATTCCAAATTACTCTCAATATAAATGAATAATTATTAGTTTGCCATAAAAACATCATGGAGGAGGAAATGGACCAGTGGAATATTGCAGCAGTGGTTAATAGCGACATTGCTTATTTTCTTAAGGGTTGAATAAACATGGTGCAAAATTATGTAAAAAATAAATAATTGGAATAAACAAGAATTATAATTTTAAAAATGATTATACATAAAAAATAGGATATATATTAATAACTATAATGATAAAAAAGGTTAACTAAAAAAAGAACAAATGTGTGATTAAAAATTGTTTTTCACTATTGGTTGTGTTTTTATACTGTATTCCAATATTAAAAAAAAAAGTTTAAATGTTTGGAATGATTCCCATGGCAATATGCTTTAATACTGTCTACGAATCAAAGACGAAGTTTAGTTATAAAATTTAAGATTAGCCTTATGACTTTACTTTAGTATTAAACACATTGAAGAAAGTGAAAAACTATTTATAGTTGATGACATTATGTTACAATAAATAAATAACAATAATAAATGAATACGATTGTTTATTAATAATAATTATTTTCATAATTTTTTAATATTACATGAGTTATGCAGCTATGGCTATGGTGGTACAGTGGGAGTCCTAAATTTTGCTTATCCATTTATAAATTTCTATAGGGATCTTTGACGAGTGGCACAGACTCGGGCCTACAACTTTACGTCTCTCCCGAAGTACAGCATAATGGATATAAGTATATGGATATAATATAAGTATGTACGATAATAAGTACCGATTTTGTATAGCCATTAAAAATCCAAGGGCCATCTGTCGGGCAGTGAACGCATGATCTTGGACAAAGAACATTGTTACGCTACCACAGGTGATCCCAATTTCCGGGATCATATTCTCCTCCACGGTATTAACAGGGCAACTAATAATCATTCATCTATATTGAGTGTAATTTGGAATAAATATCAACAGGTGAACTGTAAATATCATAACGAGAAAATCAGTGCAGGCAGGGCATGAAAAACCTAAATAAAAAGCAATAAAACAGACAATGAAATTTAATAGCTCCTCCTGCTTGCTAATCTAGGACAAAAAACCGCCTGGAGCAATTAAACAGAAGTTGGAGAAAGCCCTTTGCCTTTGAATGGAGTTGCCTTGCCTCCTGTCTATTTGGAAAACAGCCTCTCCTAACTCGATAAGGCTTCTTAAAGAAGGCTTATGATAAACTGAAGGGAGTCTCCTCGGGGAGGTAATTTTGAACTAACACCGATGGTTTGTTTTTGTCTTTCCGCCCATCTTAATGAAAGCTCTTTAGTGAAAAGTTAATTTGTTTCCCATTAGGCCGTAATAAATGGAAATAAAGCAATAGTAATCATCTCGGTTAGATAAAAGTAATAACAAAAATTATTCAACACGGATATAATCGACACTTAACGAAATCTACGAAAAGATGCGTTTTGGATCAAAAGCTCTCAGAGTCAACTCAAAAATTGACCATATCACATTTTTCGTAAAAATAGTCAAGAAAATTTGCCACCTTATATCTCTTGGTTGTTGTCTGGTTCTGTACCTAAAGTTTCGAGAGCCCAAAGTACTGCTTCACTAAATTTTCAAAAAAATTTGAAAAAGTCAAATTTGTATCCGCTTTGGATCTTAAACTAGACAAATAAAACATCACAAAAATTACTGCCATGCAATCGGAAAAATAATTATAAAAAATAAAACTTATCTCTACAACCTACAAAGACAATCCTTACACATTAGTTATTTAGCATTAGACTAATGCTACCTCTTACAGTATATGTGTTGAGATTTTAAAAGTTCATGTTCTATAACTTTTAATTGCACAAGTGTATTAAGAATTTCTAAAATATCAAACTTATTAAATCGTCTTAAAAAAATCTGTTTCCTATACTACTTCAGCGCATGAAGGGTCTTTATTTAAGGATCTTTATTCTTTATATTAGGTTGAGAACATGTTAGAGACGACATTGTTTCTTGGACCACATATGTGCAGTGAAAAGATCACACTCAACCACCGGGTTTTTCGCCCAATTCACCTCACAGGATCCCAACACAGCTGATAAAAGATGGAAGATTTATTTGCGACAACCAGATTTTAGCCCAGAACCTTCGGCTCTGTGGTACTGATGTTTAATTATTGTAGTAATGATTGATGTTTAATTATTGTAATAATTAAACATCAGTACCATACATATACCATACATTTGTTTCATCATTTCAATGAATTATCTCTTCCACTTGCATTTATTTCCTCCCAAAAAATTAATTTTCGTTAGCCACCATCTTCTAAACCAGCAACGGAATAAGATGATGATACTTAGCGATGTAAGATATATATATATCTTACTAATATTATAAATGTGAATGTTTGTATGTTTGTCTCTCTTTCACGCAAAAACTACTGGACGGATTTGGATGAAACTTAACAGTAATATAGGTTATACATCAGAATAACACATAGGCTATTGCAAGCGCGGATTTAGGGGGGTGGGCGCAGGGGGGCACATGCCCCCCCCCCTCGACTTTTATTTAGGAACTTTGGAGAATCCATTATAGGACATAAATAAAGGCAAATCACATGATAATAGATGTTAATGTAACAGAAAGAAGATGAGTGAAACTATTTGTTTTGATGTCCTACTAATCTTACTAATATTATAAATGTGAATGTTTGTATGTTTGTCTCTCTTTCACGCAAAAACTACTAGACGGATTTGGATGAAACTTGACAGTAATATAGGTTATACATCAGAATAACACATAGGCTATAGCAAGCGCGGATTTAAGGGAGGGGCGCACGGGGGCATGTGTCCCCCCCTCGACTGTTATTTACGAACTGTGGAGAATCCATAATAGGACATAAATAAAGGCAAATCACATGACAATAGATGCTAAAGTAACAGAAAGAAGATGAGTTTTGATGTCCTACTAATCCTACTATCTTACTAATCTTACTAATATTATAAATGTGAAAGTTTGTATTTGTGTCTCTCTTTTATCACGCATCTCACGCAAAAACTACTGAACAGATTTGGATGAAACTTTACAGTAATATAGTTTATAAATCAGAATAACACATAGGCTATAGCAAGCGCGGATTTATGAGGGGGGGGGCACGGGGACACGTGTCCCCCTGACAGTATTTTAGGTACTGTGGAGAATATATTATAATAGTACATAATTAAAGGCAAATCAGGAACTTACTATCTATAAATTTTTAGATAGGTTCTTTGTATAGTTTAAGAAAGAAATTTGGATAATTCCACCCCTAGGGTTTCCCCTTTAATATAATAGGAGTTCAAAGGTTGTATAGAATCTGTTAAGGCGTGATTAGACTGAATAAATTTTGATAGAAGCAAATGGAAGTACCACGGGAATTGAATGAAAGCTCAGATATTAACAAAGCGTTTGATTTATTAATTTAAATAACATGCGAGATTTCTTAAATACTATTAAATATGCATGTAAAAGAAAATACAAATTAGTAATAGCGTCTGCAAAATTAACTTAAAACTAAATATGTAACTTAGCGATCTAATGAACAAATAAATCTTAGACAAAAAAAAAGAAGAAAAAAATTATTAACATGAATGGGAGCGATAATTAAGAATAACAGAAATGCTCCATGCTAGCATAATGGCCAAAGATATAAACAACAAAATGAACGTTATACTAAGAGTTCAATAAGGCGCGAAGATGTGCGAATTATTATTATCTTCGCCAGTGATCACGGCATGACGGAACAATGAGTATGATATCATGAATTAACTTGAACTGTCCGGTTGATACCATGTGATACGTTGATCATCCGGAGAAAATTAGTTGACACTTTGAAGCCTTATGGTAATGAAATGTGACTTACAATTTGTGTGATGTATGCTCAATTATCATCTCAGCATAGCTTCTGGCGAGTGACAATCTTGAAACCTCTGGACTTTCTCATATGAAGAGCGGCTTGAAAGTAGAGTGTGTGATGGTCGTAGCTGCGAATGGGGCGAATGCGATGGTGGTATAACTGCTCCGCTCGGTGATCTGATGACAAGTGAGGTGACTCAAAGCGTCGTTCTCCCCTCTGCTACGTTTTGGCGGCAAAGTACATCCGATTTTAGAGGCAATGATCTGTCCGTTCCATCTGTCAGACAGTCGAGGTTCGCGACTAAACATTCCCCCGCCCATGGCACGAAAGTGGCATTATTGAGATGGTAAAGGGCATAGGCGAGTGATTGGGCGCTTTATGATGCCGGAAGCGGTTGGAGGCTAGCGACTCGGGCGATACCGTCCGCTCCGGGATGCAATTCGGTAACCCGGGCTAATGGCCAACGCAGAGGAGGCGAGTTATCGGTTTGGATCAGCACGAGAGCGCCGATGGTTAGTTCGGGGGCGGATTCCGTCCAGCGGGATCGCTGCTGGAGTGTGTGAAGATATTCGATGGTCCATCGCTTCCAAAAAGACTGATGGATCTTGTCAGTGAGTTTCCATCGTGCCACGCGATTGATGGGCACATCAGATAGGTCCTGAGTGGGGGGAGCGGTTATCGGTCGACAGATAAGAAAGTGTCCTGGAGTTAAGGCTTCTAGATCATGAGGGTCGGATGAAAGCGCACATAAGGGTCTGCTATTGAGTACGGCTTCAATCTGAGTAAGTAGGGTTGAGAATTCCTCGAATGATAAAACCTGAATACCCATTACGGTACGGAGATGGCGTTTAGTAGATTTAATCGCGGCTTCCCAAAGACCCCCGAAATGGGGAGCCCTGGGAGGAATAAAATGCCATTGAATGCCGTCGCGCGAGGAATGTTGAACGATAGTTTCTTGAGTATTACGTCTCGGAAGAAACGACCGACTTCGCTGATTTGACGGCTAGCTCCTACAAAGTTGGTTGCGTTATCGCTGTAGACATCTGAAGGACGTCCCCGTCTACCACAAAAACGAGCAAAGGCAGCTAGAAAGGCTGCAACGGATAGTTCGGATGTAAGTTCTACGTGAATGGCTTTAGTGGTGAAACAAACAAATGCACAGATATATGCCTTGGTTACGCGGCATCCTCGGATGCGAGCAGAAGATACGGAAAAAGGGCCTGCGTAATCAATTCCTACCTTTGAAAATGGGTATGTGGGTGTGATACGATCACGGGGCAGGCGTCCCATGGTGGGGATGAGTGGTTGAGGCTTAACGTGGAAACATTTGTTGCATTTAGCGAGGCGATGCCGAACTACGTTTCTCCCGTCCAATATCCAGAATCGCTGACGAATAAAGGAATGCGTAGCAGAGGGACCAGCGTGCAGATTTTGACAATGGGCTTGATCAATGACTAAGTTGGTAAAAGGATGATCTTTAGGAAGCAAGGCCGGATGTTTAGCGGAAAACGGTTGTGGGCCATGATGGAGTCGTCCACCTACGCGGAGGACTCCCCGCGGATCGATGAATAATTGCAGAGTACGTTTAAGATGCAATTTTGATGTAGGGTTATCGGCTGCTTGATATTCATTTGTGAGAGCGACTTGTTGAATGGCCTTAACTAATATGTCTAGAGCGGCAGATAGCTCAGCGGCGGAGAGAAACCCGGTGGAGCGGCACGCGGGGTTCCTGATGTTATGTGCGAAGCGGAGACACCACGCAGTGACGCGTTGCAGCCGAGAAAGAGACGAATAGCGGCTCTCTAAATTAAGAGTGGTAAGGGCGGTGCATGAGATAATTTTGTGAGTGGTTCGCCGTTCAGAATCAACGAGACCAGGAGGTACGTCGATGCGCGAGATAGGCCATGAAGATGGCGGTTGAGAGAGCCAGGACGGACCTTTCCACCATAAGGCATGATTGGCTAATTCCATAGGAGAAATCCCGCGAGAAGCGCAGTCGGCAGGGTTGTCCTTACCTTCAATATGGCGCCATTGAGAAGGGGGTATGCTTTCTTGAATTTCCGTTACTCGGTTTGCTACGAAAGTTTTCCAACAGTGGGGTTCGCCACGGATCCAGGCGAGAGCTACAGCGGAGTCTGAAAAGGCTATCAGGTCTTCGAATGGCTGGGAAAACATTTCTGTAATTTTGGCGGTTAACTTAGCAAGGAGGTGAGCGCCACATAGTTCCAATCGCGGGAGTGATACTCTTTTCAAGGGGGCTACCCTGGATTTGTCCATTAAGAGGCTGACGGCGATTTCCCCGGAAGAGGAGGTGGAATGCAAATATATAGCGGCGGCGTAACCCAGCTCGGAAGCGTCACAAAAGGCAACTAGGCGTTGGCAACTGCGCGACTCTTGATAATAAGGAAAGCGGCGAGGGATAGAAACGTGAGATACTGTTTCCAGTCCTTCTTGAAAGGAGTTCCAATCCCGGCTGATATCAGGGGGAGTGGGTTCATCCCAATCAGAGTGTCCGACCCATAAACGTTGGATTGAATGTCACGGGAACTAACCATCCGGGAGGGTCATAAATGCGAGCTAATTTGGAAAGAATAAGCCGTTTGGTAGCGGGAAGTTTGTCAGAAGACACGCGATAAGAAAAAGTGTCTGTGTCGGCTGACCATACGAGACCGAGGATCTTAATGGTAGAGTCATCTTCGGAAGAGAATTCGAATGAATGAGTCCCAACACGACAATGCTCGGCTGCTAGATTGGATAGAATTTGAGGATGATTCGCAGCCCATTTGCGGAGTTCAAAACCTCCGGATTGCAATAGAGCGATGAGATCGTCCCTTAATTGAACGGCTTCTGGCAACGTAGAGGCTCCAGTAATAATATCGTGTCCTTGCGAAGAACGGAGGCGGCGTGAGGAAAACGAGCCTCTTCATCTTGACTTAATTGCTGAAGAGTTCGAATAGCAAGGAACGGGGAGGAGCTGACACCGTACGTGACCGTGTGGAGGCGATAAGAGCGGATCGGCTCATCGGGTGAGAATCGCCATACGATTCTTTGTAAATCTTGATGTTTGGGAGGCACTAGTATCTGACGATACATCTGCCAAATGTCGGCAGTGAAAATGTATCGGTGCGTTCGAGCGCGAGTAATCAAAGTGACAATATCAGATTGTAACTTTGGCCCGGTAAAAGAAATATCGTTTAGTGATTTTCCATTGGAGGATTGCGCCGAAGCGTTGAACACCACTCTAATTTTAGAGGGCGGATCGTCAGGGCGGTGTACAGGATGATGAGGGGGTAGTATGTGATACCGGAAGCGTCATCAGGCTCAGGAACGGCAGACATATGGCCTAACTCCAAGTATTCTCGCATGAAGGCGAGATAGGCTTCACGTAACGCGGGCTCCCGATGAAGGCGGGCTTCGAGTCGGTGAAATTGTTTCACTGCTCTGTAACGAGATTCGCCCAAGTCGAGCGATTTCAGAGGTAACGGAGTTATGTATCGACCATGGGCATCGCTGGAGACGGATGTTCTAAATAATTCCTCACAACGTTGTTCTTCGGAGGAGAAACGAGGTGAAGTGGCTGTGACCTCCTCGAGGTTCCAAAAGCGTTGGAGGTCAAGGTTTAATTGGACATTGGTGAGGGCGTTAAATACTGATAATTCGTGACGCTCAGGAGCGACAGTATTAGCGATAGGTGAAGGGGAATGGGGTGTTAAATCTGCGGAAGATCGAGCACGACGGGAACGAAGCGGGGGGGGCGAAAAGTCTTGCCTTCATTATCTTTTACTTCTTTGGCCCAGGTAATATGGCGCTTTGTCCGACGAGGACGACATTCCCCCATGAAACACCATCCAAATATGGTATTCAATGCCGTGGGTCCACCCTTAGGCGATGGTTCGATTCCGAGGAGGATTCTTGGGAGGGCGTCGACTCCGAAGAGGAGATCTATAGGGCCAGGATGGCATAGCGATGGATCGGCGAGCGGGAGTTCCCGTATGTACGGCCAGGGTGATAAGTCCACAGGCATGGCCGGAAGTGAATGGGTTATGTTTTCGATCACGAATAACTGAAAGCTTAACGGATCAGAGTCCGGAACCTGAATGGTTGCGGTGGTATACCCGGGGCAGGATAGGTTCGACGATCCCCCCAGGACACTTACCCCGACTGGGGATGATGATACGGGGAGGCCCAGATGAGACACGGCCCTGATGGTGATGCAGCTCACCTGGCTTCCAGAATCTAACAAGGTTCGGAAAGATTGAGCTTGGTGATCAGAACGCGATATTGAGACCTGCGCGGTGGGCAACAGTGAAGGTGTCATGCCCCCCGAGGATCCTAGCATAGTTAATGGCGATCGATGCGAGACGGTAGTTAGCGGTATAGAATTATCGGCTGCACGGTTGCGTGGTAATTGATAGCGGCGCTGTAACAAGGAAGCATCCTTTTCGACCACGATAGGCGAGCATTGGGCGCGAGAGGAAGGCGGCGATACGGTGGAAGAATTGGGTCATTGAGAAATTTTTAATTTGTCCGGGGGCGAAGCTGAGCGCACAGTGATTTCTTCGGACAAGCGGCGATCTCGATGTGGGGTCGGTTGATACGGACGAAAGGATGGCGGCGGGTTCTGGTAACATAACGGTGCGTCGAAGGAAATGGGTTCATGCGATGCTTGGCTTGTCATATAGTTGCGAGAGGACGTATCCCGTATAGTGGCTAGGACAGGCGACCCGTGCATGGGTTGTGGTGATGACGCGTGTAACGTCTGAACCGTCGGGGAGGATCGGTGACTCTGGTTATTGTATATTTGACGTTGAGCAGAGTAGCGGCGTGGTGGAAGCGTTCTAATATTTGGCGAATTTGACCGAGGGGAACCCAGGGGGGAGCTAATGGATGGCTCCGGACGCGATGGTGATCCGGTGATGCCCCGATGGAGCAAGGTGTGGTGGAAATCTTGGCAAAAATGACAACGCTGGGTGGATTGACATTTATCCGGTGGGTGTTGTCCGAGGCAATTGATGCACAAACCCTTTTTACGAACAAACCCTAGGCGATCCCGACCGGATAAGGTCTTAAATTCTCGGCAATGATAAAGGTTATGGGCTTCTTGACAATAAGTACACCGCAGCGCAGCTGCGAATACACGAGCAGAGCGATTGACAGATTGCGGTTGCCGATGCATAGGGGGGTGCTCTTTCCTCTTAGGTGACGATCGACGGCGATTATCTGACGGTGGTAATTCCGACACGGATGCGGTAGCAATTTGAAGTCGTGTGATGTAATTGAGCAGCTCAGAAAACGTAGGGAAGTCCTCAGGATATTGTAACTTAAATTCTTTTTGCGTAACGGGGTCTAAACTCCGGAAGGTTAAGAAAAATAAAAAATAGTCTCCCAGATCAGGGATGTTAGTCGCGGTTAATTGGTGACCCAGTTCAGAAAATAATTTAAGAACGGATTCCAGGGCCTTTTGCGATGGATGCGCGATGGGTTGGAAATTTAACATTTCATGGAGTATCCGAGACGCGAGCGCCGCTTGGTTGTTATACCGAGCAATTAGGGCGGCCCAGGCGATAGCATAGTTTGAGCCCAGAGTATCCAAATGGCTTATGACGGCTAAGGCTTCGCCTGAAAGGCAACTCTTTAGATATGTTAGCTTAAGTCCGTCATCGATGTCCTTATTGCGGTGTATAAGCGGAATATAAGTGGTTTTAAAATTTTGAAATTGCGTGATATCTCCGTTAAATTTCGGTAAATCAAGGGGGGACAGCCGGACTTCCGGTACCCGGGGTGTGACACGTGCGGTCACTGAGCGGCCCAATGATTGGACTTCTAAGTCCATAGCCTCGGTCTGTGCTCGAATGAATTGATCCATAAGATCGGAAGGAACAGGTATCTCATCATTAATGGATTCGGTGATTACGGCATTATGGGTTTTTCTCATTTCGTCTATTAATTGCTTTAATTTGTCAATTCACGTTTTAACTACTGCCTCGTCATTCGCAATCATTGCCCCTTTACATTCATCGGCGAAAATTCGAAATTGGGTAAACAATCCTAACAATATTGTTTGGGACACATTTTTAACTCTAGCTTGGCGACGATTAACCATTTTGATTTTATACAATTTACTAGAAAGCTGAAAGAAAATGAATAATTCACAAGAGATAATATTATTTGAATACTTAATTATCTATAATAGTCATGCGTTAGAATATATGATATTGCAAATTAGCAATTAGATTATGAAAATAAATGAATTTACAAGAGATGATATGATTTAAATGCTTAATTATCACTAATAATTATACGTTGGAATATAATATTATAATTAATAATTAAAGTCTGCATGCATACATTAATATTTTGCTTTTGACAAGGCTGAAAAGACGCTGTGTGATTCACATAAGTTACAGCGGAGCCGGATTTCCCCTCTACAAAGAAAAATTACTTATTGTTGCGCAATGTCTTTTTTAGCTATGTTAATATCTGAGATCGTAATTATTCCCGGGTTTTACGGCACCAAAATGTTAAGGCGTGATTAGACTGAATAAATTTTGATAGAAGCAAATGGAAGTACCACGGGAATTGAATGAAAGCTCAGATATTAACAAAGCGTTTGATTTATTAATTTAAATAACATGCGAGATTTCTTAAATACTATTAAATATGCATGTAAAAGAAAATACAAATTAGTAATAGCGTCTACAAAATTAACTTAAAACTAAATATGTAACTTAGCGATCTAATGAACAAATAAATCTTAGACAAAAAAAAGAAGAAAAAAATTATTAACATGAATGGGAGCGATAATTAAGAATAACAGAAATGCTCCATGCTAGCATAATGGCCAAAGATATAAACAACAAAATGAACGTTATACTAAGAGTTCAATAAGGCGCGAAGATGTGCGAATTATTATTATCTTCTCCAGTGATCACGGCATGACGGAACAATGAGTATGATATCATGAATTAACTTGAACTGTCCGGTTGACACCATGTGATACGTTGATCATCCGGAGAAAATTAGTTGACACTTTGAAGCCTTATGGTAATGAAATGTGACTTACAATTTGTTTGATGTATGCTCAATTATCATCTCAGCATAGCTTCTGGCGAGTGACAATCTTGAAACCTCTGGACTTTCTCATATGAAGAGCGGCTTGAAAGTAGAGTGTGTGATGGTCGTAGCTGCGAATGGGGCGAATGCGATGGTGGTATAACTGCTCCGCTCGGTGATCTGATGACAAGTGAGGTGACTCAAAGCATCGTTCTCCCCTCTCCTACGTTTTGGCGGCAAAGTATATCCGATTTTAGAGGCAATGATCTGTCCGTTCCATCTGTCAGACAGTCCAGGTTCGCGACTAAACAGAATCCTTCAGTTTTCAAGTTAGATATCTGAAATTTTGGATGTGCGAGTAACTTATAGTTTAAAAATAAAAGTAAACTATTTATTTTAAATGATCTTTCCCGAAACTTTATTTGGCAGACTTAATTCATTGCGAGCGAAGCCGCGGGCAAATGCTAGTATATATATATATATATATATATATATATATATATATATATATATATATATATATATATAAGTTAAGACCAGACGATGATCGCATAGTTGCTAATATGAAGCTGGCATTGTAAACAGCTGTTAGATTCTATAAATAGAGGTTCAAGATGACAATAAAGTCAGTGTTAACCCAGTTATCGCGCGTATCATTTCATATATACATTTGGATGATGAAAAATTATACATACCCTACATCGAAAATCTATTAAACATACAAGACATTATCAGCTGAAGATAAATTCCATTAGTGAATAATAACGAAATAATCACATTCGGGGCAATGTTTTGCCAGCGGACAGGGATAACAGCTTAGCGAAATTGAAATCCTGATATAGGGGCAGATAAATCAATTCCGAAATATTTTCCTGACAGTTCGCTGTTCGGACCGTGTACGAGAAAATGTAAATTAAAAAAAAAAATTATAATGCAATTTAAATATTCAACATCTCGATGGTTTGATTCAATTATGCACTTCGATTATGACATAATAATCACAATAATCATATTTGAGGTCAGAAACAAAAATGATAATAGATAAATAAGTGAACATTTAAATATTATAAAACTATTATTTATCTACTTTATTATAGCTTACGTGTATCTTTTATTGGCATTATATTTTATTACTTACATCTATGCTAATTATTTATCTAGTCTTAAAACTATGTTTCTAGTCTTATATTATATGTTTCTAGAAACATGAAGACCAGAATATTTGAAATAATGCGGTTCAGATAGTACTTGAAACGCTTTCAAAAACAGAAATTTCAACGAGATGGTTCATTGTCACCAAGTGTCTTCGATAAATTTGGGGCTAGTCCTATTTTATCTATTGTTTAAAGGTAATAAATATATTGTACAAAAATATATTTAATGATTTATTTAACGTAAGGCTAACATTATATGAAGGAAGTAGCAGTTTTTTAATAATATGTGACTGAGTGAGTCGAGTGGATTGTAACCTAGAATTCGTTTTTGTGCTGTTAATTGATCATTATTAGGTACTGTCAGTGTGACTAAATCTTAAAATCATTTCCAGTTTATTGATGTGGAACTAGAAATATATAATTTATTGTAAATCACTTTTTTCTTGAATAAAATAAAATATACTCGACTTGGAATCGTTATTTACCGTTAATTCATCATTATTAGTTACTATTATTACACCAATATCTTTGTTTTTATGGTTCCATACATTTCGTCTCAGTAAACGACAGCAAATAAGATCAATATTTTAAAAAAAGTTGTATATATTTTAGTTAATTATATAGCTAAATTTACTATATATGTATTTTATAATAAAAATTGGAATACATTCTCTTTTGATTAATATTATTAAATAGAGCGATAAATATCTCCCAATTTCCTTAAAAATTATAATCTTGACGTAACTAAACTGGGGTCAGTGGGAAATTCGAGATACAATCATTGGCTAAAACAACACGACGATAAAACACACTCTGTAATTTTCTGTGGAAAGGAAGCGGAACGAAGCACGCCAAAAACAAATCTTGTTCAGGAAATGATTACGTTCATTGGTTATTTTCCCGACCGCAATGCCGACACGTTGCCCAAATCAACGTTGCAATTTTTCCTTTATTGTACTTTAAAAACAATTTTGCATTAGGAAATCACTTGGAGTTAGTAATATCATCGACTTGACGATTAGTTATCATTATTATTGAATATTTGTTTATTCATTAACGTCACTTCATACTGCTATAGCTGATTGGACGATGTACCACTACAACGCGCGAAAGGTCTGGGGTTCAGTACACGGTAGAGACTGTACTGTTTCTTGGAAAATGGTTGTGCACGGAGGTGGTTTGTCTTAGGTCAAGCTCACCGCCAAATTTTCCCCCGTATTTTGGGTATCTACTATATACAGGCTGGGTGAGCCCCAGGAGGGTCATAGATTCCAAAGGGTCCATCTATGGCCGCTAACTGATGGCTCGGCAACTGAGCGCACTACCACCGAACCACTCCTAGGATAAATATCTTCTAGCTTCATAATTGTGAACCCATCAATACTTATTTTGGTATTTTCTCTCTTTTTTTTTAAAGGACTATAGTTAAAAGTGCCGTAATTCTTTCTTTCTTTATCCAACGCCCATATGTTGTTTCATTTACAAAACACATATTTTTGTTTATGATGTCCAATTTTAATTTTGTGGAAATGGGTTACTGAAGATGTATAAAGAAGTTTCAGACAGATAGTGCCAGGGGCTAAAAAAAACAACAACAATAATACCAAAATCCTCATCCAAACTCTAATCCTAAATATTTAAACTTTACGTACCTTAGAGATGTACAGTTACTGGCAAAAATTTGGCATGTAGAGAATGTATCGTAGCCGAAATCAACTACAACTGATTCTTCACAGTTGTTGCCCCTTCCTGAAATAAAGATATATTTATTATATAAAAAAAGTTTAGTAATGCATTATTTTATCGGTGTTGCCTAGCAATGGATCGAGGAGGTGCATTATTCTTTATATACTTATTATTTAACATATTTTAGCATTTAGACTAAAAATAGCACTGTTTTTTAATTCAAATGGAAAAAAAAAATGAAATGGATCAACATAAGAAATAAAACTAGTTACTAATAATTCATTCATTCATTCATTCAATTTAAAATTGTTATTTCATTGCATTGAAATAAGATTTCCATTTTTCTTATAAATTAGAATTTTTTTAATCAATTAAACAAACCTAAAATAAATGACGTTACTTAATTTAATGTAAATTAATCAATACCTCAAAACTATACTTAGTTGGTATTCATACATAAGTACTAAACTGAACTTCGATATCTAGAATAACATTTTATAGTATTTCTAATAAAAAGCTAAGTACTATATTGCAATTAAGATATCTGTTGCATACTTTTTAAAATGGGGGTTAGTCCGCCGCTAGATGTATGGGTAATACCTTGGAGATTATGGCAGATGTATGTCTGTAATCATAAATAAATTATTTTATGGAATATTATGTAGAATATGAGGATTATTGCGTCTGACCTATTGGATTTGAGTTTTTACACGTATCCAATAACTGTATGAGTTAAACAGTGGTTGGTGATTAAAGACAGAATCGCAAGCAAAGATATGAGCATGCTAATATTTGTTATTATTAATATGTATTTTTAAAAAATAAAAATGTTAACGAATAAGTTTTTTAATTTACCAAATAATGCTTATTTAAACCGACTTTTTCTAATCCTTGAAAAATGCTTTCATATCGTTAGGAATTTATCAGATGAAAGGAATACTATACAGAGTAATATCAATAAAGTACATGAATCTGTAAAGGTATCTTCCATTCAAAACTTACTTTCTATTTTATATGGTATTCATTACTTTAAAAGTGATCCGACTTATTTCTTTCCCGAGCTTTTGAGCCATTTCTTTTTTTTATTTTAATATATCTGTAATTTTAAAGTAATGCCCATATACTATCCATGATAAGCAGTGATCTCGAAGTGAATGAATAAATATGAGTAAAAAAAAAAAAACTGTACCACTGCAACCCATGAAGGGTCCAGATCAGCAAACGGTAGAGACAGTACTGTTTCATGGACAACGGTTCCGCAAGGAGGTGATTTGTCCTAGGTTACGCTCAACCGCCAGATTTCCCCCCCCCCCCGTATTTTGGGTACCCTATTTTTATAATATTTTATTGAGGCTGAGTGCTCTCCAACTGCCAACAGACTATATAAAAAACATGGCCTGCGGTGCTCTATCACTGAGCCACTCCGCTCCCAAATATGAGTAAAGTCTTTTTAAAAAGTAAGCTTGGACATTTGAATATATGAAGTGGTTTGAAGAAAGGCGGACGGGTGACGTTCCCAAATTAATCAATTGGAGCTTTCAAATTCAAAAGCGGATATCTCTGAAATTTCAAAATGGACTTTCTCTCATTATCAGACTCGCGCACTATACTCTAGCTCACTTTGCCGCCTTGGAGTTGTTTTATTTTAAGGGGAAAAACCGTTAGTAAAACATACTAAAAACTTATATCAATATATACATTATACATATATGCATACTTATATTATACTTTTTCATACTCATACATTAATAGTTCTATAACTATTTATAGTTATATAACTTGCATAGTAAATAAAATGTAATACATAACAAAATATTGTTTCATAGTAAGATATTGTTACGGTCAGAGAAAGAAAGAAGCGTTGGAGGGATTAACGTCTTAAGTCCGTCGGCTGGAGAGATTAAGACGGATTAGAAGGATCTGGAAGATCCGATGACGGCCTACCCCACTCCCGCGCGTCTAGAAAGTTCGATCTTGCACATATAAATACCGCCCGCTCCTTAACAAGTCAGTCAGTGTGATAAGTAGTGAGTAGTAAACTTGTGTGTCAGTAAACTGTGACAGTCCGCGATTGCAATAAACTGCTTCTGTTTATTACTGTGTCAGATTGTCATATTTGGAGAGTCTTACGGTTGGTGGACTTTAATTATTGAACTGTAAGTGTTAATTAGTAGTTGTAAACTGTAGTGTAATTTTATTGTATTTGTACAAATTTATGTAAATAGTTAAGCTATTAAGTATTAGTAATATCTTATAATATTTTAGTAATTAAATAGGAGTTAGGCCTAGGTTATAATCTTTAGAATATTGTTATTGTAAATTTATATTTGTTTAATAATTTAATTATTAGTAATTTCATTGTATTCTTTTTTGTCACTTGTTAATAAATATTAGTATCTCAAATTCAGGAGTAGTATAATTCATTATACCTAGTTGCCCGTAACAATATTAAGTAATGCACAAGCGAAATATATTTATTATTAATAAAATATATTACCGCCTTATTTGTAATGGTCTTAAATCGGTTCTGAACTTAAAGTTTCGAGAGCATAAAATTGCTTGGCTAAATTAGAGAAAAATATCAAAAAGCCAATTTTTGGAATTTCGGAGTTGTACGATTTTCATCCTGAACTGCTCTAATTAGGATTGGAAACAATTAAAAATATTAAACTTTCTGAACGAAATAAAATAAGACCAAATTCATCCACTTTCCTACTCATATCTTCCTCCAGTTTCTTGAAGTCAACACAATCTTGGCCTTCCTCTGTTATTTGGTCCTGGTTTCCTCTCCATAATCATCTTGAGAAGAATCTTGTTCATTCACTACCCGACCATCTTATCATTGTTTTGTTTATGGTAGATCCATCAGGTGAATAATGTAATAAGTATACCAACTCTTGATTCAATCTCATCATCCACTCATCCTAATCACAATTCGAGCTATATGCTCTCCAAAGAATTTCTTTTCCTAATACTTAATAAACTTGTTTTAAATATATTTGCCTATTCTTCTCTTCCAAATAGGACCACTTGTTACGTCAGGATTTTATTTCATTAGTATAATCAAATATATCTCAATATTAGTTCCAAGGTATTTTTTAAACGTGGCCACTCTGAGGAAAGGGTTTACTACTTCATACTAATGAATATTTCCCTCTCTATGTTTCGAGGCTTCCTTGTAGTTACTTTTAGAAACATCAATCTGCACTGTTACACATCTCACTTAATACAAGAAATGGGCTTCTCCACTCTCCTCGTTAACCTTCTTAATCACCATGTATTTTGTCAGTACTACGAATACATCCATATGGGTTTGTGAGTATTGTCATCATTATAACTTACAATACTATACTAAGGAATACAGGGGAAGGAAGATCTCCTTGTTTTATTCCTTTCCTATATCTATAAAACCTGTGTAATTAAAAATCACAACCTTCATTATTATCGGGTTCAATACACAGTATGGACTGTACTGTTTTCCAACCAACGGTGCCTTAATGGAGGAGATTAAGGCAAACTATAAGGTTTTTCACCCTCACCAGAATCCCAATTTTATGGCGGTTGGATAAGTTCCAGGAAGAGTAATACATCTCATATAGTCTATTTTTGGCTGTTAACAGAATAAATAATCTGCCACAATCATTCACTGCAAATAGCACATTATATATACATTGTGCTATTTTGTAGTTATTGATTTATAAAATTACATATTACATAACGTATTAAAACGAAGGAGCATATTTACAAATTAGATGATGGAAAAAATGATAAAATAAGATAAAAAAATAAAATAAATAAAGTGAAAAATTGAAGATAAAAAAAAAGAAAGATCTTAAGGAAAATTCATGGCCCAATTAAAGACCAAGGTGAATACAGAATAAGACATAACAGTGAGCAGTGCACTGATGCTTTCAACATATCGGATGTTATAAGAAACAGGAGAATAGCATTTTATGGGTACCTGTTAAGAATGAGACTGATTTTTACCCCAAGACCCACAAGACTGGCGAGCTGGATTTTTACGTATTTAAAAGAAAATAAGACATATCTGCCTCGTTCAACGATGTAGAAAAAGATTTACATGAGATGAGGATTACCTACGAGGAAACTGGACATCCGTGTGGTTATTCAAGAAAAACTGAAAACGAGAAAGAAATGGACGGAAGAAAGGAGGGAACAGCACCAGAGACGAATGAGGAAATAACGGGGAAATATCAAGAAGAAAAAATACAGTTAAGATTAAAGACAGTAGGCCAATAAGGAAAAAAAATAGCGAAATAACAGAAACTGCGAATATCACAGAATAATGTTTAACACATTAATTAGTCATGTTCACAGCGAACTTATTACTAATGTCCATATTTAAAACTGTGAAAGATCATTTAACAAAATGAATTATCAATGTTTAAAAAAAATGCTCACAATAAAATGTTATTGAGATGAGCTTGAATTGTCAATAGGCCTGTTTTAAGTCTATGCTGTTGATGAAATCCATTAATACCTTGCATTAGCACTGATTTTAAAATATTATATCTTTTGTTTTCGCACAAGCAGCAGCTGTTTAAACTGTATATTTAAGAGTTAGACCGTCGTATCTACACGAATCTGTATTCTGTAAGTGGAATTTCTTTATTTACAAAATATGTACCTAAATCTGAAGTGATCTATTTATTCAAGTTTGTGACCAGTTTTTCCAGCGATTGTTAGTAATAACCCATTTTAACGCTTTTGTATTCGTTGTTGTTCTTGGCAGATATCGTATTAGTTTATTTAGTTTTCTACAGTATACTGGACACGTTCCTATGGAAACAGTTCATCATGGTCATGAACCAAAATTTCAACCAGTTATTGTTGATTAAATTAAATATATTTATTCCTATATCGATGGAATTTTAAGAATATGGAAACCTTAAGACTAATGTTGATAATTTTACAACGCATGCACAGGCCACTAGGTGCTATTCATGAGCATGTTGCCGACGCGATCCCACAAGTTTATCCCTGACCAAAAGTCACTAAACGTGGCTAAAGAGGTTTTCACTAAAAAAATAAATAAATAAAGCCTTGCGGTAATAATTTTCTGAGTTCTTAATTGCAAAAATTAAATATTTTTTTATATATATATATATATATATAGTTATGTATATATATATATATATATATATGTATATATATATATATATATATATATATATATATATATATATATATATATATACATAAACTTTATTGATATATTACAATCTGCCACTTTTAGGCAATGAGTAATAGCGCTAGCTAGCATTCAATAAAAAAATAATAATAAAAAAAAAATACAAATTTATATATGCTGATAATAATAACAAAAATAAATACTTGCGAAATTGATAATAAAAGTAAAATAATATCTCACATTCAGACCATAATTACTATATTTATAACTGTAACTGCTATTGGGAAAAACTATTGATATTTTAAAGACAACTATTTAAGAAATGTTAATAGCTCGGATTATTTACCAGTTAATTTTAGGTGTTTAAAGTTATGCACGAAAAATAGATGAAAACTTCTTACCCAGTGTTCGTCTACTGAAATGTAACTTAGCAAAAATTTATTATAGGAAGGAATATATTTAAATAGCCAGAGTACTCTTCTCCCTTTGAGGTGATAGATTGGGAAGGCAGCGGTTGACAAACGATGGGTCTTACAGGGGATTTCTCTCATATCCTCTATTTTCAATACAATACTTAAGTTGGTGGTATATATCAATGTCTTGACACTGTGGCATGTATCATAACAATTCAACCAGTTATTATTTTAATATTTTGATTAGGAGTTAAGCTTTTATTAAGGATTTAACTTCAGTACATCATGCTTTTACTTAATATTATACATACTAAGATATTCTGAGCTAAATTCAATAAATAGTTACAGCTCAACTGGAAAGCAATCTTACTAAGAGCAAAATGCTATAAATAATGACAAAATATTATCGAATTATCTTATTATTTTAAAAAATTATTTATTGATATTTACAACTGTATTACAATAATACAACAAGTAAATAGGCTAAGTAGATACATAATGACATGAGAATGACAAGCAGAGAAACTACCCACTGGTAGTACTCAAATCAAAGTTCAACTAAGAAGGTCACGTGGCCATCTTCTTTTCAGACGCCTCGGAGGATTATCGGGAATTGAAGAGGAAGCGAGGTTTTAAACTAGAGGGCTTGAGTGGTAATGAAGCTTGTTATGAAAGTATAGATAGCGGGTGTGGGCCAAATGAGAAACAAATGGAACATTAAGGTCGTTATGGATGACTTTATTCTCAACAAAATAAGGAGCGTTGAGGATTTGACGAAGGATTTTGGATTGTAGGGATTGGATACGAGAGGAATTTGATGGCTTAGTGGAGTCCCAAAGCTCTGCTCCGTAAGTCCAAATAGGTCGTATGATGGTCATGTATATGAGTCTTTTGTAGTTAATTGGGAGCTTAGAGCGTTTGTCAAGTAAGTGTTGAAGTAGCCTGAAACGTCGAGCGGTTTCTTGTCTTTTCAGACTTGTATCAGGATTCCAGGTTAATCGTTTGTCAAGGTGCAACCAAGTATCGTATCTGTTGTACAGGCACCAGAGGGATATTATTAAAGGATACTGAAGGGCAGGAAGTCATTGGTTTACGGCGTAAGGTAAAATTGACTTGATGCGATTTTTGAGAATTTATTTTAATTCCCCAGTTTTGACACCATTCTTCAAGAACAGTGATATGGGATTGGAGGCTCTGGGATGCAATAACTTGATTGGTATTAACTGATAATACACACGTATCATCAGCATAAGAGTGAATTATCTAAAATGAAAATCATTAATTATTGCAATAAAATTATACAAATAACAATACTATATGTGAAGCGTCTAGGATCAAAGAATGTTAACTCATAAAAACCATGAAAAAATGTGAAAAAGTCAATATTTTTAAATTTGGAATTAACCTTTTTTTGTTCCTGAATGCCTCATATATGTATAATATTGTAATATGATGTTGTGTTATTGATTGATGAAAGAAATGAATAGAAATAAATCAGTGAAAGCGAGCTCAGTTGAAGTACGAGTAGATAATACAACATAATATTAAAATAATATGCAGTGATTTGTTTATGTATTTTAGGGAAAATTATTAACAAAAGAGGTTTAAAGTCGTAAACATAAGCTATACAACATTAGTAATCTAACGCAGCATTTAGTTTGTCTGAAATAACATAAAAAGCAAATAATTTTATCCAGAAATGACATAAAAACTTCGCCAAACTATAAAAAAAAAAAATACAGCTTCATGGTATTGAATAGAACTTAATTAATTATAACCATGCAATTTCATTTATTTATGTGTATTTTTATTTATATATTTAAAAACAATTTATTAATACTTTCTTTTTTTTATCATAAATTCACGAACTAGTTTCTTATAACTTTTTTAACCCCCTATCTTATTTTTTTCAGTGTTATTAAAATTATTATTAGAAAATAAATAGAAACAATGCATATATTTATACCAAAAAAATTAGTCGTTTATGACCAATAGGTTTTACCCCTCTAATATAAAAAGAATCTACCAACCAACAATCTTGTAATTTTCTGAGAAAATAAAATCAGTAAAATCACGATAAATAAAAAGTATAATAAAGAAGTTGTTGCTTATAAAGAAGTTGGTACATACAACTCCACAACTCCTCCTGGCTACAGCTAGCAGAAAGGTCAAGTACACACTTTATGCCAGGCCAAGGGAGTTCGTCCGCATTTAGAGACGATATGCCATGCCACCGGATAAGATCCTTTACCCATTCAATATTATAAAAATGATATGTTATAATAAGCAATAAAATTGATATTATAAGAGGAAGAAAATTATTACCATAACTTCTACAAGTTATGCAGGTTTTTTTTTCAATTTGAATAAAAATTAAATTTTTCTACTTATTTTCACTGTAGATTTTTCAGTATCGAATCTTTGGTGTAAATATTGGTATCTAATTTTCTTGACTTTTCATAAAACAAAATTAGTCTCACTTTCAGTTCTTGAGTTTCAGTAATGTTTTGAAACATGTGTGTCAATTTAATATCTTCGTATAGTCATATTTTTTTCCTTATTTTCACTGTAGATTTTGATTTAATTTTAATATACTTTTCATGAATAATAATAAAATAAATTTTACCTTCATTAGTATAAGTAATAACACATAAATCAACTATAGCCATCTTCTGAATTATTTTATTGTTGTTTCAGTCTAGGTTCTAGTAGGTACGAAGCCTTAATATCTTAGTTTGCTAGTTTATAAGCGTTAAAGGTTTTCAAAGGTCTTACATATTGTATAAATAATTTCCTTTAATCATATAAGGAGTTGCTCAGTACTGAGTTGCCAGGCCGAAGATTCTGGGTTCAAATCGCTTGTTGACAGACTTTTATTTAGTCTGTTAGCTCCTGGAGATGACTAGAACCCTCCTAAGCTCACCCAGCTTCTACAAAGTGGGTACCCAAAATAAGGGGGACAAATTTGGAGCTTGATTTGGGTCAAACAGTTCCCTCCACAACAGTTTTCCAAAACAAAAACAGTGGAGACTTTACCATGTACTGAACTTCAGAACCTTCGGGTAATAGTGGTACAGGTTTTTTTTCTCTTCAATCATATAGGTTATAAGTGAATTCCTTTTTTTCTACTATTTAAATTATTTCGTTTTCTGGAAAAAATCTAGTTGCGGCTCCTTCTTTCAGTGCAATCACAGCCTATTTCCTGTTTAAAATAAGAGAACAGAAATTCTAAGTCCTTTCAATTTTCGCAGATAAATGAGAGAATTGAAATATCTCACCCGAACCCAGATCCTGTGGCTTTGACTTGAGCCTATTCGTCTTCTTTAATGTTATGGATTTGGGCCCTGTTCCGATTCAAACCGCTATGACTCCTTATAAATCATACTGAAACTCTTTTTTTCTTTAGGCCATTTTTCTTTTTAGTTCTCTTTGTGTCATTCGGAATTATGACTCGTTTCGAGCATACATTTCCTAGCCTTATTAGATAAATTGTTATCATAAATATCATAATTATCTTCCATAACCTCAGACAAAATTCATTTGATATTATCTTGATAAATATTCAGAGCTAACCAGGGATGATACTGATTTTAAAGTATTGATTCAGGAGTTCTCAACCATTTCCTACTAGGTGCACACTCCATGATATCGAGCAAGAAGAATTAATTTTTTACAAGTTAAATTATTATTTTTATTATGTTTAGATTCTATAAAATAGATTCTAAAAAAAAGAAGAAATAATCTCAAAATTATAAAGAAACGATTCTAAACTATCATCATATATCTACAGCCCCAGTGAAAGCTGGTTAAGTTGGATTTTGTGCAGAAAGAGTTAACTGCTTTCCGGTACCGGAATTGTGACATTTTCGTATTTTTGGATTGAAATGGAGTTTTAATATAAACAGCAACTCCTTTGAAGCCAATGCCTTACTTAACCTCTTATTCAATACGGAAATAACTCGATTCCACTTACTTAAGTACTAGAAACTCATTTTGGAGACAATTAGACTTAACCACTTATTCTCTGGGGCTTTAGATTATGATCATAGATATCAAAGTATGAATTAGAAACATATTTACATTATTGATACCATTCCTAATTCTAATATATCTTAAGTTGTATAAATATAAACTTTAGAGAATCCTCTTGGCACATAAAAATTTTTCATAAGTCAATATACTTCAGAATTTCTAATATTTTGATGATTAATTAGTTAGATGACCTTTAAGAAAGAAAACATTAAAATATATAACAGATTTATGTGGAAAAACATCACTGCTGCTAAAATTATTTGTTATATAATAAAAAGAATTAACCACCATCCTTCAAAGAGGAAGTACTTTGCGAACCAATCAGGACTGAGCAGGAAAACCTACTTGGAAAACTAATTTCTAACTGATCGACATACAAAATATTACAATATTTAGAGAATCAAAAAGGCAATGATAAACAGTTATGATAAGTAGTTCAATGCAACCATAGTGGTTAATTATCTAAAAAGTTTAATAATAATGAAATTATTTAATGCTGAGTTGAACACCATAAAAGACTTTGACCTTTCATGAAATATTCTTGGATTGATGCAGAAAGCTTTTCAATAACTTTCAGGAAATTTATGAATAGTACAAATTATTTTTTCTAGTCTCATTCTTGATTTATGTCCGAGTAGATCCTTTCCTGTAGAAGCCGATAAAAAATAAAATAAATAATAATAAGTTAAAATGGCGTAGGGAGGGCGTGCGGCCCCATCGCCTAATCATCTGGCTGCAATTAGCTACTGGCCCTCCAGGTTGGGGGAAACCCAGTACCGGAGGGTATAGCCCGGTCACCCTGTCTCCTGAGGGAACGTAAATATTCAGGAAACCAGTTGTCCCGAGGATACGGGGCCTCCATCGCTGGGCTAATAACCGGCATGGTAGGAAATCCACTCAAAGCAAACTAAATAGCCTCGACTAAGTGAATGACATAAGAGGAAGCAAAAGAAGAAGAAATTAAACTGGAAATATTTGTTTTAAATTTTGAGTTACTTTCCAACTTTTCATCAATTTTTTTTTAAAAACACTTTATTGAAACATTACAATCTGCCACTTGTGGGCAAGAAGTAATAGTGCTATGTAGCTTACAATCATTCCATAACAAAACAATGATATAAACAAAATAAGATAAATAAATATATACATGCGCAAAAATATATACATGTATTGAAAAAAATGTAGAAAAAAATAGCATAAAACATATATAAAAATAATACATAAAAATTCAAAAAATATAATGTTTCATCAAATTAAGTTCATTAAATACCATTTACTCATGACCTACGTTTTCACGCCTATATAATAAAAAAAAAACGAAATCAAGATTTAATATTAAAGATTAATAGATGAATTATTAATAATCATCAATCAAGGAATAATTACATTGTTTTACAAAGAGTTACACAGTTCACCTTGGTCAAGAAAAGAAGAAACTCGTTAAGGAAGTAATAATGGCCCCTAATTCAGAACTAATGAACTTTACCAAAGAAAATCGTCTGCCAAATACATCTTGAGGAAACTTTGGAAGAAGGAAAAAAAAAACTTGTAGGATAAGGTCACAGTATGACAGAGTTGAGAGGATTATCTGGGCCAAGTTTGAGGACGAATTAAGATTACTTTCCATTACTTGGTGACATAGTTCTCAATTGTAGAAAGTAAGCTACGTCACTTAAAAAAATATATAGATACTATACCAACATACTTATCTCAATACTGGAATTGGGATCGTTAAACATTTTCACGGCATTTATCACGAATAGTGCTTCGGAAACTGAAATAGATTGAGGAGGAACATGAAGGAGTAATGATATTTCTGGCATTATTAACATTAAAAAATCGAAATGAAGGGGTGACCTGTGGTCTAATGGTTATCGTAACAAAATACTAAGCCCAAAATCGCGGCCCTTCGATTCGTATCCCGGCAGGTGGCCCTAGGATTTTTCAAAGGGAGTAAAAAATCCTTAGTTACGCCGTTCTTCGGAAGGGACGTTAAACGGGGGTTCCGATCCTGTACGATATCAGGTACTCGTTAAAAGTTCCTATCCTAATTAAACCTGGATAGGCAAAATTTAGAGCTCCCACTGTAGCATCGTCCGATTAGCTATAGCTGCAAAGAGCGATGTTTAATGAAAAAAACAAAAATCGAAATGAGGTAGAAAAAGAATACGTATATATTATTAGTTTTACTGAAATTATCATGCGTGATTAGCATAGAAATTTGCTACAAATCCTATATATCTGCTTACGATTTTTACCCACTAAAACCACCTCCCTACACCTGTTTCTCACCCTCCAGGGGACCGCCGTTAGGCATTACATCATGGGGGGGAGTGGCTGAGTGCCGCCTCATTGATTTGAGCTACCTCCTGGTTCGCCTTTCTTTCTCTTCCTTTCTTAGCTTTTGTAGCACCTGTGCTGAAAACCTTTGGCCTACCATCCAATAGCCTGGGTGATCAGCATAAGGTTGACAACATTATCTGCAGTGGGATCTGAGCCGCAGACGCGTCGGAACTCCATCCTTTCTTCTTGAAAGCGGGGACAGAAGAAGAATATGTGCTCGGCGCTCTCCTCCGCTCATGGGCAGGATATACATACACCTGTATAATCGAGCTTAAACCTATGCTGGTAGGCTCGAAAGCAACCATGCTCTGTGAGGAACTGAGTTATATAATAGTCGACCTCCCCGTGGTTCCTATTCAACCAAGCCTCAATGTGGGGCACCAACCTGTGCATCCACCTTCCACTGAATGCCATATCCCAGCGACGTTGCCACTCCCTGACTGTCCGCTTTCTTAATTCGTCTCTGGATATGAGTTCAGCACTGTAATAAGAGCGCCTCCTCTCTTCAGCGATCAGCTCAATCGGTGGCATCCTGGCCACCACGCAGGCCGCTTCGTACGATACTGTACCAAACGCGCTGATCACTCTTAGAGCACACCGCCGATATACTGACACCATCGGTCTTCTATAAGCAGCAGTGTCCAGCGCATCCTTCCATATCGCAGCTGCGTAGAGCAGGATGGATGGGACCACACTGGATATCAGCAGCCTGCGGATATTCCTGGGTCCGCCTACGTTGGGCATTAAACGTGACAGTGCGGTGGTCACTCGAGCTGCTTTATCACTATATATGGTATAGTGAATATGGTCCTTGAACCGGAGCCGATCATCGATTCTCACCCCGAGGTAAGTCAGGGAAGGCTTGGACTGAATCTCTTGCCTACCCGCTCTCAAGGTGATACTTTCTCTTCTTTTTCTGCTACTGACAAGAAGGACCTCCGTCTTATCATCTGCTAGCTGCAACCCAACAGACGACAGCCAATCTCGAGTCAATGCGACACATTGGTTGGCCTTTAGCACGATGTCTTCTTTATACTTTGCCTCGACCACCACAGCGATATCATCAGCAAAGCCCACAATTTCAGCACCCTCTGGTAGTTTAAGCCTAAGGACTCCGTCGTACATAACATTCCACAGGAGTGGTCCAAGCACTGATACCTGGGGTACACCACCAGTCACCTTATAACTTCTCGAACTGTCCTGTGTCGGACATATCAAGGTCCTGTCCCTGAAGTAGTCACAGATTATACTCCTGAGGTATTCAGGGACATTAATTGCCCTTAGAGCATCCAGAATACAGCTCCATCTCGCTGTGTTAAAGGCGTTCCTTACATCCATCGTGACTATTGCACAATAGCACTTAGCGCCTCTCCTCCATCTCTTCCCTGCTACAGCCTTCTTGGCCCTTTCCACCACCAACGCAATAGCGTCTACCGTTGATCTTGTTTTCCGGAAGCCAAATTGGTTCTTGGAGAGGCCTGCCCCTCCTTCAGTGAATTCTTGCAGCCTATTTGCTATTATCTTTTACAAAGCCTTCCCAGTTTTATCCAACAGGCAAATCGGTCGATATGCGAAGATTCTGATGCTCTTTCCTTGCTCTTCGGGATCAGAACCAGGCGTTGCCTTTTCCATGCTGGGGGAAAGGACCCCTCGCGTAAGCAGGAATTGAAGACATCCAGAAAGAGGTCTGGTCGGGCTTCCATTGCTGCCTTCAGTGCCAAATTCGGAATGCCATCTAGGCCAGGGGATTTTCCCATCTGAAGGCAACGGCAGATGTCACTAAGCTCTTTAGCCGATACCGCTGGTACATCAAGTGGGGGAAGGGACGCTGTCTGCCCAAATTCCTCTTGTTCAGGAAACAAAGTGGCAACGATCCTCTCCACGGTGACTGGGCACTATATGTATGTATGTGTGTGTGTGTGTATCTTCTTCTTCTAGGGGCACGAAAGACGCCAAAAGCCTAAATACTTCTTGTCTAACGTCTGCTAGTACATTGTCCCTCCACCAAGATCAAGGACTTCCCCTAGGTCTGGTCCCGACTGGAGTATTTTTGTACACCTTCGAAGGACATCCTCCATCCTCCATCTATCTTTTACACATACCTAATAACGAGTCCGAGGCATTTTACTCTCTGTACTGTACATATATATATATATATATATATATATATATATATATATATATATATATATATATATATATATATATATATAACATCAGTAGGGAGTGGGTCATTGGTAGAGCGCTGAGTTTCCATAACGAAGTTCTTGGGTTCAAATCTCTCTCGCTGACCTTTATTTAATCTGTTAGCGGCCAGAGATGGACCATATGGGATGAAGGACCCTCCTGGGGCTCACCCAGCCCCCATAAATGGGTACCCAACATGAGTGGGATAATATGACGGTTGAGTCTTATAGAACACATCACCTCCCTAGACAACCTTTGTCCAAGAAACAGTATAATCCCTTTTTTATGTGTCAATATACATTATGTATAACATGCTAGGAGTTTCATTCGTACATAAGTAAATAAAGAAAGAAGGAATAATACCGTTATATACAAAAACGGTATTAACCAAACACTCAGCTTAACATATCTGTGGCACCTGTGCATAGTGGGCTAAGTCGAATTTTGTGAATTTCAAGCTATATACTTAGAATCGTAATTTTTTTCTCTTTCCTTATGTCTAATACGCTAATTGTTCAGTCCATTGCAAAGAAGCGTGTTCTTTTGTGAATCGTGGACTGATACTCCAATCTTGAACTTAAAATAAGTTCAGAAAAATTACGATTTTAAGTAGACAGCTTGAAATTCACAAAATTCGACTTAGCCCACTATGCACAGGTGCCATAGATATATCAATGGACATCGACAAAATCGAGTTTATTTCATGCCATATGTGAGGCATTAACTCACTGTAATTTATTTCCTAATCCATTCCTATGATTATTTCAGTTTCCACTACTTCCTTGATCCAATCTATTTACATACTGATTGCAGATACATAAATAAAAATGGTTTCAACTGTTCACAGCAGTAACTCTCCTTAATTTGTTTTTATTTCTACGATTAAATAAAAAAAAAACAATTAAATAAAAACCCTGTCCGTTTATGTTCGGTCTGGAAATTTCGGCTGATTCAGTTGCACTATCCTTTGCCCAACTTGCACAACTGCAATTCATATGTATTTTGTAATTCAGATCGTATTATTTTTGTACTTTGATGTAATATTTTTATATTTATCAACATAAAAATACACACATGTACAATTTTTCGAGAAAGCGCTTTAAAAAATGTATTTTCGTTGATAACTCATATTTCCTTTTTTCCTCACTCTTTCACTAATATTTTTTCAACACTAATATTAAATTGACATTTTAAGTCAGTGATTGCTGTAAGTAGATTCCATCATGATTATTTATCTTTTAAAATGAAAATGTTAATTAATTTATATGGATACTCATCAGAACAAGACCGTAGGTTGACAACAACATAAAGGGAAAGAAAAACAATTACCAAAATGGCATTAAGGTGGTGAATATTTTAACAAATTACAACTGAAATTAAATTAAATTTAATTACTCTTCATTTCTCATTATTTTGACCTTTATTGAAGTTGACAACATTTTTCAAGTATTCGTAACATGTATCTCAAATATTTGCAAATCTATTTTTAAAGGGCCTAGAACTCTTAGCATTTAGGCTTTTATAATAGGCTGTAAGTTCATTTTGTGAGCTTCTTTAAATTATTATATTTTATTTTGAATAATATTAGTTGATGTTATATATGTGAGGAAGAAAATAGTCCGTGTGGAGGTCAGAAAAAAATTCTCTTAAATAAGGAGAACTAGTTATTTTAAAGTCAACATTTTGACCCACATTTCTGGTCTTCTTAAGGGCTTATAATAGGGTTTGCTTCGCACTAAAAGCACAACTCCGCCAAAGCCGAGAAAATACTACTTTTTTGAATTGATGTTTTATTTACTGCATGGGAAAAAATTCTGAAAATGAGTTGGCGATCGAAAGAATGAAAAATACACTCGTCGTTCAATGCCTATTTTAAGGAACCAACTTGTTAACTATAAAAGCAAGATGATAAATATTTGAATAAATTAAAAGAATGGGAAGAGAGAATAATATAACTAAGAATGTTAAACAATAATAAACATAATTTACAATACCCAACATTAAGGACTATCACAAAACTATTACTATAAATGATGCAAGTTGCAAACAGTTACCGCTCTATTCCTCCTCCCAGCCGAGTTATGACTATTTGTTGTAACTATTATCAATATATTACTCCAACTAAAAACAAAAACTCCGTCAAAAACCCACGAACAGTTTAAATTTCATTACATGGTAGAGACTTTACTGTTTTAAGCCAACAGTTGATGGTCATGATCACAACTCAACGCTCTATATGAACTACTCCGCTCCCATATCTCACTGCAAATCATTCATAAAATATGAATATAGTAAAAACGATATGATAGACTCTGTTTAGGGAATCCATAGTCCACAACCAACTTAGATTCATGTATTGTAGTGTACCCAAAATATATCAATAATTCCGGCCTATTTAAACAGAAGATGTAGATTGATCAATAGTGGCTTCGTTAACTATTAACAATAAGTTAATTAATAATTTAATATCCAGAATTTAAACCTATGTATAATTCCAATTAGCGTGAACAAAGTGATTATCTAAATTATTCTTTATCAGTGTCATATTCAAGCACCGACGAAAAGTAAGATAAGTACACACTTAACAGCACTATTAGCAGTTTTGGGCAGGTCCACTCAAAAACGCTAAAATTATGATGTCGGACACACTCATCCTCATAATATTAGAAATTTTAATTAAATTCAGTACTATGCCAAATAATTAATCTACCTTTAGAAAATAGCTTTCTCAAATTTTAAAAAAGTATTACTATATTGACACTATAATATTAGTACAATGATAATGGAAATCAGACGATTTGATGACTTTGTTTTATAAGGCACTTAAATGAGAAAAAATATTAATGTAACAATAGGTTATTGTAGTATACATACCGTGCCTCAGCCCAATTTTAACATTCTTTACTTTGAAATAAAAATAGAACACTTAGACTGTATGAAGGCATTTGTACAGGAGTATATACATACTTACTATCCTATAATCAGAAATGTCCCTTCGTATCGAGGGCCTTCATAAGGGCCATCATAGATGACTTAGCAAACAGAACAAGAAGGAGAAATCAAATTATAAAAATATGAGATGGCCCTTGTCTTTGATCTGCTATTGCCGGTCCACCATTAATCATATTACCATCGAGCTTTGTGGGACTGTATATGCTTGTTTATATATGTGAATATAATATATCAAAAATTTCAAATGGTGTTTCAAAATATAATATTAAAAAAGGATCGAAAAAATTAGGAATACAAACTTATAATAAAAAGAGATCGTTTAACAATCTTGAAAAATTTCAGATTGTTGGTGTATAAGAAAACCTTGTTGAGAGGAGGGGCTTGTATTTCATTCTGTTTAATGTGCTTTACCTTTGAGAAATAGGGTAAGTGAAAGGGTGTAAACGAATAAGAATTTATTTGTATTTATTCCTATTTATTTCTAAATTTATAAATGTATATTTAGTGTTATAGAACGAAATATAATTTAAACACGTAGGCGTAGAAAAATTAAAGTCAAATTCCCTTTGCCTCCATACTTTGTAATACCCTTTGCTAACACCTAAAATTATTATCACTCCTCTTGAGATATAAATGATAATTTTATCAAGTTCATAAAACAAAGTTATAATGTGAGAAAACTCTTAGACAATTATATTGAAGAATTTCTGTTAACATAAATTTAAAGATCCTCCAGGATTTGCTTAAAATACTGTAGGATCGAGGCATTGACATGGAAAAGGTACTAAATAATGAAAAGTTAATTTTATAGGAAAAGCAAAAAAAAAAAAAAACTGTTTTGAGAAATTAAATTGAAAGTTTCAAGTGGAGAATATTAACTACAACCGTTCATTTAAACAATACCACTTCCAGTTTTGACTAACTCCTCTTTCTTTCATATTGGAATGATTAATTACTACCTTTTCAATGAAAAAAACTGGAAAACGACTTGTTTTTTCTTACTACCTAATCATTAATTATGACAAAATCATTATTTGTATTTGTTTTTTTTTGTTTTTTAGCTGTAATAAACTAAAAATGAAATTTATCGTAGTTATTATTGTTATTAATTATATTAAGATATTGTATCTCAGTATCTTATCAATGATCGAGTCGTTGAAACACAATTAATTTCCACTCCCAGGTTCTGTAAACAATATTGTACTGGAATTAGTCTTGTGTTGTAAATTATTCCCAGGGAATAGAAAGAAATTATCCAAATGTATCCGCTAGGTTGCAGTACCTTACAGGAGAGTACTGAAAATGTTTACGCTAGCAGGAATATTTTGTTATATTGTAGTTATTATTGTCATCAGTTCTAGTATGATTATTTTTTAATTGTTGGGTATATCTTTATTTTTTTTAATATTGTCGTGTTTTTGATTTTCGATATGAGGATATCTTGGGTTTATTTCTTTACTATTTTTTCCACATGTGTCCTTGACTATACCTTGTTCCCTTCGGACCTTTTCAGGTGTCCGTGAATTCCAAAAGAGGAGCCACAGGTAACACAGCGCTTATAAGACATTATTCATATTCTGAAAATACCAATGTTCAATATTTATAAAACGAAGACAATATTTTCAATTTTTGACTGGCTTACGAGAAGAAATCTGGTGGACAAAGGGTATATAATTGCCATACATATGCATAAACAAATATTTATTTCGATTAGTCACATTTTTCATATTTACTATACTTGACGAAAAAACCTGGAATTGTACGAACTCTTTGAAGATAACGAGAACCCAAAATTATAAAATTGGAAAGACTGCGATGGGACTGGTGCACAGGATAGAGCCAACTGGCGGAGGCTACTTGAAGCGGCCCGGACTCGGTGACGAGTTGTGCCGGTTATTGTATTGTATTGTATTGTATTGTATTGTATTGTACTATACATGAATCGAAAACATAATCTAGGTGTGGGGTCGAGTAAAAAATTTGAAAAAGCCTCTTTATTTACTCAATAAAAAGCTCAATGTTAAGAATATTTAATTAGTAATAAATAAATTAAAATCATATTTTCCGTTAATTTTTGGTTCTCTTATTTTATTAAAATAACATAGAGGTTATGAATGTTACTTCCTAAAATATCGATCGTTCAAAAGGTTGCCCAATCATTTTCATTATATTTGTAGGGTGCACGCGATGGTCATTCATTTTACCAAGTGTTGCTAAGGATTAAAAAATGTACAAGAAAAAAAATCGTGCCTTAAAGTTATATATTTTTTAATAAAAAAATTATTGCTTCAAGATTATTCTGTCAAGACTAATTACAAAAACATAATAAACACGCAAACACTAACGAATATATTACGCACTGCTCTTAAGGAGATTTCATGATAACTAAAACGCAGGCATCCATAAACCTTCAAGAATTAATCCAATTGCTAATATCAGGGGATATGTGAAAAATAATAAAGAGTGAGTTGATACTAGGCCAGCTTTAATACTTGATTATGACAAATGCTAGAGCAAAGACCAAATATATGTTAGCTACCCTTCAAGGCAATCATTACCTCCATCACGTTTGGTGCCTACACATTTGGAAGAGTCTACAGTTTTATCTACCGTCGGTCTCTAGGGAAAGCATATAACTTAAGTATTTTGGCCGGAAATAAATGTTATTTTGGGATAGCAAAAATTTTATGAAGTCATCTGATATCTTTACACAACAATTTTCTGTATATTTTAAGATATTTTTCACAAAACACTCTTGTTGGTTATATTGTACAGCCTTATACCTAAATTAGCATTAAGCACTGCCTTCTGTTCAATTCATCTCTAGCACGTACATTAGTTGTGTAATATTTATATTTATATTTATAATAAATATAAAATCATACGACTTAATTATTTCTTCATCGTTCACTCATTCGTGCTCTGCTTGAATTATAAATTATAATGTATTGAAGATTATTATTATATATAGGGGGTACTACTTGTCCGTCCACCACAGACATTTTACAAATTACACAGGCCTACGATGATACCTTTTGTACTGAAAATAGCTTTCTCAAACAGTTTTTATTGTGCTGAATATGATATTAATGTATCACCCACAATTATTTCACATATTATAGTTAAATTTATTAAATTAAGCGATCTTTAAAGAATTGAACAACTTTAATATTTAAAATAGATAACAGAAAAACTAGGTCTATTGGTGTGGATGAAGTTGGTAGAACTGCTGAAACACATTTGCTGAAAGGTTGATTCTTTTTTCTGTTAACAGCTGATGTTGTATTTACTGTCAACCTAACCTAACTTTCACGTTTCTTGTACATGTGCTCAGTACAATGTCTAATCGCGGTTGTAAAAACTGCTGACAGTTTTTGTTGTTATATCTGTGGTGAGTTTGTGATTAAAAACACCAAAGAAACATTACAGACTTTGTCAAAAAGGTTTATCTTTCATAGTTTGGAACTAAACTTGGTGATCAGGATAAATCTTGGGTCCCGCATAAGGTATGTTATGTCAATGTCGAAGATCTAAGAAAATGGTCAAAAAAGGAGAAAAAAACCTTTGGTTTTGATGTTCCTATGATATGGAGGGAGCCAAAAAATCATTCCGATGATTGCTACTTTTGCAGTGTCGATATTACTGGTCATAACTCAAAAAACAAGAAGGTAATAAGCTACCCTAAACTTCCGTCCGCCATCCGACCAATAGGGCACGGTGTATATTTACCGGCCCCTGAACCACCAGATGTTTTAAATTCTATTCCAACGGAAGTATTTTCTTATGTACAATTGGAGTTAGATGAACAAGATGATGAAAAATTCCAATGTTTTACAGAAAATGTAGAGCCTAAACTGTTTACTCAACTCGAGCTTAACGACTTGGTTAGGGATCTTGGCTTAACGAAAGAGAAAGCTGAATTGTTTGGCTCTAGACTAAAAGAAAAGAACTCGTTGGCGGTTGTAACCAGCATTTATGTGTACAGGAAGAGAGAGCAACAATTTTTTTTAACAAGGAGGTGATTATGAAGAAAACTATGGGTGATACAAAAAAAAAAAAGTAAGGCCTGATTTAGATTTAGCACATAAAAATCTATAAAGATCAACTATTAAAGTTAAAAAAGTTTTAAATTATTTTTATTTTTTTAAATCGATGCATCCCAATTTTTTCATTCAAATCCATTCTATCCACCAAAGCTTTATTTTTTGCAACGGCTTAATGGAATCAAGAACAGTGGCTTTGTGATTAACTAATTCCTGCCAATCTGATGATTGTCATAGTTTTCATTTAACAGGTGTGGATGCAAATATAAAAATGGATTAAAAAAACTAATACATAAAAATATTTATAAAATATCTTATCGAGCAAGACAAAAGACTAAACAAAACGTAGTCTCGGAATCGTTGCTAGGCAACGCTTATGAAATATTATTTCACAAAGACTTGTGTATTTATTATGAAAATGAAATGAAAGATTAAAGATTAAGAAATTAAAGAAAGTATTACTCATGATGAATATTACTGATAGTGAGCATCACTAGCTGATACTTAAAAATAACCTCATAAAAACGATTGTCAACTGCGGGATAACTTTTTTTTTCACTACGGGATTTTACTGCATTGTACAATAGATGAATTACAGGATCGATGCTAATTGAAAATTAACTCAAAATTTTGACTGTTGACTATTGTCACAATGTAGCCATTGTTGTCCGATACTCCGAAAAATAGTTGAACATATCGGTGCCAAGTTCACAAATGTATTAAGTGCAAATTTTTCAAATATGGATTTTTTATATAAATAAGTAAAGTTATGATGAGGAAGTCATAGATCATATGTTGATATAAAATTAATAGAGAAGCTTTGAAGGTTACAAAAATATATTGTGAGCTTAAAGTTGAACTGCATTTCTTTAGTTAAATCATCAAATTTGATTCCTGTAAAATCTTGTTTTCAGCACTAAACACATATGTGAACTAAGGCGTCGTTATATGACCTAATTTTTTTCTGATATCCACTCAGACATATAAAAATACATAAAAATAATACTCACTGATGAATGCCACGGTATAAGAAACTAAGGAAGCAGCTAGAAACAACCTACACAGAGCCATCGCCGGCACTGACCAGCTGGTCGATTGCTACAAAGAGTGGGTCGATGCCTCACCGCCTGGCACGCACCGGGCTATGATAATCACATGGCCACAGTAAACTGTAAGTCACTAGGCATCACTGCTACCTTAATCATTATAATTGGTTTGGGAATATTTAACAAGACTCTTAATTGTTTAAAAATATTTTTATAAACATATTATCCTGAAAAGACGCAGGCTTGCCAACGCACCAGGCTGCCACACAGAGACACACATGGGTAATCATCCAAAAATTGATTAGATAATGCCCATCTGTCGGTGACCACGTCCTTTTTTGGGGTCCCCGAATGTTTCCACGAAATAATATACGTTATTATTCCACGCACTTTTATTTTCTCAAATGCTTAAACCACAAGAACTAAGATAATAAATTTATATGTGATTAATATTTTGCAATGAAGAAATATGTTTAATATATATGATATATTATATATAATATAATGTATTTATGCCACAATATTTTATTACCTAATAATATTTAATTTTAGAAATATTAAAAATATGTCCCTGGAAGAGCGGAGGGTCGCTCTGAGTGGAGGAGAATTGTTGAGGAGGCCAAGGTCCTTCATAGCCCACAGCTCCGTCAGAGATAGAATATTTAATTTATTATGTAAGTTTACATAAGTATTTATTAATATATTTTTAAAAAATAAAAGTATTTATGAATTTAACAGTTTTAAGTGTGTATAGCTATTGCCTATAAAGCAACAATAACCATTAGCAGTTTTTTGCCCTTAAATAACAAAACACACAGACAGCTAAGATAATACGTTAAAATATATTACTCTGAACATTAAAAAATCGCAAAACACATCAAACAAAACAATTCCATCTCATACCAACAGTCAGCAACCTTGCTCCTATACATTCACACAAGTTCACAATATTCTGATATTGTAAAAATATTTTTCGAAAAATTTGCAAACCGTTTGTGATAGTTTTTAAACTGATACTTTATAACATTTTAGAGTGAACTGGAGTAGCTCAGTGTGAAGAACACCAAGTAGCTGTACTGAAGTGTTTGAATCCGGCAATAGAAGAACTATTTAATGTGTTTACGGCCATAGGTGAAGCTACTGGGATGTACATACTTTCCTGGGGCTGCCTAACAAAGTAGTTACCCTTTATTGGTGAAAAATCTGGTGGTTGCGTGTAATCACTTCCCTTCACAACCGTTGGCTTAGAGTCTCTACCATGTGCTGAACCAAAGATTCTATGGGTGGTATATGTTTTTTTTAATAACCTACTGTTAATATTGATTATTACAACTTTTTAAATAAGCAGGTAAAACTCTGCTGGGAACAGGGCTAGTGAAAGAACTGTGAACATTACTATATTGAATTTTCCTTCGGGCGCACAGTGTTTCAATTAGTTAGAGCTAGCTGGACAAAATTCATGTCAAAATTCTAAAAAAAAATTGTTGGAATATTGTAAATGATTGTCAAAACCTAGAAATCCAATATTTGTTTTTGCCTGGCACAATTTATCTCGTCAGTAATTGAGTCCAAAGTCATGAATCCATAGAAATAGGCTGCATTTCAAAAGCCCAAAATTATAATGTTACTAATTTTATATGAATCAATTGTTGAATATCGATAGTATATGTACTCACAGGTGCTATTTTTTCCAATTAAAAAAATCTTCTGATAATCTAAGTGTATACATTTTTTTTTAAAAATGCAGGACGGATTTTTCCTCATTTTGAAACATTCAAGATATGGCAATGACTTGTATCCGGTTTTATCCGGGCTAAATTTTTTATATTTTATAGCTGCATCTCTCCCATTAATAATTAGATTGATTATTGCCTGCACACTCGAGCACAGCATTGTTTTTTTAATTTTAGAATACTTATTTTCGAGAAAGGTTTTTTTTTTAAGAATGGTAGAAACATCCTTTTTTTTTATTTTATAGTTCTTTTCGACCAAATTAAATGTTAGAAATCTTGCAGATGACTCTGAAAGTAAAATTAAAACAAGATTGGCCAACTGTTCCTGCAAAATTTTTGATAAATGGCGGGAAAATCAAAGCAGCGCGCAGTGTTTCGATTAGTACAAGCTAGGACAAAAGTCATGTTTAGAAATCTGAAATATGGTATTGGAATATTGTAATCAATACTTCAAAACATGGTCATCTAGAATTTTGTAAGTCTGACACACTTCATAGCTTGATGGTAAGGGCCCAAAGTAATGATAACAATAGAATAAATCAGTGGAATTCAAGGCATGATTTTAACCTAAAAAATTTATTGTCCAACTACTTTTATCGAACTAATCGTTGAATATGAATATTAATTGTACTGGTAAGTGCTATTTTTTAAAAATAAAAAAGTCTTCTGATAATCAAACTATATTAAATTTTTTTTAATGGCCCAAGATATTTTCCTCATTTTGAAACTTAGCAGAGATGAAAATGACTTGCAGCCAATTGTATCCGGGCTAATTTTTCTATATTTAATAGATAAACCTTTCCTATGAATAATAAGACATATTTTAGCCTGCACACTCTAGTACAACATTTTTTTTAGAGTACTTTATTTCGAGAAGATATTTTGTTGAAGAATGGTTGATGCACCCAAACGAAGAAAGAAAATCTTATCTCTTACAATTTCTTTCGACCAAAATTAATTTTGAAAACTTTACAGAGGACTCTGAAAGGAAAATAAAAATGATTTTGGCAAGAAATTCTTCCAATTTATTATATATCATATTTAGCATTTATTTACCACGAAACTACTTTAATTATTTTTTTATTAAAAATTGTTATATGGATAAATGATGTAGTAGTGTGCATATATATATGTATGTAAGGGAGTATATATATATATAAGTTATAAGGACAAATAGACAGTAAACATAAATAGTATGTAAGTTTAGGATTAAGGATTGTTATTATGAGTTATAAACATTATAGACTATATATATGAGAGGTACGAGAAATAAAGTGTAGTTGTTATCTTGAACTTGTGTCGTTACTATGCCCAAAACCCTATTTTTTTCAGTGAGTGTTTCAGTCTAATCATAACTGGTGCCGAAACCGGGGATATTTAAAAAAAAATATAAATACGCACGTACGGTTCGGAGTTCAAACTTTTATCTCTTTTCGCGAGTGCAAAGCCAACGATAATTATTAATTATGTCAGAAAGCGAAGAGATAAAGAGGCTGGAATACCAATTAGCCCAGGCGGCTGTGGAAAGGGCGAAATTGGAGGAGAAACTGAAAACGGCCAACGAGACGTCTCAGTTCGAACTCGTCAAGATGAGAACACAGAATTCCGCTTTTGTTCACGAGGTGATCAGCCAACTAGAGCCGTTCAACGGAGTTTTAGGCGATCTCGAGCACTTCATTAAAGGGGCAGATCAGATTAAAGAACTCATTAATCTGAAAAAGGAGAACGGCACACTGCAGGAATCCGACGTAGTGCTCTTAGAAGCGTCATTGGTTAGTCGAATTTCGAGACGAGTTCTCAATGCCATTCAGGGGGACACTACTCACCCTTGGGATGTACTAAAGGCGAGATTGAAAAAATTATATGGTGGAGGAAGATGGACACCGGAGGAAGATATTTTCTATATGTTAAAGGAACACAGGAGGCAGGGCCAAACGGAGGGAGAGTTCGCCGAGAAGTTATTGGTGCTGTATAACAGGTTGGTGGACAAAATGGTGGAGACGTTCGGCCAGGCGGAAGGTGCCCAACGTACGGCATTTGTTCGAGGAGTCTTGAAGGTCCAGTTAAATCATTACATGGACCGCCCGGGCTCATTGCCAGGAGAACGCGACTTCGTGGACTGCGCCCACGAGCTCATTGACGCCCACGAAAGGAATGGAGCCCGACTTGAGAGGTCAGAAGGAGAGTAGACAGAAGTGAGATCGACGAGGAGGAGACATCAGAGCCCGCCGAGACGTAATGGTGGCGGCAGGCAGTTCGAGAAGAGACCTAATAGAGCACCCGAGGACCGTCGACGGAAACCAGAAAAGAGGTGCTATGAGTGCAATCAAACCGGCCACCTTGCAGCACAATGCAATCTCACTAGGTGCTACGAATGTGGCAGGCGGGGACATGTAGCACGTGAATGTCCAAGGCGTAATCCTCGTCCGAATAGAAGAGTTCAGCAGCCAGAGCCGATGGAGTTGAATAATCAGGAATGGAGCAGGAGACGGACGCATAGAAGAGGCAGAGAGCAGTTTTCGAGCGCCGAATCTTCAGGAGAGGAGAGCATACGATCTGAGCGCAGTACTCGAGCAGACATGAGGTAAGAGGTGGGAATTCCTGGAGGGGTGGCCCTTCCGGATCCGGGGTCGTGACGCGACATCCTAAACTAGATTGAGGGTACGATGACGGGCGGGGTGACCTCTCACGCGAACTAATGATAAATAATAACGGGATGGACATAGGAGGGATGAGGTTGCCCGTGGCGAAGTTGAGTGGGTTAGATGTTAAATTCCTTGTGGATACGGGCAGTACTAATTCATTAATTAGTAGACAAGGGGCGGAAAAACTAGGTATGTGGGGGACGCAACGCCAGTGTAATTGCGAAATATCTACGGTTAGTGGACGGTGTAAAACATTAGGGGAGGGGTATTTTAGTTGTAAGAAGTTAGTGGGAAGGGATGTACGCATTAAACTTTATATCACCGAAACCTTAATGCCAGGATACGATCTGATCGTGGGGTGCGACCTGTTGCAACAAGCAGGGTTAAAAATGAGGGTTGAGAAAGGCCACTGTCGATTTCGGTTAGGGGACCGGAAATACCAAACCAATTTGGTGGGTTCAGGTCAACATGTCGAGATTGGGGCGTTTGAGTGCAGTCAGGAAGTTGTGGAGGACATCGTCAATCAGTACGCAGACCTGTTTTATCGCGTAGACGAAATTCTGCCAACTACTGGGAAAACCGTACATCGGATTACACTTAAGGTAGATAGGCCGATTTACGTTAAGGACAGGAGATACCCCCAAGCAATAAGGGAGATTATAGGGAAACAATTAGCCGAACTTTTGCAACAGGGAATTATCCGGCACAGTAATTCTCCCTTTAATAGCCCTCTATGGGTAGTAGAAAAAAAACAAAACACTCCTGGGGGAGGGAAGCAATATCGAGTGGTTGTGGATTATCGCAAGTTAAACGATGCGACGCAAGATGAGCGGTATCCCCTTCCTCGCATCGAAGATATACTTGACAGGTTGGCGGGTCATTTTTAGGGGCCATTTTTAGCACGCTGGATCTTAAAAGTGGGTACCACCAAGTTCGAATGGCCGAGGAAGATATTGGAAAAACAGCGTTTTCCTGGGAACGCGGACACTACGAGTTCGTGAGGATGCCGTTTGGGTTAAAAGGGGCCCCGTTGACGTTTCAACGCCTTATGGATGAGTTCCAAAGGGGTTTGGGGGAGGATTTTGCCCAAGTTTATATGGATGACCTCATAGTGTTCAGTCGTTCGGAAGCTGAACATGCTAAACACTTAAAAGCGGTATTCTGCAGAGTCCGCCAATTCGGTCTTAAACTATCGCGGGAAAAGTCGAAGTTCGGTCTGCGGGAGATAAGATTCTTGGGTCACGTAGTTTCGCGATCGGGAGTGCGGCCTGATCAGGAGCGAGTTAGGGCGATTCAGGACGCTCCGTTGCCGGTTAATACTCGGGGCGTAAGACGTTTTTTAGGCATGGTGAACTACTACCGTCGATTTATCCCAGCTATCGCGGAGTTGACGCAACCGCTGACGGAGGTACTGAAGAAGGGAAAACGGTTTATGCTTGGACAGACTCAGTTGGAAAGTATTAAACGTTGTCGGGAGGCTCTCACCTCACAACCCTTACTAGCTTTCCCTGACTTTCGACAAATGTTTCGAATTACCACGGACGCGAGTGAGGTCGCGATTGGCGCAGTGCTGTCGCAGAATTTTTCCGAGGGCGAAAAACCTATCGCTTATGCCAGCAGGAAGCTAAACGGAGCGGAAAGCCGTTACAGCGCGATAGAACGGGAGTTGTTAGCGGTGGTTTGGGCGATCGAATATTTTCGACCTTACGTCTATGGTAGGATGTTCGAGCTGTTCACAGATCACAAACCACTAGTATACTTGAACACTCTAAAAGAATTGTCGGCGCGCATATCACGCTGGAAGGAACGGTTAGCGGCCTATACCTTTCAGGTTGTCCATAAGAAGGGGGCGGAAAATGCCGTGGCAGACTGGTTGTCGAGGGACTTAGTGGTGAACGCGATCGATGAGGAAGGACCTTCTGTAGAACCCTTCGGCCTCCGATATTTAAGGGACTGGGCGGAAAACGGACCTGAAATACCGCTCGTTCGTCAGGACTCCGAGGATAATTCCATTACGTCGGAACGACCTAATGACTTGCCTGAGGCCGATGAGATTATCAACGACAAGCGCCTGCAGATTATATTCCGGTCGAAACAAAGTGCGGGTGTCGAAACTCGAGCATTTACATCTGAAGGGGCATCTGTGGTAATTGCGCGGGTTCCTACTGTGGTGGATCATGACGCACTGGAACGGATATTTTCAGAGTTCGCTGTCCCTGGTCGTTGTTGCCATATTTTCGTCGGGAATAAACTCCTTCTCGACAAACTACGTAGGTTATGGCGTCAAGAGCGGATAGGGGTAGGTTACTCGATGGTTCGCTGTTTACGGGAGGTCGAAACAGTTTCGGATAAATCGAGACAACGTCAAATCGTCTCGGACTACCATGAGGGCAAATCGAATCATCGCGGGGTCGATGAAACAATACGGGCCCTTAAACGGATGTACTTCTAGAAGGCTATGGGGAAGACGGTACGCGAGTATATCGAGCGATGTTCGGTGTGTCAGAGAGCTAAATATGATAGACAACCACCGGTGGCAGGTCAAGTAGTCTCTCCCACAGCGTCGGAGCCGCTTCGTTTAATTCAAATTGACGTATACTCCAATGAAGGTCAATCGTGGCTTACTGCCATTGATTCGTTTAGCAAGCTGGCTATGGCCTATGCAATTGAGGAGAAGACTCCGGGAGCAGTCTGGGCAGGGGTGCTTCAATGGTGCGCGACGTACGGGTTACCGGAAGAAATCATCTCCGACTGTGGGCGCGAATTCGATAATGCCATGATCAGGGAGGAAGCCAAACTCTTGGGAGTTTCGTGGCGACTGAACACGCCTCATCACGTTACCGGCAGGGGCGCGGTGGAACGTCTCCATAACACGCTGGCAGAACATATTCGTCTCCTTAAGCTAGGCCGGAATTTGGATCCGTACGAGGCTATGCCACGGGCAGTGATTGCCTATAATCACACGATCCACTCAGTAACAGGACTATCACCCGTCGAAGTGGTGTTTGGACAGGCGCGCCGAGATCGGGGGGATCTCATGACAGCTAACAACGAGGTATTACGCGGACACCTTTTGCATGTACGCGCGGCTCGGCAGGCGTTGTGGCGTAAAGTTCGGGAGAAACTCATTCGGGAGAAGTCGGCGAGAGTGGCCAAGGCCAACGAGCGATTGAGAGTCCATACGAGAGGACAGCTGCCATTGGGAACGGTCGTATACCGCCGATTAAGGACTGCGCGAACTAAAACAGCTGCACGGTATGATGGCCCCTTCAAAATTATTACCATCCGAGAGCACAACCTCTATACTATTCGTGACATTAATTGCCCCTCCCGGGTTCGTACAGTGCATCTCGAAGAGCTTCGAGTCCCCCGTAAAGTGTCCTCGCTCGGACCGGAGGCTGCGCTGCAGGAATGAAGACTGTGTTTTCTGTTTTAATCAATAATGTTCATGAATCAATCATATTTCTTTCAATTTGTTTTTTTTCTTCTTTTCAGAGTTTGTTATTTAGTTTAGTGCTTTCAGTGATAGAGTGCTGTCAGTGTATTTTACGTTTTATTACTCCCAGATTGTGGATTATTTTTATGTTAAATTTTTGTGTTATTTCTGTTCTTTTCGGTCTTTTTCTTCTTTTTCTTAGTTTAAGAGTTCCTCCAGGAGAAGGAACTGGAGGGGGGGGGGGGGAGTTATAAGGACAAATAGACAGTAAACATAAATAGTATGTAAGTTTAGGATTAAGGATTGTTATTATGAGTTATAAACATTATAGACTATATATATGAGAGGTACGAGAAATAAAGTTTAGTTGTTATCTTGAACTTGTGTCGTTACTATGCCCAAAACCCTATTTTTTTCAGTGAGTGTTTTAGTCTAATCATAACTTATATATATATATATACAAACCCTTATTTTTAAAATAATTATAGTTTTTCCTTTTTTTTTCACAAATTATTTTGTTGTTGTTTTTTCCCCCATCAAACTTGTATAGATGTAAATATTAATAGTATTCTTTATTTATTATTAATGTTATCGTATGTATATTTTTTCTTTCATTTAATTCGTCATTGCGAGCTAACTCCTAATTTTTTTGTTTCATTTATTAATTAAATTTTAATTGTTTCTACTCTTAGACATTATAGTTTATGTTTTATTTTCCGTATCACTATTAATTAATTCATCATTGCGAGCTAACTCCTAATGTATATCCATTAATTTTTTATTTTCATTTATTAATTAAATTTTAATTGTTTCTACTCTAAGACATTGTAGTTTATATTTTATTTTCCGTATCACTATTCTAAAGGGACTTGTTCCGGAAGAAATACGGATTTTTATTAGTTTTATTATTATACATTGTCTTAATTATACATTGTTTTTATTTTAATTTTTCTAATTAATACCTAAGCAATCCTCTTAAATTCAGTTTGTTAAATTTAGGTTAAAATTGTTAGTTAAATTTAAATTTTTAAATACAATACTCAATTAGTCGAAAGAAACGCAAAAATGCCGAAAAATAATTTTGTCCAGCTAGCTCCTACTAATCGAATTGATCCTGAAATGCAGGATCAGGAAAATAAACTTTATAACATGTTTCTCTTCTTAGTTATGTCGTTAAAACCTGGAGGTTCAATGATATGTGAGTTAAATCACCACCTTGAACAACCGTTGGCTTAGAAACAGGATCACCTGCATTATATACTGAGCCTAAGATTCATCATGGGTTGTGTTGGCAGTTCCATGCTTTGTATATACATGCACATTTATTTAATACAAACTTATTAAAATTCCGCTTGGCTAGATTAACAATAACTAAGGAATATTAAGCAATAAAGTCGGCCTTATCCTATACTTCTAGCAAGGTACTCCCACTCCGGAGGCTAATAAAGCCTAATATCGTTGGAGGTATGCGCAGTATTTGAGCGTGACTCCATTATGTACTCTGGATCACGTAGTCTTCTCCCTACAATGGCTTCCCACATATTGAATCTCTGCCGGAATGCACGTTCTAAAGGCTGGGAGTAATTGCTTAGATATATCTTGAATAGATTTAATTTTGATTTTCGATTTCAACAAAGGTATAAAACCCTATACCCACTCCCAACTCACGAATGATCTTGGGTTCAGCACAAGGTAGAGACTGATGGCCATCAAATATTTTTTCTCTTATCGGCCAAGAATATGTGATTCACTCAGGCCCTATAGTATAGATATTCGAATGGGGAAAACTCTGTTGATTGAGCTTGAATTTAGCCAAATCATCTTCCAGTTCAGTCATTACCAAATACTTAAATCAAGACCCTTCATTGTATCAGATAAAAGAACCCTATCGTAAACATACCTTCTGCTTCATATTACACGCCCGTTACGAACATTGGATAGTGATTTTAATTCTGATTGCCACATTTCTAAAAAAATGTACGGATTTCAGTCGACACCTCTGTCGCAAGTTGTAAAGCCACAAACGTCTTCTTCCGATCTCTATTTCCCCTAAGACAATTAGCTGTGGTAGCCATGCTTCATTAGATGGCCGAGATAAACACCATTACTTCCACTTTGGTGATGAATTTAGTATACTAACTATACCTGGATAGTAAAAATTTATGATTCCCAGTGTAGCATCGTCCGATTAATCATAGCAACATAAAGTGATCTCATATAAATAAACAATGTCTTCTTAAATTCTGCCGATGTTCAGTTTTTATGGTCTGCAGACATTCAAGATGGAATTATTATATCATCCCCTAAATTACTATTACAGTTATTAAGTAGGTATACATTAGAAGGTTATAAACATGGATAAAATCGTTCAATAAGCTTGTCAATTGACCTGTTGGACTAATAACTAAATTAGTAAGTGTGACATTATTAAGGGTTGGTAAATGGCGGGAATGGGATCATTAGACAGCCCTGGCCCGGGGCTACATCCCCCATTGTCTCCCGGCTAACCCTCCCAGATAGCGCCCTTATCAGTTAGCAACAATGGCGGCTCCGGGAGATTTACCGCTCTTCGCCCCGGGAAATCTTTTCCTCTTCCAAGTTCTACCTAGAGCATGAATCTCCATTTAAAACTTTTCATGAAATGACTAACAGGAGAGGGTCGTTCAAGGAAAATTGATTAGGTCTTAACTTTACGTTTCTTCTTTACTTGGAATTATTATCTGTGTTCGGGAAACAAATTTTAAAAAAGTACCATTCATGAAATAAATTAATTATGTGACTTTGCATCTGTAGCCCCGGTAAATATTTAGTTAAGTCGAATTGATGCTTTGTCCTCCACAAGGGATGCCATCAATCAAATGTTAGAGATGATTATACATGGAATGATACCGTTATTATACATTAAGAAGATGTGACGAATAATCTACAACAATATTAAGGTAGATTTATGTTCCAGACATTTTAAAGTGATTAAAAACATTTTTATTTACATTTATAGAGAAGATATAGTTCCCGAATAAAAAAAAGTACTGAGGGACCTGTACAAGAGTAGAGTCTTAGTTTCCTGTATAAAAAAAAAAGGAAATAATGAAAGGACATCCGGATGGAAAGATATGAAAAAGCAGGACAAGACTACGATTGCGGGAGTATCTCGAGGCTGGCCTTCGACTCCCGGGAGCTGTTGGATGGAGAAGCAAAGCAGAGGATTATCCTGAATTGAATTGAAATTGATAAGTACAATCTAGGGAAGGTATTTCTGGGTTAGGCGCATAACACTCAAAATAAAATAAATTTTTAACTTTGGTCTATCCAAATAAAAATGCCAAGAAATGAATATATGACTGGAATACAGTTTGTCGCAAACATGGCTATTAAACCTCAAGTTATTTTTTAAATTGAATTGAAATTTACAGCTGTATAATTATAAACCATCAAGAAAATAGAACCAATGATATAAAATGATATGAGATACAGGCGGTTGTGAAACTAAACAAATTCAACTTGGAGGTCTTCTACTTTTCAGGCGCCTCGGAGGATTATCGGGAATTGAAGAGGCTGCCAGGTTTATAACTTGTGTGTTTGAGTGGTAATAAAGTTTGTCGTGAAAATATTTATGTCAGGTTCGTAATGATTTTGTTCGTAACAATGAAAGGATCGTTGACGATTTTACGAATGATTTTGAATTATAAGGATTTTAAATCCTCAAGTAAAAAAATATATATAAAAACGGGGATCTTGGTAAAAAGAATTGTTGCCAAAACGAAACGATGTACATCGTTTGAAAATTAATAATTAATAGTTAGCTAATGAAAACAGAACGAAATAAAGGTTATAGAGAATCATCGAAATGAGCTAATATCAACTGGAGTGGGGCATGGAGCGATTGTCAAGGAATCTTACTTAGTTGAATTAATTTCAAAAACGTAATTATATGGAAGTTGAGTCGTTTAATGAAATAATAAAAAACTGTGCCAGTTGTATAAATAAATTTATAATTATTTATAAATTATAATTTTTTTTATAAATCTTTATTTATTTACTCTAAAAATATACCTTAAAATAGATGGATTTGCCAACATCCATTATAATATATTCTGCTCTGTAGTATGTTAACTTTTTTCGTAACATTTTTCCCATTTCTAAAATGTCGCGGGAAAAGTAAAATTCCATGTCTCTCTTCTTCGTCTGTTTTCATTTGTCTTTACCAAAACAATCGTCGAATGAAACGAAAATTGACCTTTCAGCAAACATGGCTTCTAAAAGGTTTGTCTCTATTTTCCTTATTTGGTTTATCTTTATTTTTAAAAAATACAAGTTCTCTCTTAAAATATCAAATTGTGTTATGAATTATGTAAACAAACCAAAGTAATGCGTTTATTCGGAACATTTATACTTCGGAAAAATAAAAAACTCACAGAAGAGACAACCACTTTTCAAATATAAACGCGTACTGACTTAATGCGATAAATGGGTAATTATAAATATATAAACCACGCTTATAGTAGTTTATGTGAATCAGAGATAAAAAATAGTCTTCTAGACTGATCTATTTCGGGTTAGTCTAAATTAGATTTTTAACTCAAGGCATTGTTCTCTTGAGCTGCTTTATAGTCCTCGACTGGTACCCAGCTTGCTTGCACTCAGAACGCCTAATCTATCTCCACATAATTACTCTTGTAAGCATTCTACTGTTGGTTAATGTTGTATATATATATATATATATATATATATATATATATATATATATATATATATATATATATATATACATATATTTACAACTTAAGTACTTTGGCTCGCGAAACAAAAAAAAAAGAGTAAATTGGGAAAGAAACTACACACTAGCAAGCTGGTAAAACACTGACTTTATTTATCAAGTAATCCTTCTTATATAGTATCTGGGAGTTGTTTACACTCTTAGTAGGATTAAGCTCCACTATTACCAGGGCCTGACCCTTAACTCCCCCCTCCAGTTTCCAGACACCTTTTGGAAACTAAAAGAAGAGGTTAGGCTGGGCAATTAGTAGAGCTTGCTCCTGTACAACTTACAGTTCCCAGACAAAAATAATTACATTCAATAATAAGGAAATAACAAAGCAAAAAAAAAACTGTAGCGTCCTGAAATGAAGAAAAATAACCACATATAATAAGAATATTAAAAAAAAACAATCATTGTCTTCATCCAAAAAAAAAAAACTTCGGTTGACACACAAAACTGAATATATACAATGAACATGGTACATCTTTATAAGACATGACATTTCTAGATATACAAAAAAAATTTAATACATATCTTGGTTTATTACATGTTTTCCGTTTGCACAGGCGAAGGCACCCCAGATCCCAAAGGAAACTTTAATTGCTCAATATGAACGGTCCGCCGTCTTCTTGGGTCCCCAACACTCTCGATGGTGACTACGTTCTGTTCTCTCAAGACAACGACACGGAATGGCCCCTCGTATCTCCTCGGTTCTTTACTCCTATTGGACCCAATCCGCCGATATATGATCATCCCAAGTTTCAACGCCCCCGTGCAGTCTCGTAACCTCGCGTTCTCCCTCGTCACCCTGGTTCGTTTTTCCTTTCAGATTTTTCTCCTCACCTACTCCCAGGCCCCGCGAATTTGCACGTGGTTGGCTACAATATCGCGAGCAAACGTATTGTCCCCGATTGTCCCACCGAAATCCCTACTAGGCCCCCGAACTCCGAACAGCACCTCAAACGGAGAAAACCCTGTTACGGAATGAATCGAATGGTTATACGCCGCAACCGCTTTCCGCATCGCTACATCTGGAGTCAGCCCCTGGTCGACGTGATAAACTCTGAGATGGTCGCTGAGTGTACCATGCAAACGTTCCACTCCTCCCCTACCCTTCGGGTGTCCCGGAGTGTTGGAGTGCCACGTGATCTCCAACTTACGCATTTCTTCACTCACCACCGCATTGTCGAATTCCCTCCCCCTTATCCGACGTTATTTTATCCGGTACCCCGTAAAACATGAACCATGTCCGGAGAGCGGACAACACGGACTCTGCTTCTTTAGACTGGATCAGGTGAGCCATGGCGATTTTACTGAACGCATCGATGACCGTTAACCACGTAAACCCCCTCCAGGTGAACGTGTCAACTTGCAGGTCCCGGAGCGGCCGATCGCGTTGCTTCTTGTACGGCTCGCGGTGGGTGACGGTCGTATTTCGTAGTCATGCAGACCTCGCATGCCCCTATGACCTCTTGAATCGTTTTCCGCATACCGGACCAATAATACCGTCTCCTGAGCGCCTGTAACGTCTCATTGACACCGCGGTGATTGGTTTTGCCTTGGTGATACGCCCCTGTTAGCTCCTTCTGGCGCTCAACATCCCTAATGGTTTCTACCATGACCCTGCACCGAATGAAGACGCGGTCCGGAATCTGGTCCGCCTTCCACACTTGCTTGATCTTTTCCCAAATCGCGGCGTTCCCCACATATAGATGGTGTGTGCGACCTGGTTTTGACGCGTCCTTCAGGACTAGATCCAACCTTATCCCTGGTTGTGACGAAACTACGTTGACCCGCGACCTTCCGTAACGTGAGTATTCTATGGACAGCATGCCCGACGTCTTCGTCCTCCAGATGATTTGGCGCGGTTTATCGTTGACGATCTCGTCAATTTCTTCCAAATCTTCTGGTCTCTCGTCTGTAGAACTGTCTCTGGCTGAGGACATCTCTTCCCTTTCCGCCTCTGTGGTATGCTGTTCCCCTTCGCCTCCTGGTGACCAGTCTTGAAGAAATTGGCGGATGTCCTGCGATGGCCCCGCAGTGTCTTCCTCTAGGGCTTTTACCATCAGCGCCCGGGATAACCAGTCAGCGACGACATTCTCTTTGCCGGGCTTGTAGACGACGTCCATCGAATACTGGTTGAGCCTCTCTTTCCAGCGTGAAACTCGCGCCAACGATTCTTTCAATTGTCCCACCCATTGCAGCGGTCTGTGATCAGTTTGTACCCGAAATCTCCTACCGAACAGGTATGGCCGGAAATGATCAACCGCCCAGACGATGCCTAGCAATTCCCGCTCCAATGCGCTATATCTTGCCTCAGCATCAGACAACCGCCTACTAGCATATGTAATGGGCCGCTCCCCGCATGCACTGTCTTGGGACAACACCGCACCCAAGGCATATTCACTTGCGTCTGTGGTTACCGTGAAATGTTTCGTGAAGTCGGGAAATGCCAACACGGGTTCTCCCTTGAGGTGCTCCATACAACGCCGTATATTGTCCTCCATACTGGGTGTGACAATCATCCTTGCTCCCTTCTTCAGAAGGTTGTTAATGGGAACCAAGCATCGCGCCATGTCTGGTACACACCGCCGGTAATAGTTCAGCGCACCCAGCAGCCGCCTGATACCCTTTACATCGCGGAGGATTACCATCTTGGTAATTGCTTCTACTTTGGACTTATCCGGCTTCACCCCATCCCTTGACACGGTGTGACCCAAAAAATTTATTTCTGCCCTACCCAAAGTGGACTTCTCCGGAGACAATTTTAACCCGAATTCCCGAACCCTCTCAAAAACGTGTCTCAGGTGTCGTTCATGCTCCTCCTCCGATTTACTGAACAGCAGGAGATCTTCCATGTAAACCTGGCAGATCCCTTCATCGATACCCCTAAGGAATTCGTCCATTAATCGTTGGAACGTGAGGGGGGCATTCTTCAACCCAAACGGCATCCTGGTGAACTCATAGTGTCCCCGTTCGAATGTGAAGGCCGTTTTCTCCTGATCCCGAGGATGAAGTCGGATTTGGTGATACCCAGCCTTCAAATCCAGTGTACTGAAAATTGTGGCTCCGCTGAGTCTATCCATGATGTCGTCAAAACGAGGAATCGGGTACGCTTCATCTTTTGTATTGTCATTCAATTGACGAAAGTCAACCACCACCCTGTATTTCTCCGGCCCCGTTGGAGTCTTCTTTTTGACCGCCCACAGGGGGCTATTGTATGGGGATGAACTATCGATGATGATTCCCTGCCTACGTAATTCCTCCAACTCCTCCCGAATGTGTTGTCGTAACGCTTGGGGATAGCGCCTCTCTTTCACGTAAGTGACTTTTTCCTGTTTTAACGGGATTTCATGCACTGTTTTCCCCGTAACTCTTAATACTTCCCCTTCCTGAAAAAAAATGTCTCGGAACTCATGCAATAAATTTGCTCTCCACTCTACCCACCTACTTACGGCCCCTACTCGCGCGCCCCTAACTACACGATGACATGCGAATGACCTGCCGGCTAGTCTCACGGACCACCTGCCCTGCGTATTTTTTACTTCCACGCCCACTTTTTGTAAAAGATCACACCCAACTGGTATTCCCTGGGCATACTCTCTACCACATGCACCCACAACCTCGCCCCCGTTTTCCCCCACTCGTCCAACTCAATGTTTGTCTCGCCCATTACTTTACACGGCCCTCCCAAAGTAATTAATCTGCAATCGCATTCTCGAATCTGAAGTGCCTTCCCCCTAACACATAAACTCTCTATCGCTATTTTTGACAACATAGTGCTTGGGCTCCCTGTGTCCACGAGGCACTTCACTCCACACTTAGTTTTGATAATAGGCAACCAATTCTTAAGCTTACCTTCTAAGTTGTTGATGGTGCAAGCTCGGTCGCCACTCTCGACGCACCCTCCTCATACTGACGTCTGCTTCCGTCTCACCGTCAGCACCTGGCGCCGTCCTTGATCCTGAGCCGTTTTCCTTTGCCGAAGGAATCCTCGCCTGGCCGAGTATCTTCTTTTGCGCACCTCCTGCGCATTTACCTCCATCGGCTCCCCGTGGTATGTATCTTTCCTGCGGAGCATGTATGGACATTGCCTGGCTAGGCTCCATTCCACACTCATCTGGTGCGAGGGCATTGTGCTACCAGATGTCCTGCCTTGCCACATTCATGGCACTTCCTCTCTTCCTTTCTAACATTCTTCTTTTCTACGAACGGCCTTCTGTCTCTTGGTAGCGTTTCTCTTCTACCCACTTCTCCATCTCTCTTCTTCCCTAGTTCCTGTCTTCCCCTATACCTCCTTACTTCATTCCTGCGGTAGGATACTCTACTCCACCCTGGTTCAAAAACCTCCCGTTCCTCCTCATCACGAGCACTTGCATCTACCATTTCCTGGGCCCATTCTACGAACGCCTTGTCCCTAGGAAGACCATCCTTCTTGCCAGTATCCCTGGCCAGCTGTACCTTGAGCACAGTGGTCATAAAGAGCATCAAGACTTCAACGGAGCTCGTGTCCATTACTTCTCGTAGCTTCTCATTGATCTTATTAAACTTTGCGAGAAGTCCTGTAGCGTACTGACCGTTCGACTGATTGGCCCTCTTGGTCTCCCGAAATAACTGGAGCATGTCTTCTTCTGGGGCCCATCGCCCCCCTCCATAAGCCTTCTTCAGCCTTTCCTTGATGACTAGCCACGTAGTATCTTCGTCGGCTTGAATTAGGTTCAGAACGCTCCTCCTTACTCGCGCATCTGCTTCTTCCAATAGGTCTGCTGCTACCTGGGACTGAATACTGGCCATGATACCATCTCCGCCCTTAATAAAGTGGTTAAGTTCACCCACGTCACCATTGAACCTTTCCAGGTCCGATATCTCCCTCCTGATATCTTGTGCATTAGCCTTTTTTATTTTCATCCTCTCTAGCTCATTTGTTTCTTGTGCGATCCTATTCGCTTCTTGAGCTGCTAAGTCTGCTCTCGCCATTGCTAGTGTGGTAGATGGATATGGAGGAAACTCTGGATTCACCTGTTCTGGCTGCGGCGGCTCTAAGGTTAACGTTGCCGGTCTGAGAATGCTTTGTCCTTGTTGTTCATTCATATTGAAATTGTTTTCCCGGTTTCTTGAGAAGCAAGTAACAAAACAACAGGAACAACACAAAAAAAAATTTAAATACTTCACAAAACAAAAAAAAAAAATTATCCTTGTGATTTCAAATAATTTTCCCGGGTTTCGGCACCACTTAAGTACTTTGGCTCGCGAAACATAAAAAAAAAGAGTAAATTGGGAAAGAAACTACACACTAGCAAGCTGGTAAAACACTGACTTTATTTATCAAGTAATACTTCTTATATAGTATCTGGGAGTTGTTTACACTCTTAGTCGGATTAAGCTCCACTATTACCAGGGCCTGACCCTGAATAGTTATAGTTATAGTTGTGTAAATGAATAGTTAATAGATTTAGATATTTATCTTTCCTGAATATTTTCAAATGATGAATAGTTCAATGAATGAATAGTAAAGCATATAAAATATAAATACAGTTGTGTGATTATGAGGAAATAAAGATACAAAATACCACTAACGATAATTAATAAAGCTTATGGTAATTCGACTACTTAAATTAAAATAAGAGAAAATTTATCATGGGACAGCCACAGGGAGAAATCTTCAACCCCACACGTTTTCATTTTGGCCTCTACCTGACACTATAGGCTATAGCTAATCCGACGAAGCTGCCGCGAGAGTCCTTAATTTTGCCTATCCTATATATATAATTAATAAAGACATCTTTAACGAGTACCTGACACCAGATAGTCTCAGGACCCCCAATTTACGTCCCTTCCGAATGACGGAATAAATAAGGATTTTTCGCAACCTTTTAAAAATGCTAGAGCCATCTGACGGGCTGCGAACCCGCAATCTTGGGCATTTTAGGTTGTTATACTAACCATCAGACCACAGGTATTGCTTTTCTTTTCTAAATCTTTATAATACCATTATTCTTATTAGGAATAAAACAATGATATTCATCACATTTAACTTTTCTAAAAAGTAACTTAAATTTTACTTATTTATCTTGTTTTGAATATTTATCTATAAGGCGCTACGATCCGGGGGTGGGTCTTGGCCTCCTCCAGGAGCTTCCTCCATCCAGCTCGATCCATTGCTGCTGCTCCAGTTCGGTGTGCGTAGAAGTAGTCTGGAGTCAGTCGTCGCACTATCCATCCATCTCAGTCTGGGTCTGCCTCTCCTTTGATACGATCAATCCTCAAGAACTCTTTTTGGAATTTCACCATCCTCCATCTGAATCAAATATTTTGAATATAATAATTACTTATTAATTTCAAACAAAATGTTTTAATAGGTATGTACTATAAGGTTTTTTTTTAGAAGTGAGCTTTGTAAGGAACATTCGCCGATCGACTTATTGCGGGAACTTAGGGCCTAACACGTGTAGAACAAACAAAGTAGTGGAGATTAACTCAAATCCCCGGGACTTTATAAAAGACTTGGGGTAAAAGTTTTGCCCTGGTCCGGAGAGGGGAGGTAGGATGGGAGGATACTCTTATGCAAATCAGCCCGGGTCTTGTTGCCTCCGGTTTAGCCCAAAGCTGCTTGTTCTGCTGAGCCAAATAATACTTGTAATTAATTTAACGTTATATAAAGCAGTCGATTGTGTTCCCGAATTTTCAACATTATAATATTAATGCAGTTATTAATCCTGAGAAAACGGAACAGATGACAGCCAATAATGAGGATATAGAACTGACCCCGGCAGAGATTCTAAAAGGAGTTAGGCATTTTAAATATCTTGGAACCATAATTGAGATAGGTGGTGCATGTGACGTGTAAATAAAAAGACAAATTTCAGATGGTAAAAAGATCATATCAATGCTCAACTTGGTAATATGGACTAGAAACATTATCCCCAAAAACAAAAAACAAATATATACAATAGTATATTACTAAGCATTATGACATATGTATCAGAAACTTGGACGTTGAAAAGAAATCTCAGGAAAAAACTCCTAACCATAGAAATGGACTATTGGTGACGAGCGGCGGGAATATCCAGAATGGACAAAGTAAGAAATGCGACCATCGGGATAAGATGGAGGCTAAAAGAACCATTCTGGAATATATTGAGAAAAAACACCTGAAATGGTATGGACATTTGAAAAGGATGCCTGAAGGAAGACTACCAAAATTAGTCCACCTATGGAAAATTAGGGGAACAAGAAGACGAGGAAGACCTGAGGTAACGAAGTGGAGGAATCCATGATGGGTCATGGCCTACTGGAAGAATGGACCATCGATAGGACATTATGGAATGAAGGCATCCAATAACTAGCTTAAAGAAACCCACTATTACTGGAAACACCTGTTTAAAAAAATAATACTAATGTACCATAGTAATGACAAGAAATTGCTCGCCGTTTCCTGCTACTGCAACAATTTCTAGACAAACGCTCTAAGCTCCCAATTAATTACAAAAAAACTCAGATACATCAATATTATAAGATCTATTTGGATTTAAGGAGTAGAGCTGTGGCACAAAAGTGGAGCCCTAAGCAATTCCTCTCGTATTCAATCCCTACAATCCAAAATCCTTAATTCTCCTAACTCAATGTCCCTTTTTTTGCTGATTTAGCCCGAACCCGAAACCAGTGTTTTCATGAAAAACTTCATTCCCACTCAAAACCCACTAGTACCAGACTTAGCCACCCTTTCAATTTCTGATTATCCTCCAAGGCGTCTGAAAAGAAGATGGCCTCCCGACCTTCTAAGTTGAACTTGTTATTTGAGTACTATGACGGTGTAGTTTCTCCATTATTAACAAAATGAAATAAATCTTACTATCAGTAAAATGTTCGTTATACTGTATTGTAATCAATTGTAATGTAAAACACAAAATAACCTGTACCACTACTACCCGTAAGGGTCTGGGGTTCAGTAGATGGTAGAAACTGTGATGTTTCTTTAACTCTGGACAAAGGTTGAACAGGGAGGTGATTTGTCTTAGACCACGCTCCCTCTTTCCCTCCTTATTTTGGGTTCCCACTTCATCGAGGCTGGGTGAGTTTCAGGAGAGTCCTAGATCCCATAGGATTTATCTCCGGTCTCTACTGACTAAATAAAAGTCTGCTTGCGAATGGGATTTGAATGAGCTGTTATTAATACTCTTTTTTAAATAATATTTGCTATCTTTACAATTGAACGAACATTTGATTAGTATACCATCAAATATGATCATAGAAGCAAGCGTGCTCAGTAGCGTGATTTAAAATTTATAATACTCCCTCGCTGGTCATTGCGGTCAAGATAGCTCACAATCTAGTAGGCCTTAAGTTTGGTGGGGACGCGATTTAGTACGCAGTGAGCTGTTTTACTTACGCCAGGACGACAGGCGACGAGATAAACAGGCGCTATTGTTTTCACATTGCCATTAGCCACCGGACACACAAGATACTCGTAGTTGCTCAATGAGTTCAGCTGCATGCTGTCACCATTAGCAACTAGACGCTCCCGATTGATTGCTAAATTGGAGGTAACGATTCTCAGGAAAAGAACACAGTCAAATCGTAGGTTCCTTCTCATTAAAATCGTATGCATCTTCTGACCAATGATCATCATAGCTGTGCTCGCCGAGTGCCCTAACTTCAAAGATCGAATTAATTCGCCGTTTCGCCCAGACATAGTTCATACAAGACTATTTGTGCAAGGGTACTGTTGTGTTTTTTTCTTATATATAATTATTTTCATAGCATTACTTTTCTGTTTGCATTACTATTATTTTTTCTTTTAACTATAATCTAAGATTCTTTTGTTTATCTCTTACCTAGTTATAAGTCGTTTATGTTATTTTGTGCATTAGTCGTAATATACCCATGTTCAGCATCTGGAAGTAGTTTGATGAAAATTTCCCTAGATTGATCATAAACATTTTTTTGTCGAGGTAAGAACAACGCGTTTTCGTCATTTTTATCCATCAGTATAAATCCTTATCCTACTGCATGTATATGGACATTACGCAACAAAAACAAGCTAGATTGGTTGATCGGTGTCCATACTCTTTTTTTCTTGTAACAAAAATGCCAGACCTCATGTTTCACGACAGACAGTGAAGAAACTAGACAAGCTGGGTTGATGCCCTTCCAAACCCACCTTATTCGCTAGACTTATTTCTACCAGATTTCCATTGGTTCAGAAATTAGTACAATTTCCTTATGGGTAAGATTTTTGAAATTGATTCTCCAGTAAAAACTTTAGAATTTCATTCAACACAAAACCATGAATTTTTCAGTTTTGGGATAGAAAATTTGATAAATCGTTGGGGAAATGTATTAAAAATAAGGATGAATATTTTGAATTCATAAAATTGACCTTTCCTTTGAAAACGGATATTCTCTTTAAAACTACCCAATAATAATAACGTTATCAACAAATATTGATTATAAACTCTAATCTACAAAAAGTGTGAATACTGTCGAATTCAATTACAAGGAAGTTATCGCATGAGGAAGAAGAGCATCCTGCAGTCCTAATTAATTAATAACTGATTACGAATCATATTTCTGGATGATATATGATGATTTATACTCGAATATATATATATATATATATATATATATATATGTATATAATATATACACATAATATTACATGGATAAATCATTTCTGGATCATAGTGGTACTATGCCTAAGTAAATTACTTTATATGAAGGAAGGTTATGTATGAAAGGTGTTAATGAGACCTCACCCACTAGTTAAGTAAGAGACAAATATGTTTAAAACATATGTATATATTTAACATATGTTAGTACAATAAATGAACACTAAACACACAAATGGAATATAGTACCTGAATAAACAAAATTTAAAATGATTTTTTACAACAATACAAGGATTATTAATAATTTAACACATTTACTTAACTAGTAGGTGTAAGTTACATTACAACCTCTCACACATAACCTTCCTATAAGGTATTTTACTACTACATAAACTAAGGGTCTTGTAACTTGTGGGTCTTGACTTTTATCGGATAAGAAAAAGAAACCTAGCGGTTGAGCGTGGATAGTGACCAGAGAAATTCCATTCATTGTCGCTCGTTAATCATACTTTCTTATCATACTTCTTATTACCTTTTTATAACATAGCAATATCTAAACCTCAGAGGTAAACTATCGTAACTGACATTTTTCAAACTTTACAGGAGAGCAGTTTTAATGTTAAATTTTCCTTTTTATTGTTGTTCACGGTTTTCAATGATAATTAGAGGTCATTAAGATCAAGATCAATGATGACCTCTAATTACCATTGAAAACCGTGAACAACAATAAAAAGGAAAATTTAACATTAAAACTGCTCTCCTGTAAAGTTTGAAAAATTTCAGTTACGATAGTTTACCTCGAGGTTCAGATATCCTTTAGACCTGTATCACATATGTTTGGGATTATTTGATGATTAGTTTCAGACATCTATGTATTTATATTTCTAAGCATTTTCATTATTCTGATTTTCAACGGATTTTACATGTTATTAATGCGCCAGTTTGGATATCAAGATAAAATCACTCAGACCCTTCAATTCGTAAAACATAAAATCGCATATTTCTAGATTATAAAGTTCTATGTTTTCATAGTCTCTCTGTAATCACTTTATAACCTTCAGTTACTAAAACATTGAACATTAGGAATAAAAATGGTTAATGTATAAATTGAAGCTGAGCATAAAATCAAAAATGAGCTAAAAATAAAAAATGAACATTTGTATTCCAACAAAATGGAGTGATTTAGGAAAAAAATCGAAGCTTAACAGTTTATGTTTCACAAATTTCAAGATCATCAGGACACACACTAAAAGGAAAATAAGATTAAAGAAGACAAAGTGCAGAACGTCTCACATCGACAGTTCAATCAGGCTCATCAACAGCAAGGTCCAAACTTTCAATCTCTTGGTTAAATTCCCTTAAGAAGGGTTTCACATAGTGTAGAAATTTAGCTGGAATCATTAGTAAGGCTTTTATGGTGCCTACGGGCAGTGGCCATTTTTAACTAATTGGTTTAATTGATTCATCATTTTTCGTTCAGTTTTTATTATTTTTATCAATGAAACCGCTACCGTACCGAATTTGTCTTTAGTACTATAATTGACAAAAATTTAACTTTTCAAGGAATAAATTAAAAAATGTAAATTCTGAGAAACATATTAATAATAAATATTTATTTGATAAACCATACAAATGACATTTAGCAAAAATTGTATTTGTATTATTCTTTCGAAAAACTGACCTAAGGGATTCACGTCAGGAAATCGTATATGGAGAAACCCATTGAAGGCACACCTAGCTTGCTTCATCTCACTGTAGTAGATCCCTGCTCAAGAGACGTTTCAGTCACCTTGTCAGATTCTGTGGTAATGTGTCTGTAGGTAATGTAAGTTCTGAGACATATGAAACCAAAATTTTAAATTTGCCTCTAAGTATTTTTATCTTAATATATGCGATGTAGCATTTGAATATGTAGATGAATACAACTATAAAATAATCTAGCTAAATTAAGCTTTATAGATTTCCATATTATTTAAAACGAGCGGAATATTCTTTAAAAATACAACTTCTTATTTTTCTTAGTCTTGAACTTTTGCACTTCTAACACTTCTACAAAATGTAAAGAAATTATTCCATGGCAAACTTCAGCCGGTTTGTTGAATTGACATAGAATGACTCAACGAAAACATGGTGTGTATCCACCAAAATAAAAAAAAAAGAAAGGTTGTTTTACTTAATTAACAGGAAATAATTTGAATTCACCTTCGTGTCAGTAAGAATTTGATTAACGGGAAAGGGAAGATCTTCATCAGGTGTTATTACCTTGTCCACTTTATGCCAAGGAAGGGAAAATCTATTGCCATAATAAACCAGACCATCACGAAATCTAACCTGTTATTCCAAACTACAAAAAGATGTTCTCACTTTTCAGTGGTAATAAAGCATCAACATTAAACCATATGTAAACCGTTTTTCTTTAGTCTCTCCCCTGTTTTCTCGGAGAACTATAATGAATCGTAAGATTGGCGAAGAAAATATTCATAATCTAGCTAATTGTATAAGTAATTTAACATTCCTACGTTAAGCTTTGAGACTAAGTACACGAGTCTGAGTATACTGCAAATGTTGTTTAGAATTACCTCTATCTCTTTCTCCCTCTCTCTCTCTCTTTCTCTAATTGGTTCGTCTTTGTGTGACCTGGCTTATGTGACCTTATGTTTAACCGTAAAGAAATGGAGGACTCGTTGCCCTCGATGAATTCGATGATGAAGTTTCATCTGAATTGCAGGAATCCGAAGAAGTAGAATTAGTTCATATACCACCAAACGATCGAAACGACGGGGACAAGGATAATGCTGGGAGTGACGCTGAAGAGGACCCTCATGAGGTTTTCCATCTTGAAGAGGCATTCTTAAGAATAATTAGGAAGTGAGGGTAATTAGAAAAATCAGTGAAAATATTTACGAATCTAAAGATTTACAAGTAGACAGAGTGGTTGCTGGCACCAGTAAGAGCTCTGCAATTATTGTGAAGACAAATATACACAGGAAATGGAATATTACGGAACTAGATCCTAATGAAAAATTTGATAGTGAACCAGTGCGGACCCCTACAATATTAGAAAATATGGGCACAAATAATCGGGCTCCCACGGATATTTTCAGATTAGTTTTTCCTGGTGAAGTTACCGACATTACGTTTTGAAAAAGTGTAGTGAAAGGGGTTTATAATAAAATTATCACTCGAGGATATCTATCAGTACCTAGCTATACTCCTGCTTTCAGGTTATGCGAAAGTAATGCATCGCCGTAAATACGGGGAGTCAAGTCACCAATGCCATGAGTAGAAATAAATTTGTTTCTGTCTAAACGGTGGAATTGTAAATTTATGGATTTTGTACAAAAAGTTGAATCGAATCCCACTTTTAGAATTTCAGCGAAGAATAGTCCTGGCAATAGTTCACTCTCTCAGTATTGGGGGACCAAGAGGTGTAAGACATAAGCAATTAACACAAGTGGCAGACGAAACGAGATATGTTTGAATAGATCACCTAGTAGATGCCATTGATTCACAAATAACATGCGACAAATGTGCCAAATTTTGTTGTGTGAAATGTAATGTTGCTCTGCATCCAAAAAAAAATTTTCTCCTTACCACATAAAATAGTCTAATTTTCTTATGTTTTATAAATAAATACTGTTTGTTTAAATTTTTATTTCTGTCCTGTACCATTTCTCAATAAATAAAATAACATTTTCGAGTATAACTCTGTTTATTTCCTAAGCCATTTATTTCACCCTCTAAGTGCCCAGAAAAATCATACGATTCAAAAAACGCCTAAATAGGCAAAAAAAATCTTGAAACTTTAAATTTGCCGTGAAAAGTAAGTAATTTCCTCCAATTATACTAAGTATGAAGGAAAAATAAAAAAAAAATTCGGGATATAATGGCTTAAATAAAAAAATATAATTTTTGAGTTTTGAGGTTGCAGCAAATGATGGAGTCCTGCTTCGTAATCCATCCTCATTCTCAAGTATTTCCTCTGTTTTATTTTTTCTGCCTTTAAAATTAATTAGTGATTGAAGCGAAGACTAAGTTAATGACCTGGACTGGATGCAGGGCACTAACTCCCGCTAGGAACGTGTTGCTCTGCTACTTGTTGCCTTCCTCGTTCCACTTTGTTGTTCCGCCCTGAAACCAGTTTTATAGCTCAGCTTTAGTTCACTTGTTGATCTTGACGGAGGCTCATCGTCCATTGTATCTTAAATAAATAATGGAAATTTTTTGGGAAACAGTATTCTTGAAACAGCAAATATCAAATACAGTTTTAATATATTGATACACATAATTTATTTAATACCCAACAATAAAGGTAAAACATGGTGCACCGTCATAACACATCGCACTAGTATTTCTTACACAACTCTAAAACCTTTTTTGTTTTTGGTGGTGAGTAATGACTACGAAAGTAATGAGTAAATATCTCTTTATCACTCATCAAAACTCTTTTAGCCTTACTTCAGCGCTTCTTTGTCAGAAGACATTTTTTTCACCCTTAGTGTCCTTATGCTATCCCAAGCTCACTAATAGTTTTTCCCCGTTTTCCCAAAATGTCAGTTTTTTTTTTTACTTTTGTCACTTAAATACTAGTGTGGTATGTTTTATATGGACTCACTCTACTTCTTTGTCTATATCTATGGATTTTCTTTTAAGGAAAGGCGTTTCAATATCTTAAGTAAATCAGTTAAGGGTTGGAAAATAATATTTTATACAAGATTTTATTTTTGTAATACTTAGATAGTTGAATTTAGGATGGGTCAATGCGCTTAGATTAATGCTTGAAAAACCAAAGGTTGAGAGTCTATGCCCTGGATTCATTTGAGGTCCTTCATTCTACTGAAGGTGATTCGAAACGACTTGCTGAAGGAGTGATGGCCCAAATCCGTGTATTTCTTTCGGAAACAGCGCTGTGGTGTTCTGAAATGTCAAATAGAGGTCTGGAGGTTAACTTCTGAGTAGGTCTGCTTCATGAAAGGAACATATATTTCTTCATGCTCCTTCTGACCCCGAACAACAACAACATTGCCAACTGGAAAAAAAAAAATCGTAACCTACCTCACTACCGTTACAGGTTTCTGAGTTCACTGCATGTTAGAAATTGGACTGTCTCTAGGAAACACGATGTGCATTGTTTGTCAAGGAGTTGAATTGACCAAGAAAATGCTCAACCCCCAGATTTTTCCGCGTAAAGAGGGTGTGAAATCCCCAGGAGGATCTGAAGACCCACAGAATCCATCTGTGGCTGTAAACAGAAACAAATAATAGCCTGATTTAAAACCAGAACTTTAACATAGCAACTCGGCAATCTGCAAAATATAAATATAATTTTTTTCAGATTTTTGAGATATTTATAATCTTTTGAACTATATATTATAAACAGCCGAGAAAAATATAAACAATCATTAATTTAAAATTATATAACATAATGACATGTCTGTTCAGGTTCCAATCATTAACTAAAACTAGTAATACCCGAGTATGTAACAATTCGTTAAATAATGGGTAGACAAAAAGATATAACAAATATTTTTTACATTAATGAATTTAAATTGGACAAAAGGCTTGGATGTGTGGGGAAGAGATGATGCACCTATTTCTTGCAACCGGTCATATGCCCATTATGCAAATATATATTGATTTTTATAATAGAAAAATATATATATATTTACATTGAATAAAGATGCTTTTAGATTAGAGAGTTGTATAAGGTCGTAGATTGAAATTCTTTAGAAACTTATAAATTTCACTATGGACATTTGAAAAGAAGCCTGAATGAAGACTACCCAAAGTAGTCCACCCAAGGAAATTAGGGGAACAAGAAGACGAGGAAGACCTGGAATACCGAATTGGAGGAATCCATGATGGTTATGGTCTAGGGGAAGAATGGACCTTGGATAGGACATTATGGAAGGAAGCCAACCAATCACTAGGCTAAGGAAACCTAATGCTAGTGGAAACCCCTGTTAAAAAAAATAAATTTCACTAAAACAATTATGATATTTATCGATAGCTGGATTTGAACCCGTAACCTTCAGTATAACAGCTCAGTACTCTACAAACTGACCCTGCTCCTATTTATCATTAATAAATACATATTAGTTATAACCTTCAGTATAACAGCTCAGTACTCTACAAACTGACCCTGCTCCTATTTATCATTAATAAATACATATTAGTTAATCAATATAATAATAGTCAGAAAATGGTAGATTTCAATGGGTCGTGTCTTCTTATCATCGGATGGATTCATAAGGTAACTTATTGCAATATTATCTTTTAGCAGTGCCTCTGGAAAAATCTTGGAAATACTATTTTCAGAGAAAGTACCTTTAAAACCTTATAGCCGTTTTCTTTGATGTACATTTAAATCAACTAATTTTTAGTTCACGAGAATAATGAATAAACTACCATCAAGAGATCACTGTTTATTTATATTTTTTTTAAATAAGCATAAAAATAAAGCAGAGAGGCTTTGATCCTTACAAGGGTCGGATAACAGCGGTAAGAGGAGCCGTTGTTCCCAAGCTGAAGTAATAAATTGTTGGAAGCGCCTTAAGGGGATAGTTTTAGGAGGCTAAGTGGTATTGGATTAATAAATGATGCCTCCCTAATGGCCCTCATTAAAATTCATGATCCCTATGACCTTTTATTACAGCGCTACTTAATAATATTCCCTAGTATAGCCTGGGCACCCGTTCGAGGGTGAAATGAGTTCTTGATCGCATGTTTACCTGAAGAATCGAATTCAGTCATAAAGATTAAATAATTGTTTTTATAGATTTTGTTTTTATTTGTAAAACCAATAGATCTCAAATACGTCAGTGGTTTCTGTTCACGCGAACTGCTATGGTTTCCTAACTAGCCAAACAATGTTCTCAGATAAAATTAAGATCGATTGATAAGATTGATTTTCAAAATTAATCTTATCAATTCCAAACTGAGGTGCCATAATGCTATAAAGTTATCAATTAAAATATATGGGTATTTCTTTTCTGTTACTTGTTTGTTAAATTTTATTTGTAATACTATAGTTAAACTTTTTTTTTCTTAGCCCCTTGGCTTTTATTATAACATAGTATTTTTTAGTTGTAGGATGCATATTATTTCTCTATTGTTAAAATGAAAGCAATGAAAATGAAGAGAAGGTTTTGCTCCTACATCAAAATATCGTGAATGAAAATCAAATTTTCCGTGCCTCGGTACTAATTCATTCACCGTAGTAAAATAAAAAAAATGATAGACATTCTTAAAAAAAATATTATATTTATTTATGAATCGGACGTTAAGATTCATAAAGTGGATATCAAAAATCAAAACTCTATAAAGTGGATATTAAGAAATAAGGTGGAAAATCACGTCCCTGCACAACCGTTGTCTAAGAAACAGCACTGAACCCTAGAAACTTCATGGGTTGCAGTGGTACTTGGTTTTATTAATATAAAATCCATTATTTGTTATTAACACTAGCTCTACAAACCAGGACGGGCCCTGGCCGCATCAAAGCATTGTCTCCACTCTTCTCTGTCCTTCGCCAAGGTCTTCCAACCTCCGGATCCAATGCTAATTATTATTATGTTTTTTAATTATTTGTAGTCGAAATAATATACTTGGTTTTCCACTAATTATCATATTAGCTTGTTGTTTAATAATAATGACATAGTTAATGCTTATGTATGTACAATACATAAGCATACAAGGCGGGTGTGTTAGCATTTAATTTTCCGAGTTTTCGGGGAGGTAAGAGAGAAGGCCGGAGGAAGATGAGGGGGAATAAAAAGAAGGGATGTTAGAGGGAATATTGACGACCGCGAAACGTGAACACTTTACTTTGTGCCAATTTGCGGACGAGTCGACAGGAGCAATTTATGGAACTGTCAGTTACATTTCAGCTTACACAAAATGTTCTGCTCCAGGGAACAGTCTTACAAATGTTTAAACTTCTCAAATCCTTCTCTTAATTCTCTTATTGATAAAGAGTTAAATATTGATTTGTCCCTTATTTAAACTCTGTGGTTAACTCTATATTATTTACATGCAGCCTGGTGAATTAGTGGTTAAGTCGAATTGGTTTTAAATTATACTCAAGTAACCGGATTCGTGTCATCATCGTAGTGTATAGTTGGCATAAGAAAGACCTTGATTTTCTTATGCAGTTATCATAACCTCAATTCAATCCAAAACTACAGCAATGACATAATTCTGCTTCCCTCAGTACTATTTACTCATTGTGGATAAAATTCGACTCAACCACTAATTCATCGGAGTTGTTAAAATGTTTTACTAAATTTCCCTTAGCTATTCATACACACACACACACACACACACACACACACATATATATATGTATATATATATATATATATATATATATATATAAACTGTATCACTATAGCCCATGAAGAGCTATCCGTTGAGTTCATGTAGAGACTGTTTCTTTGACGAGGATCCTGTTGGTAGGTAACAAGTAACCTCATGCGATCATTCTTAACCACCAGGTTTTTCTCTCCATAGATAAAGGTACCCTCTTTATAGAGCCTGATAGACCATCAGAAGGGTCTTTAGATCCCACAGGGTAAATCCTTGTCTTTCAACCAATTTAATAATTTATTTGTGACAGCTGGATTTTAATATGTGAGCTACCCAGCTTCTGAAGTAAACGTAGAGAAGAATAAAGAAAACCTTGTAGATATGTCCATAATTGGGTGACGCTTATTTCGACAACTGAAGACTCCGAAAAGATAATAAAAATGATATTTTATCATGTAATGAATATACACTGAGCGGCAAAAAATCCACCCACTTGATTTTTTCATGTTTTCACCAAAAAATATTTCTGCTTTGGATTGGCCTATTTTTTTTTAAATGAATAAATATGTATTTTCTTTCTTTGTTTTCAATTAGGAATGTCAATATAGAGGATAATAACCCTTAATCCTTAATGCAATGAGAATAATGTTGATTCCAATGTTCAGTTCCTATGGCATTAGAATGTTTATTCAGTGTCATTTGTTCAGTGCCGTTTCTTACAGCAAATTTCTTTGTTTCCGGCTTTTATTTTTTTCAATTATAAGTACCTATAAAAATGCCTCTTCGTGCTGAGGATGTTGCGAGTGGTGTGGGACTTATTGATGATGGGCGTTCCATTAGATATGCAGCTAATGCCATCGGAGTTCCCATGAAATTTTAAGAGACGCCGTCAGGAGTTTTCGAGAAACTGCTCCTTACCATAGAAGTCCCGGTTCTGGATGGGACCCGGATTCGAATCCCAGCCAAGACAAATCTTTTCTCTTCAAAATAAAAATTTTTAACGATAATCACCATAAAAAAAAATAAATTTTTGGTTATATTTTAAACTAATTGAAATGGGTTTAAAATAGAAATAGAAAATAAAGTATGGTAATAAAATACGAAAAATAAAAATGATCTAAATGAAACCTATTTACCGCATAAATATTTTTAAGCTACTAAAAAAAATAAGTATAGAGAGAGCATAAACTATATTAATAAATCACAAAATAATGTTCTAAATGATGCCTATTTATTTACTAACAAATAAAATATAAATATATATAGCAAAATTTATATAGTATTAAAATACAAATTTAGTTAATTAATTTAGAGTTTATTTTAATGTAAACTCTATGTTTTTATTAATTCAATACATATTAAACACCGCGAAAGCTTACCAACAACCGGATAAATCAGGTGTTGGTCGGATAAATCAGGGGGTCATCAGGTCATCTGGTCATCCTCGGGCAACTTGAAAAATCGTTTCAGACCACACTGCCTTTTTTTAACTCCGTTAAATATTAATAAAGATTTTATCAAGATAAATGCATATTTTATTATATCAATATCCTTTATTCAAACTGTTGAGTAGACCGTTAAAATATTTAAATTCGTAGTGGTAAAAATCTTGAAATTCCAGATTATTTCACAAGTAGCAATTAAAATAACTCGATTTATACTTCCCTGTATTGAAACTGATAGGAGTAGATTTATTTATTAATTCATTGGTTCACATCACATACTTGGTGCATTCTCTGTTATAAAAATGGGACAGTTCCAACTATTATCAGCTGTGTATCTCGTAAATGTTTCATTTATATAATGTCTACTATTTATACATACATTTATAAAATATATACATACAGCTTGGTATAATACAAATGGATTATATACTGTGTGTGCTTGAGGCGGCCACTTGCCATTCCCTTATATCTATTTGGACCGAAGCTATAATATTATATTGTTACTCTAAATGAAGCTTCGAGATTCTTAAAGACTTTCGATTTTAAACAGACTACACATCAATTTCTGTGACACATTTGGAGAGGCTCAACAGTAAAACAGTATGTCAAAACAAAAGTTACCAAAAAACCAACCCAGTGCTTCCAAACCCTGATGAGCTTGAGACTCGTTAGGAAAATAAAAACATTCTTAGCTAGTTTTGATTATTTTTCTTTTACGAGTACTTTGTTATTTTTAATTTAAAGTTGTAATGCTGTGTCTTGTAATAGTAATTTTCTTTTTAATGTAATACTTGTTTTTTTCATATAGACCATACAAATTTTGTGCAAGGGAGGCATGGGAAGTTTTCATTTGAAAAAGGACTCCCTCTTTCAGCTTAGCATCGTATGTACCAGGAAACTATTCTCAAAGATACTTTAAACACTCTCCTTCTTTGGGTAATGCTTTCACAAACTGTTTCATAACCAATGAAATATAAATAAATATCAAGTGGTGGTAATAAGTTTTTTTTTAGGATCCACTAAACTTTATTAAATTTAAAGGAAAGGAATTTTAATTTATTTTAAATTATTATATTAAATCTAGGAATAAGAGCATTTCTGATTGGCCAGGTCTCACAGTGTGTAATTTTGCCAATCTAGGAGGATAAAAGTACGAAAAACTCCTCAGAACGAGTGTTTAATAATTTTTTTTAATATTTAAGTGGTCAAACTAAGACAATTGATGAGATTAATCAAGAATTATATCACAATTGGTATAATATTAATAATTACTTATACACATAATTTTAGTAGTTTTTATTTTATTTTATTTTTTTTTGTAACTTATTTCTTACCTTGATGTCGATGGTAGTTCTGCAATAGGAGTGTCTGCAATGCATTCAAATCCAACAACAAAATTGTTCCGCAACCAGGAGACATTGATTGCTAGAAAACGTTCAGCTGTGCGATGAGATTTTTCCCAGCGCCACTCCAATCTGTACAATGCTGACTTCAGGCGAGTTCTAATTTTTTCTTCAGGCAATCCTCCCCAGCCTTTCTTCTCAATCAAAAAACTAGAAGCTTTATCAAATCTTGCACCCTTTTCACTCTCTCTCCATATCTCATACAGCAGTACGACGCTTTAAGTGGCTTTAAAATTTTAACTATTTCGATTCCAATACCTCAGACATTGTACCTGTCATATGTAGTATTAAAAATACTTAAAAAAATAGTTCATTTTTTCGATTTTTGTCCTCCTAGATTGGCGAAATTTCACACTCTGCGTCGTACTTTACACCCAAACTTGCCTGTTCAATGTTTACATACAAGGAATTAGTGCAAACCTTCACTTTCGTTCTTTGTTCATCAGTGTGCACGGTTCTGTTTTCCAGTTATTTCAACTTGTGAATTTTTCTATGTTTATACATCATTTGAGATAAGTATTGACATGGTTACATTAGAATACGTGTAATTTAAAGGGCTTAAACATTTTGTTCAAGTTAAACGAATAAAATTCAAAAAAATCATACACTTATTGAATTTTGGAGGAAGGTAACTTCTTTATTACGTCGATTCACGTCTTGCTCTATGTATTAACGTAAACTTAGGAAGCTAGAGAAGAGAACATGACAATAAAAGTTTGCCCATATTTTTCCATTTTGTCGAAATATTTAAAAATGTTACTGTATTTTAGAATGGTCACTTAAGAAAGGCTGTATAAGATATGGAGAGAGAGTGAAAAGGGTGCAAGATTTGATAAAGCTTCTAGTTTTTTGATTGAGAAGAAAGGCTGGGGAGGATTGCCTGAAGAAAAAATTAGAACTCGCCTGAAGTCAGCATTGTACAGATTGGAGTGGCGCTGGGAAAAATCTCATCGCACAGCTGAACGTTTTCTAGCAATCAATGTCTCCTGGTTGCGAAACAATTTTGTTGTTGGATTTGAATGCATTGCAGACACTCCTATTGCAGAACTACCATCGACATCAAGGTAAGAAATAAGTTACAAAAAAAAAAATAAAATAAAAAAAAAACTACTAAAATTATGTGTATAAGTAATTATTAATATTATACCAATTGTGATATAATTCTTGATAAATCTCATTAATTGCCTTAGTTTGACCACTTAAATATAAAAAAAAATATTAAACACTCGTTCTGAGGAGTTTTTCGTATTTTTGTCCTCCTAGATTGGCAAAATTACACACTGAGCGTCTGCTTGACGTAGTGTTGTTTCCTGTCACAACTATCCCATTCACAGAGGAAACATGGAAAATATATGTAACTACTTTGTTGACCAAGTAACATGGAAAAAACTTTCAAATCCCCACAAATGGTCCATTTGTGGTAAGAGTAGCCGAGCTTATTAACAACAAACTCAAGATTTTCGTAGCATTCTTATAAATGTCCAATAGGCACAGAAGCATATCGGTTACCGTTATGAAGAAGTACAGCTTTCAAACTCCATTTTGATGAATTGGTGAAAAGTCTCCATTCCTCTGGTTCATACGTGATTTTGAATATATCCATGATTCCAAGTACATTATTGCAGAAAATTACGTCTCCCTCTTGTGTAAAAAATGGGACTAATTCCCTTTCTCTAAATGGGTACCATTAAAATGAAGCACCGGAGGCTAACATATGGCTTTCTTTAAGTCTAGATCCTAAAACTTCCGCTGAAATTTTTTACTTATCGAGGGATGATGGATTTTTTCCGTAATCAGCACTAAAAATACTGTTATACCCACTGGTTAAATATGCTTCAATTTTTTCAGCGCAGACCAGTGAAATCCTTGAATTTTTTTAATTTTTCCTCAAAATGTTGAAATTATGTCGTGGTAGGGTTCTCGGTGCTTCCATTTCACTTGGAGATAGTTCGATAGGCCCGTTTTCGGGATTCATGACCCCTTCCAATATTACTAGTACACTTCAACCCCACTAAATAAGAGGAACTCGTAATATTTTTTTACCCAGGGCTCGACAATATCGTATCGCCCAAGGCTCCACCAAGGTCCATTACATAATAGCCACGATAAAGTTGAAGAGAGAAGAAAGCAATATGTATATATATTATTATTCCCTTTCAATGTTACAGATGCTTCAACATTGAAATTTATTCTTTCTACATTCAAATAGAGTAAGTTTTGTATTGCCACAACATTGGCAGATTTTTTGATACAGTCCTTAAATTAGATAGAGATGAGTCTGTTTCTTACCCTGTTTATTATGCTGTATCTTTTTACTTCAGGCCGTCTGGAGGTATGCAAACAATGTTTATCTTGTATTTGACGGAGGTGGCTTTGTTAAGGTTACGTTGAGTTTACAGAACAACATTTTACGAAATCGAAAGTAGGGCTGAAGAGGTTTGGTGGGAATAAGGTGGACGGGTATTGGGGGAAATGACTTCCCTAAGCGCAAGGCGACTTCCGCGCGGGTCGTTTTGAAAATTGTAGAACTATACATTCTTCAACGAGTGAAAGGTGTGATTATATTAGACTATGGAATATTTAATTATTTAAGTATCTGATGAGTATCGGTTTCTAGATATGTCTATTATACTAATAAGCACAGAAAACCCAAGCAGAAACTATGAGCATGGAGTCTAATATACCATTATATTCATAATTGTAAATGTATATATATGGAAAGAGTGGCTTGATTTATATGATTTTTTTATCGTTCTTAAGAGAATTTAATAAATAAATAGCCCAATTAAAAATAAAATAAATTTTAAATAACGGTTTTTTATGTGAAAAAAGAAAATTATTGAAGTATTTATAAAAAAAACTTTCTATTTTAAATAGAAAAACCTGAAAGTTTTGCTTTAAAGTGAATGCTTTAATGATTAGTGAATGGAATGATTCAGATTCAAAAAGGTAGGCTATATTCTATAGAAGATGATAAAAAAAAAAAATACGAGGTTTTGCCAATGTTATTTAAATTAATTAATTAAAATAATAAGTAAAGAGAGATTAAAAGAAAAAATGATGATTTAAAACTAAATGACAAACTTTATATTGGTGAATACATGAACTTCGAATGAATGAGTCTGTTTGAAGTTCATCCTATAAAGTCTTCAAGTTATAAACAGTTATAATTCTTAATCATATTCAGTAACAACGGCTTTAAATGGTCAGGCATTTTTTTAAACTTAGCTCTAAATAAAAAAATGCAGAAGCCGATATAAAAAAATAAATATTTGTATTATCTGATACAAAAAGTATCCTGATAGCAAAAATAAAAATAAAACAAATCAAGCATCTGGAGTAATCTTGATGAAATTACTCTTTTTTATAAAAATAAAAATATAACAATATTTTCCTCGACTAATCCTGCAACAAAACAATTCATTATCGCTTCTACTTTGCCAGGAATCTCTGTTATTATTTTCCTTTGCTTGGAGCAAGATGGGCTTAATAACGCTCTGAGGAATATTATTTTCGATTTAATAACAGGAGTTACGATAGGCATAAAAGCTAAGTGCCGGTGCGGCTAGATTTGATTGAGCCCGGAGGAAGGGCCTCTTAGCCCATTAAGGGATACGTACGGCTATAGGGCCACTATAGGTTTAGGGCTCGCTACGATACCACTCGGATCAATTAGTGCTTCGGAATGGAGGGTTAGGATCTGAGCATATAGCGGCCGTGGGATTGGAAGCATAACTAACCTACATTTCATAATGTTATTTTCTTCTTGATTATTGTCGGTTTTAGGGGCACAAATTTACTATGGTTTCTATTGCCATCAGAACAAGACAAACAAGCTATGCCTAATGTCGCTGATTTGAAGCCATACACCGCCGGGCTAAAATCTTATTAAGCGAGTAAAAATATTTGGTTATTGTGTCCTTCGGAACGGAAGTAAAATGGGGTTCCCAAGCCTCTGCGGTGTCATGAGTCGTTAATGTCCCCTTAGTTGACTATACTTGGTTAGACTAAATTTAGGACTCTCACTGTAGCATGGCCCGATTAGCCATAGCACCAGAAAGTGACGGCAGGTGAATACATAATTTATTGAGAGATAAATTAGTTTATCTATTGACAAGCATAGATGGAAACTGTGGCAGGCTCTCCTGGGGTCCCCCCAGCCTATAAAAAGTGAGATCCCCTTGATTAGGGGAAAACATGCCGTTGGGCTTGAAATCGGATAATCCAGGAAACAGTACTAAACTCAAGGCTCTTCTGGAATTGTTGAGTACAGGGTTTTTTCCTATTTTATTTTATTTATAATTATTTAAAAATAGGTTAAATAGAAACAAAGAAACATCAAATAACAATATTAAGAAGAGTTAATTTAAATAAATAAATTTAATTTAGTGTAAATTTAAAAAGTATGAAAAAAATTGAGATATTTGAGAGACCATTTCTTATATTGAATTGGTACTATATTCCAGATACTACTTTATCTACTTGTTTCCGGAAATTCCAGAATGACTGAAATCCAAAAGAATGTTATTTTTCTTGATAAATCTTCTATTTCTTTTAAGGATAAATCATAACACAAAGACTTACCACCAGTGACTGACACAATCAAGGAAATCTACAAAAAATTCAACAAACATGTTTTCACTTTTCAAAATTTAACATTCTGTTTTTAATAAACCTCAAATCAACCTTAATCCCACCTTTGGTTCAGTATTTTTCTTTGGAGTTCGCTCAATAAGACTTATCTATACATAGAGATCTACTTAAGGTTAAAAAAAAAGTATGCACTTACAAAAACTGCAATACTTTAAATGCATACTATAAAGAATGTCCTTAGCAGGTCATTAACAAAATTCTATCTCGCCAATGATAAGTGTATTTATAAGCATATTTATTATTTATGATTCATAAATCCATAATTCACGGAGAGGCACTAATAGATTTATAAAAGATACTGCAATCGCCAATATCCATTCCCAAGATTCGAAGGCAGTTGAGGCATAAAATGTATGTTGCGCAAATCAGCAATGCATGAATCGATAGTAGGGGTCAGGAGACCCATGTGGGTCACATTAATCTCTATGAAGTGGGTACCCAAATGTTTAGAGGAAACCAGAAGAAAGGACAAGAATTACTTATGATTACTTCCATTTATAACAGTTGATTAAGAAGCTGTATTTTCTTATTGTTAATCAAGAGGTAAGATTTAGTGCAGAGTATTTGTATTTTTGTAATGCCATTGATTCATAAAATATATGAATTAATAATTTATTTTTAAGGAAATAAATAGTCAGTAATATTGTATAACATTTCATTATTAAGATGATATCTAGTTCATTGACCCTAGTAGCACATGGATGAGAAAGTCAAACTAATTAGATATTGCTATAAAGTGTAAATGATAATAAGGCTTAGTGAGCCTGAAGGGTAGATGCCGATACCATCAATCTTTTATTACAAACTTCCGTCCAAAAACCAACAACCCATACTTGATTGATCCACCAGATCAACTAACGCATTCCTCCCTACGCCTCTGTCGAGCCCTAAAAATTCACATAGAATATTATAATCTTTGACGAAGTTGTAAGTTTGAAATGGATCACCATTAAGGGTGAAGACATAATTAATTTCTGACAATACGTCTAATGAAAGGTCAAACTTATAATTAATTTAAGAAGTTAATAAAGCGAATATAACAAATACAGGGATTTCAAAAGGCTTGTCCTTAAATTAAAAATATATGTCTTTAAAATAAATGAATTAGAATAAAATTAATTAATTAAAATAAAACAGAATATCGACATTATGAATAATCTACTATAACCAATCAAGATGGGTACAAAGAAAAAGTATATTTAGGAATATTTTAGAAATATTCGAAATAGGTTGAGTAACGGGATTGGCAGAATGAATACATTAAACATTGTTGGTATTAAATACTCTTTCAAGTTTCCACGCCTACTATTTATACACAAATCTTCAGTGCTTTCTAGTTTAGACCGTGTTGTTGAATTTTTCTTCGCCAACGTTTCGCCAGACATACTGTGCTAGCTTCTTCAAGTGAATGAGTTTCATTCTCGATCCAGCCTTGAAGAAGCTAGCAGTATGTCTGGCGAAACGTTGGCGAAGAAAAATTCAACAACACGGTCTAAACCAGAAACCACTGAAGTATTGTTGGTATTGTTTCCTCAAACTAAATCATAAAATGATTAATTTAAAACCAGAAACTTAAGTAGAAATAAAATATTTTTTTTTTTCAAATCTCCATTCATTCATATTAAAAAAATATTTTCAATATATATAGACCCTTTGGGATCTGAAGGTCCTCCTGTGCCATTATAAAGTGCCATTATAAAACAATTGATAGAAAAACCTGGGGGCTGATTATGATCTCGGTTAAATCACCTCCCTCCCTTGGATTGTAGTGGTATATGTATATATATATTTTTAAATTCTATTGGATCATATATAAAGTAACAATGATCTAAAACCAATAATCATAAAATATATTCCTCATTCCTTATATTATTATTTATGCTTTAGTGTCCATTAATTATTGGTTTTATCACTGCTATGTATACTTAGCTGCTTTTAGTCTGACTTTAAACTAGAATAGCAATAAACATTTTTTCAAAACACAAAATCCTATAACTCAATACAGATTAATATAATAAAGCAAACATTCGAAAATAACAATTTAAAATTATATTTCAAAGGAGGAGAAAATTGTTCGTGAAAAGGAGAAGAAAATTGTATAAGTTTGAAAAACCAGGAGGAAAAGCGAGCTTTCCCGATACGAGCTCCTGTTGAGTCCTGATATCCTTGCAATTGAGGATCCCAGAAACCCACCTGTGCCTTACGGAATTTCTACCCCTCCCCACCGTAGAAAGCGAGGTGCGATATTTTACCTTTTTTATTTAATTGACTGATAATTTATTTATTTATCGATTGTTATAATATTTTTAATATATATTAGTTTATTTAGCTGTGTTTAACATAGTAAATAATAGTTACTTTAAGCAAATTCAAATATTAATATGGGTTATATATCTTAATATTTATCTTAATATATCTTTGTATTTGTATTTAACAAAGCGTTCATTAACCAAAGGTTAATGCCTATTTATAATAGGCCTGAGGTAAAAGTTTCTGAATAAATTATATTTAATTTAGTTTAATTGTGGATGTAGATTTGGATCCAGTTGATTGAAGGAATTTGGTGGATTTATCGGCTCTTTTACAAAAACTGCTACATAATAAGGTGTTTTTATATACTAATTATATATAAAATCTTATATATTGCAAATAAATAATTAATATATACTGTTTAATTAATATATTTAATACTATAGAATTTGAATTATAACTTCTAATTTTTGGACATCTTCCGAGGCATCTGAAAAGAAGTTGGCCTAAGATGAATTTCTTATTTGAGTACAACTACTGGGTAGTTTCACTAATTTCCTTTCTATATTCTATGTATAATTCATTATATTTGTTTGATGTATCATTATAATACAGTTGTAAATTTCAGTAAATAAATTTTAGACAAATTTACAGATTTTGTTTAAGCTAAATATTCTATCATTATTTTTATGATTACATATTGTTAGATATTAGTCGATAAAATACTCATAATTTTTGTTTAATAGGCTATTTTGTTTTTTTTAATTATTTACACAATTGTATGAAAAATATGAATGGAAAATTACACAAACATGGGCTTTCATCTTTTTGGAGTTGATAATTCGTTTTTCTTGAAGATTTTAATTTTACAAATTGATTTTTATATGAGCCTTCTGATGAAATTCTTATATTTTATTTTTTAATATTGATTTGTATCAAAACCTATATCCACTTTTTGTGTATTTTATTATTTAAAAAACAACTAGGAATATTGTTGTAAATATAACCGAAAATATTATTCTCAGCTACTAGAAAATATATGGTTTCTACAATCTAATATTAAAATAACTTTTCTTAAAATATAAAACTAATGCAATTAAATAAAAATGTGCTTATTAATAAACATCAATTAACGTCAGTTAAAAAAATAACTAAATAATAGTCCAATATTTATATTTCTTCACAAACAAAATTATTGTTTTATAATTATTAATGTTAGAACATACTCTGTGCTTAATTTGTTTCCCTACAAAAAAATTTGGTTCACAGTAACTGTATTTTCAATACAGTTACAGTAATTTTATAGTAAAAATGTTTTTACCACATCTTACCACCAAGAATTTCAGAATAAAAAAACTGATTATCCAGTGACTTTTCTTATAAATAAAAATGACGAAGTAATTTTTTTTAGATAGTTACTATGCAATGAGCAAGCCAATCTAATCGCATTGCTGTTTTAATCGATTTTCAAAATGAAATCATCTTTCTTGCAGCTGTCGGTTGAATACTAAATTAACTAATACCGCACCAGGCCATCTTTCATAGTTATCTTTCATCTTTAATAAAAGTATAAGAGAAAAAAGAAAATTAAATGAATGTTTAAGAAAAACGCGAATATAAAAATTGTATTCCATCGTTTAAAAGAATATATGAAGTTATTATTTATTATTTAATTTTCATTTGCACCGGCGCAATTGCGCATCCAGAAAATTTGATTTAATTGTTCTCTTTGCTTTTGTACAGGAACATTGAGTTTTGGAATATAAATATAAATAGTTGAGTAGGCCTCTTGGCCAATGTATTTTTAATCTTTTCTTATCAAGTACAGATGACAGGGAGTAGGAAAGCAGAAGAACGAGTGGATTTGGGTGATTTTGTGTCGATGAAAGGAATATTATGTATTTGTTATAAATATATGATTTTATAGTGGGAATGTTCATGTCATTGTGTATGGTGTGATTCGAAATATAACATGCCGCATTAACAATTTTTCTGAGAATTTTGGACTGTGTTGTTTGTATCTTGTGTAAATTGTGGATTTGTTTTGCTGAACCCCAAAGCTCTGCTCCATTTGTCCAAAGAGGTTTTAGTATACTGTATAGATACGTCGACACAGTGGGGCGAAAATGCTAAGAAACGCTAAAAAACCATTTAATCCTCAGGAGATTGAAGTATAGCCTAGAAATTTGGCATATTTGTTCGTGTTACCAATTAGTTAGATAGTATATAAGGTAAATGTACCAGTAATGGACACAGCTAAGGACATTTTGACAGTTTTTTCTGTCTCCGCGGTTACCTCTGGCGGTGATGATATTTAATGTGTGGCTAAAGTAAGCTCAAACTATCCTTCTTAAAATTCGTAATCATGAAAGTTTTTGTTTTTGCCATTTTAAAATTTTTGCATCAATTTTACTAAACTTAAAATTTTTGTCAATAGTGGACATCTATAAAACTCAAATTTTTAATAGTGGACACCTCATGAATTTCGTAGTGGACATTAAAGTTTTTCTTTGAAAAAATAGGGATTTACTTATGTTTTAATTAATTTTACTTGTGTTTAATTTACTTATGTAATATAGAAAGAGGATATGATATTTTTAAAAAAATATCATTTATTTCTAGAAAAAAAATACATAAGAATGTAAATCCAAAAATAAAAAATGTATAAAATTGTTGAAAATAAGAACATATGACATAAAACTAATGACTTAAAAGGGCAGTACTTAAGTATTTTAAGATGCTCATAATTACCAAGTTACTTCAGCAATTGAATGTGGAAACTGGTACCGTTCGCTCCCCGTGTTAGCTCCAAAGATCAAGGGTTTCGGTAGTTGTGTATCCACTTCTTTCACATCCAACGTTTTAATCTCCGTTTCATTAATTACAAAGACAGTCAATCGACAGTTCTAATATGGTGATGGTCATTGACAGAAGTGTCTACTGGTGATGGTTGAATTTGAGGAGTACTCTGCGTTTATCTTAATGTATTGAGAGGAGCTTCAGGGTTCCACGGTACCAGTCCACACTTACGGTATCCATTTTGCATGACTGAAGGCTCTATATTTTCATCTAGCATTTCTTTCAGAAGCCATGAAAAATCTTTCTTTTTCAGTTTTGGATGTTCCTCCTGGGCTCTTCTCCAGGTATGAACTTTGTTTTTCCAGTGAAGTTTTAGTGAACGGAACAGAGCTACACCCATTGGTTGGATTAGAAGGGTCGTATTTGGGTGGAGGGCTATCAACACTATGCCATTATCCTTCAAGGATTCACTACTCTGTAAAGTCAGGTGGGATTTATGACCGTGAACGAATATAATTAAAGGCAGAAGAAAGGACAGAATATTAAGACCCTTTTAAGGCTACCTTTTATAATGACCCTCATAATAATCCCATATTTACTTCAATTAGGTTTTATTAATTAAAATAAGTTGATTTAATAGTGGACATACGCCGGATTATTAGTGGACATGTGGTGCCCACTACTAGATATAGCTATAAAGTAAACCCAGGATCAAAATCATAAGAATAAGAAAGCATTACATGTTCATTCAGAAGGTTCTCAAGTGACAAAAAAATAACATCACATTTGCAAGAGTGTGCAAAATACAATCTCTCTTGATTTGAAGCTGATTGAAGGCCTCAAAATTTTAAATTAAACTGCGTAGGTGTCCACTACTGGTACATTTACCTTACTATGAAACGAATTAGAAGATAATGAAATGTTCAGTATGCAAGACAATTTTCAAGAAATAGAAAAAAAATTCATATTGTATTAACTTGTGTAGGAGGCCATTGAATACTAATGAAATTTTTATTTTTATTTATTTTTACTTTTCTTATAAATGTAAGAATTTATATAAAAGAAAATTTATTTTATTTATGTAAAAAAAAGCTACTTTAAAACTAAACTACCTCCATTGCAGTTTCATTAATTTCACCTGATGCTCCCTCAACATGAGAAATTAACTGTTTAGCATCATCCTCAAGATCAAGTGCGATTGGTATCCATTTAGTCCGTAATGACGAAAGTATAGGGTCTGAAGAGATGAGGAGGTTGTGCATTATATTCTCGTTCGTAGAAATGCGGGAGCATTTTGTTTTAAATTTATTTATAATACTCAATCTTAACTTATCTTCAATTAACTCTCAAAATCAAAATGGAGTAAAGAATAAAAGCATTACGATCTCTCGTCTTTCATTTGTTTGTTTATACGGGCATGGAATTAACGAGTTTTTTCGATTTGTTCAGGCACAAGTGTGTTAGCAGGTTTAGGCAGATAATTCCCTTTCACGACCTTCATTCAGACCCTTGATGACTAATTAATTTTTATATCAAATAATACATGAGAGGCCATTTTTTTATAGAGTGTTTTGAGAAAAAAAATGCTTTGAAAACCTTGAATTCCTTAGTTTTTCGGTGCTGAGCAATACCAATTTTCGGTTTGAATATTAGATTAGTCATGTTTTTCCCCCTATTACTATCATTGGACAATATCTGGATGAGAGAAATTAAATTTATCCGCCTTTAATAAGAAAAAAACTATGAACTATATACTTAAAAGCAATTATTTTAAATTCCCGCATGATTCTTCACCGTCAGTGTGCATCGTTTGTTCCGTAAGTCAGTTCTTGTCTTTTTAATTTTGTATGGACGTTCCATGTAAGTCTCTTGTCCAAGTATAGTCCGAGAAAACGTACGTAGTTTTTGGAAGGTACTTCGTCGATGTCAATTTTGACTGCTGGACACGAAGATTTGCGTAGAGAGTAGCTTACATGGGTCGATTTTGAGGCGTTTATTCTGATTTTCCATTTATAGAACCACTTTACGAACTCAAATAAACGATTTGGAAGAGCTATAGATGCTGGGTCTCTGTGAGAAGAAATAGTGGCTGTACCGTCAGCGATGGTATAGATGGCGGTGCATGGGTGCTCCGGAATATCAGAGGTGTGAACGTAATAGAGAATAGGGCTTAAAACACAACCTTGCGGAACACCCTTGTATTGATGAAAGAAAGAGGAAATCGAAGAGTCAACGGAAGTACAGAAGAATCTGTCTAGGAAATAAGATTGTAGAATTAAAAAGTATATAGGATGTAAGAGATGTTTTATTTTCCAGAGAAGACCCTTGTGCCAGACATTATCAAATGCTTATTCAATGTCAAGAAAAATCGCAGAGCAATATTCTTTTTTCTCAAAAGCGATAGATATTGCATCCACGATTCGGTGACACTGTTGCACAGTGGAGTGATAGCAACGAAAGACAAATTGGTGGTTTAGTATCACTCCGCTATTTTCGAGGATAGGCTTTACGCGATCAGGAGAAAGTTTTTCAAATAATTTAGACATTAAAGGGAGGAGTGCAATTGGACGGTAAGATGAAGGATTAGTGACAGTTTTTGAAGGTTTAGATATAATTTTAATCTTGGAAAGTTTCCAAAGGAGCGAAAAATAAGTTGTGCGCAGGATTGAATCATAGATGAGGGTAAGAAAGAGAACAGCTTTCCGAGGTAAGTGGCGGAGGATGAAGGGAGTGATGAGATCATAGCCAGGAGCTTTTTATGAGATGAAAATGGTTGACTGGATGATCTTATGTAAAGGAGATAGTTGGGGGGTGCAGTCAATAAGAACACCGAATAAGTGAAGTACTTATATTATGTGCCGACGTTTCGACCTACAGTGTAGGTCATCTTCAGGGCTAACAGAGAAACAAACAGAACAAAAATGTAAAAACATCAAAGTTGTACAGTAACAATACTAGTGACAAATAATGTAGAAAAATACAAAGTGGCAGATATGAAAATAGAAGATAAAGAATATTAAAAAGGAGTCAGATTATAATAAAATAAAGATATAGACAGATTTAAAAATTACTGATAATGAAAAGGCATTAAACTAGTGGCAGATATAATAAAAATCAGATAAAGACAAATATAACAAAATATTGAAATAGTGACAGATATAATTATAGAAAATGTGATAGAATATAATAAAATTAAGATAAAGACAGATATAACAAAGATATTGATAATGAAAAGAAAATGAAAATAATGGCAGATATAATAAAGTAAGACAGATTTAATAAAATTAAAGAAAATGAGCAGAAATGATAAATAATAAATAACGCTTATAAAATAAAAAACAGAAAATAAATGTACAGAATGGATAGTACAGTACAATATAATAATATAAAGGAAAATCAGAAGGAGGAGTTAAACAAAAGAAACAAAAAGAGGATATTTAAATATAAAGAAGGGTTGGAATATGAAGAATACAGAAAAACTAGTAAAATAAAGGTGTAAAATGTATGATAACGGACTTGATGATGTTACCAAGTTACAGAAAAGTATGGAACTATATGTACAATAACAAATGTGAATAATAGAAAAACTATTGTACAATAACACCAGTGTACAATGACTGTTTTGAAAATATAGTAGATAGGAATAGAATATGAAAAGTTAAAATAGGTGAAAATGCTAGTACAGTAACAATAGTTTACAATGTATGTATGAAAAAAAAAAATTAGATGGGATTAATGAATTAGAAAAATAAAATAGGTGTTTAAAAATATGAACACATATTACCAACATATGATGGATGCCAAAATGATAAGGGGAAAAAATAGGAAAATTAAAATTGGAGAAAGGATAAAGAGAAAAGTTTAAAATAAATAAAAATTAAAGAAGAAATGAAGAGGAGACATATCGAATGTTGGGAAGCGTGGCCGTTACAAATAGCGGCTAGAGCGTACTGGGCCTTTGACCGTTGAGAACGAGGTAAGAGATGGGAGCGGTATCTAGTGGCCGGAAAGTTAACTATAGAAGGTAACTATACTGGAGTATAGGAAAAAAGGATAAAAAAATATAAATAAAATTAAAACAATGAAAGAAATGTCGATAGAGTGATAAAAAAGAAAACATCAATGTCGGAGTAACGGGAATTTATCGGATTCCAGCAAAAGAACGTTAAGACTGGGAGAAGAGATAGGGGCGAAATCTAGTGGCCAAAAGTTAACTATAGAAGGTAACCATGCTGGAGAATAGGAAAAGATGGGGAAAGGGAGTAGATGGATAAAATTAATATGAATAAAAAAATAAAAAAATTGAAACAAAGAAAGAGATGTAAACCGAGTGATAACAAAAGAAACATAAATGACGAAGTAACGGAATTTAAAGTCTTTTGAGTAAATTAAAAATTTGGGAGTAGGTAGAGGAAAGGTGATGAGAGTCAGACTTAAGATTGATAGAGGAGGAATCTAAATTTATGTGGATAGTTTCAGAGAGGATGCGTTTGTCATGGTTATGCGCTGTAGCTAGGATAGACGTTTTTTCAAAATCAAAGGTGTGGTTTAAAGAAATGGCATGTTCGGAAAGTTTAGAGGAGGTAAGGTTATGGGAGGAAATGGCATATTTGTGTTGAGAAATACGGTCTTTAAGGAAGTTTTTGGTTTCACCTATATAGGAAGAGTTGCAATTAGTAGAAGAACAAGGAATCCGATAAACGACATGGGAACGAAGCTTAAAGGGAATAGGATCTTTGATACGGGTATAGATATGGGAAAGTTTGTTATGGGATTTGAAGACAATACGTAAATTGGGGATAACGGAACGTAAGTATTTTTGAATGCTATTAGAGAGGGTGGGTATATATGGCAAGGATCTGTATATAGGGATAGATGGTGGATGTGGTGATCGGGTGAGGATGGGGGGGTTATAATAGTCATGGATGAGTTTATTAACAATATAGGGAGGGAAATTGTTTTTAAAAAGGATTTCTTTGATACGGAGGGTGTTGGTTGTATGGAAGCAGGCGTCAGAGAGGGATAGGCCACGGTGAATGATATTTTTAGCGACGTTAATTTTAAGGTGGTGTGGATGTTGGGAGTAATAATTAAGAAGTCGGCCAGAGTAAGTGGGTTTTGTATACCAATCGGTGGATAAGGTGTGGTCAGAATTTTTAATGATAAGGAGGTCAAGGAAAGGTAGTGACTTATTGGATTCGACTTCAACGGTGAAATGGAGGCGGGGATGGTATGAATTGAAGGAAGATAACAAATCAGTAATGATGTTGGGATTGATGATAAGGAGGAGGTCGTCTACATATTTTTTGATGAAACAAATATCGTCACGGAACTGTGGAAGAATGGAGTCTAGAAGGTATCCTCCGTATCAAAGAAATCCTTTTTAAAAACAATTTCCCTCCCTATATTGTTAATAAACTCATCCATGACTATTATAACCCCCCCATCCTCACCCGATCACCACATCCACCATCTATCCCTATATACAGATCCTTGCCATATATACCCACCCTCTCTAATAGCATTCAAAAATACTTACGTTCCGTTATCCCCAATTTACGTATTGTCTTCAAATCCCATAACAAACTTTCCCATATCTATACCCGTATCAAAGATCCTATTCCCTTCAAGCTTCGTTCCCATGTCGTTTATCGGATTCCTTGTTCTTCTACTAATTGCAACTCTTCCTATATAGGTGAAACCAAAAACTTCCTTAAAGACCGTATTTCTCAACACAAATATGCCATTTCCTCCCATAACCTTACCTCCTCTAAACTTTCCGAACATGCCATTTCTTTAAACCACACCTTTGATTTTGAAAAAACGTCTATCCTAGCTACAGCGCATAACCATGACAAACGCATCCTCTCTGAAACTATCCACATAAATTTAGATTCCTCCTCTATCAATCTTAAGTCTGACTCTCATCACCTTTCCTCTACCTACTCCCAAATTTTTAATTTACTCAAAAAACTTTAAATTCCGTTACTTCGTCATTTACGTTTCTTTTGTTATCACTCGGTTTACATCTCTTTCTTTGTTTCAATTTTTTATTTTTTTATTCATATTAATTTTATCCATCTACTCCCTTTCCCCATCTTTTCCTATTCTCCAGCATGGTTACCTTCTATAGTTAACTTTTGGCCACTAGATTTCGCCCCTATCTCTTCTCCCAGTCTTAACGTTCTTTTGCTGGAATCCGATAAATTCCCGTTACTCCGACATTGATGTTTTCTTTTTTATCACTCTATCGACATTTCTTTCATTGTTTTAATTTTATTTATATTTTTTTATCCTTTTTTCCTATACTCCAGTATAGTTACCTTCTATAGTTAACTTTCCGGCCACTAGATACCGCTCCCATCTCTTACCTCGTTCTCAACGGTCAAAGGCCCAGTACGCTCTAGCCGCTATATGTAACGGCCACGCTTCCCAACATTCGGTATGTCTCCTCTTCATTTCTCTTTAATTTTTATTTATTTTAAACTTTTCTCTTTATCCTTTCTCCAATTTTAATTTTCCTATTTTTTACCCTTATCATTTTGGCATCCATCATATGTTAGTAATATGTGTTCATATTTTTAAACACCTATTTTATTTTTCTAATTCATTAATCCCATCTAATTTTTTTTTTTTCATATATACATTGTAAACTATTGTTACTGTACTAGCATTTTCACCTATTTTAACTTTTCATATTCTATTCCTATCAACTATATTTTCAAAACAGTCATTGTACACTGGTGTTATTGTACAATAGTTTTTCTATTATTCACATTTGTTATTGTACATATAGTTCCATACTTTTCTGTAACTTGGTAACATCATTAAGTCCGTTATCATACATTTTACACCTTTATTTTACTAGTTTTTCTGTATTCTTCATATTCCAACCCTTCTTTATATGTAAATATCCTCTTTTTGTTTCTTTTGTTTAACTCCTCCTTCTGATTTTCCTTTATATTATTATATTGTACTGTACTATCCATTCTGTACATTTATTTTCTATTTTTTATTTTATATGCGTTATTTATTATTTATCATTTCTGCTCATTTTCTTTAATTTTATTAAATCTGTCTTACTTTATTATATCTGCCTTTATTTTCATTTTCTTTTCATTATCAATATCTTTGTTATATCTGTCTTTATCTTAATTTTATTATATTCTATCACATTTTCTATAATTATATCTGTCACTATTTCAATATTTTGTTATATTTGTCTTTATCTGATTTTTATTATATCTGCCACTAGTTTAATGTCTTTTCATTATCAGTAATTTTTAAATCTGTCTATATCTTTATTTTATTATAATCTGACTCCTTTTTAATATTCTTTATCTTCTATTTTCATATCTGCCACTTTGTATTTTTCTACATTATTTGTCACTAGTATTGTTACTGTACAACTTTGATGTTTTTACATTTTTGTTCTGTTTGTTTCTCTGTTAGCCCTGAAGATGACCTACACTGTAGGTCGAAACGTCGGCACATAATATAAGTACTTCACTTATTCGGTGTTCTTATTGACTGCACCCCCCAACTATCTCCTTTACATAAGATCATCCAGTCAACCATTTTCATCTCATACATGCATTAACATGAAGAACAATAAACGGGGCCTCAGACAGAACTTCTCCTCCCAACCTTTACGTCGCAGTGCACGAATACAGAATCAAAATCTTCCTGCTCTCCGTAGTTCCACCTCTACGCCACCACTTCGCCTGTCGAATAACTCTTCTTCCAGCCACCATCTGACTTCGTCGCCTTCTCCTCTAGATCGCTCTTCTACGTCCCATTCTTCTAGTTATCATCATACATCTGCTTCCTCACCACTACTTCGCCGCTCTAATGTATCTCCTAACTATATCACTTTTAATCGCCATAACTTTCCTAACTATGATGGAACTTCCTCTCCCCCTCTTATCTCTACTACTCCCTCTCCTTGTTTATCTTTCTCCTCCATCAAATCTTCTTTTCCAAACCTAAAATCCCACATCAACCTTTTATGCTCTCTTCAAAAACATTTGGCTCATCATTTGGAACATCGTATTTTCCTCCTAAAATGCCGATCTAACTCCATCTTTCCTAATTTTATAACTAATGCTCTCAATCACATTACTACTTCCAAGTCCCTAAATTCATCATTATGTTTTTTCTCTTTAAAATTTAAAAAATCTCTTCTCAACCTTAAAATACGTGAGAATATTCTACACATCCACTCATTGAACCATCGTATTTCTTCCCTCACCCAATTTTTATCCAGTCACCTTTCCCCTGATCACATGAACAACCTTTCAATTCTTATTGCATCCACTTTCTCCATAACTAGGTCACGCAAAAAACACCAACTTATCGCCAAATTTAAATCTCTTTACCAATATTCCCTCTTCTCCAAAATCTATCCTAAAGGAGATGACCTCTGGGTTCACAATATTTCTTCCACCCCCATCCCTAATAATGTTATCAATATTCTATCCTTAGGACCAAATTTTTCTGCACCCTCCTCCTCCTTCAAAAAAATTATACCCGACTTATTGACTGACTTAGAATACATCCATAATGACCCCCTCATCAACCATTCACATGTTCAACCAGATCTTTCACGCGTCTCTGTAGCTAATATTATTTCCAACTTCCTTCAACACCCTCATTCCACCCCTTCTAATTTCTCCCCGCAATTTTTCAAAGACCTTGCTTCCACACGGTCTCTTCTTCAATCTCATGCTGACTTAATTATAACCAAAGCTGACAAAGGTAACTCTACTGTAATTATGGACCTTTCTGATTATAACCTAAAAATTAATTCCCTTCTTTCTGATACTTCCACCTATAAACCCATACCTCGTGATCCTACTACATCTCTCCAAAAACAATTCAACCTCCACTTAAAAGCCTTGTCAATTCTAAATTAATTACTTATCCCGTTTACAGAAACCTCATTTCCTATAACTCCCTAGCCCCACGTTTTTATGGTCTTCCCAAAATCCACAAACCCAACAACCCCCTCCGTCCGATTACAGCCAACGTCAATTCACCATCTACAAAACTTAGCAAATTCTTACTTTCATCCTTACAAGTCCTCAGCCGTAACAACCCATACGATATCCATAACTCCTTTCACCTACGTGATCTTTTAACATCCCTCACCATCCCTGATCATTACATCCTCACTTCCTTCGATGTCGAAAGTCTTTTCACCAACATCCCCTTAGACAAAGCTCTTTACATAATAGATAACCACTGGCCACTAATAGAACCCCATACATCTCTTAACCGGTCCTCATTCCTTCAATCATTAAAACTTTGCTGTGAATCCGGCTACCTTACCTTCCATGGACAGTTCTATTCCCAAATTTCTGGACTAGCCATGGGAAATCCCCTTTCTCCTGACCTCTCTAATATTGTTCTAAATGACCTTCTAGACTCCATTCTTCCACAGTTCCGTGACGATATTTGTTTCATCAAAAAATATGTAGACGACCTCCTCCTTATCATCAATCCCAACATCATTACTGATTTGTTATCTTCCTTCAATTCATACCATCCCCGCCTCCATTTCACCGTTGAAGTCGAATCCAATAAGTCACTACCTTTCCTTGACCTCCTTATCATTAAAAATTCTGACCACACCTTATCCACCGATTGGTATACAAAACCCACTTACTCTGGCCGACTTCTTAATTATTACTCCCAACATCCACACCACCTTAAAATTAACGTCGCTAAAAATATCATTCACCGTGGCCTATCCCTCTCTGACGCCTGCTTCCATACAACCAACACCCTCCGTATCAAAGAAATCCTTTTTAAAAACAATTTCCCTCCCTATATTGTTAATAAACTCATCCATGACTATTATAACCCCCCCCCACCCTCACCCGATCACCACATCCACCATCTATCCCTATATACAGATCCTTGCCATATATACCCACCCTCTCTAATAGCATTCAAAAATACTTACGTTCCGTTATCCCCAATTTACGTATTGCCTTCAAATCCCATAACAAACTTTCCCATATCTATACCCGTATCAAAGATCCTATTCCCTTCAAGCTTCGTTCCCATGTCGTTTATCGGATTCCTTGTTCTTCTACTAATTGCAACTCTTCCTATATAGGTGAAACCAAAAACTTCCTTAAAGACCGTATTTCCCAACACAAATATGCCATTTCCTCCCATAACCTTACCTCCTCTAAACTTTCCGAACATGCCATTTCTTTAAACCACACCTTTGATTTTGAAAAAACGTCTATCCTAGCTACAGCGCATAACCATGACAAACGCATCCTCTCTGAAACTATCCACATAAATTTAGATTCCTCCTCTATCAATCTTAAGTCTGACTCTCATCACCTTTCCTCTACCTACTCCCAAATTTTTAATTTACTCAAAAGACTTTAAATTCCGTTACTTCGTCATTTATGTTTCTTTTGTTATCACTCGGTTTACATCTCTTTCTTTGTTTCAATTTTTTATTTTTTTATTCATATTAATTTTATCCATCTACTCCCTTTCCCCATCTTTTCCTATTCTCCAGCATGGTTACCTTCTATAGTTAACTTTTGGCCACTAGATTTCGCCCCTATCTCTTCTCCCAGTCTTAACGTTCTTTTGCTGGAATCCGATAAATTCCCGTTACTCCGACATTGATGTTTTCTTTTTTATCACTCTATCGACATTTCTTTCATTGTTTTAATTTTATTTATATTTTTTTATCCTTTTTTCCTATACTCCAGTATAGTTACCTTCTATAGTTAACTTTCCGGCCACTAGATACCGCTCCCATCTCTTACCTCGTTCTCAACGGTCAAATGCCCAGTACGCTCTAGCCGCTATATGTAACGGCCACGCTTCCCAACATTCGGTATGTCTCCTCTTCATTTCTTCTTTAATTTTTATTTATTTTAAACTTTTCTCTTTATCCTTTATCCAATTTTAATTTTCCTATTTTTTCCCCTTATCATTTTGGCATCCATCATATGTTGGTAATATGTGTTCATATTTTTAAACACCTATTTTATTTTTCTAATTCATTAATCCCATCTAATTTTTTTTTTTTCATATATACATTGTAAACTATTGTTACTGTACTAGCATTTTCACCTATTTTAACTTTTCATATTCTATTCCTATCAACTATATTTTCAAAACAGTCATTGTACACTGGTGTTATTGTACAATAGTTTTTCTATTATTCACATTTGTTATTGTACATATAGTTCCATTCTTTTCTGTAACTTGGTAACATCATCAAGTCCGTTATCATACATTTTACACCTTTATTTTACTAGTTTTTCTGTATTCTTCATATTCCAACCCTTCTTTATATGTAAATATCCTCTTTTTGTTTCTTTTGTTTAACTCCTCCTTCTGATTTTCCTTTATATTATTATATTGTACTGTACTATCCATTCTGTACATTTATTTTCTATTTTTTATTTTATATGCGTTATTTATTATTTATCATTTCTGCTCATTTTCTTTAATTTTATTAAATCTGTCTTACTTTATTATATCTGCCATTATTTTCATTTTCTTTTCATTATCAATATCTTTGTTATATCTGTCTTTATCTTAATTTTATTATATTCTATCACATTTTCTATAATTATATCTGTCACTATTTCAATATTTTGTTATATTTGTCTTTATCTGATTTTTATTATATCTGCCACTAGTTTAATGCCTTTTCATTATCAGTAATTTTTAAATCTGTCTATATCTTTATTTTATTATAATCTGACTCCTTTTTAATATTCTTTATCTTCTATTTTCATATCTGCCACTTTGTATTTTTCTACATTATTTGTCACTAGTATTGTTACTGTACAACTTTGATGTTTTTACATTTTTGTTCTGTTTGTTTCTCTGTTAGCCCTGAAGATGAGAAGTAGGTCGAAACGTCGGCACATAATATAAGTACTTCACTTATTCGGTGTTCTTATTGACTGCACCCCCCAACTATCTCCTTTACACAGGAGCTTTTTAGTTTGGTAATTTGTTCAGTACGTGATAAATTTCTTTTGGATGAAATGCCAGAGGAGGGTGATAAGGGTGGTGCTTTGTCAAACCGCCATCTATTATGTCGGTGAGAGTATTATCCTGAATTTCATTTGTCTTAAATATTTGAGCAAGGTGTTTTTACAAATTCGTTAGCTTTTTCTTCGCTCTTTGTCTGTACGTCTAAGAGGATATCGAACCACCTTTTGCTTTAATATACTCCTTGTAGCTGTCCACACTGATCTGCCTCTGTTGTTTATAGAATTTAAGTAGTCCTTGTAACTGTTGTTTTTAAATTTTGATAGTTCTTGTTAAAGTTTTCGGGTTAGTTTGTTGAAGGATAGCTTGTTCTTTGCCATAAAGCTCTGATCCTACGTTTTTCTTTAATACGATTGATGTAGGTAGGAATCAAGTTTTGATAAAGTCGTCTTTGGTGTTGTGGAATACCAACCTGCGTTTTTAATACATTCAGTCAAGTGATTAACAGAAATTTCCTGGTCGTCGGCTGGACGTATGTAAGCGTGATTTTGTTGTTTAAATGATGTTTGAACTTACTCCAGTTTATATAGCCATTTATAAAAGCCAGAGGTGGAGGCTTTGTAAATTGGTGATTTGGTAACTCGAGAAAAACTGGGCTATGCTCTGAAGAGAGATCAGAAAGAGTGGAAACATAGAAATGCTTAAGTGGCAAGGACTTCGTAACAAAGAAATCGATGACATCGGGTGACTTCGATATTGCTGTAGGCCAATATGTAGGTTCAGAAGGGGAAATAGTAGAAAGTTTTAGTTCTTCTATGCATTTATTTAGCCTTTTCCCGCGAGTATTTGAAATTTGAGAGCCCCATCTAGTATTCATAGCATTAAGGTCACCACCAGCTAAGAATGGTTTACCCATAGTTGCTAATTTTTTTGTAAACAGATTTTTTTCAATTCATTAATAGAAATAACTTTATTCGGAGCAATATAAACAGAAGAAATTGTTATCTGATATTTTGGAGAAGTTAAGCAAATAGTGTTGAGCTGAATTTGTTGTATGTATGCTGAATGATTTGTCTACAATGATTGCAGTACCTTAATGGGCCTGCTGATCCGGATGGTTTGTTCTATATACTTCGTATCCATAAATTTTGAATTTTTGTTTGTCTGTAAAATGAGTTTCAGTTATAAGTGCAAGGTTTATGCCGTGTTCTTTTAGGAAAGTTTCTAATTCGTATTTTCGATGGAGCAGACCATTGGAGTTCCAAAGGAGGACTTTAAGAGAAGGTAATAGAATTTTAACCATAAGAAGGATTCGGAATGACAGAGGAAGTTAATTTGGCGAGAAGTTCAAGAATGGGAGATAAAAAGGATTAGAGCTCAGACAGTAAAGACTCAATAGAAGATTTAATAATCGAAGAGATATCGAAAGAAGGTGGGTAGGAAGAAAGAGTGGAAGAATAACTTCCTGTTGACTTTGTAGCTGATTCTCTAGTTCTCGCCGACGAAGAAAATTGCTCAACTGGATTTAGGCCTCATTTTTCTTGTTCATTTGTTAGGGATTTTATTACTATTTTATTTAGAGGTACCGACAACATTTTTAATCTGAGAAGAAGGCTCCTGGTTGACTAGTGTAGTTGACGCGGTTGTTGCAATGGTTGTAGAGTTATTATTTCTTTCTTATTAGTCAGATTTTTCTTATTAAAGCTATATTCATAAGTTTCTTCTAGTCTTTCACTTTTCAATATATGTGTTACAAGGATAAAAACGATCCCTTTACTTAAATCAAGATATAGAACTAAAGCTTTTGAAATGGAATGCCATCTAATCTATACTACAGTAATGAATTCGGGGAAACCACATAAAGAATTATATCTGAAACGGTATTATGTATTTTGTAGAAAAAGCTTCGTTTTTTCTCTAAACCGTTTTGATTAAGTTCGTCTTGTTAATGTTATGGTACCCAAATTAAAATAATTAAATAGCAAGTATATTAAACGAAGTATATTAGCTTTGTACAATATGCTCAATTCTTTTCTCGCTCCAGACCCTTCAATTTTATGATGACACCATCAGCCAATGTAAGCCCCCCCCCCTTATTCTACACAATCACTAGTTAAATATGTGAATATGTGAAAATGTTTCACATGTTGGAAAGTGTGAAAGTCAGGACAATTCACTAAATCGGACATTACTTTTCTACCATGTATTATCGATTTTAGTGTTATGATCAGCAATGACGAAATTCTGCACTGAAGGTTCTGCCATGTACATAATTTTTTTTTGAGAAAAAATTTAAATCATTTTCAATAGTTATGAAAATTTGGAAAGTAATATTTACTAGAGTCGTGGAAAATAGTTCTGCCCCTTCAATGATGATGCATGCTAACCCACAAATCTTATAGGTTGTGCGGTACTGTAACCCTAGCTATTTAAGAGCAAATTAGGCAAGCTTATGAAGATTCTTAATTTTAAAATTTTTGTATCGAAATTAAACTAAATTCAATTGGATTATTTCTCAGTTAAAATAAATACTGGATTAGTTGTGTCTGTAAAAATTCTGGTTTGTCTCAGTAAATGCATAGTACTAAATTATTTATATTTAATGTAAAATTCACTTTCAGGCGAAGTACCTATCCATTTCTCTAGTAGTAAATTTGTTCACCCGTTCTAATAAAATGTCTCCAACGATTTGTATTAAACTTAGAATATTAATATATAATTAGTTTTTACTCGGTCTTAATGTCATGTATATATATAGATATATATTATATGAATCAGAGAGCTTAACACTGAAGAAGAAAAGCGAACTAGGAGAACTAGAAAAAAGAGAGAAAAATCTAGAACCTGAGAAAAACAATAAAAATATTAAAAAGGGAAATGAAGATTTGTCTAAAAACAGAAGAAATAAAAGATACAATGGGGAAGAGTAGGCTAAAACAGTATGGACATATAAAAAGAGTGGAAGAAACACGGATTTCAAAGAACATTTTTAATTACGCTAACAAACTGAAGAAAACAGTAAGATGGATAGAAGAAGTGAAGGAAGATGCCAACAAAATATGTGTTAAAGAAGAAATAATATGTGACAAGAACCACTTATGTGCAAGAGACGTCTTCAGTTATGTGCGGTCTTGAATATATCCAAATTCATATATGTATAAAAATATATATATATATATATATATATATATATATATATATATATATATATATAAATATATATATATATTAGAACAGGTGCAGGATTTCAAATATCTAGGTGCCTGCATCAACGAAAGCGGTTATATCGATGGAGAGGTGACGCAAAGGCTGGGAGCAGCTGGCAGATTGTTCAACGCAGTTCAGAAGGGCTTCCTCAACAAAAGAGAGGTGGCGAAGAAGATGAAGAGTTCAGTCTACAAGTCTACGTTCCAGCCTATCCTATCTTACTCCTCTAAATCATGGACCCTTACCCATGCAGATACAGACAATGGAGATGCGATACCTAAGAAAGGTTGAAGAAAGGACCAGGAGAGATAGGATCCACAACACTACAATAAGATCGAACCTAGAGGTACAGGCGGTAGAAACCACTGTTGAAGAAAATAGACGGAAGAAGACCAAGAGGAAGACCACGGATCACCTGGGAAGAAGGCGTGCGGGAGGCGTTGAGGAAGCGAGGACAGGAGTAGAGCAGGAGAAGAGAATTGGTTCGGGATACCATGGTCAAGCTCTATAGAGGGCATCCCCACACTACTCAGCGGTAGAGAGGGAAGGATTATAATGATGATGATGATGATGATGATATATATATATATTTATTTATTTCGAAGAGAAAATTGTCACGCCTGGTTACGAGCCTGGTAGCTTAGATGGTTAGAGCAACGCGCTGGAGATGCGGAAGACCCGGGTTCGAATCCCGACCAGGACAAACATTTTCTCTAAAAAAATAATGACCATCAAGAGAATTATAAATTACATATATATAACTGTTGCGATAAACCTTGTCGTTTTTCGGGAAGGTTTCCGCTATTTTGACGGAAGGATATTGACAGAAGTTGAACAGTCTAGCTAAGGAAACAGAATGGTTAAGTGCTAGCTTGTGTGCTAGCTTCTGTAACGGAGCCTTAAACCAACAAGCTAAGCTTTTAACTCTATGAATATACTAAACTCTAGTTCTAAGCATACAGAGCATCAGGGTCTTCCGTAACCGATTTATTCAATCAATATTAAATATTAAATCTAATGAATATATTTTTTCAATAGGGTTGATATAAAAAAATCTTGTTTGCATAAATTATTACAAACAATTTTAAAATCGAGAACTGAAAATAAAAATACAATTGATAATATATAGCTAGAAAATGTTGATACGAGTAATATTAAAAACATTTATACATCCTCTAAAAATAGATAATTCACATAGAAAATAAGTAAGTAGTGCATTTTTTTTCATGCAATGCAGTTAAATTATTGTTTTTTATTAAATTATTTGAATTGTTTTAATTAATTTGATATAAAACTTATTCAGAATAAAGTAGAACATACCCCTAGAGCCAATTACAAACTGAAAGATTGTCGAAAATATTTTAAGAATTTTGTAAAAAGAATACTTTTTTCAACTGTATTTTGATCTACTAAAAAGTAAGGTTATATGTTATAAAAAAAAAATTATGATAACGATAATATTTTGGTTTGTTATGCCATGAAACTATCCTAAATCAATTTACATGTCAAATTCTTAGTTTTTAGTATTAAGGATTTGACTTTTATTCTTTATATGGTATCCTGAATTATAACAAGTATTGAAATACAAAAGTATATGTTTATGCTTATTATTACAATTTTTTTCCCGTTTTCTTAAAGTTTTTTTCTTAGATTTATGGTAGTAATAGGCACGACCACTCTTCCAAAGTTACTCCGATGGGGTTTATTTGTAGATCATAAAAGCTTTTTTATCATTGCATTGTTTTCTTAATATATGAAGAATGATAATTCCATAATTTCTCTCTGTCTGGGATATTTTAGGCATACTATCAAATGTCTCATTTTTGACAGAATTAAAGGCTAGTGAAGGCGGGGGAGTTTGGTGGATTCACTTTTACTATTCTACTTACTAAATTTTAAGGGTCAACTGTGGTGTAGTGGTTGCAATAAAAGCCTACTATACCCACGATTGCGGGCTCTCAGCCTTAGTGTATTTTAAAGGGAGTATTATAGTAATAGTTATGCGATCGTTCGGAGGATACGCAAAATTCGGGTCACGAGCCTGTGCGGTGTCAGTTACTCGTTAAAATTACTAGTATACCTGGATAGGCAAAATTTAGGATACTGTGCATCTTTTGACTAGCCGTAATAAAGTGACGTCAAAACAACGTTTTGAGAACAAATAATTCGTTTTTATTCTTGGTGTGAGCTGTTCTCACAAACGCTTAAAGTTTATATGCAATTTAGACGAGAACTAGTTACAAATAGGAAACGCATAGAACATTGCACTATTGTTTGAGGTCGCAGGGATAGTTTGCAACTGCTGTAATTATAGGATAATTGCTTACGTACTCTAATAACTTGAGGATGATCTGCGCCTCAAAGCAATTAGTTTTAAGATATTACAGTTTATCTATATAACTTATTGCTAAGCATTACAGATGTTTTATACTTCTCTTTCTTTATGTTTATACGGCCATAATTTAAAATTAAAAAAAAAATCTGTACCACTACAACCCGTGAAAGGTCTGGGATTCGTTACAAGGTAGAAACTGTACCAATAAATAGAAATAGGAGTTCAGAAAAAAAAAATGCTATATAATATGGAGCGGGTCCAGAATTGACAGTTGGCTAAACTATTATACCTTTAACTAAAATGTATATAACTATAATGATAGTCAACTGTCAACCCTTGGCCCCATTGGCCAATGGGGGTCAAAACATTGGCTTTAAAAAATCAACAGCTCTCGACTAAAGAGAAATTTTTCTGACCTCCACCGTCCTGATATTTTCTTCCTCATAACGTCAACTAATATTATAAAAGGCACATATGAAATTTTGCGTAGTTCTTCATTGCTGATGGTAGTCAGAGATCACGTTCAGAGATTATATTTCCATTATAATATATCCTTAGTGACGAAGTTCTGCTCATTTTTCAGTAACTCGGTAGAGGGATTTACATATAAATCATAATTATTATTATTAATTAGTGAAATTTATTGTAGACTAGCTTATGCCCGCGTCTTCGCTCGCGTGGAATTTGGTCTGCTACATAAAGTTTCGTGAAAGATCATTTTAAATAAATAATTTAATTATTTAACTAACCTTTGAACCACTATTATATTAAAGGGGGAACCCTTTGGGTGGAATTATACAAATTTCTTTCTTAAAGAAATTCTCTCTGCGTGAAAAAGAGAAAAACATACAAACTTCCACATTTATAATAATAGTAAGATTAGTAGGATATCAAAACAAATAATTTCACTCATGATCTTTCTGGTATTTTAACAACTATGATCATGTGATTTGCCTTTAATTGTGTACTATAATGGATTCTCCACAGTACCTAAAAAACTGTCGGGGGGGCACGTGCCCCTGTGTGCCCCCTCCTATATCGGCGCTTGCTATAGCCCATGTGATATTCTGATGTACTCGTATAACCTATATTACTGTAAAGTTTCATCCAAATCCGTTCAGTAGCTTTTGCGTGAAAGAGAGATAAACATACAAACTTTTCCATTTATAATATTAGTAAGATTATTAGGATAGCAAAACAAATAGTTCCACTCATGTTCTTTCTGGTATTTTAACAACTATGATCATGTGATTTGCCTTTAATTATGTACTATAATGGATTCTCCACAGTACCTAAATAACTCAGGTGAGGCCCGTGCTCCCGTGGGCTCCCCCCTCCTAAATCCGTGCTTGCTATAGCCTATGTGTTATTCTGATGTATAACCTACATTACTGTAAAGTTTCATCCAAATCCGTCCCGTAGTTTTTGCGTGAAAGTGAGAGAAACATACAAACTTTCACATTTATAATATTAGCTTATGCCCGCGGCTTCGCTCGCGTGGAATTTGGTCTCCCACATAAAGTTTCGTTTAAGATCATTTTAAATAAATAATATAATTTTTTTTTTAAATATAAGTTACTCGTTCATCCAAAATTTCAGATGTCCAACTTCAAAACTGACGAATTCTATACAACCTTTGAACTCCTATTATATTAAAGGGGAAATCCTTGGGGTGGAATTATCCAAATTTCTTTCTTAAACTATACAAAGAACCTATCTACAAATTTCAAGATGCTAAGTTCCTCATTTGACTTTAATTATGTACTATAACGGGGGGGGGGATATGCCCTCGTGCCCCCACATGAATCTGCCCTTGCTGTAGCCTATGATGTATAACCTATTTTACTCAATAAGTTTCATCCAAATCCGTTCAGTAGTTTTTGCGTGAATGATTAACAAACATACAAATACAATATAAAATACAATACAATACAATAAAAAATACAATCATTCGCATTTATAATGTTAATATGATATCAAAACAATAGTTTCACTCATGTTCTTTCTGTTATTTTACCCACTATTATCGCGGGATTTGCCTTTAATTATGTACTATAATGAATTCTCCACAGTACCTAAAAACTGTCGGGAGGGGGAGCACGTGCCCCCGTGCGCCACCCCCCTAAATCCGCGCTTGCTGTAGCCTATGTGTTATTCTGATGTCTAACCTATATTATTGTAAAGTTTCATCCAAATCCATTCAGTAGTTTTTACATGAAAGAGAGACAAACATACAAACTTTCACATTTATAATATTAGTAAGATATATAAATAGGCTAGCCTCTCCCAGGGTAGAGCTCTCAGTTGCCACGCCGAATTGGGTTCAATTCCGTCTGTGGCAGATTTTATCTGATCTGATAACAGTCGGAGATGGAACCCGGAAGGTTCTGGGACTCATCTAGTCACTATAAAGTGTGTACCCTTAATAGAGGAAAAACCTAGTATATATGCACGGCCTTTTTCGTTGTGAGGAAAAGTACAGTCTTGTTTATCCCCAGATCTGCCACCAATGGGCCATACTGCTGAAGATATTCCTGACATTTTCTTTCAAAATTTGTTAAGCGAATAACGATGAAATAAAGATTATTCTGTTGCTATGATACTTGAGTATATTTAGATAGAAGAAATACCGAATTTTTTTCTCATTTGTTAACTGGTTTTCTGATGAAATAGTCAATTTAAAATAAGAAAATTAATATAATTGATTTTTGGAAAATATCAAAGAATTCTTAGAGCGAATGGTTGAAGAGTCTTTTTGAGTTTAAGCATTGCAGAAAGAAGTTAAAACTCCATCACGATGCTAATTCACGTAAGTAAAAAATTTTTTTTTTATGTATAAATATTTAAGCTAACTGGCTAATTATTTGTGAAAAGTAAGGTTTTATCGCCTCTAAAATAATGTTCATGATTTTGTATAAAACGTTTTCAGTGATATTACTTTAGCTGTTAGTTTCTTGATTATTTTTTTGATCAGTCGTTAGGACGGAAGAACATTTGAAATTTGGTGTAGTTCTCCTGGCTGGATTTGTTTTTTTCCATTGAATAAGTGTGATATTCAATTTTTTCATCATCATAGTACTTCGTTATTCTCCTTAAACCTTCGATAGATGAAAGCATAATTTGAGTGGCTTTGCCGGCTAATTTTCTAGTTAAAGGGTTTAAAGATTTAGGTCATTTAACAATCCTTGATAATTATTTGCATTATGTAAATAAATTGGCGGTATTATCACTGTCGCATACCTTTGCAAATTTTTATTTTTACTTTTCTGTTCTCTAATTTAGATTCGGGGTCGGATCTTGAGTACATTTCTTCCAACATCTTGCATATTTTTGGACTGGTGGTCCTCTTCTTCAACATATTAATAATGCTTTTTCATAATCTAGACAAATTATAATCATTCGCTTGTTTCATAAGTTTCTGATCACAAAAATATGGTCTACAGTAGAATAGTTCTTCCTAAAGCCTGCTTGATGTTTTTCGAGTTCTACATCTAATTTGTCTTCTATTCTTCTAAGATAATTTTAGAGAATATTTTGTACACAACTGAGAGCAAACTTAATGGGCGATAATTGTTTAGATCTCTCTTGTCTCCTTTCTTTTTTGTCGGATTTCCTATTTGCTTTTTTTGGATATGTAAATACGTTTACAAAATATATTGAGGTAATAATAAAAAGAACAGATACTTAAATAAATTTGCACGGAAGAATGAGTGAGGGCCTGCGCTAGAATCTGTCCTCTAGCTTTTATAAGTGCCATTAACAGACCGTCGATTCTTTTCTTCCTTGCAGAAATAAGAATTACACTCATTCTTACACTTCTTCGATCATAATTTCTTTTTTGGGTCCCTGCATTCCATATTCCACTCCCCTTTTTTATCACTTCTTCTGTCGTAATATAGTTTTTCATAATATTCTTATATTCTATTAATTATCTCCAAGTTATCATTTAATTCTTGTCCTTTTTTATTTAAAATAACAGTAATTTTTGTTTTAGCAGTTCCTCCCTCTTTTAATTTTCCTCTCGCCTTTAAAGCTCTCTCGATTTTTTTTAATCTTATTTTCTCCTAACCAGTTCTTAATTTCTTACCTAATTAATTTGTTGATTAATTCTAACGTATATTTATTTAATAAACAAAAATTTTGTATATATAAAAAAAAGTTTACAAAAATTAGGTTGTCACGAACTCGCTATCAAACGTATGAATTAGCATGGAAAAATGATTATATTAATTACAGTGATACAAACTACAGTGACGGGAGTGAAATAATATATTTTTTTTATATATTCTTTATTTCCAGATCGGCTATTCCTAGCGTTATATGTTTTTTTTAAATAATGAATTTTAAATTTTAGCATGAGGTAAAAATGTGGGTTTCGTCTCATGCAACTCGTCATCTGGTTTAGAAGCATCGGTCTGAGAAAAGGATGTCGAACACCTTCTTCATCGTCCTTCATCATTAATTATGATTCGTTAAACATATATAAGTGAAAAATAACCAAAAGACAGTTATGAAGAGTTAGTAAAATGTACTTAAATTTTCACTTCACAGTATAACCGCACTCTATCGAAGTCAGAAGCAAACTGAAATAAATTTAGTGAAGGTTATTAACAGCCGGGTGACCAATGAGGATTTGTGCGAAATGGATTTGCCACAGCCTCAACGATTTAATTTATTTTATTAATAAATTAAATTAACACCAGGTAATGCCGGAAGTCCGCGTCATGGACTTTTAAAAAAATCTGTCTCAGCAAAAATCAGGTCTCGTGTGCTCGCGTTTTCACGAAAGCCGTATTGTTCCTCTTAGAGCAATCCATCGACTCGTCTTCTGATTCTCTTTTCCAAGATTTTGGAATATATCTCAGAAAGTTATAAAAGAAAACTTATTTATCTCATCTTAATTTGACGTACCTAGGTGATAGAATAAACATTCCTAACATTTGTTATTCAAAATTCGTTGAGCAGCCGTCTTGTTTTTTTTTTTTTTTTTTTTTTTTTTTATTTGATTTTATTTAACGCCGCTTCAACTTCTGAGGCCATTAGCGACGACTGCTCTTATTATATTTCATTAATTAACTTTGTTTGCTTCAGGTACATCAGAGTCCTCTGTAGCTCTTTATCATTTTTGAAAGGTTGGCACGTTTCAATTTTTAAATTTTTTCTTATAATTACATATTTCTTGCATTCAAACAGATGCTCGAGTGTAATTTGAACATTATTGCAGCTTTGGCAGGTTGGTTGGTACTGCCCTAAAAGTAGGTGGAGATGTGTCAGCTTAGTATGACCAATTCTTTCATGGACTTTAAAAAAAATCTGTCTCATAGCAAAAATCAGGTCTTGTGTGCTCGAATTTTCACGAAAGCCGTATTGTTCCTCTTAGAGCAATCCATCGACTCGTCTTCTGATTCTCTTTTCCAAGATTTTGGAATATATCTCAGAAAGTTATAAAAGAAAACTTATTTATCTCATCTTAATTTGACGTACCTAGGTGATAGAATAAACATTCCTAACATTTGTTGTTCAAAATTCGTTGAGCAGCCCTTTATTTCCTTTATTTGAAGAAAATATTAAAAGAAAACCTATTTTGGAGTCAAGAGGGAAACCTTTTAAACGTATATTTTAAATTTTATCATTTTTCAGCATTTACAAGGTAACAGAATTTATCTCATCATAATTTGACGTACCTAGGTGATAGAATAAACATTCCTAACATTTGTTGTTCAAAATTCGTTGAGCAGCCGTCTTGTGAACATAGAATTTATTCCTTTATTTGAAGAAAATATTAAAAGAAAACCTATTTTGGAGTCAAGAGGGAAACCTTTTAAACGTATATTTTAAATTTTATCATTTTTCAGCATTTACATGAAAACAGAATTTATCTCATCATAATTTGACGTACCTAGGTGATAGAATAAACATTCCTAACATTTGTTGTTCAAAATTCGTTGAGCAGCCGTCTTGTGAACATAGAATTTATTCCATTATTTGAAGAAAATATTAAAAGAAAACTTATCTTGAAGACAAAAGGGAAACCTTTTAAACGTATATTTTAAATTTCATCATTTTTCAGCATTTACAAGATAACAGAATTTATCTCATCATAATTTGATGTATCTATTATATATAATCATTTTTCCACAAGTGCAGTGGTTTCATAGGGCTACACTGATTGCATTAGCAGGTAGCCATTCCTGCTACTGGATTCAGTGCGGCGAACCATCCACCTTGATTTGCCTTTAATTGTGTACTATAATGGATACTCCACAGTACCTAAAAAACTGTCAGGGGAGGCCCGTGCTCCCATGCGACCCCCCTAAATCCGCCCTTGCTATAGTCTATGTGTTATTCTGATATATAACCTACATTACTGTAAAGTTTCATCCAAATCCGTCCCGTAGTTTTTGCGTGAAAGAGAGACAAACATACAAACTTTCACATTTATAATATTAGCTTATGCCCGCGGCTTCGCTCGCGTGGAATTTGGTCTCCCACATAAAGTTTCATTTAAGATCATTTTAAATAAATAATTTAATTTTTTAATTTTAAATATAAGTTACTCGTTCATCCAAAATTTCAGATGTCCAACTTCAAAACTGACGGAACAACCTTTGAACTCCTATTATATTAAAGGGGAAACCCTTGGGGTGGAATTATCCAAATTTCTTTCTTAAACTATGCAAAGAACCTATCTACAAATTTCAAGATGCTAAGTTCCTCATTTGGCTTTAATTATGTACTATAACGGGGGAGGATTATGCCCCCGTGCCCCCACATGAATCTGCCCTTGCTGTAGCCTATGATGTATAACCTATTTTACTCAATAAGTTTCATCCAAATCCGTTCAGTAGTTTTTGCGTGAATGATTAACAAACATAAATACAATCATTCGCATTTTTAATGTTAATAGGATATAATGTTTCACTCATGTTCTTTCTGTTATTTTACCCACTATTATCGTGTGATTTGCCTTTAATTATGTACTACATAATGAATTCTCCACAGTACCTAAAAACTGTCGGGAGGAGGGGGGCACATGCCTCCGTGCGCCACCCCCCTAAATCCGCGCTTGCTGTAGCCTATGTGGTATTCTGATGTATAACCTATATTACTGTAAAGTTTTATCCAAATCCATTCAGTAGTTTTTACATGAAAGAGAGACAAACATACAAACTTTCACATTTATAATATTAGTAAGATTATAATGCTTAAATGAATAAAGTTTGTATGTTAATACATAAACTTGGTCCAGTATTAATGATCCAAAAAGCAACTAAGGCGACCCAAGAGATACCCTCATCGAAATTGACTTAGATGATTTAGAATATAAATAAAATCATATTCATTTGCCATGAGAAGTGCAATAATTAAATTATTAAATATTTGGGCGCAACGTTATTAATAATAATGCAGTTTAATTATGTATAATAAAATACATTACTCAATTACTTAATTAATATTAATTATTACTCGACTCTGCAAATAATCAAAGAATAAACAACCCACTACCAATTAACTCAAATGAGCCCAGATTTTAACACTAATGGCTTTTATTCGCTGGGAAATGTGCCTTTTATTTCATTAAGGGTTTAAAGAGCTGTTTTAATGTTAATTAGAAATGATTGCTTTACCTCAGTCGGTGGGAAATATTTTTGTTATCAAATTATGTCTGGATGTAATAATTCACTTTTTGCTTCTCATGTCTTCAGTGTGAAATTACCCATTAATTTCGTACAATTAAATTATTCTATATGGTTAATAACGATTTTTATCAATATATTAAATGTTTATAAATTCAAAGGTAAAGGAATACAGTCAGTGTTAAACTATTTGTATACGAAATTATTATTTATTATAGCTGCCTAGTCTAGAGTAGGTACTTTAATGGTTAAAGCTATTCCTTAAATCGTTGGTTTACGTTCTAGTTGAAAACTTTGGGATAAATCATCCAATTTTTTCTATGAATAACATAAATCAGCACCAAAGGTTTAAAGCCGTCCAGTGAAGTTTTCTTTTTATGAAGAAAAAAATAAACTTTTTTCAATTTTTTTTTTCTTACCGTCATGATTTCAACTCTAATAGTTAAATGAGGAGATCTTCCGTTGAGCTAGTTTTTAGTATATTATGTATTTTGTTTTTCATTTCGAATTAACCCTTTGAAAGGACGACTATATTGTTTGTACATTCTATACATGTAACAAGTATCTTATAAATTAATTATTTACAATATAAGAAATTACATGTTTTAGGTTTCAGCAGGTGTTAACAGGAATGATTTTATTGTTAAATGCATTTATGAATAACTACGTCTTAGTATTTTTTAGTAAAACACTAATGGATCCATGTGTTTTTGTGCACTTCACATGCAACTATGAAGGTCAATATTTAAAGTCTTGTCACAAACAAAAAACGGGATTAAGTTAATGTAGTGCAATTGTTCTAACAGGTGATTGATAGCTAGTGAATGAGATCAACTTCTATCCACTTACATAATTTAAAAGAATTATTGGTCTTTAATAATAACAAACTGTACCACTACAACTGAAAAAGGGTTTTGGGTTCAGTACAAGGTATACATTCTACATTGGGTCCAGTACAAGGTATACATTCTATACTGTCCCTAAGGCAGCAGTTGTGCAGGGACATGATTAAATTCGCCCAACCACCAGGTTTCTCTCCAAAACGAGTGCCCACTTTATAAAGGCTTAGCCTTATTACGGTCAGATAGCACAGGGTCCATTTATTGCCAGATCCAGAGTTGGATGTGGGTCACTGACAGAGTTGGATGTGGGTCCTTCAGCATAGCAATTCGGAGTTTTATACACAGAGCTAACCTTTTCCCCAGTTTTTAATCATTTTTTTTGTTCGTGATATAGTTGTTTATTGGTGAAATTTAAGACCATGATAGCGTGAGTAGCGTGAGGGAGCGGAGTGGCTCAGTGGTAGAGCACTGAGTTGCCATGTCGGAAATCCTGGTTCAAATCCCACTGCAGGCAGTAGTTTTATTTAGTCTATTTGCAGCGGGAGGTGGATCATGCAGGATCTAAGACCCTGCTGAGACCCACCCAGCCTCTATAAAGTATTATAAAAATAGGGTACCGAAAATAAGCGGGAAAATCTGGCGGTTGAGCGTGACCTAGGACAAGTCACCTACTTCCAGAACCGTTGTCCATGAAACAGTACAGTCTCTACCATGTACTGAACCCCAGACCCTTCATGGTTGATAGCGTGAGTAGTATCAGATTCAGTCTATAGTTTCTGAGGATTCTGTCAATAACCCATAAAAACATTTCACATCGACCATAACCCATAACATCGACATTATCAATAACCCATAAAATCATTTCATATAGTCGGGTTTGTAATTGTAAATATAGTTGCTTGACCAATAAGAAGGTAGCTTTTGTATGATTGAATAAATACAAATGATTAATAATTAAATCGGTCGAAGTATTAAAAGTATTAGTCTGCGAGATAAACTTTGTAAATGCTAGATATGTGTCCGTGAATGTCCCAGCGTATGATTTCGTGTGTTTTTACAATAGTACTAAGCGCTAGCGCAGAACTACTTCATCACTCTGTGTAGTTGATGCATCGTTGTGTGAAGCTCCCATTATACTAATGTATGGCCTATTATAATGCTCATGCTTGTTTCAAATAACAAGCGGACATGTTGTGACTCCGAAATAAGAAGTTTCATTTGTTTAATAAATACAAAATAGTTTAAATCAAGGAATCTTGAATTTAATCTTAAATGATAATATCATTGGCTTGCTTTGAGAAATGTATGGTGTTTCAAAAAGGAACCAATAATTGTATACAGAATAATTAGTTCAATAACTAAACTTATATTTAAATAGGGATTTGAGTTCAATTCCTTTGTAAATTTTGTTAAATAACATATGAATAAATATATGTTAGAATGGTTATGTCAATTTGTAGAGCGCTTAGTTGCTGAGTTGGTTGAAATCCAACTGTTGTAGATGAAATATTAATCTGTTCATAGCTATGGAAGGTCACTCTCAGTCACTCAGTCAATAAATAGTGGGTTCCTATAACAGGAATAACCAGGCGGTTGAGCGTGAGCTAGGAATAAACACTTCCCATCACAACCGTTGTGCAAGAAATAGTACTATCTCTACCATGCACTGAACTCAACACCCTTCATGTGCTGTAGTGGTAGAGGTTTATATAAATATGGTTCTCATTTGGTGGGTATAAATGCATACATACAATATCTAATATATGTATGTAACAATAAATATACCAAAAACGTGTGTTAAATAAGGTAAAACTGTAGCTAGAGAGACCCATAAATTCTGAATGAGGCGGTCTTCGGTTCTGTTTGACATTTCCAAGTAGAAAGAACGAAGCGTCAACAATCCCGCTGTTTATAAATCAGAGCTAAATGAACGAACATCGAGAATGCCTGATAGAGATTTGTTAGTTACAGGTGTTGTTTTAAACTACTCAACACTCGACACATATAATTAGTTTTGCCAGAAAATCTGGACCACTTTTACCTATAAAGGGTCTTGGGTTCAGTATGAGGTAGAGACTGGACTGTTTCTAAGACAAAAGTTGTGCAGGGAGATGATTTGTCCTAGATCACGCTCAACCGCCAAATTTCTCCCCCCCTCCAAGTTAGGGTACCCACTTTATACAGGATGGGTCAGCCGAGCCCGCAGGGTCCATTTGTGGCTGTCTATAGATTAAACAAATTATCTGCCATAGCCGGATCTGAACCCGTGACCTTCGGCATGTTAACTCAGCTCACTTCCACTGGATTACACCACTCCTAATTTTATCAGATTTATATCATAAAGCTAGTATTAATTATGTAATGCATCAATTTTATAATATGGTAAAGTGCCTTAATAGAAAGTGCATAATAGATAAAATTCACCTCCAAGATATTAACGAAATTCCCTTAATAAATTTAAATTCTATCCCCAGGATAGGATACCGAAGCAGAGAGTAATCCAGAATAATCCTGCTGACCTTTATCCTCAGAAAGAATTGAAAGATAATAATCTATTTATATTCAGTTTCCTAGATAAAGTTTAAGTATTTTGGCTTTACATGCTGAAATTACAAAATAGGGAGGTGCAAGAAAATCACGGATACGAATGGGCATGGTTTTTTGCCTATATATGCTATAAATTAAGAAAAGACTAATTAAAATAAATGCAGCGCGGTTACTTAAATAACAGAAACACAAGTAACTATGGATTGGGAAAATTTATGATTCCCTTCATAAACTTTAAAAATAACGAGAAAATTCTATAAAGTCTATAACGCCATCTTGCAATTATGATAAAGCCATCCCTCATAGTAATCTTTAGGGGAGTGAAATGTGGCCGCTAACGCTGAAGGATGAACAACGTCTAAAGGTATTCGAAAATAAGTTGGGCTTAGTAACAAACGAATACCTAGTAAAGTCAATAAGGGTTGTGGCAATTGGCAAGTGTCTGAGGAGTAGTATTAAGCGTAGATGGGAGAATTTCGTTAAGAGTGATGAAAGCCCGAAAAGGAAGCTTTTAAGCATAGATAGATGTTATCGAGCTTTCGGATTCGCTAAACAGTATCATTATTATTAATATAATTATAAAAACAGTTGTATTATAGGTTTTATAGGTGTTTCTTTTTAACTGGAAATATTTGTGATGTAATGCAACAATTCCGGTATTGATAGCTGTTATTTTTGTCAAGACGTTTTGATTTCAGTTGGCCGAATTTCGACATTATATGAGGTGCCCAAAATAAAGAGCTAATTATTTTATCACATCGCTTCTCAAAATAGATCATGTTTTTTTAAATTAAGCTTTCAGTAACAATGTATTTTTCTTAAATTAAGTGATATTTTTAGTTGTATCATGTTTCAACTTCAAGTTTTTTTTTTTGGAATAATGACATAAGTAAAAATTAAAAAAAGTTTAAAGCTTTTAAAAAATTACTAATGGTCAATAAAAGAATTTCAATACCATTATTACAACATGAATGCTTTGCTTTACCAATATTCAAATTTTTTTTAAAACTTGCATGGAGCTTTCAAATACCTCTATTTTTCTACCTTGAATAATTAGGTTTTTTGAGTTATGACGTTCTTCTGAAGGGATTATAAGATTGAGTAAAGTCCAGAAATAATCGGTATTCGTTTTTTTTTCCAGTGCTAAAATAAATAATATAGTATCCACTTCGATTCATGTTATATATAAGGGCCGAAATATTAAATACAAAAAAAATAATTATAGAAATCACACAGTAATACCTTAGTTACTATGGTTTAAAAATTTTAATGTAATAATTTTTGCAATGTTAAAAAAACAAACAATATTATTGTCCCTTCAGTTATTTTCGCTTTTAACCGCGTATTTTCGTGCTTTTATATTTTCTTAAATTTATTTTTTTTCTGTTTAACATTAGACTCTAAGAAATAAAACTTTTCGACATGTTTAAACTTTTGCCTCTCTACTCCGATTACTGTATCCCTAAAATGATTTATAAATTATGATGTAATATTATCCAGTTGACTAACTATAAAGTCATAATTAATATAGGAGTGTGTCAGAAACAAGTGCGATCAAATAAGCTAGCCGAAGTTCTGTCCTGGAACAAGTGGAGTTGGTCAACTCGGACGTGCTACTAGCTCTAAAGCTCTAGTAATATAAATTTAACGTAGGCACCGAATTTCGTATATTAATAACAATTTACAAAATTGTATTAATGACCGAGGCCAGAAATTTTATACAACGGTTAATTTAAATTAAAAACTAATATATAGTTTTTCAGGAGGAATGGAATAGGCAAAGCGGGAGATAAAGAAAACTCTAAATTATTACACAATCATTTGTTATAATAAAATATATCAGTTATATTAAGAAATTTTAGAAAAGAAGAAAACAACAGGATTTGTTAGGTATAATAAATTAGGCATAATTTATTGCTGTTTCTTGATAGTGATATTAAATAATTGAATTAATTGATTATAGTATGCATTATATCATATCATATTACAAGCTTATGATTTTTGTTCATTATTTTATGTCAAGTTATACTACTATGGCTAGTAGGACGATGGTACAGCAGGAGTTCTAATTTTAGCTGTTTCCAACCCAAATCGCCATGATCTTCTATCACTGGCCGTTGATATCCAGCCGTTCATTCCCTGCCGCTGGGCGTCACACAGCACAGCCCCCCATTGTACGCCCCTTCCGAAAGACTGTATAACCAAGGATGTTTTAATCACTTTAAAAATTCTGAGGCTATTTTCCGGCTGCAAACCCCCTAACTTGGGTATAGAAGGTTGTTATTGCCATTGTTATGATAACTACTACACAACTGGTGATACATACACTACATACTGGATGGAATTACATTTTTTTTCACAATATTTTACTTATTCTGTGTTTTGCAATCAGAATAGTTTTATTTATAACTAGATTTAAAACATAAAGTTTTGATTCAATGAACGAGAGAAACACCGTTGTATTATTATCATTTTGCAATAGGTTTAATTGTTCAGTTATTGCACCAAGGTTTCAATTCAATTGTGTATAAATTATGGATTAGGCATAGGCAATAACTGAAATCCCACCTCGACTTTTCCTCCCACTCAAGGAAGTTCGCCTCTGACACCGAAACACCGAGAGAAAATTTCGTCCACACAATCGCCGATTTAAATCTATAAGTTAGTTTATTTCATTTGTCAATGTTCAATATTATTTCATTAAATGACAGGCCTGCCCTTCATAGTTTTTTTTTTGTAATCTGTATTTTTTCATATATACGAATCTTTTTCATTAAATTTTATATTTTTTTCTTTTCTCATTATTTGTAATTCTCTCGTTCATTAAATTTTTTTTTTCATTTCGATAGTTCCCGTTTTAATATTGGTTTTTAGTAAGATTTTTATCTTATTTTATTGGTGATCAAAAGACCGGCAGTTGAAAAGGGGTTGGAGACTTACACCAGTAGGTTATTTTTCCTTTACAGTGTCGTTCGCGCCAACAGGTTTCAATTCAAACATTCGAACCATCCGTCAGTGAGATTAGTCATGGACGAATTTTTAATGGGTGGGGTTACAATGGGGATAAAATATGTTTTTCTTTTCGAATAAAAGGTAAAAGGTATTTTATATGAAATAATAAAGTAAAACTACCCAGACATTACAAAAGGTCGAATAATTAAAAAATATAAACCATAATTGACTTAATGAAAATATTTTACGAAGACGAGGAGGGAATGGCGGTTGGAAGGTTTATCTCGGACCGTTGCAATTTAATTCTTAATTAACTCGACCAGGATTTGCAGAGGTTTCTGGAGAAAATAACTTATTAAAGTAGATAAAGCGATTAATTCCAAGTGCTTTATCAAACATTAAAGAGCCCTGTTCTGTTACCGAGTATCTCTGCGTATCTTGATATAATTAAATATTAACGAGAAACGATAAAAACAGATAAGGTAACTAGAACACGATGCCGACCGTGTATCCTACGAAAAAGACTACTACTTTAAGTGACTCCCAGTCCATTTCAAGACGTTTGTTTGAGGATCGCATCTGGTGTTGTGGTCAGCATATTCTGTGCCAAAGATAGCAAGCACGCAGCCCAGAAAGTGGCGTTAGGATTTTTTAAAGGGAGTAAAATAAACATGGTCATGCCATCCTTCGTAGGGAACGTATAATGGCAGTACTGATGCAGTGTGTGCTACTCATTAACCACTTCGGTACGGCGAGCCGACGGCCGGCACTGAGGAAATAATTCTATTGGTGCCATTAGTATTAATTCGAATATCTGTGCTCTGGATCATTTACGATATTTTAATTGACGAAAATTGTATAGAAAAATCTCTTCTACAATATTTGTAAGTTGTAAAAAGTCCAGCTAACTGTACAAAATACGCAAGTGTAGAACTAAAGTAAAAATACTTTAAAAGGAAATAGGAACTGAAAGAAATATTTGGTTGAGTGATGTGTTTCCTTGAAGAAAACATCAATGTGAGGTATATATATATGTATATACAGGGTAGCTTCATAGGTCCATATAATTTTTAATGGAAATAAATTATCATCGCGAATTTTTCCAGTTACTAAAATTCAATCTCTTGACATAATCTTGAGGTAATAATAAATTCTGAACATTTTGAAGATGGAATGGGTAGGGATTATCACCTTTCAAAGTTCGCCATATTGCTTGCCGCAATATTGCTAATGCAGCAGATGCTCTTTGGATGCTAGTCTCAGGATTGTTATCGAAGTGGCGTTGGACACAATTTCTTCTCCGATAATCTGCTCTTACTACTGCCTGGAATTGGTCGCCTTCATTACGTATTAAGAATGACCCAGTCTCTCGTAGTCTAATAGTTAACTAAAAGACTCGTCCATTAGGCACTCTTCTATTTGGAAATCGGCGCGCATACTCCCGCACCGCTTCTAAAGCATTACCGTTACAGAAATCATACACAAAAATCATATCAGCGTATTCAACATTAGAATATGTATGCGGCATTGTGGCTGGTGCTATTCACATAAAAATATCTGATTAACTGACTGAAGACAGATTTAGGAATTATAATCCTTGAAGGAAGCCAACATGTAAACAAATAAAAGAATGTAAAGGATAACATTAAGTGTTTACTTATCTCACTGCCTAGCCTGACGAACTTTGAAAGGTGATAATCGCTACCTGTAACACTTTTGTTTTGTTTCTTTTTTTGCGATTTTCTTTAAACTAAGCAAAAACGAGCAAATCTCTAAAGGGCTTTTTGTCTTAGTTTTTCGGTCCCCTATAAGTTCCTGAAGTTTTGCCATTTAAATTCGGGACACCTTGTATATATATATATATATATATATATATATATATATATATATATATATATATATATACACACAAGAGAGAGAGAGAGAGAGATATGGGCGATTCCATTCATACTGTTTTTCTTAACCTCCTGTACTGGTTGCTCACACTGGGAATCCATTAGCAATCTATTTATAAAATTTTTATATCAATATGATCCTCATGTACATATTTTATATCTACCTTCGTAAAATACAACTTGTATTCCAGATAAAACTTACAGTTCATCACTTAAATTATTGTACCATTTCTTGCCCATTTCTAGAAATCGCCTATGATTTCATTCTTTTTTGTGTTCCAATAAATAATCCTAACTAATTTATATATAAATTTTAATATTCAATTCTTAAATTAATGTAATAACTGAAATTTAGAATTTCTACCAAATTTACTGTATGTATATTTAATGTGAATGGAACAAGACAGTACTGTGGCACAACAAAATTGAAACTTGACTATTGTCGATATTTTTAAATAATAGCAAAAAATAGAGTAATAAGATGCATTCAAAACTAAAAAAGTTAAATTATAGAATTAAAAAAAATTAATAAAAAGAAAATATCTGGAACAGAATTAACCATATACAGCATAAATATGTAGCAAAAGCTAATTTAAAAACTCCTACTAGATTGTAAAGAAATATCAAACAATAAATACATCTTTAATTACGTTCAAACTTAACATTTTAAAACCAAACAATGTTTGATAAAACTTAGGGAAATATTACAATGAATTTCAAAATAGAGTATAAAACAGAATGCTTAGTCAATCGTGGAAGATATGGGACACCGAAGAAACTGGAAATTAAAACTGAAAGAAATATTTGGTGAAGTAATAATTTTGATTGAAATAAACCTCAATTATAATGGGAAAATGTATCTATAAAAATGAAATATAAATATAATAATAAAATCTGTATAAATATAGTATAAAATAATTTAACACATACTAGATAATATACAAATATCAAAAAAGTTTGTTAGTGATGTATCTTTTTAAATAAGCGTAAGCGAAACAATTTAAAGGCCCAACAACGTTGAAAGTATTGAGTTATTCATATAACTCAGGGGAAATGTTACGATAAATTTCAAAATAGGATATAAAACAGAATGCGTAACAAAAATAAATTATGTGAGATAATTTAAACTCGGCAATAAACAGATTAAACGACAGGCTAAAGGGACGAGTACTTAAACGGCCTTTCCAACAGCGGCACAACTCTCCGAGGTCTTGAGAGCTCCCTTGAATGCTAAGTCGAGTATTTTGTTGCATCACACGGAGCCTAGGAGAGAGACCATTTTTAAATTTTATTGCTATCACCCTAGGCTCAAGAGGAGGAGGAAGCGTTATAATAAATAATTCATACAATCAATAAACAGAAAACTGGGCAATCCTGAAGAGCCTCATCCACAAAGTACTCCTGAGAATTATATTACTGAGTCTTATACACTTTTTGTATTTTCGTTCTCAAGTATTTCAGAGTTGAGATACAGAAATACTTTTTAGAAGTTAAGTTGAAGCAGTAAATTAATTAATAATTAAATTATAATAAGCCGGTCGATTAGCAAAGCTGATACATATTTATACTCCATGTGGATTATTCTGTTCTTTCTTTTTTTTCCCCAGGAGTTTCCACTAATAGTGAGTTTCCTTAACCTAGTGATTGGATGGCTTCCTTCCATAATGTCCTATCCAAGGTCCATTCTTCCCGTAGACCATGACCCATCATGGATTCCTCCACTTCGTTATCCCAGGTCTTCCTCGTCTTCTTGTTCCCCTAATTTTCCATTCGTACCCATACCATTTCAGGCGTTTTTTCTCAATATCTTCCAAAATGGTTATATCAGGATCCATATTTTCTCTGGTGGTCGCATTTATTACTTTGTCCATTCTGTATATTTCCACCGCTCGTCTTCGGTAATCCATTTCTGATATTGAAGTGGTACACTATAAAGTGAAGTGTCATTAAATAATCTTTTTACTGTAAGTTTTAATATAAGAAAGAAGTGATGAAATATGTCCATAAGGATTATATTGATTCAAACATCTTATAAACAGATTGTTAATGGATTTCCATTGAGAGCAAACAGTACAGGACGTTAATAAAAACAGTATGAATGGAATCGCCCATATATAATATCTATTTTTTTTTCTCACAATAAAGTTTTCTTTACAAAACAAAATCAAATATATTTTTCAGTTCCTAATTCCGTTTCCGCCTTTCTTCGACTTTTATAACATGACCTTACATGCTTTCTACTAGATCTATTTTTCAAATAGATAGAAAATGGATGTTCAGTGAGAGAAGACAGTACAGAACACTAATAAAATCTATCAGAATGGAATCGGCTATAAAAAACTTATTATTATGACTGATCAATTGGGCACAAAAAAACTATAAAAAAAATATTCAAGTAGGTATCAACCCGGAAATTCAGAAATATCCCATGTACCTTCAAAATGATGATTTTTTGGTGGCAATTTCCTCATATGCCATGTTCATTTTGATGATTCAAACGGAAAAAGAGGTTATTGATTATTATATATCTTTCATTAGGATTTTAAATTTTAGTCTATTTCTTTACAATTTTTAAATTATTTGCTAAAAATTGAAAAATCGTTTAATTTTTTTTCCAAAATAGGCTTCTACAATATATGAAATTATTTTGATATACTTTCACTCGATTGATGGCAATCGATGAATCAACGACAAATTAAGGGACTTTAATGTTAAAATAGTCGAAGAATGAAGAAGGTAATGTCAAGAATAAAAAGAAAAAATACATGTATTTATATTAAAACATAATAAAGTATTTTCAATTGCTACATCATCGAAAAAAATAACTCTCCTTTAAACATATACGAAAAATTGATCATTTGAAAAGTTAAAATATATATATTTTTTTTTTAGATGTGAATTGATAACAGCAACAGTAACAGATATTGCAATGTGGTTGGCCATCTGGATGGCTATGGAAAAAAATCTGCTGAATTTGATAAAAAACGCATTCACTGTATCCTGATTCAACACCAATTAGTATCATATAATGGAGAGTTGTACATATTTGCTCACCAAAATGTTTAATTGATATATTGAACATATGAAAAAACCTATATAAATATGTACACCCCATAAACGGTCTTGGCTTAGGTACATGGTAGACAAATGGTAAATAATTGTTAAAATTATTAGTATTTTACGGTTTTAAAATCGACCCGGGGCAGTCTATACCTTACCCGCAATACTTTTAGTACGAGTGGGCTTGGTATCTATAAACCAATAATAGTCATTTTTAAATAATTTATTTTTAATATTGACATTTATAATTTAGATCGTGTTAAATATTTAGTATTAATAAATATTTATAAGCAAAATATATTTAATGTTGATACGTCTAAATTTATGCAAGAGTGTTAAGTATTGTTTTTTTATATTTTATTTATTTCTGATTTTTACAATAGTAAAATACAGAGGGAGTTTGGTTACAAGTTTTACAAAAATAATAGTACATAAAAATAACAGAACAGTGAACATACAGAGAGTTTGGCTAGAAGTTTAACGAAAGTAATAGCACATAAAAATAAAAGAATAGTAAACATACCGGAAAAGATTGTAGATAGGTTTTATGATACTTAACATTGTACAAAATCGAAAATATGACCATTAGTCAACACTACGTCAAAAAATGGAAAATTCTTGAAATAAAACTTATAAAATTCAAAAGTAATATTTTGTGAATAAACAAACGTGTATGTATCAATGGGTCAGAGCTATTCTAATACTTATAGCTTTATATAGGAAGTTACAGAGATTAATAATATCAATGTTTTGTTTAGGATTCAGTTTTGTATAAATATTGTAATCGTGTGAACTAATATATTTATTTCTGGGTTCTGTATAAAATGGACAGTCGAAAAGGACGTGGTTTAAATCGTCATGTGATTCATTTAAGCACAGAGGACAGTTGTCTTCAGTATTAATTCTGTGAATATTTTTATTGTAGTAAACAACTATTTGATTACTGGGGGAAACTCTAATTTGGCTTAAGAGTCTTATTCTCTCAACGGGCAAATCTGATGTCATGTATGGCTGTACTGGATTTCTACAGAATAAATTTTTGTAAAAACATTGTACTGAGAGCAAAGTGCTCTATTTACATCGTGATCACATGCCTCAAAAGTGTTATGTAGATATTATCTTATATTCTTATTGTAGATATAAGAATCAAATAATTTTTATTATATAAGATTCTGACAATGTACTGAAAGAATAAATAGTACTATAGCATTGCAATATATAATTTTATGTAAAATATGAAAATATTTCTATATGTATGTACGTGTTATTTGTATGAAATTAGATTATTCTTCAAATTTAAATGTTTTCAATGTTCAAGATATGTGGTTGAAAAAGTTGGTTCACAGTAAAAAAATAAGCCCATGGGATCAGAATCAAATTGAATTAATCTATAGACCAATAAAATATGTTCACTATAAAAAAAGTAAATGAATATGATATAAATATAAGGAATTAAAATCACATTAGGAATTAAAAAATCTCTTCTACATTTGGGTATAGTAATTTTAATAAGAATTTATTTTGATCATTCCATCCTATGGATATTTATAAACTGTAATTAATATGTCCGAATTAATTACAGTTTTTTTGATATTCTGAAAAAGTTATTTTTAATATTCTGAAAAAGTTGTATCCATACCACAAATTGTCGCTTTGAATTAAGTCTCAAGTTTTATTCCTTCATTTCCTTTTTAATTTCCTCGATGATAAAAATAATCATCAGCTTTAGTATGGAAAAACACTGTAATTACAGGATATGTATACATTCCAAAAATATATATATTTTGACCTAATTTGTTGTTTTAGTTTTTTCTATCATCAATTGGTTTGTGAGGGTCTCTCGAACTCTTGATTTTGCTCAGAAAAGATAATTCTCAAGACGTGTGGGAGTCACTAGCAGATATTTATTATGAGCTAACAAGAATTTTAATGTATGATGAAATAATTATAACATATCACAAGTGTTGTTCATTTCTGACTGTTTTAGTATAAGCCAAACGATTGGTTCCACTGTTGCAGCTGCAGTTGCTAACTAGGTTGGTTCGAGCCCACTGCAGAATGGAAAAAAGCATATTTTGGGCTAAAAATTAACCGAATACTTAAGGCATGTTTTTAAATGCTGTGATTATTACTTGTTCGGTAATAAAATGACTATTTTCGGTATCTAGATATCCGTTCGGATATCTATGGAACGAATTATCTCCGTGTGTAACCGATGTCCAAGAAACAGTAATGTCTCTACCATGTACTGAACCCAAGACTCTTCCTGGATTGTAGACGCTCCATTCTTGGAACAGATGGCCTATGTTGTCGGATCGAGAGTGGACACTTCTACGGGCTGAAGCGTCAACATGAAGATAAAAAAGAGTTCAGCGGGCACCCTAGGCACCAGTGCAGGCTCTGCCAGCAACAGTTACTCCACAGCCAGTATTGAGCGCTGCGCTCGGCGTCCCCCCTCCAGAGTTCAGTCCGAGGAAGAACGTCGTCAGGGTAGGATCTTCTCTGACAGCGCGCTTGTCCGTGAGTATCTCAAGTACACTAGTTAGTAAGAGAAGGGTCGTCTCTCGAGAGGTGGGATGGAAGGGTTAAATATAGGTCTTATGATGCTATATATTCCAAAAGAAAATAATTTTTAAAATGTAAAAAAAATATTGCTAAAATGATGAAACAAAAAAAAAAAAAGACCCCATCTACTTAAGTGATTCCGAAACCAACACTTGACTCCAATGTTTAAGCTGACTTCTTTTGTAACACTCAATTAATTTTCAAATGGAGAAAATACATTTTCCGAAAAATTATATATGCTATGGAATTAGAAGCAATTCGATAAATCTCTTTTCTTTTTTTAATTTTTATAGACACTAAGAATCCATCCAGAACTCAAGTGGAGATAATGGATATTTTTTAAAAAATAGATGAAATTTTTATATGAATAATTTCAAGGTTTAAAATACATATTATAATAATTATTAAAAAAAATATGGCTGGAATAATGAATTATTCAAATTCATTTTGATCAATTCATCAAATTCAAATTCTGAAAACACACCTTGAAATTTATCCAGCCCAGAAGAATTACGAAAAAAATCGAAGAATAAAGAATAAAAGTAAATTGCAATATATAAAATTGAAATTAAAGTATTAAATACAATATAGTAAACGACATAAATTTACAAGACTATACTGCAATCCATCTATATATAAATAATTAATAAAAATATTAAATACATCAAGAACTCAAATGGGGACAACCGAAAAAAATATAAATACATCCTACTATATTTTTTTAAATACAAGGCTGGAATAATATATAAGTAATTTTCATTCTGAAAGCCGACCCTTAAAATCGGGTTTAGCTAAATGGAAAAAAAAAGGAAAAATTTATTAAAAACTACTACTTTTTTATTTTATTATATTCTTGTGAGGAGTAGATATACAATTAAAAGAAAATTCCATCAACATATTAATAATTAATAAAAGTACTCAAATATCACAAAGTTCCATACAGTACGTAATACTTGCCCATATTTCCGCCTCGAATGGAATTTCTCCGAACTCATTGCAAAAAGTCAGAAGGTGCAGAACATCACACCATTCTGCCAAGTTAGTTCACTAACATCGGATAAGGACATAATGGAAATTAAGAACAAAGTACGAAATTTTTAATTCTGAAAAAGTTTTACTTCGAAAACATTTTTTAGGACTTAAAAAATAACATTTTTAATATTTATTTCGACTTCTGGTTGACGAAAAAATTAATAAAATGGTTCCTGTTAAACACATTTTAATAACATCATAAACAATTTAATGTTTTAAAAATAAATATAAGCTATTATTCGTATAAAGCAAAGCGTAATATAAAACCTAGTTAATGGCAATGGATTTTCCGAAATTCACACATTGTATTTGGATGTATTAATAATTTTATTTTCTAAATAAATAAAAAAAAAGATTTAATATAAATGTGTAACTACGTCGTAGTAATATTTCTAGAATAGCTCGATCGAGTACGAAAGAACTCTGAAATAACTTCTAAAATTTACCAACATATATATATATATATATATAACAACGTCAAGATGTTACGAAATGGTACGAAGTCATAAATAAGCTCACCAAAAAGGATCGAAGTTTTTTAATTCCGTTGTCAAGAAAAAGCATTTATTTATATATGTTTTTCATCTGAAAACTAAACCGCGAGTACTACAGAAATTGTAACAAACAACAAATTTTAACCATACCCTCAGGTCCTCATAATGTTCAACAATAATAAAATACACTGATATCCTTGTAGATACGATTGCTCCACAGATAAAACACTTCTCTCTAAGAGTTTACGTGTAAAACGGCTGAGAAAGTTTTAATTAAATGCCTAAATTATTATTATGAGTAATATCCTTTAATTAAACAATGCTAAACTACAATCAGGATAGACGGTAAGAAAAATTATGTAGGTTTGCGCCCATTATAATATGTGCGCACATTATAATAATATAACTTAATAATGCTTTATTATAAATAAAGTCTGACTAATAATGTCAACATGACCTTAATAAATGATATCTTAGAAAAAAAAAACTTGAAGCTCTTTTGTATAAATTAATAAATAAACTAGCATTACAGATATTTATTCCACAAAAAATGGCCGATTTTGATGTAGTATACTGAAAAAACAAAAATTTACGAAAAATAAAAGTAATATAAAAGATATTTTTAGTTGCGATGGTACTAAAAATTTTTAATTAATTAAATATTGTAGTTAAAAATAATTTTAATTTTTTGTGAATCCGATATTAAAGATCTGGACATATTCAGAGAAAGAATATACAGGATCTAAAGGCAATAAAAAATAAAAGGTTTTATATATATTTTTTTGCATGTAATATTGTTTATTTGAACTTCTCGAAGGAATCTAATTAATATTTAAGGTTAAAATGACACATAATCTGTTTAAATCGTGATTCATGGTATTCTTTAAAAATTAAATCATATATTTTAATATTTATATTCGCTCAAATATTTTAATATAGTTTTTTCTCGATTCGCCAGCACTGAGGCCAGTCCGCCGGTTCAACAACGAAACTAAATCTGACAGAAGTTTCAAATAAAACATATAAGGTAATATAATTTTTATTTTGCAGATAAAAACTGTTTGCATTAGAATGGACTCTCCAGAACGCTATAAAATCCAATTAATTCATTTTAAAAAGTGTGATTTCTGACTCTTCCGCCTTTGTTTAAAAACGGGTGTCCTATTGACAAAAACCAAACAAAAAAGAAAAACGAGATTTTTAAATAAACTATAACGGAAAATAGACTCGAAAGGTTTTAATGAAAATTCTTTATCATAGAACAAATCAATAATAATAATCGAAATCGAACTATTATTGACTATGTTAGCGTCTATACAACATTGTAATTAATAATGCTATTATTTCATATCACTATAAGCCGGAGAAACTACAGTTTATATTATTTTCTACGATTCTACACTTTTCTTAGTCCTCCAACCAACCAAGAAGTATTTTTGACAATGGACCTGTCATTTTTGATGTATCTCTTCAACGGTGAAATAATGCTATTATGAACATTATTTTTTTAAAATAATAAACTAATTTATATGAAACTTCAGATCGTGTCAATTATGATCATTTAATATATATATTTTTTATTATTATTTTTTTAGATTAATTTATTGATATTTACAACTGTAATAATATTAAAAAAAGTAAATTTGCTAATATGAACAAATGACATGAAAAAAAAAACACTTGTGGAGGAACTACCTATCAGTAGCACTCCAATAAAGTTCTTATAGTAAGAGGTCTCGAGGCCATCTTCTTTTCAGACCCTTCGGAGGGTTATCAGGAATAGTATGGGAAGCAAGTTGAGAGACTAGCGGATGCAAGTGTGTATGTAGCATGTCATGGAAGGATAGGTATCAAGTTTGGGCCAAATCAGCAACATATAGGATATTAAGATCAAGATGGATGAGTTTGTTTGTGACATAATAAGGAGCATTGAGGATTTTACGAAGTATTTTGGATTGTAAGGATTGGATATGAGATGAATTAGATGGTTTAGTAGGGCCCAAAAGCTCAACACCATATGTCCAAATACGTCTGATAACTGTCATGTAAATGAGTCTTTTGTAATTAATTGGGAGCTTTGAACGTTTGTCCAGTAAATGTTGAAGTAGGAGAAAACGTCGAGTAGTTTCTTGTCTTTTCAGTCTTGTATGAGGAATATACATATAATTTACTTTCTTACATTAAGCATAAATTTAAAAAAGAAAGAAATTTTACACTGTCATGTTAAAAATTGTTAAATTAAGAATTCAATATAAAAGGTATTGTACTTAATATTTTATTTATAATATACTTTTTCTTCTTATATATATATATATATATATATATATATATATATATTACGTGATGTGCATCTCGAAATATTTAATAATTCAATAAAAAAAAAGCAAACAAAATTATGAATCAATATATGTTTTATTATTTATTTATTGAAATTTGCAATTGTATTTAGTAATAAATTTATACTTCATATTATGTTTTATCTATAACAGTGTTTTAGAAGTTCAGTATAAAAAAAAGACAATATTTTAGGTACAACAAATGAACCCAGAGGAAGTGAATGAAAGCAGCAGTAAATATGTTTGTTTTACATGTATAAATAGCATATGTATAATAAAAGTTTGTTATAAATTTTTAATTAGACACCTTATTAAATACAATAGTTAATTAATTTATTTACAAGGAAGAATAAAAATAAAATGTGGATAACAAAACTCCTGAACTTAAGAATATTGAATTAGGTGTACTCTTGACTTGAATAATTTAAATACCTTTCAGAGCGTAGATAAATTATTCAAGAGCAGAATAAGAGTTTATTTAAAAATTGAAAAAAAAAGTAATCATAAAATGAAGCGATTTGAATATTTGAATTTAATAAAACATTCCCAAGTTTTATTATTTAAAAAAAAAGAAATAACAGATTTAAAAATAAATAAATTACAAATCAAATTTCCAAACCTCTATGATTTTATATTAATGAAACTTAAAAATGAGATGGACCTTTTGCTGAAGAAACTGTTTGGGATGAAAATAAATATTTTATGATTAATCAGTAACATTAAGCAATGAAATTAAATATTAAGAGAAAATAATTCTAATATGAAAGTAAGAAATTAAGGATGCCATAATAACATTATAATTATGATTTTAATATTTAAAAATATCATAATATGTACTTGATATTGACTATAATAATCGGGTTTTCCTACTATACATATCATAATCAATAAAAAAATCCTTAGTTTTTTAAAGATCTATTCAGATATCATTACAAAATTTCAATATTTTTTATTAACCCTTCATTCATTAGTAATACTCTTCTTACCGAATAACTGTTTTCTTGGAACTTTCATACCTAACAGACAACATGAAAAACAAATCCAAAAAAGTCTTATTTCGTTTAAGTTACATCACGTTTCTGAATTCTTATCGATCTCTCGGATATTATTGTAGGGTTGTAAAGGGCTAGAAAGAGATTTTAAATATATATGTATATATATTATATTTTTTATTAGTCATGGTACGATAGTGATCTTGTATTCAGTGAGAAGTAATATGGAGTCAATTTGAATATATTTATCATAATTTTAATAAAATATTTCTAATATTAATAATGGATAACATAAAAACTCAAAATTTAACAATATTTTAGTATTTTTGTTTTAAAGTAATGATTTTCCATTATGAATCTTACTTTCACAAAAAAAAAAAAATAATATCCATTATACTACGTATGTGACTAGATATTGTATCTATACCATGAGACCATATAGAGTATCCATTTACCTAATGGAGATAAGACTAGATATGCATTGAGGAAACTCTTTGACCTAAAGAAAGCTGGTAGGTAGGCACCCCAGAAGTGTTAAGGAAATAGTTTATGGAAAATCATAAATCTAATTTGACTCCCACATCTCTTCTAAGGTCAACCCATTTCCCAGAAAGAGGTTTTTAATTATCTTAAAGTACGAAACGTCCTTCCTCTAATTTAATTTGAAATCTTCACAAAGTTTCGAGGAATTTCCCTCGTCTCGCGCTTCGATGTTATTTTACAATTTAGAACATAGTATGAATATTTTTTCAATGAGCTGTACTTATTTTAATTAAATTTTACTCTTACTGAGACCTGTATTATTTATTGCCATTTTTCATTTTTAATCAAGAAAAGGTTCATGATCATTAAATTAATTAATTTCAGTTCTTCATATTTCACACATGAATAAATTCCCACTTAAATTTTTTTTTCTTACTTAATTTTTTTGTTTTCATTTATTTAAATCAACTATGATGTTCGATTTTCTTAGAAAATTTATGATTGAGACCTAATAAAAAACAACTGGATTTTGTTATTATTTAATTAAATTTTTAAAAAACCTGTACGTCACTGTAACCCATAAAAGTTTTTAGGTTCGATACATGGTAGACATTGTACCGGTTCTAAGAAAACGGTTGTACAGGGAGATAATTTCTCTGAGATCAAGCTCAACCTCAAGCTTTTTTTCCAAATAAGGGTACTTACCTTTTAGAGGCGAGGTGAGATCAAGGAAAGTCTGCACATTCTAAAAAATAATTTATCTGCTCTATTAGTGAACCTGGGACTTTCAGCTTCTACGAACTGAGCTTCCCCACTCCCCTATAGAATTGAACACAATAAATAATCACATAATATAATTATTATGGAATTTAATTACATAATATATGTAAATAATGAATATAATTACATAAACTAAGTAAATATGGATCGCAAAACGTCGCAGACAAACATACGGTCTTCCCTAACAGCTGGTCCTTGGTGTATTCAGCCAATTAGTAGAGAGCAGTTTGACCAGGACCAACATGGCCGACCAGGACATCAAACAGTAGCTGTCTCAAAACAGCTCAATATTAATATTCACATATCCAATTTTTGTTACAAATTCAAATTTAACAATAACATCTTATTTATTATTCAAAAACTCGAATCATTTTGTGACTTTGATGATAATAATAAAATATATTTCTGATTTTAAATATAATAGCAATAATAGAACCAACATTTCATTTTCTCTATAATTTTTTTTTAATTTTATTTTATTTTTAACAAATAAAATAAAAAAACTGCTAAAATATGCTGTAGATATACAATATAAAAATAAAAAAAGTACAAAAATGAAATAAAATAATTTAAAAAAAAATGTATTTATTGTAATTTAATACTGTATATTAATAATAAACCAAGTAAATAGAATGAATGATCTTTAATGGTATGAGATAAGACAATTAGAGAAACTACCCACTGGTAATACTCAAATAGCAAATTAAACTAAGACGGTCAAAAGACCACGTTCTAAAAAATAAAATAATAAATAGCTAAATTGTATTATAGATATAGCATATAATACAAGTATAATATAATACAAAATATGTTATCAAAAAACGTACCTACATAAATAAAATAGTAAATCGTAAATAAAAAATACATTATAAATATAGAGTATAATACAAATAAAATACAAGAAATAAATTAGTTCATGACTAATATGCACTAAAGAACATTTAGTACAAATCTAATACAATACATAGGATACAAATTTTTTCAAGTTATGCGTGCAGTAATAGCGATAGTTCAACCAAACAACAAATAAAACCAACAATTTTTTTTTATTATAAATTAAATTAATTTCAAATTGAATAGATATTAATCCCTCCCTGCAGAACCGTTGCCTATCTGAACCCCAGACCCGTTCACGGGTTGTAGCTGTACAGGCGATTGAAATAATTAGTACAATTAAATATTAACGACTTAGGACTGCGGTAACTTTAGGATGATATAAAACAATGTATTTAAAAAAATAATATTGAAAGTTTTCTTACGGTTTGTAAGAATATATTGGCATCTCTGAAACCAAATTTACCAGTAAAAAGTCTTAGAAAATACATCTTTACCACTACAATTCATGGAAGAGTCTTGGCATCAGCACATGTTAGAGACTGTACTGTTTCTAGGACGTTGGCTGTGCAGAGTTGCTTTGTCCAAGATCACGCTTTTTTCGCCCTAATTTATTTTCCCACTTTCAAGAGGGCTGTGTGTGCCCCAAGAGGATCTTTAGATCTCATAGGGTTCACCCGCTGTTCACAGATTAAATAATTTATCCCTCATACTTGGACTAAAATAAATAATAAGTTAAGTATTTTTTGTTTTATGATGGCGATAATTTTTCGATAAAATGAATGGACTTCAACCTTCAGCATAGCATCTCAGCACTTAAAACTGAGCCCAGATCTTTAGAAGCAAAGATAAACTATTTTAAATTTATTTATATATTTTTTATGTATTTTTTTGTAATCAAAGACGAGTAATTTAAATATTTATTTGATAAATTAAAATATATTCAACTTGCAATTTGTCCATTTCGAAAATATACTAAGTGTTACTGAAATGAGGAAAATATTCCGAAACAAAACAAGTATTTACATAAACAGTATATTATATTACTTCTCTTAAGTATTATTATATTATACTCGTATATCACGATATACAACATAACTCACATTCAAGTCAACTACTATGTAAGCAGTTAATGGATGTTTCACTAATTAAGATTTTATTGCCAAATAAAATCTACTCATAATTATAGTCTCATTACCTAAACCAGAACATATTGACAATAAATGGTTAAGATATGAACTTACTAGCTAAGGAAAGAAAAGTCGTTACGGGGAGTGGCTGCTTAAGATTCAGGAGTTGTAATATGAAGGATGACTCCAGATGGTTATGGATGTGCTTTCCAACTTATGCCAATCTCTTCAATATAATGCTTTAATCTTTCTCATCTCAAATATATATTTATTAGGAAGAACTGATTTTTATTCCCCTTCACTAAGGTCAGCAGATCCTTAAAAATTATGGATGTATGATGTATTTATTTGTTAAATTTACTCCACTTCTACCTCTAAACCTATACGATTAACCAATTAAGGGTTTTGGGTTCAGTACGTAGAGATTGTTCTGTTTTCAGGACAACGGTTGGGCAGGGAGGTGATTTGTCTGGATCACACTAAATCGCCAGGTTTCCTCTATTTATACAGACTGGGTCAGTCCCTAGGGACTAGTGTCTAGACAGATGCCACAACATCCATCCCAATCCCTACTACTCTTTTACACTAACGATTTATAAATATCCTTTAGAAAGAACATGAACCAAGAATTTTTCTGATGGGCATCTGTCTTCTCTATCTACATTCTAATACTCTTTTTTAAAAGACATCCTTGATTATGCTTTTTCATGACATATTTGACATGTTCTTTCACCTTTGTTCTGTAAACGAGATCTTGTTCGCATTCATTTTAAAAATGTAAGTAGGACGCGGCAAAACCACCTCAGATATCGTTCTTCGATATTATCGTCTGCTCCCGGTTTCTGAAAGCTAATTTTGAGATGCCATGAGTAATTATTGAAAATAATTTGTCCTGGCCGGGATTCGAACCCGGGTCTTCCGCATCTCTAGCCTGGTGCTCTGGCCATCATAGCTCATATCAGGTTCGTAACCAGGCCAAACAAATCCATTCTCTTCACCGATGGTAACTAAGATGGTTAGAGCACCGCGCTAGAGATGCGGAATGCCCGGGTTCGAATCCCGGCCAGGACAAATCTTTTCTCTTCAAAATAAAAATATTTAAAACAGTCACCATCCAAAGAATAATAAACAAATAATACTTAACTGATTACTTATTTTAGTATCCATAACTATTTTAAATTTGGATTTTTTCCCATAGTGTGTTTTTCAATTTACCTATCGGTGAAAATAAAGCCTGATTTAAACATTGAATAATGTAATCATAAACAAATAGAGTATCTGGGTTTAGTAAGCTTCTAAATAGTTTACGAGAAAACGTTATTAGTGCAATTACTTATTGTAAATAACATTAATATATACAGTACCAAGAATAATTGAGTTTGATAGCCTCGCTATAAGACCCGTAATTAAATTAAATTAAAATTTATGTGTATTTACATATGGTACTTCTAGGGTTTTTTGTCAGGTAAGTCTGTTGTTAGGACATCTTACTTGTCCCAAACGATACCTCAGATCCTCTTCTGTGTATGTGGACTGTCCTCTTTGCAAGTATACTAGTATATCCCAATAAACAATAAATTTGCAAATCCCTCTCCTATGACCTATTGCTTCCTGCCTAAGTGATATTTTGGTACCTGAGTTTGTTACTCTCGCTTCTTAATTCGTATTAATTTTTCCAATAAAGCCTGATATGACTTGTACGATACATAGCATGATCTATGGCCCAGATTTGAATTCCTTTTCACTGATTATCTTCTGATCTTCTAATCTCCACAAATACCCCATTTCCCAGGCTTGGATCGGCTTTTTTGCTTTTTGAGTGTCCAAGAATGACTTATATATAAACTGCTCTCTTTGTGTTTCTGACACAGTGACACAAAACTGACTGAACCTTTCCAGAGGAGATTAAAAAAGGCCTGCTGTGAGCTTTTATTCTTTCATTTATCTCTCCATCTATCGATCCAATTTTGTTAAGGTGGGGGACCAGGTATTTAAAACTTCGTTCTTGCTTAAAATCTCGTATTCTTCAATCATACTACTTTAGTTTCCTGCTCATTTTTTATTACCATGACCTTTTTTAGCTAAAATTATAGTCAAGCATATCGTTTATAAATATTTGTTAAATGCTTAGATTGTAATAGGGGTTCTTATCATAATAGGGGTGATTAATATTATAATAATGAAGGTATTTTAACTGACCTGATGATGGTTGTTGACATTCGAAATCGAAATATTGGCAGATGACTTAACGTTAAGAAATGAATCGTCAATACAAATACAAAGTGACAGAAAAAGAAAAACATTACTTTTCAGTAGAGTGAAAAAAATGTTTCAAGGTTCATTCAAAATCAGTGCGTATCGTCAAAGGTACTTATTGTTCCTATGTCATTATATATTGTTTTTGTGCCATATAAATGAATATATCTGTACCTCAGAGGTAAACTATCGTAACTGACATTTTTCAACCTTTACAGGAGAGCAGTTTTAATGTTACATTTTCCTTTTTATTGTTGTCCACGGTTTTCAATGATAATTAGAGGTCATCAAGATCAAGATCAATGATGACCTCTAATTATCATTGAAAACCGTGAACAACAATAAAAAGGAAAATTTAACTTTAAAACTGCTCTCCTGTAAAGTTTGAAAAATGTCAGTTACGATAGTTTACCTCTGAGGTACAGATATATCAATTAGTAATACTAAACCAATAACTATAGATGGAAAACGAAAAATGCATTTATTTCCATAATCGATATTTTGCTTCTAGGGGGCGGAGTGGCTCAGTGGTAGAGCACTGAGTAGCCGTGCCGGATATCCTAGTTCAAATCCCACTATAGGCCAAGACTTTTATTAAGTCTGTTTGCAGCGGGAGATCGGTCCTATGGGATCTAGGACTCCCTGGGGCTCACCCAGCCTCTATAAAATATTATAAAAATAAGTTACCCAAAATAAGGGGGGAAATCTGGCGGTTGAGCGTGACCTAGGACAAGTTTCTTCCTTGCAGAACCGTTTTCCATGAAACAGTACGGTCTCTACCATGTACTGAACCCCAGACTCGTTCACGGGTTGTAGTGGTACAGGTTTTTTTTTCTCGATATTTTGCTTCTGTATCGTTGATATTTTTTTTTCTCGCATATGAAGGAAGTTTCCTTCAACATCTTACTGAACAAAATACTTCTTTCAGTTTCTATTAATCTTTCCTCCTTTAATGTATATCTTCAAATCTAACCATGAACGTACATGCTTTCTTCAACACTTTCTAGCCACCTTTTCCGTCGTCTTTCTGGCCATTTTCTCACTTCAGGATCCCAATTTAAAATTAAATTTTGCATTGTCTCCTGCTTGATAATCATCTCTTGATTTTTAATTTTATTAATATATCTAGAAAATATAAATTTTATACATTAAAAAAAAGTTTATTTCGTAAATCAAAATGATACTGTGTCTCAAAATGACTATTCCAAAACAACCCTATCCCAAATTTATTAATAAAAATATTCGGTGCTCACATTACGATTTAATTGATTAATTTAGGTTATGGACGAACATAAAAAAAAAAAAATTATGCTTCTAAAAATATTTTCATTTCGAATAAATCACCTAAAACAAAATCGATATCCACTTTTGTTAAGAAAACTTAACAACTAAACATACATAAGGATAGTTAGTATTGTATGTTTGTTTACAACCTCAGAAAAAAAAACTGGATTTTATATAACATCTTGTTCAAAAAGAAAACAAAATAGTTTTTATTTTTTTTTAAATATTTTTTTTATTTTATTTTAAAATATGTACAAATTTTAAAACATTAGTGGGATAATCCCTTACAATGAAAATGAGTTCACATTACAACGGTTACTGATTAATATGTTTTTGTTGTTGGTAAAATTTAAAAAACCAACAGAAAAGAGAGTACATAGGATTTACTTAAGACAAAATTTATGTATAACATAATACAAAATGCACATTATTTATAATAGTAATATATTATAATAGTATGTGTTGTTCGTTTGTGTCTGTATTTTGGTGTTGTTGTTTTTGTATAATTTCCTATTTCTTATATGAGTGTGTTGTCTGAAACTTGGCATGAGGTGAAGAATCTGAGGGTTTGTTGGTGTATGAATTTTTGTATTATTGGGATGTCCAGTTCTTTGTGCATTGTAGTGATTTTAGTATATATTGGATAGTTTTTTATGATTCTTAGACATTTGTTTTGGAAGATCTGTATTTTGTTAATGACAAAATAGTTCTATTAATATCCGATTCGCAAGATCAATGATATGCTGATAAAGAAAATTAGATAAGAGTTTCTTACTGTATTATGACACATATCAGTTTTCCTTACTATTATTTCTTCTTTATATGTCACAGCATTGAAAATAGGCAATAAATAATTGTACTTAAATGGGAAATAGTTTATATTCTTGTGCTTATTTGCAAAGAACTTATGTAATCGCTAGTCGGATTGCTGGTTAAATAGGAGGAAATACAAGTCGAGTGGCTTTTCCGAGTTATTCAAGGAGTTAGCAATGGAACGGTCTTCGCTATACAAACACTTTAATGGAAAATTGAACTATGTATATAGTTTACATAGTTACATCATAATGTAGTAAATCAAATAAATAGTTTATTTATAAGTATTTAATAATTTATTTGATTCCTATGTGGGCGATTATGTATTAACTGTCGTTTTATTGATTTTTTTTTTAAATATGTATTTATACTTTCATTTTTCAAATTTATTTTTTTCACTTTTTAATGCACAATACTCTATGTTATTGTTAAAATGAAAGATAGTCCGAGAGGATTACACTACAACTTCAAAATATCATCAAATTTAAAATTTTCCGTCCTAGGTACTGACTCATTAATCACTGGTACTGAGATAAAATATGGTAGACATTCTTCAGGAAAATTTATTAAATAAATTGGACCATTTATCTTGACTAAAAAAAAAAAAAATAATTCATAGGTGAATTCTGGAAATGTACATTACACGGTTCTGACATTTGAGTGATAAGCTTTCATTTTCTTTAGAAGTTACATAATACGAAAGAAGTGATTAAATATGTTCATGAATATCACATAGATACAAACATTTTATAAATAGATTGTTAATGGTTGGTCAGGGAGATAAAACAGTACAGGACGTTATTAAACATTGTAAGAATGTAATTACCCTTGTACCTAATAATATAAGACTGCAAAAAAAAGTTCTAGAAAATATTGACAAAACGGTTCTATTAAAATTCTATATCATAGTTATTCTTTGGAGTAAATTTACGAAACAACACTTAATAAATTTATGAAAGTAACTGAGGAAACTCTCTAAAATAGGTCTCAACTAAAAGTGAGATTGCGAACTCTTTTAAAAAAACATTCTTGATATTTATAAAAGTGTTATTGATATTCTAATAAATAGGTGATTCCCAATTTCAAAACATGGCATTTTCACGTTTTTCGCTAGTTTAGTCAAGCAATGTTTAATGCTTCCAAAACTTCTGGTCCAGCACAGGACTAAAACTATGATAAAGGTGGCACAGTGTCCTGTTAGACAAAATTTCTTGACTAAACTAGCAAAGGTCAGTTTTTGAAATTTGGGAGCATTCATTTTGACATTGAACGCCTCATATATTTCATTATTGCATAATAGAAAAATAATTGGTATTTTTTTAATTGCATAATAAAAAAAAAGATCATACATATAAATAATGATAAAAAATTTAATACTTTTAAGATGGTATTGAACTTTGTAGGGTGTAGTGAAGAACATACGTCAACCCGTGTAATAAAGAAATTTTTAAAATGGACCTTTTAAAAAAATTAATTTTTCGAAACTTATTAAAATTAATTTAAACAATTTAGCAAAAAAATGCACTGGAGATGTTAGCCCGATTGATTGAATCTTTGATAAAACCGATGAAGTAATTAATTTTCAATCAGGTTTTCATTATCAGACTATTAACTCATCAACGTCTCAAAATGAAATCGCGGCGGTAATGAGAAGATTAACAGAATGTTAATGAGAATTCTAACTTTTTCAGCCCACACAAATAAAAATAATAATGCTTTATCTTATTAATAACTGAATTGAATAAAAATTGAAGATATTGTAATAATTGTATTTCGAACACAGCTATATTCGTACCAAACATCTAATTCACCGATATTTAAGGAATCATAAAATGGAACAACCTACTTTGATTCCTCAGTGAACTTAATATCATAGCTTTTAAATGTTATGTTTTTTTTTCTCCCTATACCTTTGTTTCATTTATTTGAAATAGATATTTATCACGATTGACAGAATATTTTTAATCTACTCTGCTGGACCAGGTGCAGTTTTAAGAGATGGATTAAAATGGGCGGTTCTCTGGATTTTTCATGAATGATTAGAGGAGGGCCCTAGTGATGGGGCTCACTCGTTCTTTCCGATTTGGAGAAATGTCATGTAAAATGAGCGGTGGAATATATGGTGAATATATTTTATACTACTTCAAAACTAAGGAAAATACATAATATAGAAATATATACAGATAAGTAGCTTACTTGCACACCAATTATTGTTTATTAATTTAATTTAATTTTATGCTAGTATAGTTAATCGGACCTAAATTTTGCCTATCCAGGTATAATAAAAAACGAGTACCTGACCCCTTGCAGGCTCAGGACCTCTATTTTACGCAACTTTCGAAGTACGGCGTAACAAAGGATCTATTTATTCCATCTTAAAAATCCAGGGCCACCTGCCGGGCTGCCAACCCGTTATCTTGTTTATATAAGATTTTTATGCTAACCAGGTAACCCGTAATTCATTTTGAAACCAACAAACAATCTTCGAAATATGACAGAACTTGGTGCATGATAATACCTAAACTCTGCCATTTCTCTATAAATTAAACCATCAGAAGGTTTCTCTAATAACTAATTATACTTTATTTCGTCAGATGGAATCTTTTCATTCTAATTATTTGTTACACCGACGATAATACTACCCCGCAATCGAATAATATATGATAGTTAAGTTTGATAAATTGTGGCCATATCCGATATTCCTTGCGAGACAGAAGATGAATAGGATGTGAGATTTCTTAAATATAATGGCTTAGTTAGGAACGTATGCTTTAATTTAAAAATGTATTTACTTTCTCGGATGTACTATTGAAGCTCCCGTACTTTGTGGAAACTATACAGTATGTTTAGTATGCACCGCTGATCTCCGGGAAATCGGAATCGAGTTTAACAGAGAAATTAATCATTCACTAGATGGTGCAGTGATGAATGTTAATACACTTTCCAAGTTAATGTTTTTCTTGGAATGAACTGGATGAAGTTAGCTCTTGGGAGATCCCACCACTCTCTCTCTCTCTCTCTCTCTCTCTGTCCCTCATTCCCTCTCTCTCACTTTCTCCCTTCCTTTTCCCTACCACCCTTGCGGCTACTTCTGTATGAGGGATCGCTTCTGGAAGTTTTATCTCACTTATTTCCCCACTTCTTATCTCCCCGTTTTTTTTCCCGTAAGCCATTAGAGGTTCTTATGCACGATCGAAGGCAACAAGGCATCCCCTTGTACCTTTTTTGCAACGACTTGGATTTTCGTTTTATTTAGGGCTAAACAAAGACAATCCGACTGGATAATCGAGCTGTTTCCTAAACCGACTTTTTTTTCCATTCTATTGTAAAAATAATGGTTCTTTGTATTTATTCATGATAGGAGAATTCTCGTATCCGCTTACTATTTATGTTTCAGCACAATAACAAACGTATATCTACTTTTCAAGCACCCTTCAAATCTGCCAAATTGTAAAACATATTTATTCTTCAAAATGAGTAAATGAATAAATGAAGCCAATCTCTCGCCTTGTACACAAATACGAGACTAAAACCATGATAAACAATGTAGACACTCACACATTTTTATGAGCTGCAATTGGCGGGCGGTGTCTGCAGATCATTTATCACTTTGCAAGTATCAAACATGTTTATAAAAGTAAATAAAACACACTCCAGACATATCTGTTCGTTTATTTAACTTCACTTTATGCTGCTATGGCTATCCGGACGATGCTACAGTGGGAGCTCTACATTTTGCCTATACAGGTTAAAATTAGGATAGGGATTTTTAACGAGTACCTGATATCGCGCAGTCATGGTACCTTGGTTAAACGTCCCTTCCGAAGAACGGTATAACCAAGGATTTTTTACTCCCTTTAAAATAATCTTAGAGCCACCTGCCGGGCTAAGAGCCCACGGTCTTGAGCTTAATATGTTATGCTAACCACTAGACCACAGGTCACCCCTCCAGACATCTTGCTTCTAACAAGATTATATTCTCTTAATTAGTTTGAGATTAGTAGCAAAATGCTGAGAATAAATAAAAATATAAATCTCTAAGAAAAACCTTGTCCAAGAAAAATCTTGGAATAACTAAGAACTCTAAAATAATATAACAACATAAATCTATATATTAAGTAGATAAGCAGTTTTTAAATCCTGCTTTAACAGATAAATTATTTAATTTATTAGCAATCTCGGATGTAACCTTTGGGATCAACAGACACCCCTGAGGCTTATCTAGCCTCTTTAAAAAGAGTATCCTTAAGTAAGAGAAACTGGCGGTTGAGCGTGTTCTAGAACAAAGTCCCCTCCCCCCCCCCCCACACTTCTATTGAGTTGTAGAGTTTTTTTTTAATGCGAAATCTAAAAAAATATACTTTACTCATTCCTTTAGGTAGATTAAGTTCTGAATAGTCTATAAAACGGACTGTAGAGAAGAAATAAAATGACATACAAGACATAAGTACTGTTCACGTTTATAAGAAATCTATCAGGGTGTGCTATGGCTTTCAGTCAAGTACCTACTCATCACTGGCACTTAACTAAGAATAAGCCCTCTTCTCTAGCAGTGAATGTTTCAGTATCTCTTCACAATCTAACATCAAATCAACTATAAAATAAATATTTGAGAGGAAAATAGTTGACTGGATGGTATAATGGAGAATGGAGATAGTTGGGGGTGCAGTCATTAAAACATCGAATAAGTCACGACTTTTTTATATTTGTGCCGACGTTTCGACCTACTTTGTAAGTCATATTCAGGACTAATAGGAGAGGCGGCTGGGTGAAATGAGCAACTGGAGTAAGTATATACTCATTTCACCCAGCCGCCTCTCCTATTACCCCTGAAGATGACCTACGATTTTCATTTATGGGAATATTATAATTCGCTAAATCTTCCATCAATAGAATAAATAATTAGCAATTGTGTTAAACCACAAAGTTTACCTGGTTATATAAGGTGCCTCTACCTTTAATTTGTGAGCAGTGCTAATCACAATAATTAAAAAATAAGGATAGCTATATACAAATTTAACAGAATTAATTTAGCATTAATAAATAGATAATGGAAAAAATGTACAAGTATTTTTTAGGTTTTTAAATATGTTAAATGAACCACCAATTTATAAATGAAAACCATTGTCACATAACAATAAAAAAACCTGTACTACAACTTGTAAACGGTTCTGGGGTTCAGTACATGGCAGAGAATGTGTTGTTTCAAGGACAGCAGTTGTGCAGGGAGATGATTTGTCCTAGATCACGCTCAACCGCCAGAGTTGTCCCCCTTATTACTTTATAGAGGCTGGATGAGCCCCGGTAGGGTCCTATATTCCATATGATCCATTTTCGGCTGCCAACAGACTAAATAAAAGTCTTGTAATAAGATAAAAATTAGTGCAACTATTTCAGGAACCTTCTGAATGTTGAAGAGACCTCTGAGGATGGGATAGTGACAGAAATTCCCATCGGGGAACTTGAACCGCCCGACCTGGAAGATGTACAAGATGCTATCTGGCACCTAAAGAATAACAAGGCACCGGGTGCAGATGAACTACCTTCTGAATTGCTAAAATATGGAGGAGAGGAGGTAGCCAGGGTACTCCACGAAATAATTATGGACGTGTGGCAAATGGAACAAATGCCGGAAGTATGGAATCAGACAATTATATGTCCCATAAACAAGAAAGGCGATGTTTTGGGTCGTCAAAACTATCGAGGTATATCCTTGCTAACTAGTGCATATAAAATTTTCTCAAGGATTATCTTCCTAAGACTTTTTCCTTTTGCAGAACGGGCAACATGATGCTACCAGGCAGGGTTCATGAGAAGCAAGGCCACTACAGACCAAATATTCTCCTTACGTACAATTCTAGAAAAAGCAAGAGAGTACAACATCACCACCCATCATATATTCATAGATTTTAAGAAAGCATACAAGTCCGAATACAAATCGGAGGCACCACATTTAATAATGATTTTCATAGGGAGAAGTTTCAATGCTGTGAGGGGTGGATTCCTGGCTCTAACTAATGCGGCCGCTAAAATAGGACTAGTTGTCAACGAATCCAAAACAAAATAATGGTTGCGAGGCAAAGAAATGAGCAAGAGCACAGGGAAACAACCATCAAAGTAGGAAACTACACCTTCCAATACGTGAACGAATTTGTATATCTAGGTACCCAGATAAATGTCAACAATGAAATGCAATCGGAAATTCAAAGAAGAATAATGGCGGCTAATAGATGCTTTTTTGGGTTGCTAAAGCACCTCAGAAGTAAAGCCTTATCCCGAACCACAAAGATAAGATCAAGATAAGTCCTGACATATGCTTCGGAGTGTTGGACTCACACAAAGGCACAAGAGCTCGCTATCTCGAGGTTTGAGCGAAAAACATTACGGAGAATCCATGGAGCAGTGTTTCATAATGACACGTGGAGGCAACGGTCGAACTCAGAAATAGCTGAACTATACAAAGATGCCGACATTATCCGGTTTATAAAGGTGAACAGACTACGATGGGCAGGACACATCGCACGAATGGGAACAGATGAAGTCCCTAAAAAATTACTTCAAGAAAAAGTGCATGAAACAAGAATGGTTGGAAGACCGAGGCTCCGATGGGTCGATGGTGTGGCTGCGGACGCTCGGACCGTCTTAAGCATCCGTAACTGGAGAGCAGCAGCTATGAAGAGAGATGATTGGCGGTTGATGTTGCGGGAGGCCTTGTCCCCACGTGGGATGTAGTGCCATCTATGTATGTGTAATAAAATGAAAGCCTGCAGCGGGATTTGAACCTGGATTTTCGGCATGACAACTCAGCGCTCTACCAATGAGCCAATCCGCTCCCATTGACAGCTGTATTTAAATTTTAAAATTAAACAAATTTAATAAATTAATTAAAAAGTTAAATATATAAGATATAATTAAACATTTTTTATCGGGAGCACTCTGCGTTATAATATTTAATTAATTGTGTATTACGCGTGAATCAATTGGCAATATATTTATCTGTTTATTAAACAATTGAAGCAAGAAGAATTCTTCAAACATTCAAGTCGTTTTTCAAGATGTCTAATAGGCTCCCGGTATTTTGGTGCCTGGACTTTCGCGTTGGAGAAAGGTTTTTTTTTTTAACTCACAAAAATGGTAATTAAAATATAATTAAAACCATATAACGATAGACAATAATTTATTCTTGTCCCAAAAAGATCCACTTGTGCCTGTATTGGAATGTTATATGGTCCAGAAATGGCGTTATGGATGACAACAAACTGTCAACAAATTTGCAATGTTTGCTCTAGCGATTCAGCCTGTCATCCACTGGACAGATTCTCGATTATGATCTGATTGATAAGCAGTGATCTGTCGAAATCGGCTGCAACCAAAATAGAACTTCACCTACAAACGCCAAATAGTGAATATGGATAGCAGATGTAATGACACGAAGCGATATACCCGGGTGGAGAGAAGGTTGCCTTGCTCATCGTCCTTTTGTTGACTTGTTAAGGCCATTAGTATAGTGTCCGGCTCTGGTGTCAGTTTCCATATCCGATCTAACTCGATTCAGGAGAGGGAAAATACGAATAAATTATTAAGGTAATTTACAAATTTGATTTCTAAAATTTAGCTCCTTCAAGTTGCTCAAGTAGAGTGGTAAGTTCTTGAGTTACATTTAATTTACACATTCAAAATTATTATCCAAATCATTTATTATATCGTATATCATTTATTATATCCTAAAATTTTTATTATATTGTTTCATACGAATATCCGTTTTCAAAGGAAAGGTTATTTAGTAAAACATATTTATGAATTTTTATTCAAAATATTTACCCACATTTTTCATACCTTTTTCTCAAGGTGTTTTCAAATTTTTAATCCCAGAACTGATAAATTCAGGGTTCAATTATAAAAAAAATATCTGAATAAACTTTTTCAGACTCCAGAATCATTTTCAAATAATGGAATGTATAAAATAAATGACCCAAAGATTTGTATATTTGAGAGAAGACACACTATACTAACAGTATTTTTCGACACAACAAGTTCGGGAGTACTTGTGGATGGATTTGACTCAACAGCTTCCTTCAGAACCTAATGGTCACCCGGAGCCCTTCTTCCTTTCCAACGTCGTATCTCCACTGTTAAAGTTTTACAGGCCAACGCCGCGCATTGCGCTAGTCATGTACACCTTCCCATTCATACTTAATAATTTCAAGAGTTGCTTCAGCGGCTGTGAAATTTTTTTCCAGTAATGTCTTAAAATTACGAGAATTTCGTAGAACACTGTCATGATTCTTTTTTGAAATAAATAAATAAACTGAGGTTTTTTTTTAAGGAATCCAGTGTTAGTAAACAAGCTTACAGAATGCTCTTAAGGTATTATTCAGTGTTGGTAAATAATAAATAGCATTAAAATATTTTTAGACTTTTGAGCTCTGGAATTTGATAAAACGGTCATTTTTTTTATACACCTTATTATTGTACCCTTATGGATGTTGTCCGAAGTTCGGGACATAAATTTGGATATAAGTCTCGAATAAGTGGATGTGGGCCGTGTGAGGACATCAAATCCAGCTTGGTTGGTAGTTATAGCTGAAAATTTCTCAAACAAACAGAGAATGGTTCGTTCATCACAACATACTTCTCGGAATGCGGTGATGATGTTTCTTGGAGCTTGAATTGCCGAGTGTCCAAGTCCAATAAAGAAACTTGTGTTTCCATGGTCACACTTGATGGCATACTAAATAATTTACCTTCAATTATAGAGATAGAAAACATTATCAATAATGAGAGGATTAATAACTGCTCACATAATATGTAAACCTTAACATAGTAGACAACAGAAGTCCATTAACCCAAATTGGAATTTTAGAAATAGTAAAAATGGACATTTGGACATTTAATATGACGACCATTCACTTAAATGGCCCAGTAGTAAACTAAACTACATTATAAGTAACCTTTATTGGCTATCCTTCATTCAATAAACTGACATTATAGCATAAAATAACAAAAGGAATTGTCAGTTTACTCTTCTCTGCAAAATGCTGAAGGTATTTTTTCAGACGGAGCTGTAGACTATGCAGATCTTCAGTAGCACGTTGTGGTTCTATTAAGATTCACGTTATATGTGGGTGAGCAGATAGCCTGCAGGCATCATCCGACTCCAAGTTGCTGCGAACCTTAGTTTCCATAATACAGCGGCAGACTATGCATGCATAGCTCAATAGCCTGTCCCTTTGGTGGTGACTTGCCGTTGTTCTTTCCACCAATATACAATTGGAGGGCTCTGACAAATCTGTCTCTATCCAAAGATTATGGCTGCTAGGCGTCAGCAGGCGCACAAAGATCTATAATTCTTTCCCCAAAGCAGGCCCGAAATCCGGGCATTTAACTTATTATATATTAACATATTAAGAGCTATTTAACCACTAGCAAAACCACAGGAATACTTGAAGAATCCGGGATCATGATTTTAACTCACAAAAAATGAATTTGTAATAAGATGTACTTTTACAAGTGCTTTAACCATTAAATATTTATTTATGCAAGCATCTAAGTTTAAGCGGAAATTCATGCTTTATGTCAGCCTCAATTTTTTAAAATCTTAAAAGCTTAAATTTGTTTGTAATGGATAAATAACTTGCTAATTGATTCACGCGTAATACACGATTAATTAAGTATGACATGGAGTATTCCCAATGAACAGTGATTAATTATGCCTAATATATTTACATGTTTGTAAGTATTTAATTAATTAAATTAATGATTTAAATTATAATTGTAACTGTTAAATGACAAGGGTTTTTATTTCTTAATGAAACGATCCTTGTTCTAACAAACTTAACAGCAACTTGAGCACATTTTACGCTTAATTTATTTTCTTTTATTTCCATCTATTTATTCATATCTATTTGCATTTTTGCATATCCTTATGGGTAAATGCAATTCTAAAGTGATAGGTATATAAGTACAAATACTGCAAGTAACGCATTTTTGTGATTTTGTAGTAAAAACCTTTTGTGAGTGTATATAACTAGAAAAAACATAACAGCCTATTATTTTATTTTTATAAACTGAAGTCGGTTTCGGTTTTCTTCTATGCTTTTCCTCTTTGAAGATGGAATAATTGGGCATAAGCAAAAACCATCGAGTTACAATTCCGTTGTACAGTCTGAGTTCCCGCGTACACGTCCTAGTAGTTTCAGATCACGATTCGCTATTCCGGTATGTTCACGATATCAAATAGATAGATGTAGTTAATAAATGATAAACATTAATGTAGCTGAATAAACCGTAATTATGATGAAACATAAACACTTTTATAAATATATCACTTATAACCCGTTAATTAAATCGTTTAAAATTTTAATATTCAATATTTTTTCATTTTTCACTTCATCAATTTACAAATCTATACTAAATTTAAACTAAGTAGATTGATAAATGAAAATAATGTCTAACTAATCCTATATTTTAAGCCCCGACCATTCTAACGTTTAATATTGTTACATATTCCTTCTGAGAATATAGAAAAAATAACAATAAATTATGAATAAAAGAAACATTCACATTATTCAGGGAATAATAGAGGCTAAAACGAGAACAACAAAGAAATATAGGCCCCTCGTGGATTTAACGAGACTCCTGGACATTATTCAAGCGAAGAAACATTTTCTTCCCATTATGAAGGAAAAAAAAAAACGTTTCAGTGTTTTAAAAGTTATAAAGACATTAGCTTAAATGATGGAGAAATAACATGGAAGCGGGTATAAAATATATAAATAGGAATGTATATTTTATTTTAAAATAAATTCATTTTTATGAAAACTAAAACCAAAGAAATCCTAAATTCTTCCTCATCAAAAAGTCTACATGAAGGCATCGCTAAGTAGGCTCACAGAAAACGACTGCAAACTTTCCAATTAAAAGTACTCACACTTGTCACAAAAGCAACTTGGTAGTGTCAATAATAAAATTCTGCCTACTCACTTATACCAACGGTCACATACGAACATACTACAAACACTTTCAAGAAAAACTACACGCACAAATTGATAGAATAAATGACCATGACTATGAGAGAACACAAGGAGGAGACTAAAAATAACATGGTGAAGGATGCTCTTTTTCGTCATGCCACTCATGTCTTATTTTACTGTCAGCCATTTTCTACTGATTGTCAATTGCTTGTACTTGACATGTGTGGATACAAATATAGAGGAAAAAAATAGTCTATATAATTGACTGAAACGACAGTAAAGGTATCATTTTATGTATTTGGATATGTAATGCATGGTGACAATAAAATACATTAGACCAAATATTATGATGGGACTCTTTAACAGAGTAATTAGCTCCCCTTATTTCCTCGACTGCTAACTCATCTACATTCTATAAAAGTGAACTTCAAAAATACTAGAGTTCTAGATTGTTAATTATTACTAAATTAGTCTAAATTACTAAGGGAGTAATTAAAAAAAACAATAAATTGGAAGTTTAATTTTACAAGCTGAAGTTTGAATGGTAACTATACTGACTAATCATCTCGCCGAATGTTAAAGGAGTTGGTTTCATATTAGTGATTGAATGGGCAGATTATTATCTTATAAAGGTAATCATTCTAGCAACATTTATTAAGTACAGGACTGCCCTTTTAAATTTAAATTTTTTTTAAAATAATTAAATAAGCAGCTGAAAGTATCGGTGTCAAATATTTCATACAAAAAAAAAGTTTCAATCATGAGATATGATCACAAAATGATTATTCTCAGGCTCTTGAACTTCAAACTGATGTATGAAATTTGGCTACATTAATTCCACAAAATAAAAAAAATCTCGAACACATTTATAATCATACGATATGATTCTCAAATCTTTCGTTTAACCATAAATTACTGAATATTTGGCTTCAAATAAATATATATTCTTCTATCACAATCCCTAAAATTGTCTTTAAAAACCTAACGTTTGTAATTTTACATTTATTCTCTACCTAAGAAAAGAAATACGAGTCTGAAGAAATACGTTCTCAAGATCTAGCGGAAATTTTGTTTTTAGATTTTTTTTTATTAACCAGCCTTTTAATGTGATGTTAAATCGGTGTGAAAACATTTTGAGATATACAGTGTTAACAAAATTTTTTTAATTCTATAATATAGTCATGACATCTGAGAATTTTATTCAATGTTTAATTTTGTTCTCAGATAAATTCTATAATTCAAAACTGGAGAAGATAAAGGTTTTTAATTAACTAGAAATAAATTAATGGAGAGCAATTGATCACGCATGTCGTTTACAGAAAACAGTTTGATCTAATGAAACTTTGTTATTCGTATTTATTTCAATAGTTACAACCACGATACGACTACGAATACAGTAAATTTAATACACTTTTCATAACAGGAGATAGCAATTAGGCAGAATAAAGTTAATTATTAAGTAATCTTTGAACAGCGTTCAGGAAATTTCAGTCACGAATGTAGTGATCAGTTAGCGTCGTAATTAATTACTTCGGCTTTATAACACGAAATGTGTCATTTGCAAAAATAAGTACGATTCGCCGTTTCGTGCAGATAAAATTAGTCTTTAACTGGAATTTCAATAATTGATTTCTTAAAATTATTATGCCTGATAAGAAATTGATACGTAGTTGATCTAAATTTCAGTAACTTGATTTATAAGGTAAATGTACCCCTGGGGTATTCATTGGTCCTTTGTTAGAAAGCTGGATTCGGATTATAATATAATTTTATTAAGATTTAAAGTCTTAATTAAGAGTATCACATTGTGTAGAGCGCTGAGTAGATCTGCAGAAAATAGTGAGTGGGTTCAAATAATGGTATGACAGATAAATAATTTAATCTTTTAACTGATCCTTTAGAGGGATCTAGTGGGCTTTGGAGACCCTTTAAGGATTAAGCTGTCTCAATAAAGTGGGTACCTTTAATAATGGGGAAATTTATATCGGATAATTCACCTTACAGTGGTCCTAGAAACAGTATTGTCTCTATCCCGTCCTTTAGACGTTTCATGGGTTGTAGTGCTTTAGAAGAAGTAGATTTTCTTATATACCAATCCCTAACCTGTATGAACAAGTTAACATTAGCAGTATCCTCAACGAGGAGTAAAAACGAGATTTCTTTGTTGTTTTTTTCATTATTTCGATAGCTTCATTCATTACATGTCCGAACCTTTTATTTTGGTAATAAAAGAGAGATGCTAGAACACAGTAGCATATAAAAAGTTGTGAAAAATTCTATAACAAAAACAATTTAAAAAAACCGTATCGTTTACCGGGTCTTGCGTTCAGGACGTGTAGGGACTGTACTCTTTCTTGGACAACCGTTGTGCAGAGAGGTGATTTTCCCTCCTATTTTAGGTACCAACTTTTTAGAGGCTGTGTGAGCCACAGGAGGATCCTAGATCCGTCTGCCAAGCAGCGGGTTTGGAGCCCAGGAGCTTCGTCCACTGAGCCGTCCGCTCCCTGTACTCTAAATTAGAAAATATATTTTGAAAACTTTTTAGATTAACGGAATACAGAACTGCAGTAAAAAATGAAAAAAAAAGTGTTGAAAATTAGACCGAAAAAACTCATCCCATTTAATGGAACAGGAAACGAAATAGCTACAAAAAAGTGAAAAATAAATTAAAAAACAAAAATTTTAACGAAAAAGCCGGAATGGCACGATGGAGGGTTAACTTTGTCCATTAACCTCAACTTCAAATTTACAAGTCTCCTTGTCAACGGCGAGCGTCTATAATAAATGGCATCTCTGAGAAGGATAAGAACGTTTTAAAAATGGATGGAATAACGTCGACTATCATGTCACAGAGAGCTTCCCTTTATTTATGGCGCTGGTCTACATCAGTTTCGAGTGTGCATGGCGTGCGATCGATCTTCGTTACCGCCTGGTATGTCATCTGAGAGAGGACGAGGTAGTGTTGATGGGCCCGCCACATGGACGGGTTGCAACTGCCGACACTAAAAATTTACGACCCTAATGGATCTTCCTGGCCTTCCAACTTCCACGGTGTTCGGGCAATGAAAACACTAAGCAGTAAATGTAGCAATGGTGACACTAGGCAAGCTGAGCCATGACCCCGAAGCTTGGCAAGTATCTGAAATGTCCAATGCCAATGCCATCGAGTAGTATTAACAACTTTTGGCTTAGTACATATAAAATACCCGTTTTCAAAGGAAACTATACTAAAACTGGATTATGAACCCAATGTAATTTTATACAAAATAATATATTTACCCTTATTTCCTAGGCATTTTTTCCAACAGATCAAAATTTCAATCGGAGAACTGTAAAATACTTGGAAATCACTTTCAAAACTTTGATCCTAACGGAACTTTCCGAATCGGTTGGAGATAAGTATGGCGAATAAGTTGGGTGTGGGAAGAGTTGGTAACCCAGATTGTTTAGTTACTTCACTCTCAGTATATATATTCCCTCCTATTAACCATGTATGTTGTTTTTTTTATAGGTTTTCTTATATTATATTATGTCAATATTCATGCAGTACGGTGCGGATTATTACATTGTACCTACTGCATGATTTTATGCATGGACTTTTTCAGATTTTACTTCTATTCAGAAAGAAGAAAGGAATAATTTATGAATTAATTATTTGTTTATGACTTAATGGCCCACCAGTTTTCATTCTTTAACATTTAAAAAAAAACCTGTACCACTACAACCCGAGTTTGGGGTTCAGTACATGGTAGAGACTTTTGTTTCATGGACAACGGTTCTGCAACGAGGTGACGTCCTAGGTCGCGCTCAACCGCCAGATTCCCCTCCCCCCTTATTATGGGGCTGGGTGAGCCCAATAGGGTCATAGTTCCTATATGATCCATCTCTGGCTGCAAAGAGATTAAATAAAAGTCTGTCCTGCAGTGGGATTTGAGCCAGGATTTCCGGCATAGCAACTCAGGGCTCTACTACTGAGCCATTCCGCTTCTTCTTTAATATCTTAAGCCAACTGTAAATGGTCCATGTTCGTTCGATTGTAGTGATAGTGAATATTATCAAAAAAGAGAGGATTAATGTCTTTACAATCCATAAACATAAACCAATACCACCAATTTTAGAAATAATTAAAACGGACATTTCATATGTAACTACCCAATATGAGCGCATTATACTCTACTAATAGTAGAGGTTTGAAGAAATTTAAACAAAATATAATTTATAAACCAAATGATACAAGGGACTGCTAAGCTAAAGCTGAATCCAAAACACTTTAAACAGCAATGGACGTCGTTCCGATTCGAGCCTTTTAGGATATAGCCAGCCATTAGTGTACCGATTGATTCAATTTCGGTCTTTTCATTTCTAGCAAAATTATTTAGCAGCTTGTAATTGCCCTCCTTCCGCAAGGTGAAATACAATTTATCGAAAATATATTGTTTAATTAAAATTATTTATGTATAAGTTCCTTCGTCTCTTATTTTGCCATGCTCTAATAAATCTCAATTATTTTTTAACAAGAATATATTAGCTTCTCCTGTATGTCACGTAATTTTGAATTAGATCTGACAATTATTTTGTCTCATCATCATGAATTGGATCTTCAGGATTAGCGATTTTTCATTTCCAAATAGGAAGGTGTTCTCTGTTTTGCTCTCAACTAAAAAGTACAAAATAATGTTCAATAAGTCTAAAATGGGAATAGTAGTTTGGCATTTAACGTCACTTTATGCTGCTATGGCTACTCGGACGATACTACAGTGGGAGCCCTTAACTTTCCTATCCAAGTCTTCTATTAAGCCTATTAAATTTTTTGTACTTGAATAACGGTTCTAAGTATTATGCTTTATATTCTTATATTCATCCACACTATTGGTCTAAGCAATTTTTTTTTTCCTCATCCTCTTTTATCATCCAAAATTTTATTTACAATATAATACAAATTTACAATAAATACCTGAAAATGCTTCTATATAAACCAAAAGCATTCGGTTACCTTTCCGTATTTTAAGGCGTTACAATGGGCTGAGTCCGCTGAAGGCGGTTTTTACTCGAACCGGCTCAAAGCCGCTGACTTTACACAATAAACGAAACAGGGAGGGACCGTATCTAAGCAATTAATAGCTTCGTTATATTATAAGAGTTAACAGAGTTGTTCTGGATTATCGATAATAGAGTATTCGCATCACTCTAGAAGAGATTTTATTGTGAACCATAAAAGTGTTATTAAGACTTCACAAGCTCTCTTTGCAATAAGTACAGCGGGATAATGCTTGAAGTTAAAATCGTAAATGCGTATAACACCATATTCTTTAAATTTATCTTTCTACATTAACATTATTTATTTTATATACAATGGTTTATTTATTAAATTTTACGTCTTTTTTTGCTGATATGGCAATAAAAATCTACCAGCGAGTGGTTCATTCCTTCTGGGATACCGTGAGTAATTATTGACTATAAATACTCAAAATTATTATTTACTTATCAAAGTTGGTGGTGTGTTTACCAATTTTCCAATCAGTCAACTTAATGCCAAAATTAAAGTATCAATATCGTGATCATATATTTATAATATACGTACGCTTGTATGTTTGTTTATATATAACGGCACTTTTATGTTACAATGGGTAATCGGACGATGCTATAGTGGGAGTCCTAAATTATATCTATCCAAGTTTAATCAAGATAGGGATTTTTAACGAGTGTCTGACATCGCACAGGCTTGGGACACCCATTTTACGTCCTTAACAAAGGACTCACTAAGGATAATTGACTCCCTTGAAAAAATCCTAGCCTAAGGCCACCTTCCGGTACGTAGAAGATTGAAGGAAAAACTATTCGCTTCATTAACATTGATTTACTTTGTTTAGGATAATTTTTATGTATTATTTGTTAATCTTTTTTCCTTGCATCTTTTTAAGATCGTTTATATTACATTACTTTACATTTAATAACTGCAGCTTGTATAAATATGTAGCGTCATTGGCAGCTGAAAAGTAGTTGGTTGTACAATTTTTCTTTGATTCCAATAGTTAGTGTTGATCATGATGAATTACTGAACATAATTGCAGAGTAGGGTTGTTGCGGCCTAGGAATGTTTTAATAATTCATAAGTTTCTGCCGAATTCAAAGTTCTCATTCTGGCCAAGTGATTTAGAATGTTTGCTTTAGCCAGGACTTCTTATAGTTTTTTTTATCCAACATGGGTCAAAAATGTCATGTGGAGATCCAATTGTATTCCCAAATAAATTAGTTTCTTTGATATTTTATTTAAGAATTATTCAGATGCTTCTTTTTGTCATTCAGGGAGGAAAAGATAATTCTCATAGTTTCGTCAACATTAAATCAATATTTAATTTAACAAACTCGTTAATAACCTTTTGACATGTCAATTCGGCTTGGTTTGGATTTTTTTTAACATTGAGGCTGTTACTTATGCATGACAACCTCTATGAATTAGATCATGAGCTCGCAGCCCGGTAGGTTAATGGGATTAATAAGGCCTTGGTTATGCCGTACTTTGGAAGGGATAAAAACGGGGGTCCTGAGCCTGTATGGTATCAATTACTCGTTAATATCATTATAAATAAGCAAAATTTATAACTCCTACTGTAGTTTAGTCCGATCAGTCATAGCAGTTTAAAGTGATGTAAAAGGACTCAAAAGCTTATGATCGGTAAAATAGGTCCTAAAAACTTAGGTAGCGTTTCGGTACCTTGCAACATTATTGGAAATAAAATTACAATTATAGTAATTAAAAAAATAATATGGATAAAACAAAAATCATTTGTGGCACACCCATTATTTTGGAACACGACTTGTTCCTAGGAATAATTGCTTTGAATATTCTATTGTTCACCGAGACATCATGCCAATACGATTGCTGAGAGCGTCCAAGATTAATCAGTGGCTGTCAGATTAAACTGAACGATAACGTTTGAGGCCTTTGAGTTCTCAATAGATATCAGTGACGTGGTGATGTCCTGCTTCAAACTGCTATTAATTTCAATCAGCAGTGTCATCAAGGGATGGATTGTGGGTCTGTGAGCTCGAGAACCTAGTGGCATCACGTAGCGTTGCTGACAGCAAACTTCCAAGCAATCTATGATGACTTATTCAATCGACTTTGCGAGACGAAGATGCAACGTTGTCGAGTGGTGGTAAGCAGGACTATTTCCTATTTTTCCAATTTTAAGTGGTCATAGTGATAACCAAAAATGTCCATGCCTTAGGAAAATATCGTAGCCTCACTTTATATCAAACTTGAAAAATTCTTTTACTAGAACTGCCTGTACCCCAGTACATCCTGCTGCTCAGTTTCTCAGGTGAGGAATTAGTTCAAGGTTTTATAAACATGTAATAATTTTCCTTTCTTGTATTTGGCAATGTGGTTTTGTTTCCCGTTCATCCTGTGCAAGCTTCTTACTCTGGAAGTAGAAGAGTGTCTTGGTCTTACCAGCGTAATCCCTCTTGCCGTATTTTAAAGACGTTTCCAACATTTGTGTAACCCCATTATTTTTGTTGAAAAATGCCTTATTTCATATTTTGGATCGGCACAGTCAAAGAATTTTAGAATTTTTACATATCTTTGTTCCCTGCCTATGTTGTTTTTCATTAAGGTTCGATATGTGTAATTGGTTCTTTAGCAAGTTCCTGATGGTTTATAGTTTTGAAGGTAAATAATAATGTAATAATTTGGTCATTTTCTTCTTCTATTATGAGTGCTCAATAGGTTTCTAGCTCATAATAAATCCCATTCTTAAATAAATTCCAGTTATAAATAAAATGATATTCTTTCTAGGTTAGGTGGCCTAGTAGGTTATAGAATATGTGAGGATGTAACAAAGTCCAACGAAGTATATCTCATGATCTTTTACGGTTATCTGATTCTTTCTTTAAGGTCTTTAGTGCGCATCATCTTAATGTATTAACTCCCGTGTCGACACATGTGGGATTCAGGATAGACAAAATCAAATTATGTCTTTGGGATTAGCTGGCCAGCTTTACTGAAATAGTATGTCGAGTATTCAAATTATATGTTATACATGATATTCAATAAGTGAACCTCATGATTAGAATGCATAACGGTATGATATCGTAGTTATCAGCACTATTTATATATTGCCTTAATGACACTGTCTGTATGATTTGTTGGAGGACACATTGTTTCCCATAGCAATTTATTTTTAAATTATAGTTTCCACCAAACAGACAAGCTAGGATAGCGTAGTATTCAGGAAAAAACAGTTCCTGGTTTAATTAACTTACACAGCATTGAATATTGATGAAGGATCAATCGCATTTTATATTAAAAGCTCTATCAATTTAATGATCACATTCCATACACGTGGAGATTATTTATGCATGTACAGGTGAATAATATTTACAGATAAGAGCTAGATACGAATAGGAATCGTCCAGAGAGAGAAACGAGTTATAGATGTTCACTACTAGATTAGATAAACCGATTCTATTTGCGGAAAATCTATCTGCCTCTGGCCATCAGAAGGAGCAATATATGTCAATATGTCTAGTCTGAAATATAGTATATGCTATCGAAGAAATATGCAGTAACAGTTATATTAAAAATAATTATTATAGTATCATTTATGTATTAATATCTTAAAAGTGTCAATTTTATATTTATGTTATTTAACATAATTCAATAAAAGTCTACATTTTCACTGTTATGGCATGATAAAGAGAACAATATTTTGCTGCATTGGCTTATTTTTAAATATTTAAATAATAAAATGGGATGCCACCTTGAGATAGTTACCACTGATGTATAGTAATATTGTAACATTAATGAATTGGAAACATATCCCTCCAAGATTTGACGTGGTTGACTGACCAGAAGCAGTTTATTAAATAAAGATCGTTTTTCATTTCATTAAAAACAATATATTTATTGCGTGCTGATCATAGTTGCAAGATAAGAAATAAAGCTACTTACAAAGAAAGAAAAGGAGAGCCTTACCCTGTATGTGACAGCCCTACATGTTGAGTTGCCCGGTTTTTGCTTAGAAGAGTTAAGGTACCATCCGACCCTAAAGGAAGTTTTAAGCTACCAGCTGGATGTCTTTACACTTTTTACTTAGGCATTCCTAATGTTCCATATGACAATTCACAGATTACTTAGGGCCTAGCATAACAACCTACCAAGCCCGACAGGTTGCCTCAGGATTTTTTAAAGGGAGTAAAAAATCCTTGATCATGAGATCGTTCGGAAGGTGCGTCGTAAAAGATCCCTATCCTAACTTAACCAGGATAGGCAAAAATTAGGACTACCGTTGTAGAAACGATTATCCATTGCAGCATAAGGTTACGTTGAGTGAATAAAAAAACAAAAAAAATATTTTCTCGAAACGTAAAAAAGGAAGTTTAACGTCTAGAATGAATCTCAAGAGCTGAAAGAAAAATGTATTTATTAACAGTCAAGAAAAGTATATATATAAATACGATTCGAGTATGATGAGTAGTATTATTACTATGTAATTAACACTATTATCAAGATTGAGTGTTTGTCCGCACAAATACTATTGGTCACAAAAATAAATTCAACTAAAATAAAAAAATACTGCTAAAAATTTATAAAATTTTTAAAGATCACTTTAAAAAAATATATATTTTAAAAATACTTTAAGATAGATTTTGTAGAATATTCTATGATCAACAAATGAAATTTAGCAGTATTTCAGCCACTACAATAACATTTAATTGTTGTCTAAGTTAATTAAAGAAAGAAATACCAGATAGGGTGTTGGCAGATCCGGGAAAAGAAGGAATGAACAAATATCTGATACGCATATCTGAAAAAAAGAAATTAATGAACCAGGGCGATCAACATATTGCGTGGGGCCGGGTAAACCCCTATAAAAAAAAACAAAACACGTTGTTTTTTCTTTCAAAAATTTGCTTTTCTTTACTCTGATATTAACACGCCATGTAATATATTTTCGTTTATTATACGATTCCAATTAAATATGGTTCACAAACATGATAAATACCAAAATGATTATATCATACTTGAACGTAAATACGCAATATACACATATTGCTACATAATTAACATGCTATTCTAAGTGAAAGATTATATTTTTTTATGTGTGGTATGTCAATGAATTACATAATTGAGTACTTTATTTTAAGTCCGCACTTTTTAGAGGCTGGGTAAGCCCTCGGGGGGTCATAGATCCCAAAGGGCCCATCTACGGCTTCTTACCCTATTATCTAATTAATTAATTGATCGCTGCAAGAGGTATATCTCTAATGTACTTGGTAGATGTACACAGAAATTACAATGAATACAATGAAAATTAACGTGAAAACTTCACCGATTTTATATTTCAATAATAACAAAAAAGTATGTATAAGCTACATTTCAATAACTAAAAAAATTACGGTACAAGCTATGGTCCGATTTGTTCCTATTCGATTTAATTAATTCTTTATTATTTAATAGTAAATAATAATTTATTAAATAATATTTGGATTAACACAATCCTGTGCACCGGGTATTTCAGTGAAATCATTACTAAAAAGTTTTATTTTTAGAACCACGCTTTTCTTTATGTTTTCCATGTTCGACCCCCGGCAACGCAACAGATGTCAAACTTTCAGAAAAAACTTTCTGTTTTATGAACTTTGATTTCAAATAAATGAAGTTGAAGTTTCGTCTGTATTAGTCTAGATT